>CM060709.1:265668056-266868056 GCA_030686995.1 Artemisia argyi | reverse complement strand
CGGGAAGGCTTTAACGCTCAAAACTTGAGTATACCGCTCTGATACCAATTGTAGAACCGTAGACGGGGTGAATACGGTTTCTTCGGCTTTTTAGATGTTTAAAAACTTTAAGCCAAAGAGAACACCAAGTGGTTGTACAATAATTCAACAATCACTAACACAACCAAAGTTTATAAAGCAAGTAAAGAATACAACAATATATACTGGTTCGGGATGGGGGGTTTATACCATCCGTACGTCTAGTTGCGAATCCGTGACTCCGATACTATTCACTAGTATAATCCTTTTGGTGGACTACAAACCGTTACAATTCACTCCACCGATATTCACCAATATCGATGCTCACAAAGAAGGAGTTACTCACACGGTATTCCGCCCTCGGAAACCACCCAAAAGAATCTCACGATTCGACTTTAACTAAGGGTCACCAAGACCACTACCAAGACTTCTCACCAGAAGTATCTGTGGAAAACTAGAAGGGAGGTTGAATAGTTTACCGCTTTTAAATTCTTTTTAACTTGATTATCCTTTAAAAACTTTACGTTTGTTTAAAGATATAAACACAACTTTACATGTTCAATTCTTTGAAAAGCTTTACGTGTGAATAACAATCCTAACTTTACTTGTTTAGTTCTTTGAAAAGCTTTACGTTTGTTTAAAGATATTAACACCACTTTACTTGTTTAATTCCTTGAAAAGTTTTACATGTGATTAGCAATTCTAACTAAAGACAATATGTAATAAGCAAAGATAAAGAAAGAAACTATCAAACCACAACACGATTGTTTATCGTGGTTCGGCTACAAGGACTCTTTTTCCTTGCCCTACATCTACGCCCCGAGTTTCCAACTCGAGAGTTATAAGCGCTAATCAACAAGCTCCTTTTCCTGGTGGAGAAACCTTTACAACGTCGCTTACACTTTTACCGACACTAAGCTAGATATCGAGTTCTTTTACACGGGTACAACCACTCCCATCGTCGCTTACACTTTTACCGACACTAAGCTAGATGTCGAGTTCTTTACCAAGGGTACAACCACTCCCGTTAGTTCTTTTACAAGGGTACAACAACTCCCGACACACTACGTATTTTCAGGCCTAAAATACTCACTTCTACATACATGATACAAATGAAGTATAAACTACCAAAGCTTATACATGACAAAGCTAACAAGACTTGCAACTTTAGAGTTGAAGCTTGTAACTTCTTGAATGAATATGTGAACTCCTTGGCTACATAAGAGAATCACACAAGTTAGTAGCTACTGAGTATAATGAGAGAATATGTGTAAAATATGACTCTAAGTGATGACTCAAAACAAACAAGTGATTTGGTATTTATAGTAAAACAATCTGCAGGTCTGGCGGATACGGCGGAACCCTCAGATGGGTTCCGCCCGTGTACCCCCAGGGTTCCGTCAGGGCTGCAGTTGGTTTTGCAATAAATCTTCCAAACCAAACAAGGTCACATCACATAAATACTAGTCAAACAAAAACTTGCACAAGAAAACTTATGGTTAGTCAAACACACTTTCTTTCCATAAATATATATTGACAAACTTACCATAAATGTGATGTGATATTTCTATTTAAAGAAATAAATGTGATGTGACAAGACACTTTCTAATTTAAGAAATAAAGACAATGTTTTGTTTAAAAGGAAATGTAAACCTTAGTTAAACAAGACTTAAACACTTAAAGTGATGATTTACTCTTAGCTAAAGTTCATACTTTGTCGTTAAAAAAACTTAGCAAAGATCGTAAAATATAAATAACGTTTTTAGACGATATTTGTATTAACAATCTCCCTCTTTTTGTTGATGACAAAACATAAACTTTATTTATAAGTAAGTCGCTAGTTTTAGTGTTAGGTCTTATAAAGTTAGTATAAAAACTTGTTTTCGCTAAGATGATGTGATATGCAAAAAAAAATTTGAAACAAGTTTATATATAAATTCTCCCCCTTTTTTGTCGAAACAAAAAGAAGAGTAGCGAAGCGGAAGTATGCACTTGCTCCCCTTGGACAATACTCCCCCTAAATGGAGTGGTAAGAGAGGAGACATGGATTTTGAACCTACAAAACAAAATGTTTGTTGCCACACAAGACAAGTCATGAAAGCATTTCATGTCAAGAACACAACTAAGAGTTGTAAAGTGGAATAATGCAACACTCATGATCCCCCTTAAATATTAATCCCCTAAATGGAGTATGAAGGAAAGAAAACATGGATAATGATCCTACAAAAATAAAGGTTAGTTTCTAAAACACACGATATATGTATGTTACCATAGCAAGGTATAGTTCACTCATTATATCTAAATGGTCAACAAACAATGCAAACCTTGTAGTAGAATGAAATTCATTTCATGTAAAATTTTGACTCTTAAAAAGTCAAATACAAGAAATTAGGACGACATTATCCTACTTTTTAAACATAAAGAAAGACTAAAAATAAACTAAGAACATAAAATGCTATAAGGAAATCATCATTTTTCTTAATGAGAAACATTTTCCAAAAACAAAGCTAAGGTTGTTAAAGGATGAAAATGTGTGTTGGAGGTTGTAGCGGGCTTTATTTTGAAGGTTGATAGGGTGACACGGGTTTTGGTTTGTTGGTTTAAATGGGCAACATTTTCCAAAAGAAACGGTTATGTTTCATTTTGGAGACTCTAAGGTTGAGGTGAGTGAGACAAGGATTGTAGTTGATCCAAAATATGGTTTAGGATAAACATCATTTCTTCGGATAGCTCATGAATTTCCCTTCGATACCCTTCACTAATGTGAGCGGTTCTTTCGCAATGATTGCAATCATGGCGGGAAAAGTTTGGTGGAAGAGTGGTTTGATTTGTTGGTGGTGGATGGTTTGAACTTGAAGGAGCAAAGGTGGATGGTTGGGAAGTGTTTTTGCTTCCTTCATTAGTTGAGTGTAGTGTTGTTTGTAAAACCATAATATGGTTGATTTGAGAGTCAACCATACGTTTGAAGGCATGAAGGTGGTTTAAATAAGTGCCAATCTCATCATTAAGGTTTGGAGGTTTTTCCCATATGGATGCTTCTATTTTCTTATAAGAAGAAAGTAGAGATTCAAATTGTTGGGAATGTTCTTGTGGTGATGGTTGTTGTTGTTGTGGTTTTTGTTGTTGTGGTTTTTGTTGTTGTGGTTGTTGGTTTTGAACAAAATGGCGGAAGCTTGGTTCACCGGAAGGATTACCATGAAGTAGGGGTGAGCGCGGTTCCGGAACCGCACGGAACCGAACCGGAACCGCAAGAACCGAGAACCGAAAAACGGATGGCCAAGGAACCGAGAACCGGACCGAGTAACATGTCTCGGTTCCGGTTCGGTTCTCGGTTCGGTTCGGTTCTTTGCGGGTCTTACCGATTGGAACCGAAATTTGTAAATAAGAAGGTGATGACGGCTTAACAGAGAGTATCCTGCATGCAAATGTTTACGTGTATTTGAAGTATTCCAAAATGTCAAATGTGATCTCTTCGTAGTTGGTCTAATAGGGAAAGGACAACAACAATACGCTGTGTAATTTGCCTTTTTTTCCATTCTTGTATGCCCAATATAATCTATATGATAATAAATTTTACATTGAGGATGTTATCGTTATTATATTACCTCTATCTGTCTTTGTATCTTATATATACTATCAAAGTTGATGAGGAGATAGCCTAATAATGTTGTTGAACGCTTCCATTTCCCAATACCGACTAATGGTACGATTGGTAATCTCTTATGTTGTGCCTAATAATGTTATTTCCTTGATATCTTCACCAATCATGCATTGAATTCAAATCCTGCATTGCTGTCTTTATGAGAGATAAATCTTCGAGACAGATTAATGGTGGGCGGTTCCAGTAATTAAAGAGCTATGTAAAAATTGAAAATATGTTAATGGTGGGCGGTTCTTCGGTTCCGGAACCGATACCCGCGGTTCCGGACCGAACCGAACCGAGAACCGAAAATTGAAGAATTGAAGAACCGAGAACCGAACCGCGGTTCTAAAAGTCGGTTCAGGTTGGGTCGGTTCCGGTTCGGTTCTTGGTTCCGGTTCGGTTCTCGGTATATTTGCTCACCCCTACCATGAAGGTCTTTGTAAATTGGGTGAAACACAAATGATTGTGAGTGTGTATGACCTTGATCATTTTGGAAAAATTGATGGTCTAGCATAACGGTAAGCCAATCGTTCTACCAATGATGGTTGATGGGGTTCATCATCTAGTTGCTCACTAGGTTGTTGTTGGGTTTCCATTTGAGCAATGGTGTCAAAGAGTGATAAGGATGGTATTGAGATAGTGAGGTTAAGGAAATCTTGGATAGGTGAAGAAATGTTAAGCGAAGCATCACTTGAAGATGATGAGCTTGACTTGATGGTTTTTTTGAAGCAACAAGGTTTAACACTAATCCTACTGGTCTTTGAGAAGGATTTTGATGACTCGGATGATGTGTTGGATTTAGTCATTTCAAAGATGTGGTTTTGATGTTTTGAGAGAAGAAATTTTGATGGTTATGGTATGATTTGAATTGTTGCAAAACTTTTGAATTTATAAGGTGGAAAAGATGTTGAAATGGGTGTTTGTATTTGATGTTCTACCATTCAAATATTGAGGTTTCAAATGATTTTCATGACCATGTCACATCACTTGATGTCAATCCAATGGAAAAGGGTGGAGTGAAAGACCAACATATGCACTCAATGCTTTATGATCATGGGATGTGATTTGGTTGAAAATGTTTCAATGGTTTGAAAGATCCTTTAAAAGGGTTCCTTGGGTTAGTTATGTTTGAATTTGAATTTTTGGAGGGAAGTGACTTCCTAATTGTTTTAGTGAGTGAGAGTTGTCCTAATATGGTTATTGGAGTTAATGGAAGATGTCTCTCACTTAGGATAATGGTTTGACAGTTTACAAGTTTTGAACTTAAGAAAAATGACAAAAATTCTCTGCAGGTGACTGGCAGAACCCTCGCAAAACACAGGCGGAACCCGTGTGAGGGTTCCGTCCGGTCCGTTGGGCCATTTCTGGGTTGCCCAGAAAATGCACTGGTGGAACCCATTCTAGGGTGCCGCCAGATCCGCCAGGCCTGAAAAAGTTGGCAGTCCGCGATTTTGACCCGCGAGATGATTTTCAAATTTTTCGAAAACTCCTAAAATAAAAAAGATAATGCATATCTGGTTAGGTAATGCAAAAATTGGACATGTAAACACACATACCATAGGACTTTGACCGGGGGGTCGAGAATTTCACTATACTTAGTAAAAATTTCATAAACATAAAAATTTGACAACTTGCCAAAAGTTGTCTACCTGCATCATTGTTAGTTAATACATGTTCCAAATAGTATCACACAATGTACCAACACACAAATACATCACAAACATTGTTTAAACGACCAAATTGTTCAAATAGCACCTAGTGCCAAACACTCCTTCACACCCGCACTCATTGACGGTCAATCTTGTTCTTGAGCTTTCCATGGAATCTTCCAAGATTCTTAAACATCCCCTTTGTTTGCTTGAACTCCGCCGACTCATTTGGAATATCCGGAAGTTGGGATAGGTATTCTAGAGGTGGGAGCCTGGAGTTGGGCAAAGAGTCATCTTCACTCATTGAGGAAGATGATAAGGAGGTAGGAGGATGAGGACGTTTTCCTTAGGCTTTGTACACTCTCTTATCACTTAGTGGGACAAAGGTGTGTGGAATGAGAGAGTAGTCAAAGCGAAGACCGTTTGGAGTTGGTGGAATGGGAGAGATGAACCTAAAGAGACGGGTCAAGAGCATTTCATACGGCATAGCCGTTGTGCCATGCACGGGAATGTCGGCCATTCTCTTGGCCATCTAGTAGGCAAGGTTGAAGGGTTGCCTAACGGACAAAGAATAGAGCATGTAGCAAAGGCAAAGATTTATATGATCTCGGTTTCCTATGGTGCTAATGACATTTGCTCTAAGGACTTCCTCCCATTTCTTGAATTGGGGCTTGAGTTCATTCATTTCCATTCCATATGGGTCCTTATCGACCTCATTTCCCGAACGGGTTCTCCTAATGTTGGTTGTCCTAACAAAGAGGTGATCACGAAGTTCATCTTTGGACACAAGAGGGGTGTCATAAGGATGGATGCGGTCATGGAGTGTGTCAAGAGTTGAGAGAGAGTGCAAATCGGAGTAGATGCAAGTACCACGGTTTGGGACACCTAGGATTTGAGCAAACTCCTCAAGAGTGAAGGAGTATTGATGACCACTAGCCCTAAAGTTGATAGACATGCGACCATACTCATCCGTTGAGAGAGTGACGGATGCATAGAATTCTAGAATGAACCTAGGACAAATAGGCTCATCGATTTCTAAAAGACACTCAAAGTTGATTGTGGAAAATTCGGTGTAGAGGTTTGTGCCTTCTAGGAAGGACGGGTCAATGGTTCTACCCTCATGGACATAATATTTTTCTAAGGCTTTGAAAACATTGACTTGATTTGGGGTAAGGCCTTTGGTTTTGTGGTGTTTGGGTAGGTACTTAATGGTGTCCTTGTGGTCGTAGTGGGTTAGAGGAGGCATGATGATTCCTAGAAAAACAAAATTTCACATTTTTGTCTAAGTAAACGACTATTGTAATGTGGTTGTTCTAGTGTGTGCCTATATGAAAACAATGTGGAGGTGCGGTTATCTTGACTCATTTTGATGCTTCAAAAACATTTTATAATGTAAGTTTTGTTATAAAACAAAAGATAACCCAAGCGCTCCTAGTTTAATGTAGCTTCGTTTGAATGTACCCGAAAATACATATTGGTTATGTATTTCCTTTAGCATTCAAGAGACAATATGCAAGTGATGTTTTAATGACGTTTTTCATTTGTTTTAACAATGTGGTGAAGAGTTATGTTCTAGTTGTGGATTGCAATTTTTGAAAGACAATGCACTTGGTGTGTTTGGCAAATCAAAATAACAACAAAAATGATACAATTCTTAACTAATGGAAGACATGATTGGTTAGCAACCAAGTTTTTCATGAATCAAAAAGTTCTATGCATAAACCCTAATATTCTAGTTAATGAATGTAAATGAGAATGTTATACTTGAATCAAAAATGCAATTATGATTAGAACACTTACAAAGTTGATTGGATTTGAAGAGGTTAGATTGAAAGCCCTAAATTTCGTATGGTTATGTGTTTTTGAGAGGGTGATGGCTGTTTGAAAAGTGAATGATTAAGTTAAGAGGGTGTTTGGTTTAGAAATTAAAAATAAAACATCCTGCAGATTTGGCGGACCAGGCGGAACCAAAGGGAGGGTTCCGCCCGTATGGTCTGAGGGTTCCGTGGGAACTGCAGGGAAATATTTAAAAGGGATTGTCTTGATTTTTGTGGTTTTATCCTAATGTTCAAAATTAAGGTTTTAGGTCTTATGAGTCTTTGACTAAGCCTAGGAATGATGAATGCTTCTCATTCAAGAGGTTTTGTGAAAACGTTGATAAAATGGTTAACGTATAAGACTTTCTTAGTTAAGACGTTCCTCAATGAACATTTTTACCAAGGCGATGATGATGGATCACAATATGTCAATTAAGAACATAATGGATTGAATTGTCGCTGAAGTCGATGCTTCCTTTGTTTGAAGAGATAACAATGTTGATGAGATGAATTCCGTTGTCAACGCGAGTTAGCTTGTTCAAGTGGAGCTTGTTGACGTGCTTCTCCATCCGATACTAATATGAGAACCATAAGCGTTTTTGAAGAATCAATGTGTAAGTAAGTATAAAAGTGCAAGTACCACTTGTGCTTTTCTTATCAACTTATTACCTACATAATTCCATTTGGCATACACTATGGTTTCTATTCCCGTTTTTTTGGGATACCATAATCCTAGTTGTGTAGTACCTTTTGATGTATCCAAACAAGCTCTTCCTAAAGAGTTGTTTTAGGATCTTTTCTAAAACGAGCACATAGACAAACACTAAACATAATGTTGGATCTAATTGTTATGAGAACAAGTAGTCTTCTGAACATTTCTCTACGTTTAGTTTTACCTACGGATTTACTAATCTCATTCTTAATAAGTCATCAATAACTTAACCATTGAGAACAAGAGAGTAACTAGGAATGTCTTTAAGTTAAAATTCCTTGCTTTTGGGGCTTGCTTTTATTATAAAAAAGTCTTTCAAATATTGACACTATAATCACTTGATTACTTTGAATAATCTATTTTGTTTCACTAGTTGTTTTACTCTAAATTCCAAAAACTGTTTTTGTTGAATTTGTTTAGACACAACTATGACCTATAAATCAAGTTTTATAACTTATGTCAATTTTGTTTGATTCAATGTTTGACTCAAGGTGAGAAGATGTTATTTTGTACTTTTATCCTTAATGTTTTACACAACATACTTGTCTTGCCATCATTGGACTTTCAACTAAGTCATCATCTACCAAAGATGATATCTTAGAAGGAGGAGATCACTCGTTAAATGTTATATTCAACGCCTCCTCGACTCTTTGGGTTTCCTTACTTAAGACACTATGAACTTTATTTGTTTTAAAAAAGTCCAAGAGGTACAACATCATAAGACTAAGTGTCACATTTGATGTGTAAGTCCTAGATGTTGAAAACTCATTTTCTTCCACACATCCTAATGTATGCTAATGTGAATTATTTCACCTTGTATGTTTTATGTGAAATTATCATAAAAGAGTAATTGAAGTAAAACACAATTTAAGACCCAAAGTATGGTGTTTAAGAATTTTGTTTTACAAAGGTTTGTTTTGCAAGCATTACAAAAGTGTTAGACATTTTAACACTTAGGAAATTCTTAATTAGCTCACTTGTAAGCAAGATTTGAGTGAGACTCACTCAAGAGTTTCTCGTGTTTATCTCTTGACGGTTAAAGAACCGAAACTCCTTATATATCCTACTAGTACTAATGACGAAATTCCTTGTCTTAGAGAATCTAATCATAGTTATTACTAATATCAGGTAAACACTTTAGAATACTACTACTAATATATACTACAACACATAATGCTAGAAACAAGAGACAATCAAAGTCAAGTTGAAGTAATGCGTACCTTTTATATTGTATAGAGATGCTATCAAGAGAATAAACACAAAGCGTAAAATCTTGGTTTGACGACACACTTGGAAACTCAATTACTCATGTATCCAAGAAGGTTAGATAATCATATAAAAGCATAGAGCATGATAATCTTAATCCTTTAATCATGAGTTTCTTTTAGAGATTGAATTATCTCAAAATCTCTCTTCTAGGTTTAACAAATTTTACTTGCTTTGTTTTACTAGTTGATGGTGCTTTTGAGTTAAATCCTAATCCGGTTTTATCTTTAAACAACCTTTGACTCCTCAACAATCTTTCAAGAGATTTTGAGCTTTCATCAAATTTAGCTAGCATTTTTCCTTTCTCATTTTGCTTTTTAATCTCATGTTTGTACTCTAGACATAATTTACATTCTAGATCAATTTCAACATTACTTTCAAGTCTAGACATTTTATCTTCTAACAAGATTTCCTTTTCAAAGTTATTCATAAAAGATTTTGAAGACTCATTGTTAAAGATAGTTTTTAGGTTCATGTTACCTAAAAGTTTAGACTCATTTTATAATTTAGAAAATTCTAAGATGAATGTGTCAAAGCAAAAATGTTTGGTTTCAACATCTACCTTGCTTGTTGTTTCAATAAATTGACAATTAACCACCGGATCATTGTCTTCGTCAACATCCGTTTCATTCCATGATTCGCAAGCAAGTTCATCAAGACACATGTACTCATCTTCACTTGTACCTTCATTTAAAACATTTAAACTAGTAGCACATGTATTAACTTCTACTAAGTGTCTATCTATTAGTTTTTCTAAAACTTCTAATTCATATGTAAGATCAAATTGACCATCTTTGACTTGACATATTCCTTGATGAAGGTTGATTATATTTTTCCAAATATCATCAGCCGTTTGACAAAAATACATTCTTTCATATTTGGTACTTGATAAAGCTTTATAAATCATTATCTTAGCTTTAGTATTTTTATCAAGTTCAGAATAGTCATCTTGATTTTCAAAACTTGTTTTCGTTGGTTTGAAATCACCAATAGAAATAATATGCCAAAGATCTTGATCAATTGATTTTACATAGTTTCCAAATATACTTTTCCATTCAAGGAAATTTTCTTTTTCAAATAGCGGTGGGTTTTGAATAGGTTACCCTTCTTTGAGATTTTCAAAATCCATGGATCGATTCAAGTTTTAAAATACACTATATTTTAAAGATCTTGAGTAACGTAGCTCCTGATGCCAATTGTGGAAAACTAGAAGGGGGTTGAATAGTTTACCGCTTTTAAATTCTTTTTAACTTGATTATCCTTTAAAAACTTTACGTTTGTTTAAAGATATAAACACAACTTTACATGTTCAATTCTTTGAAAAGCTTTACGTGTGAATAACAATCCTAACTTTACTTGTTTAGTTCTTTGAAAAGTTTTACTTTTGTTTAAAGATATAAACACAACTTTACTTGTTTAATTCCTTGAAAAGCTTTACATGTGATTAACAATTCTAACTAAAGACAATATGTAATAAGCAAATATAAAGAAAGAAACGATCAAACCGTAACACGATTGTTTATCGTGGTTCGACTACAAGGACTCTTTTTCCTTGCCCTACATCCACGCCTCGAGTTTCCAACTCGAGAGTTATAAGCACTAATCAACAAGCTCCTTTTCCCGGTGGAGAAACCTTTACAACGTCGCTTAGACTTTTACCGACACTAAGCTAGATGTCGAGTTCTTTTACACGGGAACAACCACTCCCATCGTCGCTTACACTTTTACCGACACTAAGCTAGATGTCGAGTTCTTTACCAAGGGTACAACCACTCCCGTTAGTTCTTTTACAAGGGTACAACAACTCCCGACACACTACGTATTTTCAGGCCTAAAATACTAACCGATCACTTCTACATACATGATACAAATGAAGTATAAACTACCAAAGCTTATACATGACAAAGCTAACAAGACTTGCAACTTTAGAGTTGAAGCTTGTAACTTCTTGAATGAATATGTGAACTCCTTTGCTACATAAGAGAATCACACAAGTTAGTAGCTACTGAGTATAATGAGAGAATATGTGTAAAATATGACTCTAAGTGATGACTCAAAACAAATAAGTGGTTTGGTATTTATAGTAAAACATTCTGCAGGTCTGGCGGATACGGCGGAACCCTCAGATGGGTTCCGCCCGTGTACCCCCAAGGTTCCGTCAGGGCTGCAGTTGGTTTTGCAATAAATCTTCCAAACCAAACAAGGCCACATCACATAAATACTAGTCAAACACAAACTTGCACAAGAAAACTTATGGTTAGTCAAACACACTTTCTTTCCATAAATGTATATTGACAAACTTACCATAAATGTGATGTGATATTTCTATTTAAAGAAATAAATGTGATGTGATAAGACACTTTCTAATTTAAAAAAAAAATAATGTTTTGTTTAAAAGGAAACGTAAACCTTAGTTAAACAAGACTTAAACACTTAAAGTGATGATTTAGTCTTAGCTAAAGTTCATACTTTGTCATTAACAAAACTTAGCAAAGATCGTAAAATATAAATAACGTTTTCAGGCGATATTTGTATTAACAGTATCAAACCCCAACTAGATCCCCAATGATCTAGGCTTCGTCACCAAGACACAAGACTTCCCTTACGAACAATTGAATGAAAGAATATTTGTTCAACCAAGTCCTAACCTAACCTAGAGACTCGATTGTAATAGAAAGGGTATAAGAAAGAAGACCCTCGACACAATCACAAGAGTGGATTAGGTTCTTGTGATTCTTCCCTTGCAAAGATATGCGTTCTTTCAAAGATGTTAGTATGAAAATCAAGAACACAAGATTAGAGATAGAGAGATTTGAGAGTGTTTAGAGAGAAAGAATCTAGAGAGAAAGAATAATGGCAAGGGGTGAGGAATACAAGAGGCAAGGGTGGTATTTATAAGCCAAGAACCCAAACTTGGGAAAATTTACCGAGGTCGGCGCGTCAACGCGCGGTTAGCGCACCAGGCGTCTGTAAATTATTCCCAAGTGTTGGGTGTTTGGATCTTACAAATACCTATCCTTGCTAATCCCCAATTGTACTTCACACTAAACCTTAACATTAATCATTCTAAGGTTTACCAAATCAAATAGCCAATTTAGAAATCATTTGTGAAGTGTTTAAAGAGAAACCAAATTACCAAGGGTTTAAAGTGTAGATAGGGTAATTTGGAAGGGGTAGAAGTGTATCTCCTCACAAGGCATAGAAAAGAGAGAAATAATATGCCAAGGAATATTCTAATGCTTGGGTGGGGGGGAAGAATGAGATGAAGGGTTGAGATGAAATGGTTTGAATTGGATGGCTAGGATCAAAGGGAGCCTCCCTTGGATTTCAAACAATTTGGCATGTGGTAAATGTGGATGGTTGAGATGATCTCATTTGAAATGGATGGATAGGATCAAACATGCCTAGGTTAGGGTTGAGAAGGATATTCCATGGAATATGCTTTGCTTGGGGGGAAAGGAGAGATCAATGGTTGAGATGGTTTTGGTTTGAATTCAATGGTTGAGATCAAGCACATGTGGTGGCATAGATAGGAAAGATTGGATGGATGGTTGAGATGTGTTTGATTTGAATTCAATGGCTAGGATAAGAGGAGCCATATTAGGGTTTCAAACAATTCCCCATGTGTTAAAAATGAAGGGATGAGATGTGTCGTAAGGGAATGGATGGTTTAGATGTAGTGTGTAAGGGAATATATAAGGGTGTAAGAGATTGTGTAAGAGAATATTTGATTTAGATATGATTGGATATGATTGATTTTGTCTTATTTATAAATGGGATTAAGAGAAGATTAAGGCATAATCTAATTGTCATTAAGAAGAAAAGGTTTAGACAATTAAGATTATAAGTTAAGAAAATCATAGGTTACTTATAAGTTCAAGTAACACAACGTCGAGAACCCATAGTTTCATATCTCGTGACTTTTCACGACTCGACGTTCTCAACTAATACCTTGGTTCAAACAAGTTAAGTGCTTTGCCTCGATGTAAAGCATAACCCAAGTGGGAAAGGATGCGTGTACGCAAAGTGACCTTTGATTTAGTTTGATCAATAAGGGAGTAAACCCGTTACATAATTAGAGAAGACGTAAGCATGGGAAATGAGCATATGGATGCTTCAACACGATGTCACTTGAAATATATAAGTTCCCTAAGTTTATAAAAGCCTTGGCTAGAGGCGATAGTTAGAAAACATGAGTTGGCGTTTTCCCGTAAATGGGTGTTCTAAAAGTGGGATCTCTCAAGTCTCAAAACTCGTTTCGAGTGTTCTCAATTAAGCACATAACATATTCATACCTGTATTGAAAGATCCACATTTGTCGGGTAAAGGAAAAGCCGACTTTCAAAAATTCGCCCGGAACCATACAAACTCCTGGTGCGTCACCCGCGCGCGGGCAGCGTGTAACAACCGTGATTTTAGTAGGTTAGTTAGACTTTTAGCCTCGAGTTAATCTAACTTTGTTTGGGATGTTTGGGTAGTTTTATGGGTGTTATTGTGTGTTATAGTGTGGTTAGTATTTAAGTTAGCACTAAATCCCTTCGCGTTGTGGTTGTTGTTGTGATTTTTGATAATGTTGATTTTGGGAAAGTTCATTTTGATCACTTATATGGTGTAGAAATGACTTGTGTATATTTGGCGTTTTGAGTTTTTGCGTAACGAGTCTTCGTTCGAGTTATTGAGCGTTAGTAAGTTACGGGGATGTTGTTTTTGTGAGGAAATGCTCATGGAGTGTGTAAAATCTATTTTTGGAAACTTAATTTTGAAAATGAATATTTTCCGGTTTGTCGTAAAATTAAGGCTTATCGCGAAAGACGTTAGGTTTTGTTATGGGAATACATAAAATATGAAAAGTATGTGGTTTTGAGTGTAATAAATTAATTAATAAAAAAAAATATATTATTTAGGGGGGGCGGCCGATTAAGGTGTTAGGGGGAAAAAGGAAACCAAATTTGATACCAAATACAACTCTAAGCCTTAGGGATTATCCAAATTAATTATAAGTACAAAATCAAAACTCCCCTATCCCTTTTTCCTGCATTACAAGTCGACACAAAGGGGGATCCAAGAGAAAAAATTAGGGTTTCATAATTGTCTAGCAAAAATCAAGAATCAAGGTAAAATCTTTAACCCTTATGTGTAATTAATCAATTATTGTTATGATTCATGTAATAATTAATATGATAGAATCTAGGGTTTATATACTTCTGTAAATTATTGAAGAAAAACATGTTAGGATGATTAGATGTTAATATTATGGTTAATGGTTAAGGGAATTGAGCGTACAACATTCTAGTTATTGAGTTAGGGTTTGGACAGATTTGTAAGGCTGTAAAGATGTGAGTGTACATAAAAGATGGTGATGAGTTAGATCACGAATTTTAAGTCTAAATTGTAGTATAATGAAAGAGCTTTCCAAAAAGTCCAGCCACGATCAATTTTGAGGTCGGGAAGTCGGTCTTTTGATTTTTCTTTGTTAAGATTTCAAAGCTGTCAAACCGGGACAGATTTTGGGTAAAAGTTTGTGGTTGGCATGTGGTTGTAAAAGTGGTATTTTGACTTGGTCTTCTGGAATAGTTAATTTTTAGGTTATATTAGACTACCACGAAGAGGACTCGCGATAAAAACTTGTGGAAGTAATTATCAAAAATCAAAACTTTTTGGTGTGCGTTCAGATCCGAATTTGAGTAGTTGACAAGTTTGAATTTTCTATGAATACTTGTGTGTGTTATTGGTACATGCCCTTCTGGGATTAGCTTCTATGCTTATGAGAGACCATGGTAAATTTTTGGTGTGAGTTGTTAAGCTTTATTTGTCGTAATTTCATGTGAGCGAATGCACTAAAAAATTATGCGTTTTCTGAGTTTTAGAGTGCAAGGGATTTAGTGAGTATTAAGTTATGGTAGTGGTTAGTGTGGTGTCTAGGAGATCCATGGTGGGTCATATGAGTCTTAAACATCCATAATATGTGTATTACATGGGTTGTAACTTTAAGCTTGACCTTGTGTAATGTGAATTATTTTTGTGTATTATAGATTGTGTATTGTTTTGTGGAGCTGCGGAGTTTAAGGTGAGTTCATAGTCCCATATTTTTACTTTGTTTTAAAATTGGGATGGGAATGATGCTTGTCTTAAATATTTTGGTTTACTGTGATTATGTGTGTGGTATTAAAGAGCTTGGATTTATAATGTTATTGTATGTATGCTATGTGTGATTATTTGCTTGCGTGGATGTTTTGGGATTCAATTAGGATAGCGACCTAATTGATGATATATTTTGGGATTCAATTGGGAGGGTGCGTACCCTGTTGCTCGCGCATGCGACCTAATTGATGTTGCACTAATTATGGAGTCGGGGGACACGAGCCGTCCTGATGTGGTACTAATTATGGGGTCGGAGGACACGAGCCATCCTAATGGTTGCCTTATGAGTGTTGTTGCCTTTATATGTGGATATTAACTTGCAAATGCATGTAGCTATATGATAAATATAATTATTTGTTCAGCTATATTTTGTAATCACAGTAAATTCGGTTGTCTGGTGTGTTGAGTCTAAACCTATGAATCTCACCAATGTTATGTTGACATTTTAAGCATCATTTTCAGGTGAGCATTCTAAGGCCAAAGTTGAGGGCAGCAATTAGACGAGACATAGTTGCATGGAGACTTATTTATGTTTTGGGATTTGATTATATTTGGTTTTGGATTTGATACATTTATGTTTTATGTTTGGTACTTTCAAACTTATTGAAGTTACCTTCTGGATTTTATTTTGTTATCTTTGGGTTTTGTTACAACACTGTGTGTTGGTACATTGCTCTATTTATGTGCATGTAGTTGTTCTCTATGTTGACACCAGGTGTTGTGATGATATCCATGAAGTTACACCCGCACGTTTCCGTCGTGGAGGGGTGTGACACAGCGCGCCAGGAGCAGACATTGGCTCCGACGATTTTGAGCTAACGTTTGTTATTTTGTGTGTTTCGATGGTTTATTTGTCATTATTAAAACATAAAGAGATCTTGATCATGTTGCCTCAACAGATTAGGTTCTTGTGATTCTTCCCGTGCAAGTAGATGTGTTCTTCCAAAGATGTTATTGTGATAATCAAGAACACAAGATTAGAGATTGAGATAGAGATAGAGATTTGAGATTGTTTAGAGAGAAAGAATCTAGAGAGAAAGAATCTAGAGAGAAAGAATAATGGCAAGGGGTAAGGAATACAAGAGGCAAGGGTGGTATTTATAGGCCAAGAACCCAAACTTGGGTATTTTTACCGAGGCCGGCGCGTCATCCGCGCGTCAACGCGCGGGCAGCGCGCCAGGCGTCTGTAAATTTTTCCCAAGTGTTGGGTGTTTGGATTTTATAACTACATATCCTTGCTAAACCCCCAATTGTACTTCACACTAAACCTTAACATTAATCATTCTAAGGTTTACCAACTCAAATAGCCAATTTGGAAATCATTTGTGAAGTGTTTAAAGAGAAACCAAATTACCAAGGGTATAAAGTGTAGATAGGGTAATTTGGAAGGGGTAGAAGTGCATCTCCTCACATGGCATAGAAAAGAGAGAAAGAATATGCCAAGGAATATTCCAATGCTTGGAGGGGAAGAATGAGATGGAGGGTTGAGATGAAATGGTTTGAATTGGATGGCTAGGATCAAAGGGAGCCTCCCTTGGTTTTCAAACAATTTGGCATGTGGTGAATGTGGATGGTTGAGATGATCTCATTTGAAATGGATGGCTAGGATCAAACATGCCTAGGTTAGGGTTGAGAAGAATATTCCAAGGAATATGTTTTGCTTGGGGGAAAGGAGAAATCCATGGTTGAGATAGTTTTGGTTTGAAATGGATGGTGAGGATCAAAACCATGTGATGGTATAGGGAAGAGGGATTTGATGGATGGTTGAGATGTGTTTGATTTGAATTCAATGGCTAGGATGAGAGGAGCCATATTAGGGTTTCAAATTAAATCCCATGTGTTGAAATTAGAAGGTTGAGATGAGTTGTAATGGAATGGATGGTTGAGATGTAATGTGTAAGGGAATATGTAA
This sequence comes from Artemisia argyi, assembly GCA_030686995.1. Taxonomy (NCBI): domain Eukaryota; kingdom Viridiplantae; phylum Streptophyta; class Magnoliopsida; order Asterales; family Asteraceae; genus Artemisia; species Artemisia argyi. The sequence goes on along the minus strand of CM060709.1, from coordinate 266,850,898 downwards.
GAGTGTAAGAGATTGTGTAAGAGAATATTTGATTTGGATATGATTGGTTTTGTCTTATATATTAATAGGATTAAGAGAAGATTAAGACATAATCTAATTGTCATTAAAAAGAAAAAGTTTAGACAATTAAGATTATAAGTTGAGAAAATCATAGGTTACTTATAAATTCAAGTAACACAATGTCGAGAACCCATAGTGTCATATCTCGTGACTTTCCACGACTCGACGTTCTCCACTAATACCTTGGTTCAAACAAGTTAAGTGCTTTGCCTTGATGTAAAGCATAATCCAAGTGGGAAAGGATGCGTTTACGCAAAGTGACCTTTGACTTAGTTTGACCAATAAGGGAGTAAACCCGTTACGTAATTAGAGAAGACGTAAGCATGGGATATGAGCTTATGGATGCTTCAACACGATGTCACATGAAATATATAAGCTCCCTAGTTTAGAAAAGCCTTGGCTAGAAGCGATAGTTAGAAAACATGAGTTGGCGTTTTCTCGTAAATGGGTGTTCTAAAAGTGGGATCTCTCAAGTCTCAAAACTCGTTTCGAGTGTTCTCAATTAAGCACATAACATATTCATACATGTATTGAATGATCCACATTTGTCGGGTAAGGGGAAAGCCGACTTTTAAAATTCGCCCAGAACCATATAGACTCCTGGCGCGTCACCCGCACGTTGACATGCGGGCAGCGGGCAAGGAGCAGACATTGGCTCTGGCGATTTTGAGATAACGTTTGTTATTTTATGTGTTTCGATGGTTTATTTGTCATCATTAAAACGTAAAGAGATCTTGATCATGTTGGCTCAACAAAAGAAACACAGTCTTACAGCTGTTTTGATAATGATTTGCTACCAATCAGCCATTAAGCAAAAAATAAACACCCGTTTATTTTATCTTTCATCACCATATAGATTACGATCAAAGATCAACCATCACCATTAGATCACCACAAATATCACCACTTCCGGAACAACATTGCCGTCAACTCCGTCAAACCACCACAAGCGCCGCACCCATTGAAACAAAAAAGAACGTACAATCCAAATATTAAATCTAAAAAAATCAAATATGCCGCCCGCATATAACTCAAAACGTGGGTTTTTTCCAAGCGCTGCACCCACATAAGACGTAACGGTGGTTCCCGACGTTATTTTTCGGCAACATGGTGAACTACGGTGGTGGTTCCTTCCGGAGTTTCTGGTGACATGGAGAAAGACAAATAAAAGTGGGTGTGTATCTGAATGTGATTTTTGTGCCACACCCGGAATTTATTTTAAACACAATCGAAATCTGACACGCCGGAATCTGAACGGAGGTCGAAAATTGTGCCAGGGAAAAGAAACTTGATTTTTTTTTTTTTTTTTATTATATAAACTCCATACAAAACATTGAAATATGGTGGTGGGATCTGAGGTTGTGGTGGCTGTTTGTTTATGATAGAGAGAAAGAGATGATTTTTGTGATTATGTGTGAAAAAGATTTTTATTATGTGTGAGAGAAAAACTAAAAAGAATTATGTATTACTAGTATGGTACCCGGGCGTTGCAGCGGCAGGTAACCTAAAATAAATGTTAACGACATCAAGAGGAAAAAGTGATAGCTAAGAGTTATAAACCTTTCGGGCTCGAGCCCATTGGCCCGTGCTCGTTCGGGATTGAGCTAGTTTGGCCCGTGCCCATTCAGGCTCGAGCCCATTTGGCCCGTTGTCCGTTCGGGCTTGAATATTTATATAATGTGCTTTATTATTATTAGTGGCATTTAATGCATGAATTATTTTTAAGTAGTTGGTTGTACAATATGCTTGATAATTTGTATTTCTTATGTTAGGGGTGTTTTAATAACTACATTAATTGTATTTATTGATCAGCTTATTAATGTTAGTAAATGTGTTTTAATCAGTTGTACTTTTAGCTTAAAAACTTGTAATACCGAATTTTAAGTATTTCTATTTAAAGATTGTATTTAATGCTAGAAAATGTGTTTTAATTAGTTGTATTTTTAGCTTAAGAACTTGTAATTGTATTTAATGTTAGAAAATATGTTTTAATTAATTGTACTTTTAGCTTAAGAACCTGCAATGCTTAATTTAAGTATTTCTTTTTTTAGAATGCTTAAATGCTTTATAAGATAGTATGATTTCTTGTCAGTCATGTGTGTCAGTGGGAAGTGATGATGGTGTGTGTATACCAAATATATGGAGTGTAAATGCACAAACCCTTGATTTTTCCCCAATAACCGAATACTCTTGTCTGTAAATACTTCATGCCTGATTCCATCCATAAATAGATTTGATTCCCTATGAGTTCTAATCTCAATAAGACTACCAATTACTAGTGTTCATATAGTATGATTTCTTATATATTCAAAATATAATAATTGAATGCATTTTGTGCAATGTCTTTTAAGTATGCTATAATATGAAATTTTTAAGTTTTGGTCGATATATGAAATTGCCTCTTATTTTTATCATTTTATTTAATTAAAGTTAAATAAATATACGATCCCTTAACTTAGGTATTTAATACCTATTCATGAAAACTAACAAGAATCTCAAAGAGCACCAGTTACTCATGAGCAATAAGGCTTGTTTTATAACAAAAATTGTTGTGACCCCCTAAGCATTTTTTTAATAACTCATAACCTATTAACATAACCTAAAAACACAATCCCTCTATCACTCAAGATATAGGACAATTCGTATTGGCACACAACCTTATAAATCAATATGGGTGTGGTGTCATGCCATATGTACATAACTTGCCATATAACGTGTGTAATGCGTGTTTTAGAGATAAATGCCATACTTCTGTCACTAATCAAAGAGTGTGATTTACTCAGTTAAAGTGTCTTTTCAATGGCTTTGTAATGAAGCACACGTTTTCTTTATCTTCCTTGGATTCAGAACGCAGTTTAAGTAAAAACCTCAAAACTAAGGCTGAGCACGATAAAAAAACCAACTGGATCAAAAACTGATTTGGCTAAAAACAATGGACTGAGGACTGGATTGAAATGTGTTTGGTTCGGCTCGGTTGGTCCAGTTCATGGATCCGGTCCGCGGTCTATTATGCTCAGCTCTACTCAAAACATGATTTTGTATGGTTATTAAGAGGCGCACGTGCCCCAAGACGACGTTCTATGAGAACCTTATTTTAAACAAAGTTAACAAAGACGTTTAGAAGAAAGAAAAATGATTTAAGGATCTAACGGGAATTACTAATCCAAAAAAAGTAAAAGGAATACAAATTGAACCAAGATTAAAAATAAATTTCACCAAACAACAAACTCCTCATACTAGAAGAAAAAATATGTGAAGTGTCGGAAAGCTCGAAGATGACATTAGGGGTGATATAACCATCACAATGAAATGTTAATCAATCGTTTTCAACTCAAATAAAAGCTGGCTGTGTCAACTCAAGGATTAAACAAGTGTGGTATATCAATTAATGGGTTGTCAACACACCCCTCACCTCAAATCCCTTCACTCACTTACACCCAATTTTCTTATGCCATATCACTCTCCTACTTTCTCCTTCACTCACTCACTTTTTGTTGGCATCACACCTCTCACCCTTCACTCATTACAAACAATAAATGAATTAACTCTCCAACGTTCACTTTTTTCCTTCTTTCCATGCGGTAAACTTCCCCGCAGTTTTGGCTTGCCGTACGGTAGGAAGGCACCAGCGACGGTGTTCTCGCAGGTGAAGCCTGCCGTGCCTCCCCGCATGCACTGCCAACCCCTTATATTTCAATGTAATTGTCACAAGTTGCATTATAAAAATACTTATTTAATTATTTATATGCACCATAATCTTCTCTAGCTGATCTAATAAAAAACAATAATCAAGTTTTTTTATACTCTCGTAACAATTTCTTACCAAGGCCAAGCATAACCTTCTTGGTGAACGACTCTTTAATTTTACCAGAAATTTTCACACGTCTAACATTATATTTTTCCAATTTTGTATCTTGTGTTTCCAGATAACCATAGTCGTCGAATTACCAACTTCTTTTTATAGATATGTTTAGATCCAATTAGTCAATGTTTTATTGTCAAAGATATTGACTTTCGATCTGCTTTAAATTGACAATAACTTATTCTAGACTTAACATTATTAAGGAACGTACCAAAACAACAAACATAAGGTATATATCATTTAACCCATGATGGGCCGGTGGTCATGGTGATGACTCTTTTGTGTCATGCATGATTCGGTTATAAGATCTAGGAAATCAAAATACGAATACTGATTGATCAAGTTTATCTTCTGAAAAGTCATCACAGCATAATCTTGGTATATGTGTTTGATAATTTTTTCATTTTTTATAAAACTACGACAAACTATCTCACATATTTTAAAAAACACAACCCTCAACTATCTTTTGATTTAGAAGCTTCTGATCACACAACCTAGGGGTACCTTTAATTTACCATATAACCACTTCAATAATTCACTCTTCACATTTTAAAGAAAGTCTTTAATAATTCAGCTTGATAGTCAGTTCTAGGATTCCATGCATAGTAAATCCGGGAATACTGCAATATGATTGGAAACCAAGACCATAATATAATACTAGTAATTAGAAACCAAACATACACAAGAATTTCAAAATGTTATTAGTTAAAGTTGATTATATATAAATTTCAATATTTTACATTCGTTCTAATCTAGATCTTGCTTTGGATATATTCTTGCACAATCCTAGCTACCACAACAATAATAAGCATCACCTAAGTTATAAATCGCTAGTAATTACACGATTTGTTTATGTTACCCTCAAGCAGGTAAAGAAACCAGAACACTAATTCACTAGATGCATCTATGAAAATTCAAACAAGACTACTTACATACTCAATTTCATTGGACCACTTACATTTAGAAAAAATCGAGTATTTTACACAAATTAGCACTATATCTAAAAATCCATGGGTGTCCGAGATACCCGGTACCCACCCTGGTTCTGTCCTGCCCTCAAGAAGCAAGAAAAAAAAAAGCTACAAAGGGCGCCTATTATTAGAAATTTTTGCATGGAAGAGAAGGAGGATGGCCAGAGAAGAAAGACGACCGACAAAACGGACAATCGTGTTGTTTCCTATGAATCAACTTCCCGACACATTCAGTATGAAAGACATGACCACAACGGCTAAGCTGAGACACGACATCATCCCTTTCGTAATTTACCGAACATATGAAACACATTTCTTCAACTTCCCTATGTCTTCGTTCTTGCAAATCTTCGAAACGTATTATAGGAAGGTCCACAAGAAACACCTCGTCGTTATGTATATCGAGTTTGTTATATCGAACTAAGTTCTTAAGTAGGTTCAGCAGTTCGTGTTTTATTCGTAAGATTGGGAAGAGAACAGCGAAGCAGAATACGATGTTGATCAACATATTTGGTACGTGTTTGTAAATAGTTACGTACGAATGAATTTGAATGTGAATTATGGGTTGAATATGTTGCGTGTTTTATAGAGATTAGAGAACAAGTAGGTGGGTGGGTAGGGTTGACAATTTATTGTTAGAACACTCTCATTTATAACACGGGTTAAACTTTAAAACAGTAGCACGTTAGCGCCACATTAGCTTTAATATTTTCACTTTTAGTCACAAAAAGACACCCCCAATCATAAATCAACCTTAATTCAACAACAATTTACAAGAACACTCATTCATTTAAGGGGAAAGTGAAACTTTTTTTTTTTTTTTTTTAAAGTTGCATATTAACGTCAAATGAAGGACTTAACTTCCCACTTAACACCACCTTAATATGGATGCACGCAAGAGTTAACACCCCGTTAACGTGCGTTAAAGCTCCTTTAACGTCTAACCGGCATTACGAATGTGCATGCTCTTAGTGATATATACAGACTAGCTAGCTAGATAATAAAGTATATTAGGGGTCAGGTTGGTGTTAATTAAAATAAATAAATTGGTGACTTACAAAGTTACACAATAGCACGTACCGGAAAATACGATCGAGAAAGCAAGTGGTCATTTAATAATACGGTCGACAGACGTTAGTACATATCCGTTCAAAAAAAGGAGACAAAGATTATTAGATAAACGTATTTGCATGACTAACTTTTTAGTGTGTATGGGATATGAGTTACATACAATAACAAAGATATTTGACAATCAAATTTTCATCTGTAATTTCTTTTGAAAGTCAATATATTATATATAATTAATAAACTAGCAACATGCTGGAAATCACAACAACATTTAGAACAATACAATCGACACTATAGCTGAACAATAACTTTAACCCCATCGACCCATAAACTACAACTAACTACCTTAGCAGTAACAACCCTAACAATCTTATATATAAACAAAGGAAAACCCTCAATCGTCCTAACTACAATATTTGTACTAATGGCGTTTGTAAGTCTATTTTTATGTCAACCTACAATTCATCTCCTAAAGATAAAGTACATCAATTACTTTACGTTTCAATTACTTTACGTTTCTTGATCAAGTGTACTTTTTTCAAATACTAAAATTTGCATGAATAACAATACTAATATGATTTTAGTGTAATTTACCAACCCTGTTTTATTTCCGGATTAGAACAGCCCATAGATGTAACTTATGACCCGTGACTCTGTGGGGGCTGGCTGACTATGTTAAAAGTAAAACCACGGGGTAAAGTACCAACCGTCATTTGACAATTACCAACCATGCATGCTGTATAAATTTCTTTCTGGAACACGCCTTTGAATTGTTGTTGCTATGTTATCACTATTGGCCTACATAACTTTTATATTCTCGAAGCTCTTTACTTTTACCTTTATATAAGTCATCAATCATCATCAATTCATCATCATCTATTGATGTTTCAAGCTATTTTTGTACTGTTTCCAGATAACCTTTGGTCGAATTATCAAAGCACGTACGCTTCTAGATTTACATAGACTCGATTAAGACATTTTCTTACGAACTGTTCGTAAAGTTGACCACGAGTCTGCTTAGACATATATTCTGTGTAAATCAAAGTGATTGACTTATTAATTATAGCCATAAATCAAAATAGTTCATATTAAGTCGCTATACAAGGAGTCATTTCATGTATATTATAATGTATTACTGTAAGTTTTTTAATAACCCATAATGATTGAGAGTCGATCGACATGATTTTATTTTTTATTTGCTTAATTCACGCTACAACTTTGATAATCAACATATAATAGATGTACAACTGCTTATATAATGACATTATGTGTGCGAATTGAATCAAAAGTGAAAGTATGCAAATAACTTCACAGGTAATGAATCTTTTTTTCTTTTTTAACTTACCCTTGTTTATGTTGATATAGCAACCCTTGTCTATACCTTCGATATATCGTGGTATTATTTAAGGGAGGTGATTTGCACACTCTCTAAATTAATTGGTAATTTGGTACACTCTAAATTGAAGCGTGTTGATATTTATATCATTATGGAGTGAAAATGTGTAACTTAATGTGAGGGTATAATTGTCAACACACTCTAATTTGAAGTATGTCAATTAATTAAATGATTGTGCAAATCATCTCCCATAATTTAATATTATAGTTAAACAAGTTCTGACATATTACCATTGTTATTTCAAAACGCTCATGACGTATCGAAACATATATACTAACGTCAACAAACTTATTATCATTGTTATTTCATCACATTGGCAACGTACATCAAAACCTATTACCACCTACGTCCCAAATATAAGTCAAGTTTGACTTTTTGTATTGTACTTTCACCTTCAATATTTTTGTTTGTATTATATATCACTTGATAAAAATCATATCAAATAAAAATCCATATAAAACATTATCTATTTATATATTTTGCATCAAGTATTATATAATACAATAAAAAATATTTAAGGTTAAAGTCAATTAAAAAAGTCAAACATGACTTATATTTTGGAACAGTGGAAGTACCATATATTGTTGAGGGGTTACATATGTTGGTTTTTTTTATTCCTTAACAAGAACGTCAACAAACTATGCAATGGATAAAACATGCACATACGACATGGTGTGCCGGTGAATCCAATGCTTAATACCACCATTTGGTCTCTTCGAAACTATAAAAAAAAAGTCATTTTTCTTATCAAGCCGGCCTAAATAAAAGCTTAATTCATAAGGATATCAAGCTGATCTATAAAAAGGCTTTTTGTAATTGAATAAAACTGTTTTTGTAATCTATTCAACTCGCTGACCCTAATTTCTTGTCTAGAACATTTCCAGCTTTCCAATTTTAACACAGCTAAAATAAGAGCATATATGACGTGGTAAAATAGAATTTGATTGTCAGGCTACGGTGACCACAACATGACCGAGTACATGCATCACTACCATATCAACTCTCGTTCTCTTTACAACAACTTAAAGACCAACTTAATGTAATAAGCTAGAAGCCTACAAAAATTAATTAAATAAAACACCCACACACAAACATGCTCGCACGACTCGGTCTTATTGACTGAGTTGTCCTTTTTCTTGGCCTAAGACGCGTCGGGTTGGGTGGGGTAATGGGGAGGACGCGTCTTCTGTGGAGATCGGCCGAGTCTTCGACCGACGCACTACGGATGGTCGTATGAGCAACTTTTATGGTTTCACTACAAAAAAGTATTTGAATTCTCCACATTATAAAGGCCAAATGGCCACATTTTAAAATGTGTAAAATTATTGATTCCACACTTTCTCAAGTGTGGTAATAATGGGTGTGACAAATTTTGTTACACATATAAATGTGGAGATATTATCCAAATTCTTATGGTTAAAAGTGTGGAAATATTTTTTGAAATGTCCACACCTAAAAGTGTGGCAAATTTGCAAAAAATATTCAAAAATAAAAGTGTGGAGACATTTGCTACACTTATAAGTGTAGCTTTATTGTAATTGTACACACTTATGTATGTGAATTTTATTTTAAATATTTGTCACACCTATAAATGTAGCAAAAGTATTATCCATATAAAAAAAAGTCCACAGTTGACCATACCGTGGCAAAATAAGTGTGGAGAATAGCATTTTTTTTGTAGTGCTTAGGTGAAACTTGGCTGTAACATAAAGCTTTAAAGACAACTAATCAGCTTTAAACACGTAGAATCATCTTTCAAATATAAATAAAAATAATATTAACAGTCTAGCAAATACATTTTCTAACAAAACTGATGGTTAATAACTTAATACTAAATTCTATCTAGCTAGAAATTTTTACAAGGAACAACAGACGGACAACCAGAGAAGAAAGACGACCGACAAAAGGGACAATCATGTTGTTTCCTATGAATCAACTTTCCAACACATTCAGTGTGAAACACATGACCACATCGGCTGAGCTGAGACACAACGTCATCCCTTTCGTAATTAACCGAACATACGAAACACATTTCTTCAACTTCTCTATGTCTTCGTTCTTGCAAATCTTCGAAACGTATTATAGGAAGATCCAACAGTAATATTTCTGACTCGTGTTGATGGAGTTCAAGCTTGTTGTGTTGGAAAAAGTTCTTGAGAATGATGCGTAGTTCGTGTTTTATACGTAGGAATGGGAAGAGAACTGCTAGACAGAATATGATGTTGATGAACATTATTGTTGTTCTTGTAGTTTTTGCTAGTGAATAATAAGGTATGAGTTATTATAAGCGAAGATGTGTCATTTTATAGGAGAACAAGCCTGATTAATATGTTTACTCGTTTACTTGTAGAAAACAGAAGTAACAGATCAGATAAAGTTTTTTATAATCAGGTTATTTGAAAGAAATGATTGGACGAGTCTTTTATTCAGATTTACGATGCTTAACTCAATTATTATTGTGATTGTTTTCTTATCTTTTTCTTAGCTACATTCAAATGTTTATTTTTTGTTTGCTTTGAAATATAGACCATCTCTAAGGATATTTTTACCAGTCACAACTAAATTATTTGATGATGATTTACAGAAAATAATAGTGTTTAAAAATATAAATATATTTTGATATTCTTTTCCTTATTAACAAAATAAAGATACTAGAAAACTTATTATAACACTGTAATAGTGATCAATAACATTTTATGTTAAATATACCGAATGTAGAAAAGCTAACATGTAGTTAGTCATAACGTTTAGTCTAGTGGTATCAGAGTTGTCCACAATAAATTGTGTGTTCCGGTGAGATATCTACCGTGAGATATATATGTGTGGTGTATTGTATATAAAAATTGTCGTTAAAAATAATTAAAAAAAAAAATGTAGGCTGCTTGCACCCAAAGTGGTAAGTGCTGACACATACAAGACACTTCATATTTCATTCTAATAATATTGCGATGAAACTTTCACCCCCAAAACTCGTCCGAAAATTTCTAGTTAAAAGAACTTATGACATAAAACAGGTTATTCTTACACTCTGTTCCCGAGTATAAAACGGAAAGAAGAGAAATGAAAAAAGAAAAAACGAGAGAAAAGAAGACGAGAGGCAAAAAATGATTTTCAATTTTGTGTTCTCTAGTCGGAGAAAAAAGAAAGAGCATGTAGGAAAAAATGGCTTTAAAGCAATTTTCTCTCCAAATCATTCCAATTTGGGAAGACGATTAGGAGATAAGTTTAGACATAATTTCTTCTCCTCTTATATTTTTTTTTCTTTCTAAAAAAACTCTGGAATGTGACTTTTTTCAGTTTTCTCTCCACTTCTCTTTTCTTCTCTCTAAATAAGAACTCGAGAACAGAGCGTAAATGTTTCTTCCAAATCAATTTCTTTATATTTAAAACGAATAACACAAGAACAAGGTGTCCGTAACTCATAAGATCTGTGGATTATAATTTTTGGAAAAGAATGAAGATATGTTAAAAGTTAAGTTTGCAGATAACCAATATGTTTAGTTTAACAAAATATCATAATTATTATTATTTTAAACTCTATTATGTAAAATAACAAATGTCAATGTCGCTAGCTACTACCATATATAGGTACTATAAAAAAAGTAAGGGTGAGGATAGCCGACCCCCTTAGGGAGGGTTTGTGGAAGACACTACTGCCGCCGCTTATACTGTCTGCTTTAATGTTTGTACATTTTGAGACAAAAAGTACAACCTAACCCATAGAAAGGTTCGGTCAACACATCCCTAAGAAATGTTCACGAAGAGCATCTACGAATCAAGAACAACTTTATAGTAACCCTCGTGGGCCAATTGGCTAAGATCAATGTCAAGTTCAAATGTGGATAGACTTTTGCTTTAATGAAACGCCACGTCGATCGTGATCATTTGATCATAGAAAAAATGATTGTGCCAATTATTGCCTTCCCAAACCTTTTATTGTTAATAATATGATACTCCGTAAGTGTTTGAGTAAAATTAAAAGTAATTTAACAAGAGTCCTTGGTTTTTATTTTTATTTTTTGTTAAAAACAGTCACTTAAGCATCATTAGTTTTTAACATCAACAAGTGTAATTGATTCCTACAAAATGACGTGTTCTTTGAATTTGATATGTTCCAAATTATTCTGAATATCATGATCCTATCCAGTCAGTTAGGGATGTAAACGAATTGGACAAACACGAACGGAGCTCAGTTTATGTTCGTTCATTTAATTCTAACCGAACAAATAAACGGACACGAACGCTTAAACGGACGAATTTTCTTGTTCATATTCGTTTATTAAGAAAATGAATTGTTCATGTTCGTTTATGTTCGTTCATTAAGACACTAAACGAACGTTAAACGAACATAAACGATCGAACATAAATGAAAATAGACAAATAAACATAAACTTTATTGAATTTTTCACAATATATTATTTTATAAGTATTGCTTTGTTTAAACAAATCAATTTTTAAAATTATAAAATTAAAAGATATAATATATGAACATAAATAGATAAATAAACATAAACGAACTTTAACGAACGCCTAATCGGACGTTCACGAACATAAATGAACGAACAAGACGTTTGTTCATGTTCGTTCATTTAACTAAATAAACGTAAAATATTGTTCATGTTCGTTCATTTAATAAACGAACGAATATAAACGAACTTTTTACCGAACAGTTCACTGAACGTTCAATTCGTTTACATCCCTACAATCGGTTGTTTAAAACTTTAAATAACCAAAACATACGGATACATAAAGTCAATCTGTAGTCGACATGAACAATAAAAAACCTCGTAAATTACAAGAGAAATGACCCACAAAAAGTTGACCGAGACAAGAAGAACATCAATGATTTTAAATTTAGAAAACAATGTTACGTTGATGCATTCGAAATAAACTAAGCTACGTACAGAATATGAAAACAATAAAAATCCAACTGGACCACGTTATGTGTTGCCGACCTGTGTAGGTCATCAGTGACCCACTTCGTTGGTGGCAAGTTGCCAACTTGCTTCCCCTTAAATTATACGCACATATGTTTTCAAAACAGCTGAACATTACGAGGTATCCAGATCTGTTTATGGCCAAGAAACCTTTTAGGTGAGCATACTAGTTATAAAAATAATTTAACAAAATACGTACTTTTAAAAATATTTATAAAAAGGAAGTTTTTACTATTCACGTAGAAGAAACATGCTATGGTTGTTAAAGTAAGTAATACTAAGCGTTACTTAAACTCTCATGCTGGTGTTTAATTTGTTGCTTACGGCAAAGTGTACGCGTAGTGAATGACATATTATTGTTTATTGAATGACTAATTCGTTTTGTTAAGTCATGGTATTGGATGTTGATGTGTCGTAACAAAATATCACTGTAAATGGGCCAATAAGTTTGTTACTAACTCGTTACATTTGTAAGCCTAAAAACTAATTTCGTTGATTTTGTTGGATTGTGCCAGCAATAAGCATATCGCTGAGCTTTTTTTTCATGAACTTGGCCACTGAAGCATCTGATTTGTTCCAAATTATTGCGGTTACAGAAAAATCATATTCTGAATTTCATGATCCTATCCAGTAAGTTGTTTAAATAACCAAACATACGGATATATACATAAGGCTAGACAGAGTAAGGAGAAACAATCTCCTCTTTTTTCTCTGTCACATCAGCTTTCTCTCTCCAGCGATCTTCAAGCGATTGAGAGCCCCAGTAAGTCGACCTACACTACAAAAAATATTCCCAACAAAAATACCTCTTTTAAATAATTAAATACACACAAAGAAAAAAAATCAAGCGATTGTCGATCGCATTTGCGACCGACTTCCATAAAAATAGGAGGAATCGATTTGTGCCACAATAATGAGATCGACATCTACTCGATCACATATATCGATCGCATTTGCTTACTACAACTAGCCTAAAGTCAATCTATAGTCGACTTGAACAATAAAAAACCTCGTAAATTACAAGAGAAATGGCCCACAAAGAGTTGGCTGAGACAATAAACTGAATAATGGAGAATCTGCGTTTAAAACGTTATACCCTAGAGTTTATGCGTTGGAATCTCACAAACAAATTGACGTTGCCTCGAAGCTTTCTCATACAAGTCTTTATTTCTCTTTTCATCGTACTCCTAGGAGAGGTGTTGAGTTGTTTCAATTCGATCAGCTAAAGGAAAAGGTGGAGGGCTGTGTTCTTGTTAATATGAAGGATAGATGGGTTTGGTCTTTGGCTGGTTCGGGTGACTTCTCGGTTGCGTCGGTTAGGAAGATGATTGATGGTTTCATGTTACCGGAGGTGTCATCCAAGACGAGATGGATTAAAGCAGTCCCTATAAAGGTAAATGTTTTCGCATGGAAAGTTAAACTTGATTGTCTTCCTGCTAGATTCAATATCTCTCGTAGAGGTATGGATATTGAATCTATTTTATGTCCTATATATGGTAAGGCGGCGGAATCAACTAGGCATATTTTTTTCATGTGTCCTATTTCTAGGGATATATTGATCAAGATTGCTCATTAGTGGGATATTGATTATATGGAGGTCTCTTCATATGAAGAGTGGTTAGATTGGATTTTGAATCTTCGGCTTACTATCAAGCATAAACAATTGTTTGAAGGAGTGTGCTATATAATGTGGTGGCATATTTGGAATTATTGGAATAAGAGTATCTTTGGTAATGAATCTCCCTCAAAGGCGGATCTATTTGATGATGTGGTGTCCCGTTCGTTTTTTTGGTATCGTTATAGATGTAAAGTTTTTTATAGTTGGGCCGAGTGGCTTAAAAACCCTCATACTGTTTCTTTGTAAGTTTCTAGCTTCTTGCTAGCTTGTGTTATTAAAATCCGCCGTACAAAAAAAAAAATAATAAACTTTGAATAATGGTGAAATATCATTTGAACATGAATTTTTAATTTAGAAAACAATGTTACGTTAGATGCATTTTAATTAACTAGAACGGTACCCGCGCAATGCAGTGACAATTACCTATGACTATATTTTGCGTTATTCGGCTACACATTTAGTTGTTTTTATTCTTTATAAGTAGAGATGATTAAGACAAATAATTTTAGTTTGAACAACCAACCTGCTTCCTTACAAACTTTCTAACCTACTTGCTTCCTAACCAACATGCTTACTAACCAATTAATTTTGAAACAAGATAGATTAAAGAAGTGCTTATTAAAGTCAATGTTCACGCTTGGAAGGTGTTTATAGATGGTTTACCGACTCGTTGGAACATTTCACGTAGAGGTATAGATATCCCTTCTATTCTATGCCCTCTATGCGAGACGGGTGTTGAGTCTTCGAAACATTTGTTCTTTAATTGTAGTGTTGTTAGAGCTATTTTTCGAAGGGTTTGTATTTGGTGGGATGTGAGTTATATGGAGCTTGATTCTTTTGATGAGTGGGTTTCTTGGATAACTAATTTATGGCTGCCTTCTAAGCATAAAAGATTATTAGAAGGGATGTGTTATGGTTTATGGTGGTTCATTTGGGTTTTTTCGGAATAAGAAGTTTTTTGGCGTTGTTCCTTCTTCAAAGGCGAATATATTTGATGATCTAGTGCTTTCGTCTTTTTTTTTTTTTTTTTTTTTTTTTTTTTTTTTTTTTTTTTATGTGTCGTTATAGATGTAAAGTTACATTTAGTTGGGTGGATTGGTTAAAAAATCCTCACCTTGTGTTTTTGTAATGTTCTAGCTTCTTACTAGTTTTTTCTTATAATAAATTTCGCCGTTCAAAAATAATAATAATAATAATAATTTTGAAATATTTACATAATAAGCAAGTAAAAATCTGAATTTTAAATCTTACTAATTATATAATAATTTCAAATGCATTATATAGATTTAGATGAGTCTATACGAAGAAGTGATAACATGTGCGTACGTTAGTATAACAAACCTGTTAGACCTAACAATATTGAAAATGACCCAAGTAGACACATGAGTTGTTAAGAATTTTGTTTATACTAACATCAACATACGTTATTACGTTTTCACATAAATATGTCTAGACTCGTGTGGGTCTAGATTGCTTATAGGTTTGATTTATGTGAGGTGATTTGCACTCTTCAATATTTGATTGAGACACTCTAAAATGTGCATTAAATAGTTATATTGTAAATATAAACTGTTTTAATTGTATGTACATTGAGGCTATGTTTGGCACAAAGCTTTTTGGAGCTTTTTGGGCAATGAGCGATGAACAATGAGCTTTTTGATTTTTAGTGTTCGTTTGGCATGAGATCTGTGGGCTTTGCTATTTTTTAAGAAAGCTCATTTTCTTAATGCTTCTTTATAAAGTTGTGAGCTTTTTTAGCTACTGCTCACTGCTCACTGTTACTGCTCACAGCTACTTTTACCAAATATAGCCTGAATGTTTTAATCAAATTTATGAGTATACCAATCATTATATAGTAAACATTTTGAGATTTTACAGTACAACTTTATAAAGAAGCCTAGATGTAACATCCATGTATCACATCATTCATAAATCATAACAGATGTGTGTTATTTCCTGCCGTTCCAAATAAATAATAAAAACCCGAATGAATAAACAAAGCCACGTTGATGACAAATTGAAAATGGCACAAAATGGGATTAAAACAATAATGCAAAGTTGGACACATAGATAAAGTTATCTAAACATATATATAGCCAACGGTGTTTCAGCCACATGGTAAACCACTTGTGGTTTTCCCCATAAAAGGCATCTCCTTGTCTCCATCCCCTTTTAACCTCCACCTGTTATCTCAATCCTCTCTTCCACAACAAAGAGACAAGTAATTATGGCTTTTTGGTATAAGATAAGATCAGATATTTATTTGTTTATAATAAGGGTTTTTCTAATGTGTGCCCTGGGGGCACACGTTAAGAACACCCAAAGGATAATGGGACCCACGAAAAAGTACATCCGAACCCACAGAAAAGTACACTTTTCAGATAAAAGGTGTGGGTCCGGATGTAGTTTTTCGTGGGTCCCATTGTCCTTTTAGTGTTCTTAACGTGTGCCCCTAGGGCACACATTAGAAAAACCCTTATTATAAACTCTTTGATAAGAGTTAAACATGTAAACCGAAAAAGGGTATCTTTCTTACTTTGATGTAGGCGATCTAAGTAGCATTCACGTGTTCGCTTTATTAATAAGCCAAAAGTTTTTTTATAGATTCAATTTTTACCATATAATCCATCAAGCAATATTAGTTACTCATTTTTTTTTATAAAAATAAAAAAATAAACTTTTATCTTTTTTAAAAACTTAAATATTTCGCAAACCGTAAATCGTCAAGCTACAAAAAAATACCATCGCGACGAGAATTAAATTATTTTTCTATAGACATGCATTGTTATATATTTTCGACGAACTTTTTTTTCGATAAACTTTTTTTTTTCACTCAGAAAAATCATATATGATTCGTAAAAATCATATATGATTCGATTTTAACAAATCATATATGATTCTTACGAATCATATATGATTCTTACGAATCATATGATTCGTAAGAATCGAATCATATATGATTTTTTACGAATCATATATGATTTTAACGAATCATATATGATTTTTTCTGGGCGGAAATTAAAAAAAAAAGTTCGTCGAAAGTATATAACAATGCATATCTATAGAAAGATCATTTAATTCTCGTCGCGATGGTATTTTTTTTGTAGCTTAAAGATTTACCGTTTGCAAGATATGTTGTTTTGAAAAAAATATGGAAAATATAAATGGGTGG
This sequence comes from Artemisia argyi, assembly GCA_030686995.1. Taxonomy (NCBI): domain Eukaryota; kingdom Viridiplantae; phylum Streptophyta; class Magnoliopsida; order Asterales; family Asteraceae; genus Artemisia; species Artemisia argyi. The sequence goes on along the minus strand of CM060709.1, from coordinate 266,833,814 downwards.
CTATGATTGGTTGATAGGTTCTATGACATGTATAGGTTCTTCATGGATCTCACCTCTTAATAATAATTGTTTTTTTTTTTTTTTTTTTTTTTTTTTTTTTTTTTTTTATTTACGCACATGCTTATATAAACCTATATGAGAAAGATCTTATAAATTTTGCTTTGGGAAATAAAATCAATAAATAGAAAAAGTGAGCCTCATTTAAAAAAATAATAATCTCTCCGTCTTAAAATTATTGTCACCTATTGACTTTTTCGGTCATTACTTTTCAACTTTGACTTTAAGTATTTTTGTTTATATTACATAATACTTGATACAAAATATATGAACGGATTGAGTTTTAAATGTATTTTCATTTAGTATAATTTTTATCAAAAAATGTATAACACAAACAAAAATATTTATAGTCAAAGTTGAGAAAGAAAGACTGAAAAAGTCAATATCAGACAATAATTTTATGACGGAATAATATTAAATTTGTTGGTTCCACTATCTCTTTTCAAATAGAAAAAAAGAAACACACCTTAAGTCAAGTTATCTTAAGATATACAACCCACAAGATTTGCAGTCTAATCTCATTTGAGCTTTGTAAGTAACTTACCGCCAGCGAGGGTGTTTGTTTAAGCTTATATGTGGCTTATGAACTTATTTGATTTTCAGCTTATATCACATAAGCCTCAATTTTTTGGCTTATTTTGAGACTTGTGGTCTTATATAAGTTTATTATGACATGATAAACTCATATAAGCCCATAACTCTCAAAATAAACCTGAAAATTGAAGCTTATAAAACATACGCTGAGATCAAATAAGCTCATAAGCCCACGTATAAGCTTAAACAAACACCCCGAAGACGACTTTTTATGAGAAATAACGCCGATCTGTTTTACGGATTCGTAAAACTAGACGAGTACGCATGCATAGCAACGGAATTTTAAAGCGACATATAGTTTTAGTGATAAAAAAAAGTTTATGGGTTATAAACAAAAAATAATAAAAGTTTGAGGATTTAAGGATTAAACATAATGTTTTGAAACCCAGTTCGACCCGGGTGGTTCAACTGGCTGAATCGTTCCGGTCAAAAACCAGGTCAAAACGACGGGTTGAGTCGAAAAACAGGTCAAATTAAACCGGGTCAATTCACTAGGTTTAAAAATTGCTCATAATTAATTGTTTCAACATTTTCTTTTTAATTTTTCCAACATTTCACTTTCTTTTTAAATTGCTAGAAATTAATTATTTCAATATTTCATTTTTAAATTTTTCAACATTTTACTTATTGATTTTTCATTTTTTACTTTGAATATTTTTGTTTTATAAATAGTATAGATAGCTATTAGAAAGCGCAAAACAAATACGAGTAGCAATCACATCCAATTATGATAAATTGACAAAAGAAGAATGTGAACAACGTTGATAAGCACAATTTGTGGAGAAGTAAAAACGATTACGTTTTGTATTATTGATCTATAGACACTGACCTCTTCATGATTGTCATGACTTTTGAGAAAAACATGTAGACTTGCTTTTACAAAGGCAAAATTGTCATTTGAGAAGTCTCCTTGCTGACTTTTGCGTTCAATCATACAAGGATCCTAATCTTCAAGTGTAACTTTATTTTAAAGATTTTATAATGCAATTTTCATCTCGTTAAAATCATACCTATCTATATAAGTTCTAAAAATTGATTTAAGAAAAACAACTGATGTATGACTATACGATGTATGAAGTTTTATAGAAGACAAATTATAAGTTGATACAAGTGGACTAAACAAATATAGGAAACACCCATTTTAAGTTCGACGCATTTGTGTAACATTTGAATATAATATACTTAATAATCTGGTATCACAATAGGCTCTTTGTACTGTTATTTAGTTTCAAATTGTTTTGAGTTTTTCACTAAGAAAAATATGTTAATATCGAGCTTCAAAGCTCAAAGCGTTTGTCATTTTGTCTGCTTCCAGTTGAGATTTTTTTATGGAGTGATAATGGTCTCAAAATATTGTCTCAATTTTAATTAAAGTGACAAACTCTTTCAGTTATGGGCTGATATATTACAAACAAGTTGGGCTAATTGAGGGGACCAGCCACCCACTGGCCCTTTATTTGCTCCGTATCTGCTTCTGTAGTCGGTAGTCCTGTACATTTTATGATTTTAAGAAAGGGTACCATTTCTTATCTCGTCCCACAAGCCCGCCCACGTAAATTCATGTTTGATCAACGTACAAATGTTTAATGTTAATCAACTGATTAGATATCTGATATCTCCCTTAACTACATTTACTAACAAAACCAAAGCGCATTGGCTCAGTTGGTACCCACCTCCGAAAAACTCATAGGCCCACTGGAGAGATTTTGTGGATAAAAGGTCAATGGTTCTAATCTTGGCTCGTGCTCACTCCAATTGGTGCCCTACTGGACCAAAAGAGTTGCCGGAACTATTCCTTGTGAGGTGTATAATAGCTAGTGTCAAAAAACACCCGGAATAAATGTGTTTCCGCCGATTCACATATTTATTTGTGGACATATACAAACAAAGTTTTCATAATTCGATGGCCGGCTCTACTATAAGGCCACTTAAGCAATGATGACTTTAGGCTTAGAAAACTTTAAGGCCTCAAATTTCGTTATATGGCAAACAATAATTGGATAACTCAAATATAATTGGATAACTCAGTTAATAAATTGCAACTTTAACATCTACGAAAATAGGAGAGTTTTTACTCGACATGAGTCTGTGTGGCGTTAAACTAAAGTCTGAATCTGACTACCACATTTTACTAGTAAGAAGTGGATATAAAATATAAATCTAAGCGAAATAATGTTGCCGAAAGATTAAAATGCTCGTTTCTGCAATTTATTTAAGTAACTTATGTAAAAACTTTTTATTATAAATATAACATAGTTAATAAACCATCAAATATATTATATTAACACGAGTCTTCAATCTCTTATCGAGTAAGAGGCAGTAAGACAAGTTTCCCACCTCTTACTGAGTAAGATGTTATATGTCTAACTGGGTCTGACTAAAAAGCAAAAAACAAACAACCAAAACATCTTACCATCTCTTACTGGTAAGAGTAAGAGGGCTAGCTAAACACTTTGTTAATATAAGTCTAAGACTCAACGTAGTAGAAGCAATACACGCACTACACGTTTTTTTTTTTTTTTTTTTTTTTTTTTTTTTTTTTTTTTTTTTTTTTTTTTGTTAAACACCACCACCACGCGTGGTGGTTTATTTTTTTGTGTTGAATTTTTGGTAAGACCGCTCTTTGTGAGACACAAAACACAAATATTAATTAATGTCGATATTTGTTGGTGGTCATTACTACGTTTGATGGTAGAATCCTGGTGGACTGAAAATTGACGTGACGCTGAGTTATTAGTTACAAATATTGGTCCTTATTATGGATTACAGCAGAGATAGACATACGATTTTTGAGAGAGTGTTGCACAATTATTTATTTATTTATGATTATACTAAAGTTGCATGATAAAGAATTTATTGTGTAAAATTGAGGGTTGCACTTGCTAAAAAAAAAAAAACATATTTTATAAAGAATTTACACTTTGTTCCGTCCCTGGAAGACAATGGTTCGAATATAGATCAGGGGGAGCCGCATCCATATCTTTAATATAATAAAGGAATTACATCATTTTGGAGTGTTTTTGACAAAACAATCTTAGTGGAAAAAAAATTAGACCAATAGGAATGCTCGATTTTGACACATAGGCGAAATCGAGCAATGTGATTGCCAATAAAAAGTCAAAATTGAAATGATTTTGGTCAAATTTTAATAAATCTGGTGGAGAATTTGATTGAGGAAAAAAACAAATAAAAATATAGGTGTCAAATTTATGAAAATATAAACTTAAAAAAAGAGGATGTAATTAATAAAATATTAGTGGTTGAATTTTAAATATATTATGTGGAGTTAAGTGTAAAATTATAAATCTTCATGTTTTTTGATAACTTTATACAATAAACAAATAACCCTTACACTTTATACCACATACACTTTATAATATGAACTTTGTTTACAATTACATGAGCATTAGTATTGGTTTGAGACTTTCATCTATTAAACTTACAAAATTTTATAAATATACGAATTAGTTTTAATATACGTTAAATACTTTTAAAATAAATATTAGTTTTAAACTTTTCATCTATTAAAATATCTTTTTACTATGTGCGTTAAATATAAATAAGAACTCATGTTATCTTATTTAAAATTTAATCTATACGTACACAGGTTTGAATATTAAATACAATTAAATTATTATTAACGGCAATATAAATATCAAATGGTAAGTACGAGTTGCTGTGATATGAAAATAAATATACGCGATTGTACTTATAACGACTCATGTAATTATTATTTAAATTTTACATATGGATATCCGGAAAAATATTTTTTAAAAACTTCATCAACGTTCATTATGTGCTACTAAACTCGCACATTTTGTATAACATGATATCAATATTTAAAGTTAAACAACAACATCAACCTCAACATTAACATCTATGCCAGCTAAACAAAGTTAAATTTTTCTTCCAATAAAATTTTTACAAAATATTAATTGATATTAATAAATAATTAAAAACTCATACACACTTATTAGTTGTACTTATATCACAATTTTCACGGGTAAATTCTTATATATCCATATAGTAAACAAAAATTTTAAAATAAATTTGATTTATGTGTAAACTCATGTGATCAAAAAACTTTTGGCCCATTAACATTATAAGGAAACATGCTCAAGAATCCAATACACGGTCGATGCCACGGTTATATTTACAATTTCTGCTAACTATTTTTCTTTCGCACATGTTGATGCTCTAACTTTTTAAAATATACATAAGATTTTCTGTTTTTAAACGATATATAATTAAATTTTTCTGAAAAAACCCCGTGCGTGCGCGGGTATTATAACTAGTTCATATCTATGCAATTTTGCATTATCCATATCCATTTAACTTTGATTCATATATCCATATCCGACGGATGAAGCACGTTAATAGATATCTGTTGGATAATAATAATAATAATAATAATAATAATAATAATAATAATAATCGCCCATCTAAAAATTCACAAATTTAATCTAAATAAAACGTATATTGTGACACTAAATCATAATGAATGACATTTCATTCTGGTTTCATGTTTAGTTTTTTCACCTAAAAGTTATTTATAACTTTGGATCATTTAAATCAAACATATATATGGTTGTTTTACAACGCAAACTAAGTTTTGTAAAGAAAAAAAAAAAAAAAAAAAAAAAAAAAATACTAAAGCGACAATTATAATGATCTTGCATTTCATGAAACTCTTATTACGAGTTAATCACATCATCTCGAAAAGTGATATAATATAAGTTTTAAAAGATATATGTTCGGGTGGTAAACAGGTGATCCAAGGATGACAAAATTTCATTCATATCCATTAATTATTCATTTGGTTCATCCATATCTGTTATAAATGGATTGAATCGGGTAGATATCGATCAATTGGATCGGATATTCATTACACATAGTAAATCGATTGAACAATAACAACAAACCTAATTTTGTCGGGACAGGCTATGAGGAGGTAGAATGAAGCCTTACCCCAAAAAAACCGAGAGTAGGGAGACTGCTTCCAACAAGAAGTAAATTAATTGAAAAGGTGGTATTTAGTGTTTCTGAACAAGTTTTTGTACTTAAGTAAATCTCTATCTTCTCCATTGCATACGCGTTAAATAAACATTGTTACATTAATAAGGCAATTAAGACCTACATTACAGAAGGTAATTGCTACTTCAGGAATTAGGCTGCTATGCCTGGGAGGCCGGTGGTCGACCCCTACCTCCAAAATCTTTGTCTTGATTTATACTCATTATTACACAAATAAAATACTTACTAGAAATACGGAATACCACGACATATATGGCAAAACCTATACGTATATGATATATATTTTTCATAAACAGAAACTTAATGATATACTTTGTTAAAGTATTTTGGGTAATTAATGACGAATATGAGTTTTTGACCGGCTAATTTACGAGCTTTGAGTTAAGCCTATTATCACAGACTCAATAAGGGAGGTTGACATGATCACTTGATATATGTTTGTTTGCTTACTTTGTGATAGTATTTTCGAGTTCAGGTATTATTGAGAGAAGCTTTATAGTGTTCAATATATTGTGTTTAGTTTCATTGACAACGTGTGACTGATAATTAAGGTTTAATAATGTACAAGATTTTTTAAGCTAACATAACAAAAAAAAGTGATCACAAACTTATAGCAAACACATAGAAGTGCTAGATGAATAACTCAGCATCATAAACATATCGGTTGAATCTTATATAACATTTCAACGCATTTCGATATTTCCTTTTTATGTATTGCATTTGTTTTTAACTTCGATCTTCTACTCAAATAACTAAATTTATCAGCATACTTAGGAATAACTTGACATCAATTTCAAGGATATCCATGACATATGGAAAAATCAAACTTCATTTTTGGAAAGTCTTTACCCAACAAGAAGTAAAGAACTGATAAATTGGAATCCATGTACCTTTGCTTCGATAAGAGGTCTAGCTAGTCTAGCTTGATTAGTAAATACATTATCTTACTCATTGATGAAACCAAAACAAACACACATAACATGGTACACATAATGACGTTTAAGCTAGGGTTAAGTTCATATAATAACAAGATACTTTAGAAAATGTACAAATATCAAACGTGAACTTAAAAAAGATAAAATATTAATATCGTACACGTACTTTCAAAATCCGTTCTGTTATCATCACAAACTTATTTTTAATACGTCATAGTCCACATAATATGCACATGACACGCCATTATATATTACTCATTAACTGCTATATATGTTGGGTAAAAGGTCAAAACGACCCGGTAAATGTATTACTCCAAAAAAACATTTAAGTACAAAGGATATAGGTGAAGTCCCACATCTCAGCCCGTTACATATGCGATAAAGCTTACATAACAAGGTGGACAGTTAAACAGCTTGAAAAATAACTAAAACTAGTGCTTATGACATGCTATAAGCACTTACAACTAAAAAAAAAAAAAAAAAAAAAAAAAAAAAAAAAAAAAAAAAAAAAAAAAAACTACAGTGAAAGATGAACTTTCACCTGTAATCGGATTCGTACATAAGTTAGCCGATTCTTCATTCACAGTTGCAGCATGTTCTCCATCTTCATCTTCATCGTTCACCAATGCAACATACGAATTAGATGTAGTAATATTACCGAACCAGTAGACTTCAACATATATCATGATTTAGATGCATTACCCATAGTATTAGCTCCCTTCTTGGGTTCACTAGTTGTTGCCTTGGTGCATATCTGACATTCTGTTTAACCGATAGACCAGCAAACTGATTACCATTAGTAGACTTGGCTTTACCCTTCTTCTTTTTCTTACTCACCATTTGGAAACCATCATTATTCAGAACCACAGTAGGTGTTTCAACATGTGAAGTAGAAACAACCGGAGGACTCACCACCTGTTTAGGGCATTGATCATGAATATGACCAAATGTTTTGCATATATCACACCTGGGAGGCCTCCATTCATATTCAACACGGATAGTCTCTTTAGTAAAACCCTCCCCAGAAAGTGAAGGGAAACCAATTGTAACAACTTCATGAGACGAGCTTCAGAATTGACCTCAATAAGACATCTAGCAAAATTACTTCTACCCCACGAATCCTTACACATAGAGGTCGTGTAAGAATCAAGCATAACAGATTTACCAATGTAAGTAGCAATCAAATTAATACCATCCTATTCAAAAACTTGAAAAGGAACATCATGCAATTTAACCAAAACCGGAATGCTAGTCAATTCTTTCTTACGCAAACAAGTATCCGTGGACCATTTCTTGAGAATTATTGGAGATTTGTGTATCATCTAAGAGCCACCTTCCAAAACAGCTTCTACACCAGCCAATGTATCAAATTTGAAGAAAAAAAAACCTTTGGAATTCATCATAATCCTTTTTAAGCCATGTTGAATTTTGTATAGTGTATATTTTTTTAGGCTATGTTGAATTTTTTATAGTGTATATTTAGTTACATTTTTTAAATCGCTTCACCATCTACTTATGCTACTCGAGGTGCATTTTTTAATGTACCAGAATTGTGTTTCCTATAACGTTGTAAAATTTGGTTTTACTACAAAGTAATACTCCTCCCGTCCCAAAATTATTGTCCACTTTGAATTTTCAAAGTGAAACTGGTTCAACTTTGACCATAAATATATATTTTTTATTATATAATACTTGATGAAAAATTATACCATTGAAAAGTACACTTAAAACCCAATCTATTTATATATTTTGCATCAAATATTATATAACACAACAATAATATTTAAGGCCAAAGTTGAAGAAGAAAGACTAAAAAAATCAATAGTGAACAATAAATTTGAGACGGAGAGAGTAATTATTAAACAAATGAATAACATGAGATATTTTTTCCGTCATTAAACTTATTCAAACAAATAATAAACAATTTGATAATCATTAATCAAGAATATTGATTATTTTCTCTTTTAATTTTTTGCTCGCATCGATTTATGATTATTAGAATTCATATTTGTGTATATAAAGTCTTTGTAACGATATTATACGGATAAAAATAAGTACTAGTATAATATAATAAACATTTACAGTAATCTTTACATCATTAATAAAAATCATAAGCAATATCATGTAGTTAATTTAACCGAACTAAGGTATGATATCGAGACAAATTTTACAAGTACGTATATTATATTGATATTTTACAAAGTTCATGTATAATATTTAAACATTTTAAAAAGTATCTTGCTATTATATGGACTTAACCTTTTAAGTTATTACTCGTATAGTCGTATATATTATCCAAGAAAATGTTGAATGCCATTTCAATCAACCTCAGTGAAGAATCGCTTTTAGGTTAGTAAAATTCATCTCATTCTATAAAAATACAAGAAAAGCTAATCACATACATGGATTGTAAGATGAAATACTACACAAGGAATTAAATCGATCTTTGGGCGAAAATTTTCAAAATTCTGATTTTATGTCCAATAAGTTGATGAGCCATGATCATTTAATATTGATATGCAATTATCTAAAGCTACCATTGCCAAGGTATAAACTGTTCATTAGAGTTATGGCTCAACTCAACCTTTTTGCTCGCCTTACATAACAATCTTGACCTACAAAGAGGACAAGTGAATTGATCTCGATCGAGCCATCTCTCTATGCAACATGCATGGAACACATGACGACACCTATTGAGTTGACTCACATTGTCTTCATCTCGGAACTCGGCTAGACAAATGGAGCAACTCTCATCTACCGGTCTCACGGCTCCATCTCCATTGTTGTTTAGTAATTTATTAAACTGAATATTCGAAAGGTGGTAAATGCTAGGGAACATATTATTATGATGGTGATGATCATGTGTGTGAAAGAGCGATACGACGGTATAGAGAACGTCGATAAATGCATGTTTGAGATGAAGAAAAGGAAACCATATGCATGTAATGAATATAAGTGTAAGGATAGAAGATCCATAGCCTTCATATACAACACAAATCATGTTTGTTTGAAGGTTTGATGATACGAGGTATATATGAGCTATGAGTTATGACTTATGAAGAACCCTTTATATACTCATACAAATATTGCATGGTCAACTTATTCTTTATTTATTTTCTTGTTTGAATAATGCTTATTCGCCGTCCATAATATTATAATTAAAGGGTGGCTCGATAATGCGTGAATTTTGTGATAGTTAAATGGTTCTCTAGCTAAAAAAATGGATTTGTCGGTCGAACAAAATAATCTACCATTTAGTTTTTTCTTCTCAAAGTTATTGAAGGATACTTTCTCTATTTCAGTTTTGTCACACATAAAGATTAATTCATCTCCAATATTTATATCGGCATGCATTAAAGTAAGTTAAGTAAGGCTAGTAATAATAAGGAGTCACGACAACCAACTTTATTATCGCAACTTTAACGTCACGTCATTTTTTCTTTTCACAATCAACTTGACCTCTAACTTAGTGTAATAAGGCAACTAATATCACCATCAAAAGATACCTCGCTTAAACAAAAATATACCCTATAAAAACCAAAGTCACACATACACTCCCACACAAACACACCTCCGCAACTCGGTCGTTAGAACGATCGAGTCCTCCACCAAAGCACCTAAGACGCGTCTTCAGATGTGAGGGTAATAGAGTTTGACGTGTTGATGGAGTGCCACATTGGAAGAGGACGCATCTTGCGTCCTTTATTACCGGTAGTCTAAGTGTTTCTCACTCGAAAAGATCATTTACAAAAATAATAAACACATGTTTGAATTGGATGCAGCTCCAAAAAAACACTCAAATGATGTATACTGTATGACATTGCCACAACGTGTGAGCAAAACGTCTCATTTTATTTGTGATCACGTTCATTTTCACAAACCATAGTGATTACACATTCATAAACTACGCGTTCTTCGATCTTTTAAGCGATATATCAAGTAGTAATAAGTTTTCAAGAAACCAATGAAGTCCTAAAAGTTTTCAAATGGTATATCGAGAAGTGAGTTGAAGCTCGTTGTTCTCCTGCATATAGGGGTCATTCAATATATGATTATAATATAGGGAGACGTGATAACTAATTAACTACAGTAGTTTATAAGAATGTGGTAATTAAGAGGTTAATGACAAATTCTAATTAATACTGGGAGGACGGTGCCACCCTCGCCACCAAAATCTTTCACTTGATTTTCACTCTTTACAAAAATAGAATATTCAATTCTTTTAATCAATGCAATGAGAATACCACTATCAGAACATAGTATTGATTCTTACTCTCTAGTTTGTATTAAAAAAAGAAAAAGAAAAAAAAAAAGGGCTTTATTAACTTGTCGTTATAAATTGTTAAATGAACAAGATTAGAGTATTTTCTAATGTAAAATTATTATTATATTTAACAATATTAAACTTGGTAAATGAAAGAAATAAGAAAAGCATTAATATCAACTATAATTCGCATTTTAGTTCACTGAATGCATATGCACCACCATAGATCACATTGCTCAATCAACACCAAGTGTGTCATGTAACATGTTAACCAAAGGTACTGTATGCTAAAACTTCATCACATATTCACATGTATAATTGTAGATTATGTATCATTTTGATGATGGTCACTCTCACTGTCACATATTAACATGTGATGACCATTCTCAAAAAAACTAAACTCCAGAACACCTGAACCCCCCTAAAAAAATAATGGTAAATCTAGAAGCATTAAATTTTTGTTCATATTTACACAATTATATGCCCTTAGTTTTTGTTCCTTTGTACCTGCATAAAATTTTATTGTAAGCGACTTGACAGATAAACTCGTACTCCATGTAGTATATACAATAAGACTTGTGTCATTAAGCAAATAACTAGCTTTGCACGATCTAAGATTACTGAACTGGCACAGGTGTCTCGAAGGTAAAGCTACTAAAACTACTATTTTAAGGCTCAGATTTTTTGAAGTCTCCAAGTTCTATGCTACATCTTTTTATATCGAATTTGATGCCTCCTATTTAATAGAACTCTGACTGTTCGGAATTTCTTGATGTAGATTCTGTAAACCGTAAGATTCATTAATTGATTATGCGATGGCATATGTTCCAATATATATACCCTAACACAGTAACACTTAGGCTTGAGTTCAAACTGTACTAAGAGCATTAGGTACCGTTGGTGCCATGGCTCCAAGCCGTGAGAGTTTTTTGCTGCCACGTCAGCAAAAAGCTCCACGGCACCAGAAATCCCACGGCACCACATTTCAGGGGTAACCGTTGGCACCAGAAATTCTGGTGCCGTCGGCCATTTTTTTTTTTCTTTTTTCTTTTTCAATAAAATAAAATATACACAATATTAACTAAAAATAAACTTCATTAATTTTAAAAAAACTAAATTTTATATATTTAAAAGATTATAAGCTAATCATATGGACTGAAAATGTAAACTAGCACAAAAAGGTGTAAAATATATATCAAATGGACTGAAAATGTAAAAATATAAAATAATAAGGTGTAAAATGAAAAAGTAAAAAAAATACACTATTGACTATTCATCTTCTTCCTCTTCTTCCATCGCTAAAACCTGCAAAAGAAAAACAAAATGCTAGACCTTATTACTGAGTCGTCTTCTTCGTTTCACCACCTACAAAACACACACACAACACACGTTTAAGGAAAAAAGAAAAAAAAAAAAAAAAAAAAAGAAGGCTATGGCGCTGCGCGGTTGGGACGGCGCGAGGCCCGACGGCTCCACCACCGGTATGGTGTGCCATCGGGTTTCGTCGGCTGGTGGCCATGGCGCCAGCCATGGCACCACCGTACCCCAATACAAATACTAATGTTAATTTAATACAAACTAAACGATTACTCGTGCATAGTGACGGTACTGTATAATGAGAAATAATTTGTGATTTTGGTGTAACCATTTTTGCAACATTTAAGGGTTCAATTTGTAGTCATTGCAAATAAAAAATCTACAAGTTAGAAACGAAAATTGATAAAAATTTGAAAATTAAAAAATATTTACACTATTAATTTAATAATAGATGTTGTTACCATTTTTAATCAATGATAGCCATCATTTTGAAAACTTGAAAGCTTGTAACTGTGTATAGCATTTCAAAATAGTAAAACTTGTCTTTTAAGTTGTAACTGTGTATAACATTTCAAACTCATTCTTCTATGTTTCGTGGCTTCCCCCTCCGGGATTGGGCTTCCCATTATTAGACCATAAGCAACACCCAAACTCATTCATCTCTGTTTGGTGGCCTGAACGTGATATCTCCAATGGGGACACGATGATACCATGAGGGAAAAAACTCGGAGACCCATGACGACCACCTCTAGCTAGCCTTACCCCACCAGACGGCTATAAATTCTTACTCGGAGTCGTTCTCGGCCTCTGAAAAAGCCTCATCCACGGCCACCAAATCCGTTAGTTGTTATTCCTGAAGACAGGTGTGATAAACATGAAACGTTTTATTGAATTGTCTATCGATACATTCCTAATAGATAGAGTACATATAGGGATTACAATGGGCTAAATATGATAAATAGATAATGCCCACCAATTATGCTAATTACATAATCAATCAAATTATGTTAATGACACAAATTATTCGGTCGTACTCTCCCGCAGTCGGAGCGGGAGGACACCGGACGCTCAGGCTGGAGCGAAATTCTTCGAACAGAGCCGAAGGCAATCCTTTCGTGAAGATGTCCGCATACTGATAGCGAGAAGGAACATGCAGAACCCGGACCTGACCAGTAGCAACCAAGTCTCGAACAAAGTGTATATCAATCTCAATGTGTTTCGTACGCTGGTGCTGAACCGGATTACAAGATAAGTAAACAGCGCTAACATTATCACAATATACAAGGGTTGCGTACGATGCGTGGAATTGCACCCTCGCAAAAGGTTTTACCTATCAAGGGATCTTGAGAAGCTTGCAATCCCCATCAGGCAGTGTACCTGGCCGTTTTAGTATAGTATAGTGACAAGTACCGGGGGATTGATCGTTCAACTCAAAGAATAGTGTTCGCTAGGGTTAAAACTCACTAAAACTAGGTCTAGAGGTGAGGGATGATTCTTTTTGTATTTTTATATTTTAAATGAAAGCAAATAAAATCTCGGTTTTCGAAGGAGTGGGCGGAATTAGTTGCTAATCAACTAACCCAAACAACTAAAGATGCAATCAAAATAAAATGAACTAAACTTAAACTAATTGTGGTGAAAACAATAATGAGAGAAAATGTGTTTACTTAGATTTCACTACTCCTTAGCTATGTTTTACAGGTTGATTAGTTTGTTACAATTGCATGGATAACGAGTTATATTCCTTAATACCGTTCGTAGGGCCGTGTACGATCTTCCCTAACTCTATAAGCTTCTACCTCTTCCTATGTTGGGCCGACTACTAGCTCCTAACATGGTCTCATTAGTAGTTACCTACGCATTAAATACAACCAAAATATCGTAGTATACCTCCGATCATGTTTCTTAAGACGTTCAAGCAAGTTACCAATTGGAAGTCTGCCAGTTTTCTTAAGCCTAACATTGAATTCATTCATCCACAACAATTATAAACAAACAACCAACCCATAATCAATATCTAAGTTTCATTACATCTAAGCAAATACAAAGAAAACCTAGCCTAGCATGTTAAAGAGAAGACAAACATAAGATATAATCAAACAACACATAGACATATTGAATGATTTGATGAAAGACTTATCTTCAATTAAGCATGGATGAAACAAAGGGTTGAAACCCTTAAAATATCTGGAAATTCGTCTAGGGTTTACTCCATTAAAAGTTGCACACAATGAATGAAAACTAGAAAACTATATATAGATTTTGTCTCCTGCCGGCGTCAATAGATTAGTGTGACACTGTCAACTCTTTATGGACTCTGGGCCGTCTCTATTTGCATTTATACGTGATGGCCTTGGCAAATTATAACGTAACGCCGTCACGAGCTCTTCAGAAAATATTCTGGAGCGTCACGTGTAATTGATTTATCCACCTCTTTGTCAAGTCATGACGCCGTCACTAGCAACCTGTGACGCCGTCAAGTGCAATTTCCAGCATGATTTTGAGACTTTGTCGTTTTCTCACTTTTTCGCTCCAAAAATGTCCAAAATGTTTCCTTTTGTAAATTTTCTCTCAAAAGTACCTAAAATGACAAAAGGAACGATTTAGGGAAATATTTGATCAAATAATCTCTACTTTGGCCTTAAATGACCCTCCAAAAGCGGTACACTTTTCGCTTCATCAAATACCCTTACACTTGAGATTTGCTTGTCCTCAAGCAAATGCGCTTTTATTCTAATCAAAATACAAGTTACGGGTCATTTAATACTAATATAAAAGTAATTGCAACAAATAATCGTTCCACTTCAACCAAAAACAAGCACAAAAATTATACACTAGCACCTCACAAATAGTGTTTAGATACTCATATCTCTCGGGTGTAATAAAGTATATATCACAATATGGAAATGGAAAACATCTCTTACTACCTGTCATAGCAAATAGATTACCATAGGCTTGGGAAAGGATCAAACCTCCACCACTTGGCGTAAGCACCTAGGATAAACTATCAAAGGGGTCTTTAAAAGAATAAAAGGGTTATAACGTGAGGTGTAGGGATATGATAAACACGGTTTTGTTGGATAAAGGCAATATTTACTGGTGGCGAGTTAATCATCTTGGTTAATTACATGTACAATGTGGCGTTGCTAAGCCAAGACTTGACTCGACTTAAGCTAATAAAAAACTAACAAAAAATATAAAATAAACATAAAAGGAAACGGGATGGTAGTCAGTATGTTTTTCTTTTTTTTTTTTTTTTTTTTTTTTTTTTTGCATACACTCTTACCCTACCATCCAAAATAATATATCATAGGAGATTTGAATTCCCCTTACACTTGAACTTTTACATACTTTACAATCAACAATTTTAATGACTCGAATCAAGATAATCAAAACACTTGGAGTACTTTTTAAGATTAATGCACATATGGGGGTAATATATGATGTTCTTCCCCATTACTCCATAACAAAAGTACTTTACCCATGAGTCCCAATCGTCCCAAAACAATATGTACAAGATATGACTCGACTTAGCAACCATGTAATCAATTAGACAATTAACTAAGGGTTTAAACAATTGTTGTAACAATAATGCACTAAAGATGAGTGCATACAAGGAAGGTTAAGGCGATTTGGTTGCACATTTGGGGTGGATTGTAAACAAACTATTCCTTTAAGTAAAATGCTTAAAGTTGGAAATGAAAAAGATAGGCTTGGAGGGTTGTACTATGGGTATCGTATACTAAAAATGAGTACAACGCAAAAGTGTGGGAAAAATTAATTGACTTTACTAGTCAAGTAATTATGACTTCATTGGTCAAGTAATTATGATATGTTTAAACACAAGGGTAATCCTAATGCCTCTTATCATGTAACAAATCCTACTTCATGAATGTAGTCTCACTAGCGGTCTCGGGATGCATCACTAACGCAAGTTCTATAATCTAAGTACTACTGGTACACTCATAAGCATCTTTTCTTAACAAATCTAAGTGTGAACCTATCATATTTGGGGTGGAAAATTATGAGTGGTACGGTTTTTCGTGCTAGTCATACAACTCCTATCAATGAGACGCTCATTAAGGCTAACAGCTTCAGTCCTAAATGTTGTAAAAAAATTTAAATTTGGTGCTAAAATTGCCCTAACAAGTATTTCTCTTAGTTTTATTACACACTTACTATTGAACAAACAAACTCAAGCGTAATTGTATTCTCTAAGGTATCATCATTTACCCTCCCCTTACACTTAGGCTGAACATTGTCCCCAATGTTCAATAAAAAGATGTAAAAGTAATAAAGGTAAAAGAATGAAAACAAATATTCCCCTGATTCGTTTGGTGTGGATAAATGGATAACATGGATAAATCCTCCTCCAAGAAAATGAACATTGAAAGCTTCCCTCCAGAAATATAAATCATCTTCTTGTCCAATATAACCTGTTAAACCTGAGAAAACAATCATGGCAAACCTCGCGTTAAATTGGCGGTAATCTATATATATAAGGATATAATGCTTGTGGAATTAATGTTTGCAGATTTCCTGGAATTTATAAAACTAAAGAATTAACAAAAACTTTAAGACTCCGTTAGAAAAACAAAACTTGAAAAAAAAAATTCAGAATTATTACACCTTACGCCGTCAGGTTATGATCTTGACGTCGTCAGATTGTTCTGACAGAAATCTCATGTTAAGTTTCCGGAAAATTTCTGGAAAAACTTACGTCTTAATTCCTGGAAAATCCTGCAAAACATCATTATGACTCGATACAAGCATTTGACTCAGACAAATACTAATATACATGTTCATTTAATATTGTTGTGATTCATGTTCAATTCCATTCTTAAAAACAAATTTAGATTTCCCTTACACTTATCTTTTGCGAAATACCTTTTTATGAAGTTAAGACAAATACCAAGGTAAAGCATTTTCACAATTTAGCATGAAACATGATCCACAAACAATAAAAATAAGGCATGCATACGGAAACAAATAAAATCAAACAAACAAACAAAACAAATAAAACATGGGTTGCCTCCCAAGAAGCGCTTTTCTTTATTTATGAGTCTTGTAGCTAGACTCAAAGTCAAATCCTACCGTGTGTTGCTTATGCTCACATACCCAAGTGTGAGCCATCTAATAGTTGCCTCATCCCTCTTATAGTCATCACTTAGCTCTAAACATCCGCGATAATACCTTTTGTTCTTTTCATGAGGATATTTAAGTTCTTTCCTTTTATCATTCTCACTTAGCATATCAAGAGGTGGATACCTATTACATTTCTCAATAGAAAAATCCATGAACCTAGGGTGTGCACGGGGCATTTGGTAAACAAAATCTTCATCCCCATCCGAGAATGTAATTAACTCTTCCATAAGGTTTTCATCTAGTTTGGTTAACCTTTTGAAGGGCTTCCCAAACACAACTTGGGTTAAGTTACTATCGATAAATTCTCCTAGATTCTCCATAACCATAAACTCAACCAAATAAACAAAGCTTCCTACAAACACATGTAATGTCTTTGCCCTAGCAACAATATTATCTTCTTTGTATTCTAACTCATTTACCATAATTTTATTGTATTCACTACGCGAGACGATGTTCATTGGTAAAGATGAGTTAAGGTAAGCATCAAAGTTCCTAAATCCTATCTTACAAGGGAATTGCATATTAAATGAGCTATCATTCTCAATCCTTGTCCTAGGGTCGACATACCTAAGAGGGTTCATCTCATCTTCCATCCTATCCTCATTAATTACAGCACCATCATCTAGGTCCTCATCGGAGTTTGAATAGTAAAAAGGACTAGCCCTATGGTCATTATCATGGTCAGACTTCTCCATCTCAGAATTATTGTTAAAGTGATGGTCAGGCGAGAGTTTAGGTGGGTTCTCATTTTCCACTAAAGGGATTGGGACGGGTAGTTGGAAAATCCTACGACGAAAAACACAAATAACATGAATCAAACGATCAATGCTATTGTTAGCCATCGAAATAGTTTACGAACGAAAGAAACAAAGAAATAATATAGACTAAAGAAACCTATAAAAAAATCTTACTAGAAAGGAATCCAACAAGTAGACCTGATAAAGAGAAATTTTAACCTAGACAATAACTATTCCCCGGGCTGCAGCGCCAAAAACTTGATGCATGGAATTGCACCCTCGCAAAAGGTTTTACCTCTCAAGGGATCTTGAGAATCTTGCAATCCCCACCAGGCAGTGTACCTGACCGTTGTAGTATAGTATAGTGACAAGTACCGGGGGATTGATCGTTCAACTCAAAGAATAGTGTTCACTAGGGTTAAAACTCACTAAAACTAGGTCAAGAGGTGAGGGATGATTCTTTTTGTATTTTTATATTTTAAATGAAAGCAAATAAAATCTCGGTTTTGGAAAGAGTGGGCAGAATTAGTTGCTAATCAACTAACCCAAACAACTAAAGATGCAATCAAAATAAAATAAACTAAATTTAAACTAATTGTGGTGAAAACAATAATGAGAGAAAATGTGTTTACTTAGATTTCACTTCTCCTTAGCTATCTTTTACAAGTTGATTAGTTTGTTACAATTGCATAGATGACGGGTTATATTCCTTAATACCATTTGTAGGGCCGTGTACGATCTTCCCTAACTCTATAAGCTTCTACCTCTTCCTATGTCGAGCCGACTACTAGCTCCTAACATGGCCTCATTAGTAGTTACCTACGCATTAAATACAACCAAAATATCATAGTACACCTCCGATCATGTTTCTTAATGTCACACCCCCAGATTTGGGTCGCAGCGGAATGGAACCCGAGGGCGCAACTTTCATGGCAATCAAAGTACAAGGAAATAAAGAATGACCTCTAAGTGAGTCATTTTAAAACAAGCGTTTGATTTAACATAAAGTTTTACAAAACATCAGAGTTCACGTTCAAAACGCAAAACCAAACACTAAGTAAAGTAAAGACATCTTCATCATGATGTGCATCCATAACGTGACTCTAGCGTGGTCCATACATACTTATGCAAACTTCATCTAGTTACCTGAAAATACACGCTAAAACGTCAACATAATTGTTGGTGAGTTCATAGGTTTAAGTAAACAAGTATTTAGCGGAACACAAGATTTTCAGTGGAAATAACCATTATAACAAATACAATGTTAACTCAAAAAAATAAAATACAATGCCATGAGCTCATGACCCCGAAGCTCGACGTAATCGTATACTATCAAGTATAATAACGCCCCTAAGTAAGTGTTTGCCAGACACTCGGAAGTAATCCGAATGATATGCGTCCGTTTAACAGGTTGGCGCGACCAACTCGGACGGGGTGTCAACCCAAATAGATCTATCCACAGCATTCGCGCTTACACGCATGTAATTAACGGTTCATGATAAAGGGGACTTTAGCGGCAGTAATCGGTAACTCAGGCAATGTAACAGTTTTATACTCATGTCCGCAATAAAGTAAAGCAATGTATTTCCACCCCAAGTATTTGAAATCAAGTAATAAAAGTGTACAAGTGGGGCTATGACTCACCTTAGCAAAAGCAAATCCGATAGACAAAGTAGTAGGAAATAAGGTCCGGTAACTCTAAACGCAACCTAAATAGTACATATGTCTTAGGTTCGAAAACAAGGTTAAGCATGCAAGTCATACACTATTTTATCACTTGTACATGTTGTTGAAATTTTTATCGTCAAAAATGTAGGTAATCAAAGTGATTTCGTATTTAAGTCATCCACCATTTTAGAAAACGTAACTTGTAAATCCCATGACCAAATATTAGTCGTCTTGTAAATATATATTTGAAAAAAAACTCTGACGTACCTAATAAGTATACGTAATGCTCTATCATTTTTATTTACGTCATTTTAGCCAAAATACACTCTAAAGTGTCCAAAAATCCATTTTAATATTTCCATCAGCTTTCCTAATAGTAGAACAAAGCTGTCAAAATTATATGTTTCGTCGCAACTTCTTTGGATTATAACTTTTGCGTCGTAACTCCGTTTTTCAAGTTCTATATATTCCCGCGAAGGTATTCAAGTATACTTTAGGTTTTTCAAGGTCTCGGCTAGTCTAAATATCATTTAACCTCAGTTTTCCTAGCTCAAAAATCGGGACAGAATCCATTATTTCCAGAAAATATAGTTTTCGTCGTCAATCTTGAAAATAGCATATCTTTTTCGTTACAAGTCCGTTTTAACTCGTTCAAGCGGCTATGTTTTCGTTATTAAGTCTATTTTCTATATTTCTAGCCTAATATAGTCGCCAAAGTACTGATTTTTCTATGAAGGGTCGAATGGGACAGATTTGACATCTAAAATGTCAACTATATTTACCAAATCTTTTAGTCATCCTACCTTTTCAACAATAACTCCAAAAATAATACTAGTTCATCCATCATCATCTCAACTAGAAAATAATGATCTAAACCTAAACTTATCAATATTCAAGAGTCCAAGTAAAAGATCATCAAGGATGTTTAAAACTACTAGTTTACTAACATATATATATATAATGTTTTCATCTTCAACTTCTTGTAGAGATTTTTACTAACAATTTTTCTTATAATTAAAACTTGTTCAAAAACATCATTTCTTGCTAAAAGATCAAGGTGGATGTAAAGATTTTCAACATGTACCAAGTGATAACCAAGTATATATACTAGACAAGCATAAAAATCATGAAGATCATGAAGTATTAGTAGTGTAAAAAAAATTACTTACAAAGAGGTTAGTGAGATGAGATTAGTAAAACACTTGTGTAACCCCAAGATTAGTATTAAACCCTTGTTAATCTAGCCCTAAGTACTCTTGAAAGTGACCAACAAACTCTCCTTCCTTCCTTGCTCCTTGTGTGTGTCGAATGGTGTAAATGAGTGGGAGGTGATTATATTTTCTTTGTAAGTATAAATAAGTAACTAAACTCATGTGTATATGTAGTCAAATGGGTCAAGATGGTCAAAAATATCCAAGGACAAAGTCCTTGGATTTGGCCAAGGTTTAGGGGAAAGGAGGGGGGGGGGGGGGGGGGGGGGGGCAAGGAATGGCCCTAGCCATTCTCATTAATTACATGTTTCTCTTATTGTCAAAGATGTTGAATTTGGTAAGTTTTTGAAATGTATATCTTAAGATAATGAGGAGGGGGGCGGCTCATTACTTAAAATGGGAAGAAATGGGTTTTTAATTTGTATAAAATGTATATATTGAATGTATTGGGTAGTAAAAATATGTATTGGGTATTAGTTTGGTAGTTAACGAAAGTTATACGTAATTAAACGTAAGATGTAAAGAATTTAACTTGGTCATCGGAAAATATTTTTGGAAGTATAAAAATACTCTAGAAATAATTGTTGAGAAAATCGGGTATGTCATGTGTTACATTCTTGAATAAAAATTAACATTTTGTTGAATTTAAAACCGTAAGTTAGGGCTGAGCAAACGGACCGGATGGACCGGACCGACCGACAAAACCGACCGGACCGAGACCGACCGGACCGGACCGACCACATTCGGTCCGGTCCTCGGTCTAAGCTTTTTGGAAAATTCGGTCCTCGGTCCGGTCGGTCCGGTCCGGACCGACCAAAAACCCGAAAAAACTTGCCTAATTGGACCGGACCGACCGAAGACCGACCGGACCGGACCGGACCGAGACCGGACCGACCACATTCGGTCCGGTCTCGGTCCATGGTTTTTCCGGTTCTCGGTCCTCGGTCCGGTCCGGTCTTGGTCGGTCCGGTCCGGTTTTCGCCCGATGCTCAGCCCTACCGTAAGTATTTAAAGAATAGAAATTTTGTTTTATAGCATAAAATTATGAATTGGGAAAGGAGCAAGGTACCGGAGCGTTGTGGACTAAAATTAACCTAAGTCCTAGAGTACTTAGAATTTAATTAGAAATTCGCGTCGATTCAAGTAAAAGGGCTCACGTAAAATGTTTCAAATTAAAAGTCAAGAATTTAAATTCGAGTTTAGAAAATAGTATTGACCTGGGAAATAGCGGGTTGTGACATTCTACCCTCCTAAAAGGGAATCTCGTCCACGAGATTCAGTCAGCATTGGTCGTTGGAGTGGTATTAGTGAAGAGATGGGGGTACTTCTGACGAATCTGGTCTTCTCGTTCCCAAGTGAACTCAGGACCTCGTTGAGAATTCCAGCGAACTTTGACGATAGGAATTCGGCTATGTTCAACATTTTGACATCACGATCCATAATCTCGACCGGTTCTTCGATAAAGTTAAGCTTGTCATCAAGCTGAATTTCTTCTAACGGAATGATAAGGGATTCGTCGGCTAAGCACTTCTTGAGATTGGAAACATGAAACGTATTGTGCACACTGCTGAGCTCCGGCGGAAGCTCAAGTCTGTAGGCCACTGGACCGACTCTAGCTAGAATCTTGAATGGTCCAATGAACCTGGGGCTTAACTTCCCGCGTTTTCCAAATCGTATAACGCCTTTCCAAGGCGATACCTTTAACATTACCATGTCGCCAACATTGAACTCCAAGGGCTTACGTCTCACATCGGCGTAACTCTTTTGACGATCTCTAGCAGCTTTTAGTCTATTCCGAATCTGAAAAATCTTCTCGGTCGTTTCGTGGACAATGTCCGGACCGGTGAGTTGAGCATCTCCGACTTCGGCCCAACAGATAGGTGATCGACATTTTCTACCGTATAATGCTTCGAATGGAGCGGCCTTTATGCTCGTGTGATAACTATTGTTGTAGGAAAACTCGATCAATGGCAAATGATCATCCCAACTATTCCCGAAATCGATCACACAGGCACGGAGCATGTCTTCTAGTGTTTGGATGGTCCTCTCACTCTGACCATCGGTTTGGGGATGATAGGCCGTGCTCATGTCGAGGCGGGATCCAAAGGAATCATTAAGTAATTCCCAAAACCTAGAAGTGAATCGACTATCTCGATCTGAAATAATCGAAACTGGTACACCATGTCTAGATACAATCTCCTTGATGTAAATTCTGGCTAACTTCTCCATCTTATAGGTTTCCTTAATAGGTAGGAAATGAGCTGACTTGGTGAGACGATCAACGATCACCCAAATTGCATCGTGACCGCTCGGAGTTTTAGGAAGTTTAGTGATGAAATCCATGGTGATACGCTCCCATTTCCATTGAGGAAGCTCGGGTTGTTGTAGTAAACCCGACGGTTTCTGGTATTCGGCCTTAACTTTGGAACAAGTAAGACATTTGCTGACATAAGTGGCAATGTCAGCCTTCATGTTCGGCCACTAATAAAGCTTCTTAAGGTCCTGATACATCTTATCGGAACCTGGGTGTATGGAATACTTTGACTTGTGGGATTCGTGCATGATCAAATCTCGCAAACCACCAAAATGTGGTATCCAACTTGTTTCTTTCAAGCACAGCATCCCATCTGCTCTTTTTGTAAAACCATTCTTACTTTCTGGCATACCGTAGATATTCTCCTTAGGCCGATTCTCTGCTTTAAGTGCTTCAGTCTGGGCCTCAAGAATTTTGGATGGGAGGGGTGAACAAATTGTCATGCCCAGTGATCTTACTCTTAGAGGTTTAAGTCGCTCTTTTCTACTAAGAGCATCTGCTACGACGTTTGCTTTGCCTGGGTGGTATCGAATTTTACAATCATAATCGCTGAGCAATTCTAACCAACGGCGTTGCCTCATATTGAGCTCTTTCTGATCTAAAATGTGTTGGAGACTCTTGTGATCCGTGTACACCGTACACTTAGTGCCATAGAGATAATGTCTCCAAATCTTTAGTGCAAAGACAACTGCTCCTAACTCCAAGTCATGAGTGGTATAATTCTTCTCATGCACCTTGAGTTGTCGAGAAGCGTAAGCTATGACTTTTTCCTTCTGCATTAATACAGCCCCAAGCCCTTTATACGAAGCATCACAATAGACTACAAAATTTTCCATTCGTTCGAGCAATGCCAAAATCGGCGCACTACAAAGTTTTTGTTTCAACAACTGGAAAGCAGATTCTTGTTTCTCTCCCCACTCGTACTTCTGGTTCTTCTGTGTCAATTTGGTCAAAGGCTTAGCTATTTTAGAGAACCCTTCGATGAATCTTCTATAATACCCAGCAAGACCTAGAAATTGTCGAATCTCAGTGGGAGTCTTAGGGGTTTCCCAATCTTTGATAGCCTCGATCTTAGCGGGATCGACATGCAGTCCTTGACTATCAATTACGTGTCCTAGAAATTGTACTTTCCGAATCCAAAAATCACACTTGGAAAACTTCGCATACAACTTCTCATTCTTGAGCAATTCTAAAATAGCCTTGAGGTGTTCTTCATGCTCTTCTTTGCTTTTAGAGTAGATTAGTATGTCGTCAATGAACACAATTACAAATTTGTCCAAATACGGCTTGCACACGCGATTCATGAGATCCATAAATACTGCCGGCGCGTTAGTTAATCCAAACGGCATCACTTGGAACTCGTAGTGACCATAACGAGTCCTGAAGGCCGTCTTCGGGATATCTTCTTCCCGAACTCTAAGCTGATGATAACCCGACCTCAAATCAATCTTTGAGTAAAATTTGGAGCCTTGCAACTGGTCGAACAAATCGTCTATTCTTGGGAGTGGGTAACGGTTCTTCACTGTTAACTTGTTTAGCTCACGATAATCTATACACATTCGGAAAGACCCATCCTTCTTCTTTACAAATAAAACAGGTGCTCCCCAAGGCGAGGAACTTGGTCTGATGAATCCCTTGTCTAATAGTTCTTGTAACTGATTAGACAACTCTTGCAACTCAGATGGTGCTAGTCGGTAGGGTGCTCTAGCTACTGGTGCAGCTCCTGGAATCAAATCAATCTGAAACTCGACTTGTCGGGTAGGTGGTAATCCCGGCAATTCCTCGGGAAAGACCTCCGGGAAATCTCGGACAATTGGTACATCTTCCAATCGTTTCTCATCCGATTTCTTTTCGGTTATGTGTGCTAGAAAAGCATAACATCCTTTCTTGATGTACTTTTCGGTCTTAATACATGATATGATACTCAATCGAGTTCCGCTTCGTTCACCACGAATAATCAAGGTTTCACCATTATAAGGGAGATGAACAACCTTTTCATTGCATATAATTCTCGCGTGATGTTTGGATAGCCAATCCATTCCAATAATGACGTCAAAACTACCGAGTTCAACAGGGATAAGATCGATATGAAACGGATGGTTTAGGAAGTTAAAGGTACAACCGCGGATTATGGTGTCAGAGTCAACTACATCACCGTTAGCTAATTCAATCTTATAGATAGTATCTAGAGAGGTTGGTGCGATGTTAAGTAAAGGAGCAAAAGTAGTAGACACAAAACTTCTATCGGCACCCGAATCAAATAAAACCAAAGCATAATGATTATTGAGATGGAACGTACCCGTAACAACGTTCGGGTCCTCTCTAGCTTCCCTTCCTCGGAGATTGTAGACTCTTCCCCGAGCTCCATTATTCTGAGTTTTCGCTCCCTTATTCTTATCCTTTGGGCAATTATTCTTGTAGTGTCCCGTTTCGCCGCATCCGAAACATGTACCGGGAATCCTCTGATTTGCTGCGGAAGTAGGAACTCTGCAGTCCTTAGTCATGTGACCCATCTTTTTGCAGTTACCACATATTGGAGGACATGGACCTGGATTGTGGTGACGTTGGCAATTGTCACATTTAGGAAGAGTTCCGCCATATCCCTTTTTCTCGGCTGGGCCTGTTGCATAAGCCTTAACCACCTCTTGTTTCTTGTTTGGTTGTGGTGTAGCATTTCCTTCCTGAGTTGTATTCCATTTCCTCTTGTTGTTTCGGTTGTTGTAACGGTAGTTGTTGCTGCGGTTATTAGTATTCCCATCTCGAGCAGCCCTTGCTCGAACAACTTGGTCCATTAAATTGTGAGACATTCGTATTGCCTCGTCCAGAGTACTTGGCTTAGAAGATGTGACATTTCCCTGAATACTAGGCGGAAGTCCCCAGATGTACCTTTCAATCCTTTTCCGTGTAGTGGAAACCATCTCAGGACAGAGAGTAGACAATTCATGGTATCGCTTAGTATAAGCAGCAATGTCAACTCCTTTCACAGCTAAGTTCCAAAATTCAACTTCCATCTTTTGAACTTCATTTCTTTGACAATACTCAGCCATCATCATTTCCTTAAAATCAGCCCATGGTGTCTCAAAAGCAGTATCAACTCCCACTGATTGAGCATAAGAATTCCACCACGATAAGGCACCGTCCAACAAGGTACCTGTAGCATATGCCACCTTACAGTCCTCTGCGCACTTACTCGTACGAAAAACCGATTCCAACTTCTCGAACCATCTTACCAAACCAACGGCTCCTTCAGTGCCACTAAAAGTCTGTGGCTTGCAAGCCGAAAATTCCCTGTAAGTACATCCACGAGCTGCAGGTTCAACTCTAGTCGCAATTCCACTAGCTTCCCCGCCATTGCCACTGTTGCGATTAGTTTCGTATTCAGCAATAGCAGCAGCAACTTGTTCAGCAACTCGTTGAGCAACAAGTCGATCAATGGCTGCGGTACTCATGTTTTGTTTCTTTGGTGGCATTGTTCTTCTAATCACAAGAAATAACAATGGTTAGTGTCCATAAGTAACAAAGGTCATCACAAGCATATACATATAGCCATGACGTATACAAACCACAATAAGATCAACCATAAGGATAGGAGTAATTCATGACAAGAATGAATCACGATGGGAATAAAAGTCAACCATAATAAATCACCACAGCCATAATATATTCACATCATGAGTAGATACAACCATGAAAATGATAGAAATATATCGCGACAAGGATAAATCATGATAAAAGTATACTGTGATAAGAGTCAACCATAGGCATAATCCTAATATGCGTAGATCAA
This sequence comes from Artemisia argyi, assembly GCA_030686995.1. Taxonomy (NCBI): domain Eukaryota; kingdom Viridiplantae; phylum Streptophyta; class Magnoliopsida; order Asterales; family Asteraceae; genus Artemisia; species Artemisia argyi. Next base: position 266,806,751 of record CM060709.1, on the reverse strand, counting down.
CCACAACACACCTGAATAATACATGGAAAATCTCGGCTAACATAGGCCGATATCATCATATAGCATCATACCATAAGTCTACATAACTTGTTACGGTTTTGTACAACATACAAAATATCACAAGCGTCTTTAGTTATGCCACACACCCCGTGGCTAGGATATAGATACAAAAGCTACATAAGATACTAGTCTAGTCTAGCTACCACCGAGTGGAACACCCAAGCGACTCTGGAGCTCTCTGATCTGCCTGGTCAAGCTAGCTATGATGTCATCAGTCAGTCCCTGGCGGGTCTGGGAATCCTCAACAGTCTGCTCCAAAGTGGTAATCCGAGTACGACTCAAGAGCTACTGATCTGTGAGACGTCCCCTCATGTGACGCTCATGCTGGATACTCTCACGAAGCTCTAAGATCTCATCTCTCCTGCGAGCATCTCGCTCCTCCAACTCAACAATACGTGCCATAGCAATCTCTAGTCGGTCTCTAAGTGCCTCTCGCTCATCATGGGCATCTGCAGCTGAGGAATACTGATCCTCCTGATGCTGTGCGAGCTGACTCTGTAAATCTGCAACCTGCTCAAGAGTCTGGTCCAGAGTAGTCCCTAATCCAGCGACAGTCTGTTGGATGTCACCTCGACCATCCAACAAGAGTGCAACATCCCCCTCTAAGTCGTAAATACGACCCAAAGGGAAATCATGGAGACGATCACAGACTCGGTCAAGTCGGTCCTCATGACGAACCAACCTAGCAATCAATAGAGGGATAGTATGATGAATAGGCTCTCGAGTGACCGGAAGGACTCGGGCACCAGCCATAGATGAGCTCTCACCTAACTCATAGGTACTATGTGTACCCTCCTCGTACCTCCAATCACTAAGAGTATCTGGAATGAATGACCACATGCGTGCGTCGACTCTACGACATGCTTTGGGTCGATCAGATGCCTCAGCAGCAGCCTGGACGTAAGGGTCCGATGATGAGGGTAGTATGGTGAAAGACCTCTTACGAGGCGGTAGAACAGTGTCTGGAATAGCTCCGGATGATGGTGGTAGTGGAACAGTAGTAGTCTGACGGTAGGTGAAGACTGGTGGTGTAACATAAGAGGGTAACATATATGGAGGTGGTCGAAAGGATGAAGCAGGTAGTGGTGCAACATCATCAGGTGATAGCCACTGCTGAGTCTCTAGGTACTGGTCATATGTCAGTGGTCCGTAGACAGGAGATGGTGATGGAGCTGCTGTAGTCTGAGGGGTAGTAGAGGAAGGTAATGGTAATGAAGATGGTGTAATCGGTGGTGATGGGAGGGTAGAGGTAACTGGTACTGATGGTGATATCTGTGGAGTAGGTGCAGTCTCGTCATCCTCAAATGGCTCGGTCTCTGCAGAGATGTCGCCAGAGGGTGCGAGGGATGGAATAGCAGGTGATACTGGAACGGTAGGGGACGATGAGGTATCCTCAATGTCCGAGTCTGAGGGAATGATAATGGGATTAGTGGATGAGGACATGTCGATGTGACCAGGTCAATAAAAAAAATACATACGTATGAGTATAAGTATAATGTAAGTATAAGTATAAGTAACTTGTATAAAATGAGTAAATGAAAGCATGTATAGTAATTGCCTACGCACATCATGATGTAGTGAAGTGTCGTGACCTAGTGGTTATAGTCTAGGGTCAATGATGCATCCTAGTTCTCTATAACCTTGGCTCTGGTACCAATCTGTCACACCCCCAGATTTGGGTCACAGCGGAATGGAACCCGAGGGCGCAACTTTCATGGCAATCAAAGTACAAGGAAATAAAGAATGACCTCTAAGTGAGTCATTTTAAAACAAGCGTTTGATTTAACATAAAGTTTTACAAAACATCAGAGTTCACGTTCAAAACGCAAAACCAAACACTAAGTAAAGTAAAGACATCTTCATCATGATGTGCATCCATAACGTGACTCTAGCGTGGTCCATACGTACTTATGCAAACTTCATCTAGTTACCTGAAAATACACGCTAAAACGTCAACATAATTGTTGGTGAGTTCATAGGTTTAAGTAAACAAGTATTTAGCGGAACACAAGATTTTCAGTGGAGATAACCATTATAACAAATACAATGTTAACTCAAAAAAATAAAATACAATGCCATGAGCTCATGACCCTGAAGCTCGACGTAATCGTATACTATCAAGTATAATAACGCCCCTAAGTAAGTGTTTGCCAGACACTCGGAAGTAATCCGAATGATATGCGTCCGTTTAACAGGTTGGCGCGACCAACTCGGACGGGGTGTCAACCCAAATAGATCTATCCACAGCATTCGCGCTTACACGCATGTAATTAACGGTTCATGATAAAGGGGACTTTAGCGGCAGTAATCGGTAACTCAGGCAATGTAACAGTTTTATACTCATGTCCGCAATAAAGTAAAGCAATGTATTTCCACCCCAAGTATTTGAAATCAAGTAATAAAAGTGTACAAGTGGGGCTATGACTCACCTTAGCAAAAGCAAATCCGATAGACAAAGTAGTAGGAAATAAGGTCCGGTAACTCTAAACGCAACCTAAATAGTACATATGTCTTAGGTTCGAAAACAAGGTTAAGCATGCAAGTCATACACTATTTTATCACTTGTACATGTTGTTGAAATTTTTATCGTCAAAAATGTAGGTAATCAAAGTGATTTCGTATTTAAGTCATCCACCATTTTAGAAAACGTAACTTGTAAATCCCATGACCAAATATTAGTCGTCTTGTAAATATATATTTGAAAAAAAACTCTGACGTACCTAATAAGTATACGTAATGCTCTATCATTTTTATTTACGTCATTTTAGCCAAAATACACTCTAAAGTGTCCAAAAATCCATTTTAATATTTCCATCAGCTTTCCTAATAGTAGAACAAAGCTGTCAAAATTATATGTTTCGTCGCAACTTCTTTGGATTATAACTTTTGCGTCGTAACTCCGTTTTTCAAGTTCTATATATTCCCGCGAAGGTATTCAAGTATACTTTAGGTTTTTCAAGGTCTCGGCTAGTCTAAATATCATTTAACCTCAGTTTTCCTAGCTCAAAAATCGGGACAGAATCCATTATTTCCAGAAAATATAGTTTTCGTCGTCAATCTTGAAAATAGCATATCTTTTTCGTTACAAGTCCGTTTTAACTCGTTCAAGCGGCTATGTTTTCGTTATTAAGTCTATTTTCTATATTTCTAGCCTAATATAGTCGCCAAAGTACTGATTTTTCTATGAAGGGTCGAATGGGACAGATTTGACATCTAAAATGTCAACTATATTTACCAAATCTTTTAGTCATCCTACCTTTTCAACAATAACTCCAAAAATAATACTAGTTCATCCATCATCATCTCAACTAGAAAATAATGATCTAAACCTAAACTTATCAATATTCAAGAGTCCAAGTAAAAGATCATCAAGGATGTTTAAAACTACTAGTTTACTAACATATATATATAATGTTTTCATCTTCAACTTCTTGTAGAGATTTTTACTAACAATTTTTCTTATAATTAAAACTTGTTCAAAAACATCATTTCTTGCTAAAAGATCAAGGTGGATGTAAAGATTTTCAACATGTACCAAGTGATAACCAAGTATATATACTAGACAAGCATAAAAATCATGAAGATCATGAAGTATTAGTAGTGTAAAAAAATTACTTACAAAGAGGTTAGTGAGATGAGATTAGTAAAACACTTGTGTAACCCCAAGATTAGTATTAAACCCTTGTTAATCTAGCCCTAAGTACTCTTGAAAGTGACCAACAAACTCTCCTTCCTTCCTTGCTCCTTGTGTGTGTCGAATGGTGTAAATGAGTGGGAGGTGATTATATTTTCTTTGTAAGTATAAATAAGTAACTAAACTCATGTGTATATGTAGTCAAATGGGTCAAGATGGTCAAAAATATCCAAGGACAAAGTCCTTGGATTTGGCCGAGTTTTAGGGGAAAGGAGGGGGGGGGGGGGCAAGGAATGGCCCTAGCCATTCTCATTAATTACATGTTTCTCTTATTGTCAAAGATGTTGAATTTGGTAAGTTTTTGAAATGTATATCTTAAGATAATGAGGAGGGGGGGGGGGGGGGGGGGCGGCTCATTACTTAAAATGGGAAGAAATGGGTTTTTAATTTGTATAAAATGTATATATTGAATGTATTGGGTAACATCGAATTCATTCATCCACAACAATTATAAACAAACAACCAACCCATAATCAATATCTAAGTTTCATTACATCTAAGCAAACACAAAGAAAACCTAGCTTAGCATGTTAAAGAAAAGACAAGTGTAAGATATAATCAAACAACACATAGACATATTGAATGATTTGATGAAAGACTTATCTTCAATTAAGCATGGATGAAACAAAAGGTTGAGACCCTTAAAATATCTGTAAATTCGTCTAGGGTTTACTCCCTTCAAAGTTGCACATAATGAATGAAAACTAGAAAACTATATATAGATTTTGTCTCCTGACGGCGTCAAGAGATAGGTGTGATGCCGTCAACTCGCCGCCAAAATAAACTCGTATTGCCTAGATCCACTTCTGACACTGTCACTCTTTATGGACTCTGGGTCGTCTCTCTTTGCATTTATACGTGATAGCCTTGGCGAATTATAACGTGACGCCGTCACGAGGTCTTTAGAAAACATTCTGGCGCGTCACGTGTAATTGAGTTATCCACCTCTTTGTCAAGTCATGGCGTCGTCACTAGCAACCTGTGATGTCGTCAAGTGCAATTTTCAGCATGATTTTGAGACTTTGTCATTTTCTTCACTTTTTCCCTCCAAAAACGTCCAAAATGTTTCCTTTTATAAATTTCCTCTCAAAAGTACCTAAAATGACAAAAGGAACGATTTAGGGCAATATTTGATCAAATAATCTTGACTTTGACCTTAAATGACCCCCCAAAAGCGGTACACTTTTCGCTTCATCAGTGGACGATAAAGGCGTGTGTAGCTCACGTAGTAAATTCCGTAACCAACAAGTCTCAGCAACAGCATTAGTAACCCCACGGTACTCTACTTCTGCACTAGAACGAGAAAGCCTTGGCTAACGCTTAGAGGATCACGAGAGTAAGTTGTTACCAAGAAATACACAATACCCAGAAGTTGATCTCCTATTGGTAGGAAAACCAGCCCAGTCCGCATCTGAACAAGCAATCAATGATGTAGTCAAAGATGCAAAAAACTGTAGCCCATGGTCTAAGGTACCCCAGACATACCGCAAAATCTGTTTGAGAGCCGAGAAATGGGGCTCTCGAGGGTCATGCATATGAAGGCAAACTTGCTGAACTGCATAAGATATATCTGGGCGAGTAAAGGTGAGGTACTGAAGAGAACCAGCAAGACTCCGATATAAAGTAGGATAAGATATCGGATCACCATCATCCCCCAGTTTAGACTCAGTGTCAACAGGAGTCCGAATGGGATTACAATTAACCATATGCGCTCTCATAACATATTTCTTCTGAGATAAAAATAGCCCTGAAGAATCACATGTAACAGAGATACCTAGAAAATAATTAAGTGGATCCAGATCTGTCATAGCAAACTCCTGATGTAAGGATCCAATAATCCGCTGCAACAAACACTCAGAAGAAGCTGTGAGTACTCTCAGAAGAAGCTGTGAGTACAATATCATCAACAGGTAAGCAGTACCCGTCCCCTGTTTGTAAATAAATAAAGATGAGTCACAACGACTATGAGAAAACCCAACCCGAGTAATATAAGATGAAAATCGCTGAAACCAAGCTCTAGGGGCCTCCTTGAGCCCATACAGAGAGCATTGTAGTAAACATACATAATCAGGATGCACAGGGTCCCGAAACCCCGGAGGCTGATGCATATAAACTGTCTCAGATAAATCACCATGTAAGAAAGCATTCTTGACATCGAGCTGATGAATCGGCTAATGTCGAGAAGTAGCTAAACTCAGAACAGTTCGAAAGGTCTCATCTACATCAACACATTCTAATTGTTTACTACCATTCGCCACAAGGTGAGCCTTGTAGCGACTAAGAGTGCCATCAGCAAAATACTTATGATGAAAAAGCCACATAGAGCGAATAATATTGGTGTTCGTGGGTTTAGGCACACTAAAGTCCAAGTTCCGTTCTTAATAAGTGCAGTATGTTCATCACGCATAGAATTTTTCCAATTTAGATCAGTAAACGCATCACGATAGGTTTTTGGTAGTGGTGAAACCGAAGACACATGCATGTTAAGACACTAAGTGGGACGATTAGTCCCGACATGGAAGCGTGTGACCATGGAGTGAGTTGAGACAGGGTTTAGGTTTTGAGGAGGATCGGGGATAATATGTGGGCTTTGTTCCGTAACTCGAGTTGGTGTTTGGGTTTGAGTTGGTGGTGATGGGTCATGGGCTGCCTCATGTTGGGTCGGCTGAGGATGAGTTGTTATGGATGTGGTTGGTTCATTTGTGGGTTGAGGTTCACTGGGTTGCACAATGGCGGAGGTTGGAATGAATGGCGGATTTAGATCAGGTGAGTCATCCAAGATATTGTATTTGGGTGCTGATGTTGGTTTAGAAGTGCCATATGGAAAAACAGTTTCATCAAAGGTTACATGGCGAGAAATGATTATTTTATTGGTGTTTAATTCGAGACAACGATACCTACGATGATTTGAAGCTTGACCCAAATAGATAGATGGTGTGGCACGTGGTTCAAGTTTGTGGTTAGGATATAGGTGGGGATAACATAAGCAGCCAAATGTACGTATAAGGCTATAATCCGGGTTTTGGCCAAACAGGCGGGTGTAAGGGATTTCGTTGGCAATAGCAGTTGAGGGCAAGAAATTGAGTAAATGAACAGCAATATTGAGGGCTTCAACCCAAAATGTTGGTGGAAGGTTGGATTGAAAAAGCAAGGTCCGAATGAGATTATTGATGGTGTGAATAATCCGTTCAGACTTACCATTTTGTTGTGATGTTTTAGGGCATGAAAAGCGGAATTGAATGTCCTTGTTGGCAAAAAGGGTATGTAGGGTACGGTTGTCAAATTCACCACCATGATCACACTAAAAAAGACTGGATTTCACACTTAAATTGAGTGTTGACATAATTACGAAATATTACAAATTTAGACAAAACATCGGATTTGTTAATTAAAGGATAAACCTAAACAAAGTGCAAATAATGATCCAAGAATAATACATAATACTTGAAACCCGAAAAACTCAAAATTGGTGAAGTCCATACATCCGAGTGAACGATGTCAAAACAAGCATTGACGACAGCATTGGAACTAGCGAATGGAAGTCTAACGTGCCTGCCAACATGACAAAGCACAGGAGGCTTCTCTTTATTACATGAAATGAGATTATTTGAAACTAGACGACGTAACACTTTGCTTCCTGGGTGTCCAAGACACTGATGCCACGTATGTTGACTGACTAGGAAAGCTAAAGGAATGGGAGACGGAGGTGTGACAGGACAAAGGTCCCCCGTGCTATCACATCGGAGAAGCACGCGACGTATCATGAAATCTTTAACAGAAAATCCAAAAAGATCAAATTCCATAGTACAATTGTTGTCACAAACTGGCGAACAGATATTAGATTTTTTACAATATGAGGGGTAGTATGGACGTTATTTAAGTAAAGTTGTTGATGAGTGTGTAAATACTCATCATTTTTGTTCCATCTGAAATGCAAAAACATTTAAAAACACTTAGAAATGCCTCAAAATACATAAAATATCCCAGGATTGTGTTTTATATGTTCCAGGTGCAAAATGATTGAAAACAGATGAAAAAACGAACAAAGTTAGCATAATTGGCAGTTTCAGTCCCTCAACTTTCAAAACTTGACAAAATCAGTCCCTGAGTATTTATTTTGTAAGAAAAATCAACAAAGGTCCTTTGGAAATCACAAGTTGTCATAATTAGTCCTTTGGTGAAAAATATCAAAAGTTTACAAGTTTGGTCCCTGTACTTTGCAAACTTGGCAAAATTAGTCCCCGGGTGATTTTTCTTTGGAAAATGTACAACAATGGTCTTTGTGAAATTAAAAGTTGGCAAAAATGTTCCTTGGGATATTAAACTCTGCAAACCAAACGGACCATCCATTATTATCATAAACCAAATCCAACAACAAACACCAACACCTCACCAGCCCACACATCCCCTTTGGCCTAGTCATACCCCAAGCCCAAAAACCAAGCCCCATTTTCCCACTAATAAACCCACCCCTGTTTTACTTATTGATTGAGCCTAAACAGTCAGGTATTATTGACCAAGTGATTTGGTCAACAAAGTCAAACTGCCTAGAGTCAATGCTCCGTGGATAGTATAGTTTTTCCCTGAGTCGTTATGTCCCGACGAGATTGCAATGGTGTTTGTAAACGTTTGTGGGAATGAATGGCACTGAGGACAGTAACCAAAGATGATTTGAATTGATTATACTACTGATTACTTGGTATTTGAACAACTGAAATAGTATTAACAATTACAGAAACACAGATATAACAAACATAAGCAAATTGCAAATTAGAAATGATTACAGACAGAAGAAAATGTGAGTTTTAAACAATTTACAACTACAAGGGGTGCAAATGAAAATTTTACAAACTTAATTATTAAAAAAAATTAAACTAAAAAGAAAATATTTCTTTAATTATTTTATTATTTAATATTAATTATTTAAATGAAAACTATTTAATTATTTAATTTAAACTAATTAACTTAAAAACTTTATAATACAAACTTTAACTAGAAAATTGCAAAATTAATTTCTAAAATTCTAAAATGACTTAAAATAAAATTAAAAATTAAAAATATGTGTCTTTGTCTTTTTGTGGATTTTTTTTATTAATTAAATACTAATTATATTAATTAAACAATTTAAACTATTTTAAATTACTAATAGTACTAAAAATTGATAGAAAATTATATAAAAATTTAAAAATCTAATTAACCATCTCAGAAATCCTAAAAAATTATAAAAAGCTTATAAAAATTAATTTTAGACTATTTTACTAATTACTTGCTTAATTATTAATTAATATCTAATTTAACTAAATTAATTAAGAAAATTAGAAAATGAACAGTAGAAATTAATAGACTATTTTCTAAAAATACTAAATGATTTATAAAACCTAGGAAAAATATAAAAAGGTACTGTTGTTATCTAAAAATTTATAAAATTATTTAATTACTAATATTACTTAATTATTTAATTAAACTAATTAATTCTAATAATTACTAAATTAAAAGAGAAAAATCTAAGAAAATTATTGAAAATACTTTAAGATGAAATAAAATTAAGAAAAATATAAAAATGATGAAGTGCTTAATAATAAGCTAAAAAGAAAAATTAAAAAGATAAATCCTATTAAATCGAAGCTATCACTATTTTTAAAGTTGGTTTTTGTTGGTTTTTCTTTTTGATAGATGATTATAAGCTAAAAATAAGTAACTTTTATGAAACCACTTTTATTATAGCATATTAATAAGCTATGTGCACCCCCTTGTGCTTAACAGTTGACTTATAAAGCTTATTAGGACTTGTGGACTTTTGAAAAAGCTTTGAGATGAACAAATAAGCAAAAACAGATGAATAACAACTTGAAATAAGCAAATGGACACAAATAAGTACACTGAATAAGCTATGGTAAACAAATAAGCACTTAATAGGCTACAAAGCCAAAACTGGCCAAACACAAGTACTTTTGGACCTCTGTGGGGTCCACAGAAATCAATGGGGGTCCAAATTAAACTTTTAACCCTTGAAGTTGACCAGGTTGACTTCAAAATAAGCCAATAAGCTGGGCTTATGGCTTAGTAATAAGCACTGGGGAGGGCAAAGAACTTGGGTGCAAACACTGAGTACTCAGTGTACTCAGTGATATGGGACAACGTTTTAGCTGCTTGCAGCCCTATTAGATAAGCTAGAAAAGGCAATGTAAGCCCTGATCCTACAAGCTGGACTGATAAGCTTCTCAAAAAACTAAAAAGCTTGCAATGGGGTCCACTAATGAGAACAGGAAAGGCTTGGGAAACTTGGTCAATTTCCTGTGCACAGGGCGTGTACTTGCCCTGCAGGTCTAATTAAGCTGTTGTATAAGCCAAACAAAAAATTACAAAAATAAGCCAGAAGTAGATTTTGAAAGATAAGCTGGTGCACTATGAGTTGTGAAAAGCTCAGGGTCTGAATTACAACACAAAATTCATGAATATTTCTTGAAAATTTGAGTTTCTACAAACACTTTGAGATTCGACTTTTTGATTTTAACTACTATTTGACTTATATGAACTTTAAGCTTAATCTAAGGACTGAATAATGTGTAATAAGCTATAATGAGACTAAAATGAGCTAGGTTACCTATTTATGAGTTGATTTGAGGCTTATGCCACACTAAATTCCACACAGTGATTCACTATGAGTGATTCAAAGTGATTTAGACAATTTTGTAAGTGAGCACTTGATTTTAGACCTGAACTAACTAATATTACCCTAATGTGATATGTTTCAACAAAAATGAACCATAGAAACATAGCTGAGCTTAGGCAAACTCACAGATCCAAACACACCCTATAAAGAGTTGATTTTATGATTTCAAAGAGTGTGAGTGATCAAGACCTTTAAACTAAATTACAACAACTTATTGAAGTATAATAAGCTAAAACAAACAGAGAAACAATAGATAGAACCACAATTGCACATAAATCTCTAAAGTACTAATTTAATTGTGAAACTAAGATAACAAGCAACCATGGAACTTGATGAATAACCCTACTATTTTAAACAATATTATCACTAAGAGGCACTGAACAAGCATTAAAAACACAAAAATAAGCAATAATAAGCAGTAGCATAGTAGAATGGAGTTTTGAGATTTTTGCTTACAATGTGCAATCCAGCTAAAAACCATGAACCAAAGGACCACAATCCAATCCTATAGGTTTCCACAAACCTCTAACCCAGGGCCATCCAGTATCAACCCTGCTCTAGCTTGATTATGCTCTTCATCTCCATTTTTTGATTTTTTTTTCTTCATTTTTTATATTTTTTGTGTTTTTTTGATTTGTTGGACCTAAACTGCTTTTAACTGTTTCTAAAAGCTTTTGTGAGCTTTCTGGGAGCTTATGTGAGCCTTGGAGCTCATATGATCAAACAGCAACAACTATAAAGGTTATTTAGATTTTTGAAATAAAAGTGAAAATGGCATAAACTGAGATAGCAACTGAAAGTTGACTTTGATTATTAAAAAAGGTTAAGGTTACACTGAAAAAGCTTAGTACAATGCTTAAAAGCTAAAAATTACACTAGAATTTGAGAATTAAACGACATACATATAGACTAATTAGACTAATACTTCTTCCTTGATGCTTCCCTACTATTTATACTTGAGGATTAGGGTTCCCCTTGTCTTTCTGAGCATTTCCCACTAACTTCCTGAGCTGTTGGATGACTGAGACACAATCTAAGCTTGCCACGTGTTTTGGCGGGAAAATAAAAAGGAGCAAATTGCACTGTTTATATGGCAGGGGTGGTGGCATTAAATGCGTTTGTTTTGTTAGGTGAGAGTGGTGAGGTGAGTGGTTTGGGTGGTGGATATGATGGGGTGGTGAAGTGATGGTTGCAGGTTGCAAGTTGGGGGGGGGGGGGAAAGGGGGAAGGGATGGTGTGCTTGACTGGATTTGACCGAGGGGTGGTCAAACGTTGACCCCCTATTATTATTTGGAACGGTTTTTAAAAAGGGATGGGCTTATGGAAGATATCTTCGGTCTGCAAGCTCGAGAGTCATGCAGGTAAGAGTGAGCTCAGCAAGAGAGAGTTTCTTATAGACTGAGTGAGACATTAGGTTGATGCTTGCACCAAGATCGGCCAAGGCAAAGCATTCAACCATCCCCGGGAAAATGCAAGGAATGAGAAATTTCCCGAGATCTCCAAGCTTTTCGGGAAGCTTTTTCAAGAGCAATGCTCGTTCAGTGGAGTTTTAGCCATCTCACAAAGTTTTTCCTTGTTAATTTTCAAACTTTTGATTGTTGATGCAAATTAAGGTATCAGAAGAAGAGCATCAGTGAAGCTGATATCTAAATGTAATTCTTGGAAAATTTGGTAGAATTTTTCCATCTGATGATTAGCTTTTTCACGGGTCTTTTGATCATTCAAACGTGAAGGATATGGAATCGAAGGCTTGGGATTGTTTCTTGGAATTTCATCAGGACTTTCCGGAGGATCAAATACAACTTTTGACTTGGGAGTCAGGACCGGGACAACTTGAGGGTGGACGTTGTTGGTACCTCCGTTATTAGTAGGAAGTACCGTGTCCATGGTAACCTCAGGTTCACGTTCCGCTACCTTGGTAGGAGGAGAAGAAGAGGTAGAGGGAGTCGTGGGTCCATTGTATGATACTCCACTTCGGGTAGTGATCGCCTTAACATCGCCCCTCGGGTTAGCGATCGTGTTGCTCGATAGTGTACCTAAGCCCGAGGGTCGATCATTTAAAGACTTTTGTAGTTCAGAGATCTTGCTGATCATTAACCGGTTCATTTCCTATGTTTCATGAATTGTTTTAGCACTTCATCGGAGGAAGACTGGGTTTGAACAACGCTTTGATTTTGGTTAGGAAAATTTTGAACACGGTTGTTTTGAAAATTTCCTTGGTTTTGGTTGTTGTTACCCTAAAAATTGTTTCTTTGATTGAAATTACCCTGATTATAATTCCCTTGACCTTGGTTTCTTTGAAAATTTCCTTGAAAACCTTGATTTTGATTGCCATTTTGAAAATTGTTTTGATTAAAATGACCTTGATTTTGGTTCTGGTTTTGGAAATTCAGGTTTTGACCTTGGTTAAAATCTCCTCGATTCTGATTTTGATTCGAGTTACGGTTTTGATTTTGATTGAAACCGGGTGACCCGAGAAAATTTTTGGAACGATAGCTTAAGAGATAACAGTCCCCTTGTGGTTGGTAAAAATTACCCCCATGTTGTAGGAACCTTGAGCAGCATAAACGTTCTCTTGAGGATAACCAGCAGTAGCTGGACACTCAGAATACAGATGTGGGCCTCCACAAGTTTCACAACTTCGGGCTACGGCTTTTACTTGTTGATTTTGGAGGGTTTGGTTCATCCTCAACATAGCCGTAGCAAAGTCGTCCATCTTTTTAGTGAGAACCGCGATATCAGGAGATGATGATGAAGGAATGACTGATTTACATGACTCATCCCTCTCCGCAGAGGAATCCCAAAAGTTATGGTGGGCAGTCATGTTTTCAATTAGATCATAGCATTCTCCGGGACGTCTTTTCATGAAGGTCCCACCAACAGCAGCATTGAGAATATCTCAATGCCTCAATGTTAGACCATTATAGAAGGTGTCTATGATAGTAACTTGTAACATATTGTGGTTAGGGCACCGATCAATTGCGAGCTTATAACGTTCCCAAGCCTCAAATAGAGACTCATCGGGACGCTGCCGGAAGTTGCTAATATCATTACGTAACTTGGTAACCATGGAAGGTGGAAAATATTTGGCCAAAAACTTGGTTACCATTTCATCAAAGGTTCGAATCGAATTCTTGGGGAGTCGGTCAAACCAAGCAGTGGCACGATGGGTAAGAGAATAGGGGAAGAGATACAGACGGAGGGCATCATCGGTGACACCGTGTTGTTTCATGCTTTGGGTGACGGTAAGGTATTTGTCAAGATGCTTGTTAGCATCGTCACCCGGTAATCCGTGAAATTGACACGAATTCAGGACTTGTTGGATCATGTGGTGCTTGAGGCCAAAGTCCGTAGCCTCAATGGCGAGTGGTGCAATAGGTCCACCCCTCCCTTGCATGGTAGGCTGACACAACTCCTCTATCGTTCGGAGATCGGGAGCTGTATCATCCTTGGGAGGGCCAGGGGTGATGGTGGCCCGTCGTCCATTTCTGTTTTAGGTTCTTCAATAACAGTACATAACTCGGGTACGTTTTTCTGATTTTTACGCTTTGTTTGTGAACGAGTGCGCATGCACTAAAAACAATTTTTCAAAACAAATTCGAGGCAAAACAACAGGGAACTTAAACCAATAACCACAAGTGAATGGCTTCTTAAAAAAGGTACACCACTCACAGAGATACAATGGCAAGTTTTAATCTTATGTTTGGGAACTTATTATGTTCACACCCCCAGTTGGTAGGTGTTCTGCCTTGGTTTGCGGTGGTAAGATTTTATGTATTTATTATTAACAGAAAAATTGTTTTTGGCTTTTCGGGTGTGTGAACAGAAAACTTTTTGGAAATATTTTTGGTATCGATTCGTTAACCGAAATTGATCTCTTTAAAATTACTCGCAGGGTGGCGGGAGAGATAAATGGACTCTCTTCAGTTCGCAATTTAATGTCAGAACTTCCGTATTCCACCTGTGTAGGTTGTAATCTTAAAGAAACCGAAGTAATTTAACTTCACGATTGTTTTGTTGCTTATGATTTTTTTTTGGTATTTTTAACACTTCAGGAAAAGTGTTAATGAACTTTTTTCAGTTATGATTGAGATTTTTACAAAAAACTTTTTACAAAAGTGGTGAAATTTGTACAGGGAGGGTTTTGAAAACCACTAAACTTAAAACGTTTTTAAAACACGCAACAACCTCCCAAGCAGCGGCGCCAAATTTTGATTAAGCCTAAACAGTCAGGTATTATTGACTAAGTGATTTGGTCAACAAAGTCAAACTTCCTAGAGTCAATGCTCCGTGGATAGTATAGTTTTCCCCGGGTCGTTATGTCCCGACGAGATTGCAATGGTGTTTGTAAACGTTTGTAGGAATGAGTGGCGCTGAGGACAGTAACCAAAGATAATTTGAATTGATTATCCTACTGATTACTTGGTATTTGAACAACTGAAATAGTATTAACAATTACAGAAACACAGATATAACAAACGTAAGCAAATTGCAAATTAGAAATGACTACAGACAAAAGAAAATGTGAGTTTTAAACAATTTACAACTACAGGGGGTGCAAATGAAAATTTTACAAACTTAATTATTAAAAGAAAGTTAAATTAAAAAGAAAAATATTTTTTTTAATTATCTTATTATTTAATATTAATTATTTAAATGAAAACTATTTAACTATTTAATTTAAACTAATTAACTTAAAAACTTTATAATAAAAAATTTAACTAGAAAATTGCAAAATTAATTTCTAAAATTCTAAAATGACTTAAAATAAAATTAAAAATTAAAAATATGTGTTTTTGTCTTTATGTGGATTTTTTTTATTAATTAAATACTAATTATATTAATTAAACTATTTAAACTATTTTAAATTACCAATAGTACTAAAAAATTGTTAGAAAATTATAGAAAAATTTATAAATCTAATTAACCATCTCAGAAATCCTAAAAATTTATAAAAAAGCATATAAAAATTATTTTTATACTATTTTACTAACTACTTACTTAAATGATTTATAAAAGCTAGGAAAAATATAAAAAGGTACTGTTGTTATCTAAAAATGTATAAAACTATTTAGTTACTAATATTACTTAATTATTTAATTAAACTAATTAATTCTAATAATTACTAAATTAAAAGAGAAAAATCTAAGAAAATTACTGAAAATATTTTAAGATGAAATAAAATTAAGAAAAATATAAAAATGATGAAGTGCTTAATAATAAGCAGAAAAGAAAAATTAAAAAGATAAATCCTATTAAATAGAAGGTATCACTATTTTTAAAGTTTGTTTTTGTTGGTTTTTATTTTTGACAGATGATTATAAGCTAAAAATAAGTGACTTTTATGAAACCACTTTTATTATAGCTTATTAATAAGCTATGTGCACCCCCTTATGCTTAACAGTTGACTTATAAAGCTTATTAGGACTTGTGGACTTTTGAAAAAGCTTTGAGATGAACAAATAAGCAAAAACAGATGAATAACAACTTGAAATAAGCAAATGGACACAAATAAGTACACTGAATAGGCTATGGTAAACAAATAAGCACTTAATAGGCTACAAGGCCAAAACAGGCCAAACACAAGGACTTTTGGACCTCTATGGGGTCCACAGAAGTCAAGGGGGGTCCAAATTAAACTTTTAACCCTTGAAGTTGACCAGGTTGACTTCAAAATAAGCCAATAAGCTGGGCTTATGGCTTAGTAATAAGCACTGGGGAGGGCAAAAAACTTGGGTGCAAACACTGAGTACTCAATGTACTCAGTGATATGGGACAAGGTTTAAGCTGCTTGCAGCCCTATTAGATAAGCTAGAAAAGGCAATGTAAGCCCTGATCCTACAAGCTGGACTGATAAGCTTCTCAAAAAACTAAAAAGCTTGCAATGGGGTCCACTAATAAGCACAGGAAAGGCTTGGGAAACTTGGTCAATTTCCTGTGCACAGGGCATGTGATTGCCCTGCAGGTCTAATTAAGCTGTTGTATAAGCCAAACAAAAAATTACAAAAATAAGCCAAAAGTAGATTTTGAAAGATAAGTTGGTGCACTATGAGTTGTGAAAAGCTTAGGGTCTGAATTACAAAACAAAATTCATGAATATTCCTTGAAAATTTGAGTTTCTGCAAACACTTTGAGATTTGACTTTTTGATTTTAACTACTAGTTATATGAACTTTAAGCTTAATCTAAGGACTGAATAAGGTGTAATAAGCTATAATGAGACTAAACTGAGCTAGGTTACCTATTTATGAGTTGATTTGAGGCTTATGCCACACTAAATTCCAGATAGTGATTCACTATAAGTGATTCAAAGTGATTTTGACTATTTTGTAAGTGAACAATTGATTTTAGACCTGAACTAACTAATATTACCCTAATTTGATATATTTCAACAAAAATGAACCACAGAAACACAGCTGAGCTTAGGCAAACTCACAGATCCAAACACACCTTATAAAGAGTTGATTTTAAGATTTCAAATAGTGTGAGTGATTAAGACCTTTAAACTGAATTCCAACAACTTATTGAAGTATAATAAGCTAAAACAAACAGAGAAACAATAGATAGACCACAATTGCACATAAATCTCTAAAGTACTAATTTAACTGTGAAACTAAGATAACAAGCAACCATGGAACTTGATGAATAACCCTAGTATTTTAAACAATATTATAACTAAGAGGCACTGAATAAGCATTAAAACACAAAAATAAGAAATAATAAGCAGTAGCATAGTAGAATGGAGTTTTGAGATTTTTGCTTACAATGTGCAATCCAGCTAAAAACCATGAACCAAAGGACCACAATCTAATCCTATAGGTTTCCACAATCCTCTAACCCAGGGCCATCCAGTATCAACCCTGCTCTTGCTTGATTATGCTCTTCATCTCCATTTTTTGATTTTTTCTTTATATTTTTATATTTTTTGTGTTTTTTTTTATTTGTTGGACCTAAACTACTTTTAACTGTCTCTAAAAGCTTTTGTAAGCTTTCTGGGAGCTTATGTGAGCCTAGGAGTTCATATGATCAAACAGCAACAACTATAAAGCTTATTTAGATTTTTGAAATAAAAGTGAAAATGGTATAAACTGAGATAGCAACTGAAACTTGACTTTGATTATTAAAAAGGGTTAAGGTTACACTGAAAAAGCTTAGTACAATGCTTAAAAGCTAAAAATTACACTAGAATTTGAGAATTTAATTAAACGACATACATATAGATTAATTAGACTAATACTTCTTCCTTGATGCCTCCCTTCTATTTATACTTGAGGATTAGGGTTCCCCTTGTCTTTCTAAGCATTTCCCATTAACTTCTTGAGCCGTTGGATGACTGAGACACAATCTAAGCTTGCAACGTGTTTTGGCGGGAAAATAAAAAGGAGCAAATTGCACTGTTTATATGGCAGGGGGTGGTGGCATTAAATGCGTTTGTTTTGTTAGGTGAGAGTGGTGAGGTGAGTGGTTTGGGTGGTGGATATGATGGGGTGATGAAGTGATGGTTGCAGGTTGCAAGTTGGGGGGGAAAGGGGGAAGGGATGGTGTGTTTGACTGGATTTGACCGAGGGGTGGTCAAACGTTGACCCCCTATTATTATTTGGAACGGTTTTAAAAAAGGGATGGTCTTATGGGAGATGGGCTTGGGGAAGGGTTTTGGGCTTGGTGGTGTTTTAATGTTG
This sequence comes from Artemisia argyi, assembly GCA_030686995.1. NCBI lineage: Eukaryota > Viridiplantae > Streptophyta > Magnoliopsida > Asterales > Asteraceae > Artemisia > Artemisia argyi. The sequence continues at coordinate 266,788,646 of CM060709.1, read as the reverse complement.
GATTGGATTTGGTTTTGATAATAGGGCTGAGCAATCCCGACCCGTCCCGATTCATACCGACAAACCTCCCGAACCGATTAACACCCGATCCCGAACCGACGTATTTCGGGTCGGGAGTCGGTTTTACAATTCCTTTGTTTCGGTATCAGGACGGTATCGGGTTAAAACCCGACAAAAGCCCTATACAGCCCGACAGCCCGATTGATTAGTAGGGTTAAAAAAATATGCGCCTCCTCCTTTGTTTTTATCACTTTTAGTATCATACCTCATCTTCTAAAACACCAAAACAACAAAAACAACGAAGGTCTCAAGAATCAAAACAAGATTACATACGAATTGAATGGATCAATGTCGTCTCAAAAACACGAATATTGGTGAATCAATCTCATCTTCTGTACCTACATACGAATCATTCGCAACTCAACAAAACAATATGGAAGTAAGTATTCATTCTCATCTAAAAAACATGATTTGTTGTCTTTGGTCAGTTGTGTTACTGATATTGAATGGGTCAATGATTTGTTAAATAAATTCCAATGTTAGTGAATGGTTTTTGTCTTTGGTGGGATAAATGTTAATGATTTATGTGATTCATGTATAGAACTATAGAAGTAAATGACTTTGATAAATAAATTGTAATTAAATTGTCACTTTGAATGTTTCTGAGTTTTGTCTATTGTTAATTATTTATAGAAGTAAATGACTTATGACTTTGATAAGCAAATCACTTTGAATGTTTCTGATTTATGTGATTCATAGAAGTAAATGACTTTTGTCACTTTCATAAGTAAATGACTTTGATAAGTTTCTGACTTCTGTCGAATATTTCTGACTTTTGTCAATTAAATAGAAGTAAATGACTTTAATAAGTAAATGACTTTAATAAGTAAATGACTTTGAATGTTAACTGAAACTTATTATTAATTGTGTGTTAATGTGTTTTTTTAGGATCAACCGATAGACGATACCGTTGAAGGAAATGATAATAAACGCAAAAGGAAAGCCCCAAGGAAAATGACTTCCGAGTGTTGGAAATACTTTGATCCAAAGATGGAAAAGGATGAAGATGGAAAAATCATTAAGTTCGCCTATTGCAAATGGTGTGATGCGGTTTTCAAAGCCGATTCAAAAATACATGGTACGCGACACTTGAATACTCATTATATGAATTGTTAGAAAAACCCCGATTTTGAGAAACTTAGGAAGCAAAAACAACTAGCATTTAAGAAAAATATTGGGGTAGAGAATGATGAGGGTGGTAGTAGCATGGGGACTTTAGAAACTTGGAAGTATGATGATAAGGAGATTAAAAAGTCGTTGATTGAGTTAATTGTTCTTACCGAGCTTCCGTTTAAGTTTGTAGAACACCCGGCATTCACTAAATTTGGAAAGAAAATGCAACCTAGATTTAATATGCCCTCCCGTTTTACTATTGCTAGGGATATTGCTAAGTTTTATCTTGAGGAAAGGAAGAGCCTATTGAATTACTTAAGCAACAAGGCCACCACGGTTCATTTAACCACCGATACGTGGACTTCTAGTTGTAAAAGAATGAACTTTATGGTTTTAACGGCTCACTTTATAGATGATGATTGGGTGATGCACAAAAGAATCATTAATTTTAGACCAATTCATAGCCATAGAGGGGTGGATATTGGTAGGGCAATTTTGGAATGTATAAGCGGATGGGGTATAAAGAATGTTATGACCATTACGGTTGATAATATTGCTTCAAATGACAAAGCTCTTGAATACTTGGTTGAAAATTTACCAACTAAGTATGATTATGGTAAACATTTACACATAAGATGTATGGCTCATATTTTAAACCTAATTGTCAAAGATGGTCTAAAAACATTCAACAAGGAAGTAAGTAACATATCTTTGGCCGTGAAATACATAAAACATTCGAGCCAAAGAGTTACTAACTTTAAAGAAAGTATTGAAAAGACTAGTACTTCAAAGAAGTTTTTGGTTTCCGAATGCCCTACAAGATGGAATTCCACACATGATATGTTGAAATCCGCTATTGAGTTAAAAGAAGCTTTTTTTTATTATGATTTTAATAACTCTTCTTTTGCTCGAGACCTTGAGGAAATACCTAAGCGGGTTGATTTTGAGGTTTGTAGAAAGGTAGTTTCATTTTTGGAAAAATTTAAGGAAACAACCGAACTTGTGTCAAACGTATCATGTCCCGTATCTCATTTGTGGTTTGGAGAGGTACTTGATATTGATAAGCATCTTCGTGAGTGGCAACATGAGAATGCTTCTTTTAAGGAAATGATTGAAGATATGAGAAAAAAGTATGACAAATATTGGGGTGATTACAAAAAACTCAACCACTATATGTACTTTGCCGTTATGTTAGATCCCACAATGAAGTCGGAAATGATTGGTGTTGGGTTTACACATTTGGTAGAAAATGGTAGTATACCCATGGAGGTCGATGAAGAAAGTGAGGAGACGCCACTTTCATTTTTACCCGACGACGAAGTATGTGACAAAATGGTTAAGAAGGTTGAGAAAGATTTGAGGGTCTTGTTTGACATGTACAAAGAAAGATATGGCACAAACTTATCAAGTGATTTACCAAAAACAACGCCAAGTCAAAGTATGAACACAAGTAGTCGTCGTGATAATTCTTTTTTCTTTAGAAAACAAGGTGGAAATAAGTTTAGCGGGGTTGAAGACGAGTTAACCAAATATCTTAAAGAATCGCGTCTTGAGCTAGAGGGTGATGAATACTTCGACATACTTAATTGGTGGAAGTTAAATAGTCCAAGATTTCCAATTGTATCAAAGATGGCGAAAGGTAATAACTTATGTTTTTTTATTATAATTTTAGATATATTTGACCTTTGCTTATTATTAACTTATGATTGAATATTAACTTTGTTTTAGATATCTTGTCCATCCAAGTATCCACCGTTGCTTCCGAATCCGCCTTTAGTGCGAGTGGTCGCGTTTTGGACCTGTATAGGAATTCTTTATCGCCTAGCATTGTAGAGGCTTTGGTGTGCACACAAGATTGGATTCGTACATCAAGTAAAAACATCACTTTGGATACGTTTGAGGATTTAATGAAAGACGACGAGCTTGCTAAAGGTAAACTATTTATTGGTTAATTTAGTAAGTGTAATGTGAAATGCTATGTTAGACTTATGTTGTCATGTTTTTTTTTTTATAGAAATTCAAGATGCGTTAGACAAACAAAAGGGAGAACTTGGAAAAGAGACGAATGTTGCGCCATGATTCAAGAATGTTGTGATTCAAGAATGTTGAAGTTCAAAAATTGCTACTGTAATGATTTGGTTATTTGGTTCAAGAATGCTACTGATTTGGTTATTTGCCAAAATCATTTTGGAACTTGTGATTCGTATTAGACATTTGCTACTAGTCTTTTTTTTTGCTACTGATCAGTCATCACTGCTACTTTGTATTTTTGGCAAATATTAGAAATTTGCTACTGATCAGTCATCAATGCTACTTTGTATTTTTGCTACTGGTTCAAGAATGCTCACTGCTACTTTGAACTTGTGATTCAAGAATGATGCCATGATGGGCTCATTTTTTGCAAATGTTATAAATTTGATAGTTTTATGATGGGCCTAGTAGTAAGCCTCAAAGTTTTATGATGGGCCTAAGTCTCAAATCGGGACAAACTATCAATTCGGGACAAAGTGGAAACTGCAAATTGCTACATTGCTTTAATCGGGACAATGTGCAAAATACCGAATACCGACCCGATATTACCGAATAAAACTGGCCCGTCCCGACATTAATCGGTTCGGGAGTCGGGTAGGGGTTTTCCTTTGTTTCGGTTTCGGGATTTGTCGGGTCGGGTCGGGACGGGTCGGGATCCGGCCCGAAGCTCAGCCCTATTTGATAATACTTAGGTCCGTTTGGTTTTAGAAATTAGCACAAGGACCAATTTTGTAATTTGCCGATTGTTGAGGTGCTGAACTTGTGACTTTCCCATAGTTGTTTCAAGGACATTTTCTGTCAAGTATGAATAGTACAGGGTCCCATGTTGATTTCTCCACTTTAAAAATTCAGGGACTAATTCTGCCAAACTTAGAAACTTCAGGGACCAAACATGTAATTACACCAAACTTTCCAACCAAGGACCATTCCTGCCAAAGATAAGTAGCACAAGGACCAAAATTTATTTTTCTCAAAGTTTTTACATCCCAGGGACCATTTTTGTCAATTTTGCAAAGTTGAGGGACTAAACTTGTAGTTTTGTGAAACTTTACACCAAAGGACTAAATATGTAATTTGTGATTCAAAAAGGACCTTTGGTGACTTTTTCATGTTTTTAGAATAACCAGGGACTAGTTTTGACAGCTTTTGAAAGTTGAGGGACTGAAATTACTAATTCTGCAAACTTTGTTCATTTTTCATTTGTTTTTGATTATTTTGCATCTGAAACATATAAAACACATTCCTGGGATATTTTCAGTATTATGATGCATATTTGACTATTTTTGGATGTTTTGCCAGCTTAGATTAGGTAAAAATGATGAGTATTTACACACTCATCACTTATCCTAGGTCAAACGGTCAAACAAGCAAAAGAATAAAACCACCCTTTCCCCCTCAAAACTGCTACTGCTAAACCACCCTCCAAAACCACTCACGTGACCTACCAAGCCACCCTATACATCATCACCTCTAAACACTGCCAACTCACCTTCCCCTCACCCTCAGTCCAAAAGTAAAAACCCTATACAAGTTATCAGAGCATGTGTGATAATTGTGTTTTTGGCGCCAAAATCAACAAACAACCAAGATTGAAATACCATCATCCAAAGGTTGATATTGTTGCTGGGAAAGGACAAAGGGGTGCCCAAAACCCTAATTCTTCATTATAAAAAGACTAAGGATGCTGTGAAGACAGTGTGTAGTTTTAGCTTAATTTTAGCTTATTTCAAATTTAATGTAACTTTTTAATTCCAGTTAAATCTTAGCTTGTAATTTGTTTTCTCAAGTCAATATAAGTTTCTAAGCTCTTATTTTAAGCTCTTGTATCATTTTCAGTTTCTATTATAAGAATTCAAGTTTTACATAATTATGGTGTAAACTCAAAAGTTGTTGTTTAGTAATTATATAAGCTCATTTAAGTTTCTTGTAAGCTTTTCTAAGCTTATTTAACATGTTACTCAGCTTCTAGTTTAAATAACTAAAAATACAAAAAAATAGGATAAAATTAGTAAAAATCAAAAAATCGTAAAAATGGTGAAAGATTGCTGGAGCACTGTAAATATGGGATGGCAGTGGTATTAGTACTCCATGGGGAGTGTTAGGATTGGTTCAATGGTCCTTGGTTCTCATTAAATTGGCTAGAAGGCTTTGTAAGAAATCCTTTCAATTTTAAGTTTCACTGTTCAACTGCTTAATATTTGCTTATCATTGTTTGTTTGTACTTAATTGGTGATTCCTAGTAATATTATTGCTTGTTAATCAGTGTTTGCTCATTAAAATCCCATGTTACTAAAAAAATTGTTTTGACTGTGAAAAAGTCATTCTGTTTTTTATCCTTTAGCATTTGATGTTATAAACCAGAATCTTATACTCAGTTTAGTTCATATAATCAAAACCCATCCTTAGAAATCAGGATCATGGATTAAATAGGTGAAAATCTTTGATAATCTCTCATAACTGATTTTAAAGGGGTGTTTGGGATTGCTGAGTTTGTGGACTCTGTGGGATTTTGAGTTGATGTTTTTAGTGTCTACATGATCATTTAGGTTAAAATAGTTCACTTAGGGAATAAAATCAGTAAGTATTTAGTAAAAAGTCAAAGTAGCTTGCAAATCCATTCAATTAGTTACTGTTGGAATTTTTATCTAAGCTTACAAATCAAATCAATTCAATAGTTGTTAATCTAGCTTATATTAGTCTTAAACCAGCTTAATATTTCATTTTAAGTCATTTAGATTCAGTTAAAGTTCAATAAAGTCAAAGTTCTTCGTAAAAGTTAAAAGTCAAAATTGCATAGTTCATCAGAATCTCACTTTGTGAGGGAATTTTCATGATTTTTGTGGTGGGAACTGGACCTTGTAACTTTTTGTGGTCAAAATATACCACCTAAACTTCAAAAATCAATGCTTGGCTTATTTTTTGGATTTTTTATGAGGATTGTGCAAGGGCTTATTTGAGGGTGCAGGGCACAAAACCTCCCCTGCACAAGGCCATTGGCCAACTTTCTTTGGCTTATTGTGACCTTTCCAGTGGACCCCACCCTTGGCTTTTGGGATTTTTTAGGAAGCTTATCAGCTCACCTTTTCAGACCTAGGCTTATTTTAGACTTTAGCTTATTTTCCCCTAGCTTAATTGGACCTTAAACCTGACCTGATCCAATCCACATACTGAGCAACTCAATTTTGTGCACCAAGTTCATTGCCTCACCAAGCACTCATTAATAAGCCATAAGCCTTGCTTATTGGCTTATTTTAGAGTTGACCAGTCCAACTTTGTAGGTCAACTCTAATTTTGGACTGCCATTCACCTTTGTGGACCCCATAGAGGTCTAAAAGTCCTTGATTTGGACTGTTTGACCCCTTGAGTTTTACATAATTGCTTCTTGTTGTTTATGGCTTATTTACTAGTGCTTATTCAGTCATTCCAGCTTATTTGTAGTCATTTTAGTTGCTTGTAGCTTATTCAGTAGTTTTTAGCTTAATTGTAGCTTTTTGGTTCAATAGTCCAACTTATTCTAGCTTATTAGACCTTCCTGTCCACTTTTGAGTTTTTCACTCAGCTTATTAATAAGCTATAGTAAAAATTCCTTCACAAAAGTTTCTCATTTCCAGTAGTAAAGTAAAGTTGTAAAAGAAAATCAAAGAAAAACCAAAAATAAAAAAGTGATAGCTTCTATTTAAGCCAATTTGGCTTATTTTTCTACTTATTTATAAGCACTTTCTTATTTTAATTTTTTCTTAGGTTCTTGATAGCCTGTAGTATTTTTAATAATTTTTTCATATTTTCTCATTTCATTTAGTATTTTTTATAATTTAATTTAGTTTAAATTAATTAATAATTAGTTTTTAATTAATAATAATTAATTAAAAAGTAGGAAAAATACATTTTCTGTTTTAAAAATAGTTTTAGGTTATTTTAGAATCTTCTAAATTTAATTTTCATTTTTCTAGCTAAAAATCATAATTAGTTGTAATTTAGTATAATTTAAATAATTAAAATTAATTAGTAATTAGTAATTAATTAAATAGTGTAAAAAATATTTTCCTTTTTCTTAAAATTTTATTTTATCATTAGGTTTGTAAAAATATAATTTTTATAACCGTAGGATTTTATTTGCTCCCGTTTCACTTTTTATTTTGCGCGTTTGCGTTTATTTTAAATTCAAACGTGCGTTTTTAGATCTAAATCACATTTTAGGTTATCTGATTATCAGTAATTGTTAATATAGTGTTTTTAAGCTATTCTCATTCATAATCTCTTAGTGTAATCATAATAATCAAAATCCTGATCCTTCTGATAAATCACCCGATCACTTAAACGTTCACATATACAACTGCACACCTCGTCGGGACATAACGACCCGGGGAAACACTATACTCCTTGGTTAGTTGGTCTTAGCCGTTTGACTTTGTTGACCATTTACCTTGGTCAATATTGTCTAACTGTTTCAGGACCAATCAGTGGTCGTGAGGAAGTTGGCTAAATACTACGACCCGTATTAGTGATAGGAATAGAGTGCCTGTCACCAACCGAGACGGACGGATACATGTACGTATTAAAAACATTACTAAGACTATTAATAGATGCGTTAAGGTGTGAGCTAGCACCTGTGTCCATATTTCAGGCTCCAGTAGCCAGATCATGAAGTGTCCCGGCAACAGTGAATGCATGAGGCAATGTGGTCTCTGTCCCTGGTTAACCATGGGTCCCATCGTCCCATTGCTAGCAACTAATTACCTGATGGGAGTATTATGTTGTGCCGGATTCATGAGCATAAAACGAGGAGGTGTGGTTAGGCTGACAGAAGAATACGGACCAGTAAGGTGGGCCGGTACAGGTGTTAGGCTGGTGTAATATTGGTACTGAGGTGGTACACTATGGTGGGCTGTTGCATAACCGAACCCAGGTGGAGGCCCATTAGGGGATTGTTGGACTGGGGAGTAGCTGAGTGGAGATGCGACATATTAGTGTTTTTAGATTCTTTAGGTGCATTACTAGTCGACTTCCCCAAAGACTCGTTCAACCCCAAACTACCCAAAATTTTCATCAACAACTCATCAGTTATACTACCCTTTATCTCACCACTCTTGTTACCAGTCATGATAGTAGATTGCATAGTTTGTTTAGGATGAGCAAATAGGGAGATGCGGGTGATTATGAACACGAATATGGGAACTGTTGTGACCGAGCCTAATAAAAATAGTATCGTGACCTAGCACGAATAACTCATAAACAACGGTGTGGATCACTGACCTAGCGATGATCACCAACAGAAGAAAAATAAACAGATTGAAGGTTTATGATGGATTGATCAATGTACAGGAGGATGGGATGAAGGAGATAACAGTGGGTTTAATTATAAGACTTGTGACCTTTTAACGCACAAGTAACAAAAACAAGGTGTGGATTGTGACCTAGCACAAATCACCAACACATTAATAGAAAAGAACACGCTGAAGATATGTGGAGACTGAATGTTTTTTAGCGGCAGTTTTAGGGTTTAGTTGAAGGATTGGTATATGATGGCTGATACCATGAAGACAGGTGTGATAAACATGAAACATTTTATTGAATTGTGTGTCGATACATTGCTAATAGATAGAGTACATATAGGGATTACAATGGGCAAAATATGGTAAATAGATAATGCCCACCAATTATGCTAATTACACAATCAATCAAATATGTTAATTACACAAATTATGCTAACAATATTCGGTGTAACAGTTCCAATCAACGACGTCTTTGATTAACCGATCCCTTGATTTCGGCATCTTCAACAGACCACGAGCATGAAATCCAAAACCTTGATTCTGGATGTTCAAAGAAAATTTGTTTTTGGATAACCGAAAATTTGATTTGAATTTATTATAAAGTTAGGATATTTGAATTATCGTTTCACAACTCATAAACATGTTTTCCAAAAATATAGATATTTGAATATGAATATATATAAAGTTTTCACACGAAATTTCGTAGCTAAAATAATAGGTCTAATACAAAATCATCATTGAAAATTTCGGATATCCAAAATTTTGATATTAAAGGGGCGTTTGGTGCAGAGTATTTTATCAACTAATTGTACTCATAAAACCTATTTACCATTTCATAGCATGTTAAAAAGTATTGACTATTATATGGTATTTCTCTTTATTTTTCTTTTAACATTAAACTTTTTCTATTTCTTTTTTTGCATTAAACACGATATGATTCAAAAAACATTAGAGAAAAAGAAAAAATAACCTTGTGTGTGGCTCTACTCCCTTCAGCAACTTACCGTTACATGCACTACAACAAAACTGGTCTAATGCAACTGTCAAAATGTGATGCAAATCTGTTGCAAAAGGCTATTTGCAACGGAAATGCAACGGATTCCGACTATTGCAAAAAGGTTCCATGCAAATTTACTTTGCAACCGAATTGCGACAAGCATAAAACTTTTTGCAACCGTTTTGCAACAAAAGATAATTCGTTGGAACTAAAGACTATTTTTGCAACGAAGAAATTTTTCCACAATTTTGCAACAAATAATTTTTTGCATCAACACATAATTTGCAACGGTTATATTTTGCTACGGGTTTTACAATGGTAACTTTTGATAAAACCAGTTTGCAACGGTTATAATTTAGTATTCTGGCACTATCTCATCACATTAATCGAATATCCAAGATGCCATTCATAACAAAATACATGAAGTCATGATCTAAAAATCGTTACATTTCATTACACATATATGATGAACTTACAAATATACTCACAACCCACAAGTTTTGACCTATCTATTGAATATTCTAAGCACAACATATTAACATTCTTTCCTAACATTACAAGTTACATAAATAATCAATTGTGTGATCTTTATAATCCATCCAACTTAGCCAAATGAGAAAATTTTCGATCTGTTCATGTCCTTTTCCTGTTCCTGTTCCTATTCATGTTCAACAAAATACTAAACCAAATTAGTGCTACAATCAAAATAAAAAAGGTAACCAACACAAACTGTTACTTAGATCTGAAAATAAAACTTTTGGATATATCAAAAACACAACATAGGTTATTCGATCCAATCAAAACCCTATTGATCTGTATGACATCGATACCTAACAAGGGTGGTTCGAGTGTTTTTTTGCGGTCATCGCACATTTCATGTGGCTTGGCTCGTATTTCAATCACTCACAGTTTCGTTGATGGTTTACCAGTGATGCATCAGTAGGTGGAAAACTGAATCAAGAGAGGGAGAAGAGGATATGATGTCTTTTGACCCAAAGGAAAAAGAAAGATATACTTGTGTTAGCTGTGAGATATTGTTTTCATCATGGCCATTTAAGTTGCCATGTTGGCGATCCATGTGAACTTATCCAAAGGCTGAAATGCTTTTATAAACATAATAATTTTTTATCATTATTTTCACTATGTAGTACCACGTATTCATAAATTAGAAAAAAATAAAGCAAAATTTAATTTTCTTTTAAGAATATTATTCCCACAATTATATACAATCTAATATATTTCTACATATGTTTCGATCTCTAACCAAACACTTATTCCCTAATATATTGATTATTCGACTATTTACATACTAATATGAAAAAGAAAAATTACTCAGTAAAATCTAATTTTAATTTAACATATTAAACATTATCAAAGTGTAATAAACATATTCGTAAAAGGTGCATATCGGTGGGAACACCCTGATTCCCAGACACCTTTTAATGCCAATTGGACCCTTCCCCAAAGACCCGGCTCCAGACGATGAGCTCATGTCCCAGTTAGACATGGTTTGGGTTCGAACCTTGGTCTATTTCGCAAAAGCCCCCATTGACCGGTCAATCGAGCATTTACGGAGAGGAAACGATACCACTGGAGCAAGCCTCAGTTGGTATGTAACATCCCCAATTTCGTGAATGAAGAGGAATTCAAACTGGGTGTTACTTCATGGCATAACAGTTATAACAATAGAAAACGAACTCTAATTGAATCGTTTTAAAAGATTTATCATTCGAATCATATAAATCCCAGTGGTTTCATGGTTTACAAATTATACAAATAAATTTTCGAATGAAAATAAAATTTAAAGCCTTCTTGATACATCCGTGCTTCTTTGTGTCAGCCTCGTTCATTATGGACCTGAGATAAACATTGGTAAAAGTGTTAACATAAAAGTTGGTAAGTTCATAGAGTTTAGTTTAATTTGTTGAACACAATATTGGTAGTGTGAGTTACGTTGTCTCACACTCATAGTTGAAAACAAAATAGTTATTATTGCATATAAATACAATTACCACATAGGGATAGTGTTTTCGTTGCTCTAGGTTACTAGCACCGAAGTCTATAAGTTTCTAGTTTTAGGTTTCTAGTTTCTGCTTAGTTCACGATTGTACCAAGTCCATTAGTTCGTAACTGTACCAAGTCCGTTAGCTTGTGGGTTACGTTGTTATATACCCATAGTTTCTCTCATCCAATTCTCGTAGATGTTGATAATCTACCCGGTATGGGCCACCAATAGTATCTCGGACACTAGTTAGGTTCAAAATGTATTTCTCATCCCATTCTCGTAGATTTTGATTTTAGTTGGACAATGTTGTGTTTTGGACGCATCAACCTGAATAGACTCGACCCAAATAAACCTGAACCCGACCAACGAGACCCTAGTACTCTATTATACACTAGGGGTGCGGACAATGCCATTTGAAGCCATAACACACGAAACGACGTCGTTTTGTGTTAGTGCATGTCGTTTCGTTCTTTGGTTCGTGTCGTTTGGTACTAGGTTAGCCTTTTCGGTTTTTGGTTATAATTGGGTCATGTGATGTTGTTTGTTGTCCCAATAAGCTAGGTGGTATACTAATGCGGTCATACGCATGTCCCCTTCATTGCTACGTGTCTTGATCATTAGTTCACACCATCAACACATATGCTACCCTATCACTCTTTCTCTCTCTCTCAAAGCTCATCTCTTTCTTTTTCTCATATCTCTTTCTAAAAATATGGGTTAGATTTGAAGGATTCGTGATTGTTTAGTGGTTTCGATGGTTTAGAGATTAAGATGCATGTCTGATTGTCATATGATTGGTAAGCGCATTGTGTAGTTTTTTTTTAAAAAAAATGTATGTTATTATTGGATTGGTAGATATGTGTTTGTGTTAGTTGAGCTGTTGAAGTATTATATCCAAACAACACAACGGCTTTCACACTTGCATTAACAGAAATACCGAAGGGTCACCACCGGTGCACAATAAACAGAACAAACAAGCGGAAATAAAAAACGAGTTACGAAATGGATCAGAAATGAAATTGAAATGAAGAGGAAAAGAAAATATGTCTTTCATTGCTTTTCCTTTCAAATTTAGATTTTTGCAACAAAATTTCAACAGAAAATAAGTGATAATTTGTTTTATACTTAATTTTTGTCTTTCGTTGCTATTCTATTGCAAATATTGAAAAATTGCAACAGAATTGCAACGAAAACAAATTATAATTTCTTTTAGATTTAAAATTTATCTTCGGTTGCTATTTCGTTGCAAATTATGAAAATTTGCAACGGAATTGCAACGGAAAATAAATTATAATTTATTTTAGATTAAATTTTTGTCTTTCGTTGCTTTTCCATTGAAATATTTTACAATTTGCAACGTATTTGTAACGGAAAAAAATAAAAATAGAAGTAAAAGAAATTAGTTTCCATTTTGCAACAGATTTGCAACCATTTTTTTGTCATTGCTATCTGGTTGGTAATTCGTTGCATTATGGTTGCAAATTTGCAACAGAAATCTACCGATGCAAATTTTCGTTGCATTAGCCTGGTTTTGTAGTAGTGATGTATATGTATTAACATATACTCATTATATAGAGTTTGTGTTAGTATAATGATTTTAGCTATATTGTACTTGTGGAACTTTATGATGCTATTGACCACTAATATGTATGACTGATTAGTGTTTGGTTTTTGATTTCAAGTTGTTTATGTTTGTTTTTAGCTAATTAGTGTTATGTCTCCTGATTCATAACGTTGACTACGACAATCGGTCACAAATTGTCGTTCTCAACATTGAAAAAATAGCTGATACGTTGAAGATAATAAAACATTAGAAAGACATGATCGAAAGTGAAACTAACGTGGACAAATATGACATTGGGCACGATAATTCGACGATGAACTAATGCTACAAGTATTATTAGTTTGATCTCGTTTGTTATCATGCATAAATCTACCGTTTTAATTTTGTGTTGGTTTATATTTAATATCATGCATAAATCAACTATTTTGTTTGATCTCGTTTGTTAATATATATTTTTCCTAGTCTTATGATAGTTTTTAGTTATTCTGTAATTTTTCGCGTTTGATATACTTTATTGTAATATATTTATCTTGGTGGCTTGATATATCATAAAAGAATAATTAGTTTTATTTAACCTTTTCTTAAATAACATGTATGCACAAAAAATAAATTAAAAATTACGAAGGAGTATCTTGTTACGAATGAAAGGTCTCCACTATGTCTTATTTGCTTGATTATCTATAGAGTTCAAAAGAAATAGAAAAAGTTTAATGTTAAAAGAAAAATAAAAGGAAATATCATGTAATAGTCAATACTTTTTAACATGTTTTGGAATGGTAAATAAGTTTTGTGAGTACAATTAGATGGCAAAAAACTCGTTTGGTGCATGGGAATGAAAGTAAAGGAATGGATTCATTGTCAATAGTTGATGTTTGTTTACTAGAGTTTGGTTACCAAAATAGAAATGATTTCTAAACATTGGTTATCCTCTAAACCTACCAAAATATTGATTTCAAAGTGAAATACCATATAATAGTCAATTCTTTTTAACATTGGTACTTGTCAACCAAACATTGATTTCAAAGCTCATTCTTACACTTCATTCCAATTATACCCTATTGTCAAATCCATACCTAAAGTTATTCCGAACATTATACCACATAATTACTAATTAGTAACAAGTTCCCCGTCCAATATCTCAGGACATCCTTGTGGACTGGACTAAAGTAGTAAACTTTATACGTGCTTTTATTTTCAGGAAAACTCAATGATCAACATGAAATAGTTCTAAACACAGGTTTCAGTTCGATGTACTTATATCTTTATTTATAATTGCAGTTTGATACGTATTATTTGCTTATTAATATTGTGGCTTTCTTAATTAAGCTTTTGTTCATGGTGTCCATATCAACAAGTGTTTGTAGTAATTTATGCAAGGAAATTGAATTAATGCAAATATATATGTAAAATTTCGATAAATCAATGATTTTAGTCATTTCACAGTGTTAGACCGTTCATCTATCGTCGTTGGAAGTTTAGAAACTTGATACCATAGGCAAAAACTAGGCTGAAAAGGACAACCCAAACAACATGAGCCAAAGCAACGTATCCGAGAAAGCCATACTCAAATCCTAGAAAATCTTTAATGAATTCCTTAACCGTGACCGAATCCTGCCCTGGTATCACAATGAACCTTTCGTTTTGGCCAAGCTGAGATGTGATAAGACCGTATACTGTCCATGCTACTGATGAACCCCAGTAATACCACCTCCACCATATTGGTATTTGCTGCAAATTTTAAATGCAGTTTATTAGATTTTCTATAGCTAAATTCAATCATGTGTAATTATAGATTAGTATTTTAGGACATTTTGTGTACCGTTCTAGGAATTATGAAACCAGAGAACAAGTTCCAAAAGCTGAGGAAGAACGTCATAGTAATGGCTGCTATATGATAATTTGGTGTGAGGGCTACAAGCATCATTCCATATAATACAAAGTAGACAAAGCACATGAACATGTAGAAATAGAACCAGAAGAACTTGTCAGCAGACCATTCGAATCCAATCATTGAGTAAATCAGAAGACTGTAGATAAATGTTTGGATGCCTGTATAGAACACCTCAATGGCCACCTGAGCAAATGCATAAGGGATTGCTGAATACATCCCTGCTGCTTTCTCGCGATAGAAAACTGTTCGTTCTACAGACACAACAGTCTGCACAGCGGAAGTGCTGGTTCCACCAAGAAACATAACGGAAGCATACATGGCTCCCATTAAATTCAATACATCTTGTTGTTGGTCCCTGTCAAAACATATAATGTTTCAGTATAACAAGCCAAAGATGAAAACTTTGTGTTAGATTTCTTACGTTTTTTGGCCTTTGTCCCAGAAAATCATTCCAAAGAGAAGGCCAATGACTATCGTCATGAAGAATCGAACAGCATTGTACTGTGGATGCCTCCAGTAAGACCAATGTTGTTTCCACAAGCAAGCTAAGCATTGTGTCCAAAAGGATTGAGAGTACTTTGTAGGGAAGTGAAGATCGTGAGACCCTTGTGTCGGTGTACTAAGCTCGTTAATGAGCTCCTGGTTCCTCCTGTACAGATCAGAGTTGGAATAAATTTCTGCGAAGTCAACACTAAGTTGATCTTCAACTGCTGAAGAACTAACGTCAAGCATCCATGTGGCTGGATTTTGACCTTCTTTTATTTTATTAACCCCTGGAATAGACTGAGAAAATTTTCCATTTTTAGCTTTTCGGCGTTGTTTGGATGAAAGAAAGAAATAAGGATGTAACTCACTGCAAAATATTCTATTAGGAGGTGAGAATGGTGTCCAAGAGGTCCAGCATAAGTGACCTTCCCGCCTCTTTTCATCAACAATAGCTGCAACAAAGTAAGGAATAGTTTAGAAAAATATTGACTAAAGAAAAGGTTAACTGAGTAGTTAATGTAAATTAACTCGCCTCGTCAAAAGCTTCAAAAATGTCGATACTTGGTTGGTGAATTGTGCAGACAACTGTTCGACCTGTATCAACCGTGTTTCTAACTGTACGCATGACAACGGCCGCAGCTCTTGCATCAAGTCCTGATGTGGGCTCGTCCATGAAGATAATTGAGGGATTGGCAACCAGCTCTACTGCTATTGTAAGTCTCTTACGCTGTTCAGTCGAGAGACCATTTATTCCTGGAAGGCCGACTCGTGCATTCCTCAACAGGTTCAGCTCAACCAAATCCATGACTTCCTCTACAAATATCTGCATCACAAAACAGAATTGTAGTTTTTTGTATGTTACAACTGAGTAGACATGGCAAAATGGGCAGGTTGGGTACTTGGGTAATGGGTTCAAACCGGTGGGGTATCTAAATTTTTTTTCTTTTCTTTTATCTACTTTGAATAAGTAGTTCACACGTTATTTATAATTACAACAACAACGTTATTCTAATAATAATAATAATCTTTGAATAAAACAATTTACAATTTTTTTTTTGAACGGCTAATACAATTTAAAATGTTTTGTGCTTTTACTTTCGGTGACTTATTAACATGTTGATCATGACCTGTTTAAAAGAAAACACAACCCCATATCAGCCCATTCATAAGTAGATGTGTCTTACCTGGCATGTTTGTTTGGTTATGTCAGGAGCAAGACGCAACCAGGCAGAGTACACGAGAGACTCATAAACCGTGACGTGGGGAGAATGGATGTCATTTTGTTCGCAATATCCGCTAACACGGGCAAAAGTTTCTTGATTCTTAGGGTAACCAGAAATGCTAACACTTCCATCAATGTACCCATTAGTCTTTCTGCCAGCTAACACATCCATCAGTGTGGTCTTTCCAGCCCCACTTACGCCAACCAGTGCTGTCAGGATGCCTGGTCTAAATGCACCACTGATATCTTGTAGCAGTTGTAAACGAGCCTCTTCAGTTCCTTGCACTTTCATTTCCTGATAAATTTGCAGAACTTCAATTTCACTTTTTGTACAAAATATCGAAATTAAGTTCCTAATCTTGGTATAACCGAGACTTACAGCAGGCATGTCTACATAGTAATTGACATGATCAAATGCTAGTGACAATGGCTGAAATGGAAGCACCATTCCCTTCTTATTGCTGTTTCGTACTTCCATTTCTGTGCCTGTTTGTAAGTGCTTCTGATTCTGCTCACCTTCTGTTGAAACAACAGTTTTTGAATCTCCTGGAGCTGGATTTGGATTGCAAACAGGATATCAGATGAAAGAATTTCCCGTAATTAAAAAGATTTTAGGAATATTAGAATGCATAATCTTACGGTTCAAGTATGCCAGAGCTAAGACAAAGAACAGGTTAAAAAGAATCGAAAACCCAAAGAGCGCAACAACACAAACCCAAAACATATACTCAGCAGTGAACATCCCCCTTGACTTAAGAAGAACCTTCCCTACTGTCGGTTCATTGATTCGTGTATCAGGGTTTGGCTGCAAAACGAAGAAAAAATATTTAGTTGAGATATTTAGTTAGCTGCAAAACACATGGAAATCATGAGTAATGAGTATCGGTTGAGCTTACAGTGCTCCATCTATCATCAAGAAACTCATTGATGGCAATTGCATTTTGTCCGTACATCATGGGAGAGACGTAATATCCCCATATCATCCATGGATGAATGTCGTCTGCACGAAACAAAATATGTTAGGAAAAGGATCAATCAAGCTAACAAGGGTGAGTATACACATTACAAACCTTTTGCCACTATAAATCCACCAAGTACAAAGACTAGCAGCAACGAAAAAGTGCCAAAAGCATTCACTACGACTTGTGTTCTTCCAAGTGCAGAAATGAAACGAAAAAGAGACAAAGCCATTTGATGTAAGCTGATATAAGCCAAAAGCTGTTTGAAAAACCTGATAAGATCATAATATACAGAAACATGTTAGGTACTTAGGTTGATTCAAGATCCTAGTTATTAGCAGAAAGTTTGAAGTGCTTGCCTGCTAGCCGAAGGAGCAAAGCCAATAGTGTAATATGTTAGACATATCCATATTAGTGACTCCATGATTGATATAGGAATCTTCATGATCCAGATAGGGAGCGCAAACGCCCATGCAGGATAGAACAACGAATCCCTTTGTTTGAAGAACACAGGCAGCCTCATAGTCGTTAGTCCAAGCTCAGCAGCCCCGTTAAACATCACAGTTATGAGACTAAAGAACAATGCACCGAAGTATTTCCCACCATCTTCAATTTTACCAACTTTCATTTCAGTTCTGAAGAACACTGTGAAAGTAATAACCGACATTATTGTGATCTGAGTGGTCTTAAATATGTACAAGAAAGCGTTTCGTTTCATCAAAAGCAGTTCTCTAGCTAAGTTTGCTTTTAGGAGCTCTTTGTTTGATATGCCATACTTTTTTTTCACTAAAGCAGCGGGATGCACTTTGGTCTTATCATAAGGAACTGCAAGATCAGCATAAAGCTGCTCACCAACTTGAAACCGGCTGAAAATATGAACAAATTCAGGCACTGACACGTAACAGTAAGGTTCATCTTTTTTGAACCAGTACTGTTCTTGATCTTTCTTTGATGTAACTTCTTGCAAAAAGTCAGCAACTCCTTTTCTTTCAGGACATTTGAACCCTGCACTCTCGAAGAAACTGAGGATGTCTTCACGTGAGCCTTGATAGACGATTTGGCCCTCGGAGAGTAGTATAATATCATCAAATAGTTCGAATGTTTCGGGTGCGGGCTGAAGAAGCGAGATGATCATTGTTACATCTATAATATGAACAATCTGTTTCATAAATTTGACTATCTGGTACGTGGTTGAACTGTCCAGACCAGTTGAGATTTCATCCATGAAGAAAACTTTTGCTGGCCCAACCAGCATTTCTCCTGAAGTTACATAAAAAGTGTGTCTTGAGTCATCAGCCTATTCAAAAGCGTAAACTCGAGGTGGAAATATGAGCACTTGAGCAGGATGGATAACAGGTCAAAACAAGGAACTTTTTCAAGCAAAGGTACAAAAACTCCAAATATTCCGATGTATAAGTAATGTCAGTTTAACTTTTGACAAATTGTGTGAAAGTATAATTTATGACTTATACAGCAGTGAAAGTTCAAAGTTTGACAAATAATACCAGTAGTAACCCGCTTTTTCTGTCCACCAGAGATTCCTCTTCTCATCGCATCACCCACCATGATATCAGCACACATATCCAATCCAAGAATCTGTTCATATTCGGTTTGAATCAACTCTACAAACTAAAATAGCTCAGATAAAAACAAAGGCCTGAAGAGTAACCTTTAGAACATAATCTGTAACGACACTAGATTCTTGACCAGCAACTGCTGTGGCTTTCATGAAAGCGTCAATTTCTGGGTCTGGTTTGATCCCTCCCTCTTTTTCACGTCGTGACAGTTCTGCTAGAAGGTCGTATCTGGTCCCTACACCTAAACAACGACCAGCAAAGTCTAAGGTCTCTCTAACCGTCATCTCACCATAGTGGAGGTCATGTTGACTTATATAAGCACAAGTTCTTTGAGGTATGAATTCTGACATATTATGGCCACAATAAGTAACATCTCCCGTAACTCTTAGATCTGAATCTAGTACTCCAGCAAGTGCCCTCAGCAATGTCGTCTTCCCAGAACTAGGAGGTCCAAGAAGTAGTGTCATCCTGAAAAGGTAAATATCAGTAAATTACTAACAGAACGTTTAGCAATTTTCAAAGAGAAAATTGTGAAGAAGTAACAGAAAATTCCAAAATTTTCAATATGGGTATGTAGTAGTTATTTTCTCACCCATCAAAAAGAGTATGAAATGAAATTTTAACAATAAGAAAGTCCTTTTGATGAGCGAAAATGAACAGACATAACACATTGGCAAATTTGGTATCTTTTAGTACATTTATTGACAATTCTTCCTTTTTCAAATGGTGTGAAACATACCGTGATGGCCTCACAATCCCGCTCAGATCATGCAAGATTTTGACTGCCCTTTTCTTGGATGGAACAAGCCTAATGGATTGTAGAAACCCCTATTGATATTATTAAGTCAGTTAGAAAGCGTCAACCATAAATATTATGAAAATTTAGAACTATAAATCTGCTAGCATACCTCTACAGTGTTAATGGTCGCATTTAGCAAAGTAGGAAGAGCCCTTGAGCCAACGTGAACATCTCCTTCTATCGACAAGTTCTTGTAGCGTACTTCAATCTTTGGAATATCAATCCCGACCCTATCTGTTCTTGCTCGAACTCTAATAAGAAACTTCTCATTATCTTCTTCTACAACTTTGAGTATGCTCTCAATAAGCTGCTTCTTATCATGAGGTCCAAGATTTGTAATATTGATAAGTTCATGAACAGTTTCACCATTGTCAAGAACTTGCTTCAAGATTCCTTTCCTTAATCTGTCATACGTAGGGAGCCTCTCGATTGCAGCCCATTTTAATTCTTCTTCGTCATCTGCCGTCCCACTTCTTGCAAATGCATCATCTGCAGGTGCTGTCGTAAAAGCGTCCCTGAGACTAGCTGAAGCCCAATTCCTCCTACTAGACGATGAAATAGACCTTGCAAGATCATCTCCGCCAACTAATGCCGCCATCTTTAAAAACTTAAACTAAAACTGTAGAAAAACACAATTTATAAGAGCAAAATGGTGTAGTTTTAGTCCAGCTTGATGGTGCTAAAGTTAACTAGATCATGTCATCTTTTATGCAAAGAAGTGAGTTTTATGACATGTACATATTTCGAAATACCTGTCATATATAGTGACTAGAAAAACATTTACTGTATAAAACTTAGGATAAGTGTTTTTTTTCTTTTTATTTTTTTATTTTTATTTATTTATTTATTTATTTTTTTTTTTAATAGATTCACTATATTAAATATATTACCAGAGGGGCTCCTAGAACTAAGATCTGATATACATTATATATAAAGTTTAGTTGCTGAAAAATGTATGGTGGATGGGGTGGGTTCGACATGTTGTGTCTACATAGTGAGTCATGGATTATATGTGGTGAAAGATTGTTTCTTAAACCAGTGGTTGCCAGTCAGTACATGTAAGAGAGATATGTGTAAGATATAAGGTGAGATGTAGTTTGCCTTTAGATTACAATTTTTGTTAGGTGGATTTTTTAAAGTTATGGATCTTATTTTCAAGAAAAATTGATTACAAAGATGGTCCATAAATAGCTTTAAATTGACGTATGCTGCTCATCAACCATCTAACTTAATAAGTTAATATGTACCTTATGTGACATATCACCGTGCTTTTATCTTTGTTCCCACATTACTCATAAGTTCAGTAACAATGTGCAGCACAACCAACATTACTCGTAAACTCTTTAGTGGCAATATCGTAGCAAAAGGTCTCATATCATACGAGTTGACACGACACGTTTTCTATATTTGTCTAATGATCAATAATGTAGGTGTAAAAGCTTAGAAAAATAAGAAACGCCTATCCAATTTGTTTTAAAATTTGAAGCAAATACAAATACAATGTCTAAATGCAAAGGAATGAAAATATCAGCTTTTCATTAGCATAGAATATTAGTTGAACATTTGTGCCAGCATGTAAATGTTTAATTAGATATACTTGCAATCAAAAAACACACTGGCACTTTAACAAACATGCTAATGCAATTAACAAAGAAAAATATACTTTTAAGAAGATAGCATATTTCATTAAGACTTGAGATTTTGCAAAAGCAGATCTCAAATACAATTTTTATAGTATATAATTATATGATTGACTCTTTAAAAAGTTAAGTATGATGATAGAATGATATAAAGTTTCGCCAAAAGCCATTTTAGTGTTTTACTTGCACAATATCTTGTATTCAAGGCCGCAATGCAGATCCTAAAGACAAGACATAGCACAAGATGGTCAAAGAGCATCCCTGTTTCAGAAGTGATACAATGGGATGCTCCGAAACAAGCGTTTGCAAGATCAGGGCTAATATAGATCAGCTATGGATGGATTTCCTTAGCAAAAGGAATTGAACCGATGCCTTCTATCCATATTTAAAGATTAAATTGAAGTAACAAAAATGTCGTATAAAATATAAAATTTCTATCATGCTTGTCTGATATTTTGCCAAGATCAAGTTGTTGACCAGTATAAATCAACTGAGACAGAACATATTGAGGAGTATTATATCTGAATATCCAATATAAAAGTTCCATTACAACTATTGTTGTTATGACTTGTCTCTTAAAAAGAAAAAGACCAGTTGGTCGTAGTTAATATGATTTGTACATGTTAGAAAATGGGTGTGTGTTGGTGGTAATAATCCTGATATGTTCTCTGAATCGTGTTGAGATCACTTTCAGATTGAATATTTCGACCCTATATGCCTTAGGTATCACGAAATCCTCAATTGGATTAGAGAACACTTTGTTTCTAAGGCATGAGAAATCAAAGCAATATACAAAAAGTTGTTATATTCGTTATGTCTGGAAGAGATCAATACCAGTGTATATCACCCAACCGAAAGTTAGTTATTTTCGGTTAAAAACAGTTGGCGGGAAGAGTCACACCGTTTCATGAAAAGGTGTGCCTTTTGGTGGGAAAAAACAGTTTGGAGGGGAAAACGGGTAATACCCAAATCCCAAGGGGCGCGACCCCCTTGACCCCCGCTCTTTGTTCGTGGCGGCATCAAACTAGCTAGAACGAGTGTGCGCTCCGCACCTCCTAACTCGACTGTAAGCTAAAGCTGATTAAGCCCTTGATCTCAAGTAAATCACAATTACATAAATATCCTAAAATATAAGTGATGACACTAAAATCACCAACATTGTATCCCTTAACAAGATAACTAGACATCAAATGAAATAGCAACCACAAATCAATGAGAAGTTCAGATTAAATAAGTAGACATCAAACCATAAAAGTAAAAATCAAACACCCCAACATCCTTGGAAGTTGGAACTATAATAAAAATTCTAATTATCTTTTAACCAAAAAGAAATAGTAAACCAGAAACAGAACATATTAAGCTATCTTCATATTACAATCCTTTTTATTCAACCTCAAAATTCACCCATCTTATTTATTTTCGCATTCGGGGCCATATTGTTACACAAAAGAATTGTGAGGGTTTCTAACATTCATACAACTCATTACAAAAAAATCAACAAACTCTACAAACTTGACTGTACCATTTTCAATATCAACCATCATGCTGTATACTCGTAAGTCGTAACGGCCAATAAGAATGGTATCTCCTTTACAAAAGCCACATTGTCACTAAAAAAGAAAACTGAAGGTGCCACCCGTTGGGTTGTCTACTGGGCCACCTGCTGCTAGAGCGTCTGCAATTCTAAGTGCCACTGTTGCTCGATATGATGCCAAGTCAGCAATCTCCATAAGTGCTTGAGCTTCATTTCGTTTAGCAATGGCTGCCTCTTCTGACCTACTTGCAGCTTCTTGTGCTTCATGCACATTGATATAGGCCCTTTTGGTATCTTTCAACACTTTTTCATCACTCACTGTTGCTGTTCAGATATTAAAATCTAAGGGTTAATAAGACTTGAATAAATCGGAGTTTTCACATCATTTATAAGAAAATACACAAATCCTTTAGTAAAGGGGCTACTGGCTAGAATATAAACCTTTCTTGAAAACAGGCTGCTTTTCTGCAGCACGTTTGCTCGACAGTCTTCTAGATACTCGTTTCTTGCGATCAGCAGTACTTCTAGTAGCCCTTTCGACTTTATGAGGTTTATTACACTGTCATCAAATCTTACAGTTAAAAAATCCTACTTGTTACAAACTTTAAGAAACTCTAATCTTAAAAGATTTGATTTTTACCTGAAAGACTCCTAGTCGTACACGTGAAGAATGTTTCTTCTTCCTTCTATTCATCCAATACCTATACACATCTTTTAAAACTCCCTTTGATGCAATATCCAGACACCGATCAATGGCTGATGCAGCATCAGAATAATCATTTGGACTACGATATATTCCTCTTTCAAAAGCATCAACTGCTTTTTCAAAAATATCTTCTGAGACCTCAAAATGTTTACTACTCAACTTCTTTAACCATTTTTCATCATCAGAGTCCATATCATAAACGGGGTAACTTTTTTCCAATGTTGGAGTAACTTCATCACTTTTTGAACTGATATATGATTCAGGTTGCAAAAAGGGTACATATTCCACCGCTTCATACCCTTCTACTTCCTTGATAACAGGCACGGGTAATACACCTTCTACAATGTCCCGCAATTGGTTTACTAAAAACTCATCTATAAGCACTTTTACTGGAGTTGAATCATTTACATGCTCTTTACTTTGAGAAGAATCAGTTACAAGTTCTTTTCTTTGAGAAGTTTTGTCTACACGTGAGACCCTCGAGACCCTTTTAATTGCAGAAACTTTTCTTTGAGAAGAATTATTTACACGTGAGAGCCCCGGGACCTTCTTTCTTACAAGGGCTTTTCTTTGAGAAGAATTATTTACAAGTGTTTTTCTTTGAGAAAAATCATTTACAAACGCTTTTCTTTGAGAAGAATCATTTACAAACGCTTTTCTTAGAGAATAACCCTTTACACCTGAGCCCCTCGGGACTCTTTTTACTGCAGATCTAGGCTTTTTAGTTACGATACATTTATCTAGATGATAGATACTTCTGGCAGTGTCAATTGCTAGCACATTGATATCATCACTTGTAACATTCTCAGCTATTTGAAGCTTTAGAAATGCATTAGACAATAATGCAAATTTCAGAAGTAAGTTTGTGTGCATATACAAGAAGCAGGATGGAACTGAACTGAAGTTGATGGTAAAGAATGGTATAGAGTTGATAGAGCCAAATACTTTGAAGAAACCGTTCCTCTTAGAAAAAGTAGAATCCTGAAAGCAAAATAAAGAAACACAAATGTGCTGCATTTAGAACCATTTGCGAGTACTATTTACAGACTTAAAGTCACACTAATTTAGAAAAAACCGCCATAAATCATAACAACTAATTACAACTTTGAAACTAATATATTTGCAATTAAGAACATTTACTTGGATTACTCGTGAATGTGATTGGATTACTTGTGAATGTGAACTACTACTAACTTTTAAGATGATAAACTACTGTCCCTTTAATTCAGTACTCAAACAAACGAGCCACAATATTTCCTAGAGCATAGAATCTACTTTTTCTAAAACATACAAGACTTTGTTTTTGGATAAAAGTGGTAACCAATTATGATTTTACAATACTATGTAACTCTAAAACAGATAAACAATACTCCGTATTATTTAATGTGAAACAATTGACATCATAATATCCATTATACAAGATTATATGAACATCATCAGTAAATAAAAAAAAAAACTGTTAACTTATACACGAGAATGTTCAAAACAGAACATACCAGTAGCAACCGAGTACCATTTGATTGGTAAATGCTTGCAGCTGGCTCTAACAGCAGAAACGAAGAAAACCTTCTCCAAGAAAACACTTTAGCCTTCCTCAAGTATGTCAACACTGAACTAACAAAACACAAAACCTGATCAACACTGCCACTGCTACTAGCAAAAACAATAGGCCCTTTCCGTGTAACATCTTTTCCAGCAGAACCCGTGTCTAAACTAACTTTAACCTTCTTCTTCTTCCTATAATACTTCCCGTACTTCTTATCATAACCGCAATTTTCATCAAAACTACTACTTTTCAAACACGAATCCGTCCCTACATTCCTCTTTCGTTTCCTTGTATAAACATTCTCAAAACGCTTAACACGGCTCACATACTCATCAACCAAACTACTATCCTTAAATTCCCCCAATTTAATCACTTGCCCTTTTCCACCATCAATTTCCATATCCCCATCCGCTCTTTTGCCATTCAAATTCTCCACAAACCGTTCCTTTTTATCGATATTCCCCATACCCTCATCAAATTCATTAAAATTCCCAACTTTTCGACACCGATTATACCTCCGATTCCCCTCGAACTCAGCAACTAAACCAAAACGATGATCAACAACCTTAACATTGTTTTCTTGAATATCAACAACATCAACAGGTAACAATTTTTTAATTTTTTTCGCTTCGTGTTCATATCGAGCTTCGTTAAACCTTTTTTTCGATCTTAAAACCCTATCCCCAAAAACCCTTGTACTCCTCTTCATCCCTGCTAATCTCATTATCACAAATTACCAAAATACCCCCAAAACCTTAACTAACAGTATTTATCTTTTTAAACCAAAAAAAAAGATTGTAAATCTAATATGAAAAAACAAGGTCTTAGGTAAAACTAAAATAAGGGTCTCGATCAAAATCAAATCTTTTTAACTAAAAAAAAAACAAAACCCAAATAAAATCTTTAAAAAAAAAAAATAGGACTAAAAACACAAAAATTAAAACATGGGTTTTGATGAAAATCAAATCTTTTTAACAACCCACAAAAATCTTGAACTAAAAGACACAATAATAAGACTAAACAAACATAAAGATCGTAGATTTAGTATAAAAAACAAGGTTTCGGGTAAGATACAAACTGGGTTTAGATCAAAATCAAATGGGTATTGATAAAAATTGAATCTTTATATAAAAAAATAAAAATAGACGTACCTGTTGAATGTTGGTGTGATATCAAGAAAGTAAATTGGGCGGGAGAATGAAGGTGAGCGGGAAAATGAAAAGGTGAAAGGAAGAGAAAGAGAAAGAGAAGTTTGTAGCCGTTGGATGATGGAGGTGTAATGGTTGTGGTTGTGATTAATGAAGGGCATTTTATAGGTGTTTGACTTTAAGTCGGTTTATAAGTACTACTGTTGCGTGTTTTGCACAAAGACTTTTTTTTTTTATGTTTGTGTTTGTGTTGGTTTAAATTTTGAATTTTAAGTTTTAATGATATTATATATATATTCTAAAAGGCATTAGGATGAATAGTGAAATAGTGTGCTATAGTGCAAAACAGTGCACAACATTTAATTTTATTTATTATTTTTTTTTGCGCACCGGTTTAATTATAAAAGAGATGCACCACCCTCTAATTAAACAAAAATCCAATTACAGAACCCACATACTGCCAAAAAAAAAAAAAAAGTTAACACAGGCTCAACAAAAACGAAAAAAAAAAAGAGGCCCAAAACAAACTTCTTTTAAAAAAACAGATTATGTCAAATAAATAAATAAATAAATTAAAAAAAATGTGCCTATATATGCATATTTATCTACTAATGTACATTGAAAAAAAAAACATATATAAATAAATGAATTTACAATAACAAAAAATCCATTTAAAAAAATTTATAGATGTACATATACATAATCGACATAAAACAAAACTCAAAAACGACAACACAAACAAAAAATCTCAAAATAAATCATTCCCCGCAGCATCGCGCGGGCTATCCTGCTTGTATATACTAATTATCATTAGGATGAATAGTAAAAGTACTATTTTGCACTATTCATCACTCAATTTTCGTTTTAAACCATGAGGTTATGGATCTATTGCAAAGTTAGTCCGGCCGTTAATATTGTACAGAAGAAGGCCCTCATGTTAGCTTTTAATTTCAAAGTTAGTCCCTAAAAACTAACTTTGCAACATACCGACAATCTAAGGCCGTAAAAAAAATACTATTTTCAGAAACACTTTACGAAAATAGTACGTACGGTTATCAACCTTTTGCATATTTAGTCCTTAATAACAGATTTTTTTTTATACAACCGTTTAATTTCGAGTTTAGATTAAACAAAACATTCTCGCAGCAACGCGCGGGTAAACCCACTCGTTGTTACTATTTGTTTTTAGTTTGTGTTTGATAGGAGTATATGGGAATGGGATTGTGGGTTGTTTTAGTAGGCAAAAAGAAATGGGTATATCATAGTCATAGACTTAAGACCCGTTTGGTTGAGTTTTTGGATTGGGTTTGTCTTTGACAAGACGTCATTTGGTTCAAGATTTCACTTTAGCATTTAGGAATCATATAAAAAAACTTCTAGTGTTTCAATTCTTGAGTCCAACCACTAGTTTCCTGATATGGGTGGGACCAGATTAACTTTTCTCTCTACATATATATATTTTTTATATTATAAAGTAATAAAATCAATTTTTATACTTTTATTAATTATTAAAATAATATTTTTTAATTTAATTATTTATTTTACTTTTCTCTCTGCTCATTTAATTAAAACTTATAGTTAAATCTAATTTTTTTCAAACCTTTCATAAATCCAAATTCAATTCCAATCCCAATTACAAACCAAACGGGTCTTTATTACTTATCAATTTGGTGTTTATTAAATTTATTCTGTGGGCCTCTCTTTTTTATACTACTTCCTCCGTTAAGTGTCCATAATAGAATCTTTGGATGTCCCAAATTAAGTATTCATTTGTACCTTTCAACCAATAAGATGGGACTTTAGTAGATAAATATAATATTTGATTGGTGGAGAGTTTAATTAGTGGAATCTCCTAAAACTTTGTTCATTATGAAAAAATGGACACTTAATATGGGACGGTGGAAGTGTAAAATTCAAATATTTATATATTTTTTCATATCATATTTTGTCATCCAAACATAAACGATCGTAATGATACACTTTTCATATCTACTAGTTATAATGCCCATGCACGCGCGGGTTTTTAATTTTTTTTTAAATCATATATTTTTATTTATTAAAAAATAAATAATTTAATCTTTGTTTTGTTTGATTTATGATGTTTAATTATAGTTTTTTATTATTAAAGATAATTATTTAAAAATTTTAATCTTATTATTAATTGCATCTTATCTATGTTTTTTGTATTTATCTTTTATTTGTGTTATGGATAAATATAAAACGTTACCTAATAAGAAAATAATTTTTTTAAAATAAAATTATTACTAAATAAGGTATGAATGCATTTTTTTGAAATGGAAAATTCTAAATAAGCGTTTTATTTTATTATATAAAAGATTATCATTCTACCTCGTACCAAATCTGATACCCGTTGTGATTTCTAGCAACAAACCAAACGGACCCTTAATGATATTGTTAGATTAATTGATATCAAACAAGTTCGTTCACACTTGATAATGTTCAAAGTTAAAATCTATAATACTATAAGATTCTGTCCCTAAATTTAATGTGGAGTTATGATGATCGAGTCTTTAGAGTTAGAAACAAGTTGGAGTCGTTTAGTAGTTGCATAGAGTACAAGATAGCTAATGCTCGAAATTCAATGCAGCCTCATAATAACTATACAATCATGAAAGGAGATGAAGTGCAATGGTTGCCCGAATTGATCACATGACATTTAGTATAGAATTAAAAGTCGGTTAAATGAAGTGCAAGGGTTGCGAAAGGTTGCAAGAATAATTAATAATTTAACCTAATTCATGCCTATATAAACCGGCCAAAATCACATTTAGTATGTCCATTTGAAGATGATTCACACATCTTTTAGATCTTTGATTGTTGGTAGCGGTATGTAAATTCTCTTTTGCAACATTTTGGAGATGATTCACACATCTTTTAGATTTTTGTAATTAACTTGGTATTCTTTTTTTCTTAATTTAGTTATCATACGCAGGTACTATGAAAATCACACAAGATCATGCATGCTCAGATAAATGAAACCAAAGATTGAGATACCAACTATTTTCTTTGTTTCTTACATATTTAGGTGATTGTTATATATATATATATATATATATATATATATATATATATATATATATATATATATATATATATATATATATATATATATATATATATATATATATTATGTTAATACATTTTCATATACAAGTAATTTATGTGCGATTTCTATTGATGTAGCTCACATGTGAGAATTGATTCAAGAAAATGTGCATTGCTCTTTGAGAAATATTAGAATGAATTTATTGTGTGCAATTGAATTAGTATTGAAAAGAAGAAGATCCGCGCATCGCAAAGTATTTTCTTTTTCTATATGTAGCATCATTAGTGAGAAACCAATTTTTACGCCAATTAAATGAGTTTGCCATAATAGCAAAATACAACATATTAAAAATATCACATTGAGTAATAAATAGAAAGGAAAAAATATATAATTTTGACTTAAATCCGTTTGTAAATTATAATATCAAATAAAAAAGTTGAGTTTTAAACATAAGAAAAAGTTCAAACTTTTATCAAAAAACAAAACCGGTGCATTTAATGTGAAGTATATACAACATCGAGATGGAAGTGCAAGGCTTGCCGGAATTTATCACATGATATTTAGTACTACGTAATTAGTATACAATTAAAAGTCGGTTATGGATTGAGATAAATTTGAAAAGGTTGCAAGAATAATTGATGATTTAACCTAATGCAATATATATAGATATATGTATTATGTTAATGCATTTTCATATACAAGTAATTTATGTGTGTTTTCTATTAATGTAGCTCACATGTGCAAATTGATTAAAGAAAATGTGCATGAGCATTTATGTAAAACAACATTTAAATGGTTAAATGATACTTTTTAGCATGATTAGTTTATGTAAACATACAACTTGAATAATGAATATAAAAGAAAAAGTATATAATTATTGCTCAAACCCCTTTGTAAATTAAAAAAATTAAGTTTAAGACATAATAATAGAGTCCAAAGGTTTTAGGAATTATTAATAGTGTGTTAATTAATATTCATTTAGTTAGCTATTTAGAATTGAGTTTATTGATAAAATTTATTAATATTAGTTAGACTTCAATGTTAATTTTCAATGAAATTAGTTATACAATAAAATGAGATGAAGCTAAAAAGATTTGTAATGATTTTTATACAGTTTATGTGGCATTATTATATATATATTATTACACAAACTTTAACTTACAAACTTAATAAAGAAAATATTTAACGTACATTAAACTATGACCAATTAGATAGACCCCGTGTGCTTCATATTATCATGCAAAAATTATCTAATAGACAAGTATTGTAGGGCTAAATAATAGACCAAAATAAACAAAGCCATTTTTTTTATCATGCAAATAAGTAATACACAACATCAAACACTTTTAAATTTTTATACAAGAAAGTTAAAACATTTCATACAACATACTAAACAATAATTAAGTATACAATCGCCAATATACAGAAAGAATACACGATTAACAATTAGATTCTTAGCCCGTGCGTAGCACGGGTTATGCCTGCCTTGTTTTGTATGATGATTAACTCAATTACATAATTATACCATTAAGGCCTACTTTTAGCTAGGGGTATTTATCAATTCGATTTTTCGGGTTTGTGGGTTGTATTGTTTTAATTTATTGGTTTGAACAAGTTTAAAGTCAAAACTAAAACCAAAACCAAACAAAATCAATTATAAAAGAGATAAAATCAAAATAGAATTCAGTTTGGTTTCAGTTAAAACCAAATTCAAGTAAACATAAAAATATAAAATAGAAATCATAAATAAAAACCTATGATAGGGATGACAAAAAAATCCGTACCCGATAGAGACCCGATCCCCAAACCCGATTCGACTGGGGAATCACCAAGTTGACCAGGGATGGGGATGGGGAATCCCCTAAAATATTAAACCGGGGATGGGGCGAGGATGGGGATAACGTGAATCCCCGAACCCGGCCCCAGCCCCGATCTTTCTAGTGTATAATTATTTAAAATTTATATGTTTTATCTATACTCGACTAACTTGTATATGTACATGTACATATGTTTATGAGTATCGACATGTATGTTTGTATGCATATATGATATCTATAGGATCAAACACATTTAGATTTAAAAATAGAAGTAACAATTACATATTACTTAACTATTTTGTCCGAATACACATATATGATACATATTGTTTTTATATTATCTTTGATGTTACAATGTTTACGATGCTTTAAAGTTGAATTGCAATTCTAATTAATATAACTATGTGCGATGTATGTTTGTTGAGGTACTTTATGAGTCAAATTTTTTTATATTTTCGACGAGTTGGTGGAATTTTTATGTTATTTTATAAGGTGGAAAATCCCCGAATCCCCGCAGGGATCCCCGATCCCCATTGGGGATGGGCATGGGGATGTAAAGCAAATCCCCGATGAGGATGGGGACGAGGATGGTGATGGAGAGTGTAAAACGGGATGGGAATGGTAAGTACAATTCCCGACATTTCTCGCCCCGTTGCCGTCCTTACCTATGAGTTCATATAAAATTAACAAATCAAAATGTCTTACAAAATACTTAGGTAAATCAATAAAATAGGGGTTTCAAAACAAAAAAAAGTTTCACAACTTAAATGAAGTAAGTTAAAGCAAAATATGTTACGACACTTTATGCTCTTAGTGTGAAGGAATATAAAGTTATGAACCATATCTAGCATAATAAGGCAATAATAATTTTTTCCTTAAAAAAAAAGTAAGAAAACAATCAAACCAAGTTTGTCAAAACCACGATCTTAATTGTAATTGTAGGATCGTATGATCCTACATATAAAAAACGAGCATGATCGTAGTAGGATCTTAATTTAATCAGAATCGGTCTAGGATCGCAGGATCGCACTCAAGATCGTCGGATCGCAAGTGATCCGATCCTACTATAAGCCCATGTTTTTATCTCAAGTGGAGCAAGATCGGTGTTGGATCGCACACATGATCATAGGATCGTAAACGATCCGGTTCTATTAAAAGCTCATGTTTCTTAATGTTCTACTACTACGTTACTTGAATATATAACTTTTTCTTTTATTATCCATTTAGATTCGTTTATAATATAAAATATTATATAGAAATTAATAGAAGTACAAACTACAATCCTTATACGAAAAAATATATATTTTCATAGGATCTTACGATTTCGATCCGATATTACGATTACGATCTTGTGAAGCCGAAAATAATACTAGGTAGGATCCCGATCCTGACAATCTTGAATCAAACGCATTAGAACTTGTGCTGATTAAATGCATATTCAACATACCCGGGTGATAATGTAAGCATGAATTATTGCAATTTTTTGTTTTTTATTTTGAAGAAAAATGATACAATGTTTACCGTTTGTGTTTTCTCCAGCTAATACGAAATTACGGAGGATATAATATGCCATATTATTCACAAAGATTCAACAAGCTACATCAATGATTTATTAAATAGTCTTGAAAAATGCCTTTCTAAAAAAGAAAATAGTCTTGAAAATGATTGGTTATTTTACATGACAATTTCCCTTGTCACCATCCCAATACATATCAGCGTAAGATACAAAAATAGACATGTTCAATTCATAATTTCAAATGATGGGATTATTTATCTT
The DNA here is from genome assembly GCA_030686995.1 of Artemisia argyi. Classification (NCBI taxonomy): domain Eukaryota; kingdom Viridiplantae; phylum Streptophyta; class Magnoliopsida; order Asterales; family Asteraceae; genus Artemisia; species Artemisia argyi. The sequence goes on along the minus strand of CM060709.1, from coordinate 266,755,434 downwards.
TCATTTAAATTAGACTTCAGTTTTTTTTTTTTTTTTTTTTTTTTTTTTTTTTTTTAATTTTATTTATTTATTTATTTATTTTTAACATTATTCCGAATTCATAATTCATAATATATTTTGTTTATTTATGCTATAAAACGATCGACACATAAAGTTTTCTCTATTCAGATTATAAAGAAAAAACGAGTTCTTAATGTAACCTCAAATTTTGTTAGGATAAATTTACTAAAAAATTAAAATAAAACAACAAAATCCAGCTACTTGGTCCGTCAATCAGTCCGTACTCCTTAATTAATTGTCCTTGTAAAAAGCCGGCACTACGACATAGTCCATTATGCCGGCCAACGTCCATGTCATCAACACCACCATGTAGGCATGCATCCTTCATATATTTAACCTCTTACCACTTTACAACAACACTCAAACTACCTTTACCACCACCATGCAAACGTCCATAACCGAAAACAACAGCCCTAGTGCACGTAGTAATACCTCTTCAACCACCAATTATATTGATCGTCTAAACCTTAGCACAAGCTCAAGAAGCGATATTCTAAGTCGTTCATCCTCGTCCATAAATCGTGATCCACCAACACAAACAACAATAACCAAGGACGCTATACGTCGTTTGGTTAAAGCCAATGGTGCAACATTAAGTCTAGATGAGTTAAGATTTGTGCAAAGGCTAGGGAGTGGTGATATTGGTAGTGTGTATTTAGTCGAGCTAAAATGCGCGGAAGGGTGTATGTTCGCGGCTAAGGTGATGGATAAGGATGAGTTGATAAATAGGGATAAAGAAAGTAGAGCAAAGATAGAGTTGGAAATACTTGAAATGTTGGATCATCCTTTTTTACCTTCACTTTATGCTAGTTTGGAAATTGATAGATGGTCTTGTTTGTTAACCGAGTTTTGTCCTGGTGGCGATTTGCATATTTTACGACAAAGGCAACCTGATCGGAGGTTTGATGAAGCTGCTGTCCGGTGAGTATAGTTCGATCTATATCTTAATAAACAACATACATATAAAGGTCACTGAATCTAAATTTGCCCTTAAAAATTTGCTTTTGAGTTAAACATATCATAGATGGTATAGAAATTTTACACTTGCAAAATTGACCATACAAAACGAGAAATGATCATATGTAGCCAAACAGCTGATAATAACACATGACAAAATTAGACCTTCGCTGTTTGGATGTTTAGTTATTGCATAAGAATATTCATTAAAAAAGTGGCATACATGTGTATAGAAAAGCTTTTTACAATAAAGTTTCTTGATTATACATCCAGTTTGAGTAGTATAAAACTATAAAAGTTGATTTATGAACACAGGTTTTATGCATCAGAAATTGTGGTTGCTCTAGAATACCTTCACATGATTGGGATAATCTATCGTGATCTAAAACCTGAAAATGTTCTTGTCCGATCAGACGGTCACATAATGCTCACTGACTTCGATTTATGCCTAAAATGCAACGATTCTACAAGCCCAAAACTCGTGCAAGGTCAAGAACTAGCCATAAGTAGTCCATTAATGTGCACCAAGGCCTCACTATCTGCGTGCATTTTTCCTAAATGCATGAAGCCCAAACTCTCATGTTTCCACCCAAGGCGAAAAAGAAGACCACGGTCCACTAACCGACCACCCTTTGAGATAGTGGCTGAGCCAGTCGAGGCTCGTTCAATGTCATTTGTTGGCACCCATGAGTACTTGGCCCCAGAAGTTGTGTCTGGTGAAGGACATGGCAATGCGGTTGATTGGTGGACTTTAGGTATATTTATATACGAATTGTTTTATGGCGTGACACCATTTCGGGGAGGTGATAATGAGTTTACACTTACGAGTATTTTGGCTCGAGGGCTTCAATTCCCTAAAGAGCCTGTGGCGTCTACAGATATGAAAGATTTGATCACAAAACTGTTGATCAAGGAACCTGCTAAGCGAATTGGGTCCATAAAGGGTGCACCCTCGATCAAGCACCATCCGTTCTTTAATGGTGTAGATTGGGCACTTCTTCGTGGAGCTTCGCCACCTTATGTTCCTCAACCCGTCTCTTTCAAAGATTTTGTTGCACAAAATGAGCATTGTGATGATCATGTAGACTATTATTAGTCACAAACACTACACCGCAATTCTTGTTTTTGTTTGTATTTTTTTCATGGTTAATTTTACTTGCAATGTAGAAACATGTTTAATTTGTGTAAGTTTATAAAATTTGCATTCTTTGATGGCATTTTGATTCGTAGCGGACCGAACAACTAGCTAACCAAAGAAATCTTGAACAAATACTCACTAATCTATCTTTGTACAAGCTATCTTGACACACTCAAGATATGTGGCTTTAATATAAATTGGGCCCAACAGTTAGCTCAAAGACCTTCATTATAAGGCCTCTATGTTTCATTTTATTTTTGTTTATCAGGCCAAAAAAATTTATTTTATTTTTTTAATTTCATTCTTGATGGGTCAAATTTCATTTTAGCAAAAAGCATTTGTTATTTTCTTGTAATCAAGTTCTATGTTTATTGTAGTGCCAAAGTTATTCCAATGGCCAAATTTTACAATCATAGAAGTCCCAAACTTACACATACAACTCCAACAACTAGTGACATATCAATATATATATCAAATTCTCCAATAGACCAAAACCCATACTTAAATATCAAACAACAGGTTCAACGGGCTTTTCAGCTTCAGAAGGTGGCGCAGAAACTGGTTCCACTGGCGTTTTGGCCTCACAAGATGGTGCAGCCACGGGTTCAGCTGGTTTTGTGGCCTCACAAGATGGTGCAGCCACGGGTTCAGCTGGTTTTGTGGCTCCACAAGAAGTTGCAGCCACGGGTTCAACTGCTTCTACGGCTTCACCAGATGGTGCAGCCACAGGCTCTGCTGCCTTTTTCGGTCCACAACAGCATGATGATGCTTCTTTGGGCCAAAATTCAGTCTTCTTTCCAGTTTTGGAAACGGTTTGGAAAACTGCATCTGGCTCTACGTTTCCTTTTACTGTGACCTTTTTTTGCTCGAGGTCAATATCAAAAGTTTCCACTCCTAAACATGGATTAATTATCAGATAATAAAATCAACACCAAATTTTGCGCAAATTTTTATACAAAAGTGACTTTGATCTAATTTCATTTTGGGAAAACCAAATATTTGTAGGCAAAAGAGACCTATCAAACTCTTAGAATAATTTAATGACCTTACTAATCCGGTTTTCATGTGACATGTCAATACGAAGTCTAAAAAGTCGAAAATTAGTTACTCACACGTCACCTTCCATGTCATCAAGTTTTACGCGCAACTTAATTGGACATATTATCTTAGCAATTTAAATCATGATTTTTAAAAGCTTGATTAAGATTGGTATCCTAAAATGAGTTTTTACATCATATATAAATATTAGACCAAAGTTGGCCACTTTTATATGTGATCACATCTTTAGCATTTGCTTTATAAGATTGGTATCTAGATTCTTGAAAACGATGATACGAAAGAAAAGCTAAAGTTCGGTGGTTCACACAGCTCATAATTTTTGTATTGGAAGACATAAGAGGATGTGATTCTTTGTGAAAGGTATCATATTCATATGAGCTTTATCTATCAACTAAAAAGTGATTCCCAACACTAAAATTCTAGAATCAATACTTTTGTGGTGCTACATGTAGAACTAGATAAATTTGTTTCCAAGATAACAAAATCAGCTAAAAACATCATGACTCATGAGCATATATATGCACGCTAGTAGTGGTCTCTAAAGTATAAATTCTGATACAACTAATTAATCTAAAAGACTGAGTTTATACTCATATAGGAGACTATGAAAAATCCTTAAACTAGACCAGCTCTAGCAAGCTAGGGTAATTAGCTAAAACATTACAGTATATACTTACACACATGTAAAAATGATTATAACTTAATGTTAAAATACTTGAAGATTTAAGAAGAAGACATAGAATGATGAAGTACAAACCTTCCATGTTGGTAAGAACCCTCTTCACGGCACCAACACATCCTCCACATGACATGCCAACTTTGAGAACAACCGTCTAAATTGCAAATCAAAACATTTCTTAAGTTCGTGTCATGAAACTGGCTATAAACTTACATATAAGTTCACTAGCTTAATACATAATGAAAATCATAAGTTCATATATAAGCATGTAATACGTTATAAACTTTCCGTAGAGGTAAGACTGTCTACATCATATCTCCCATGTACCCCACGCATCGATCAGTGGGATCATGTATTGTTGTTACAACAACAATACGTGATATCATATGATGATTACTTATAGCAAGAAAATTATTTATAGCATGACTTTTAAAAATTACCACCATTCAAACTAGCCATACATGTCTGTATCAGTTAGTTTGATCGTTTAGAAAAACAAAAGACAAGTAATAGAGAGACTTACCTGAGCCATTGTTAAATTGTTGAATGAATTCGAATTGAGCTTATGAATTTTGGGCAAGCTATTGCGTTAAATACAAGGAAAAAGGTGAAAAAAATAAAGAGATTCGATTTGGGGTATGAATCAGCGTTTGCATCATATCCCACCATAGTTTGTTATATAGACGTAACTTAGCTTTCTGGTCAAGTGATTTTTTTAACTGCTATTTTACTTTTTAAACTGACTAAATTTTTAGGGTCCGTTTGGTTCAAAGTGGGGAAAGGAAAAGGGAAAAGGAATGCAAAGGAATGAGTGAGGTGGGTAATCAATACCTTACCTCCCAATTTACTCTATAATGGTTGATTACCCACTTTAGGGTAATCAATCCCTTTGCACCCCTTTACCAAGCACCATATATTAAGAAAGGGTAAAAGCCATATATTAGCAACGTACTTTTACAAATTTTCAAATCTAGGTAACAAACTTATTTTATTACTAATATAGTCATTGAAACCGGCTAATTTGTGACGATATAGTAAATATGACCTGCTGATTTAGTGAACTGACTAAAATACCCTTGTGTTCTTCACATAAATTTGCATTGTTAGTCCTTATACTAACGACCGTTAGTCCTTTAACTGAAATTCGAAATTAGAAAGTTTTTTTTTTCGTTTTCATCCGTTTTTCTTCCGCTTTCGCCCGTTTTAATTACGTTTTAGTCCGTTTTTCTTCCGTTTTTCTTTCATTTTCGTACGTTTTTCTTCCGTTTTGTTCGTTTTTCTTCCTTTTCGTCCGTTTTTATTCCATTTTCGTCTGTATTTCTTACGTTTTCATCCGTTTTTCTTACTTATTCATCGATACAGAAACATTTTTATAAAATTGGACAAAAAATTTCGAAAAAAAATATTTTTGAAAAAAAATATTATCGAAAAAAAATATTTTTCAAAAAAAATATTATCGTAAAAAAATATTTTCGAAAAAAAAAATTCGGGTTAAAAAAATTTCAAAAAAAAAAAATTTTTGAAAAAAATTATTTTCGAAAAAAAATATTTTCGGAAAAAGATATTTTCGAAAAAAATATTTTTCAAAATAAATATTTTCGTAAAAAAAAATTTTCGAAAAAAAAAATTTCGGGTCAAAAATATTTCGAAAAACAATATTTTTGAAAAAAAAATATTTTCGAAAAAATATTTTTCAAAAAAAATATTTTCGTAAAAGAATATTTTCGAAAAAAAAATTTCGGGTTAAAAAAATTTTGAAAAAAAATATTTTTGAAAAAAATTTATTTTCGGAAAAAAATATTTTCGGAAAAAATTACTTTCGGAGAAAAATATTTTCGGAAAAAAATTTCGGGTTAAAAAAATTTTGAAAAAAAATATTTTTGAAAAAAAATTTCTGTTAAAGGACTAACGGTCGTTAGTAAAAAGGACTAACGATGAAAAAATATGCCACTAACGGTCGTTAAAAAATGACGTGTCAGTCATTTTCCATATTCAGCAGGTAGCAGGTCATATTCAGCAGGTAGCAGCTGACAATATTTACTATATCGTCGCAAATTAGCCGGTTTCAATGACTATATTAGTAATAAAATAAGTTTGTTACCTAGATTTGAAATTTTGTGAAAGTACGTTGCTAATATATGGCTTTTACCCATTAAGAAATGTGAGCCATTTCGAATACCTTACCCATTCCCCACCCCTTTAATCTCCCACCAATCACCCCCTAAGTGTCTAATAAAGCTCTCTTTTATGAAAGTTGACTAACCCTCACAAGTAGTAATTATACCAAAATAAGAAATGAGACATGATCAAGTGATTTTTTTTTTTTTTTTTTTTTTTTTTTTTTTTTTAAGTCAAAAACTTACGGTGCGTTTAGTTGGTAAAAAATATCCTATTTGTCTATGAAATTTTTCATGTGAAAATGAAAAAATTGAAAATCCGTTTAGTCATATTTTTTTCAACAATTTAAAAAAAAATAAAATTTTCATTTTCTAAACTAGATGAGTACCCGTGCATAGCAACAAGATTTTATAGCGGCATATAATTTTCATGATTAAAAAAAAAAAAAAGTTTATGAGTTATAAACGAAAAATAATAAAAGTTTGAGGATTTGAGGATTAAAAATAATGTTTTGAAACCCGGTTTCAACCCGGGTGTTTCAACCGGTTGAATAATTTCGGTAAAAAAATAGGTCAATTTAAACCAGGTAAACCCGAAGGGTTGGGTCGAAAAATCCGGGTCAAATTAAACCGGGTCAACTCATAGGGTTTGAGGCGTCCCGGGTCAACCCGGTTTTTGATGAGTATTAATAGTTTCATTTTGAAACATATGTTTTCAACATTTCCTTTTTTTGTTTCAACTTTTACTTTTCACTTTTTTTGTTTTTCCTTTATATATAGTATAGATTTTAACTAAGAAATTGAAAATATTATTTTACCATTCTCACTTTTTTCTTTCTTATTTTTTTTCTCAACTCCAAAAAAAAAAACATATACACCATTCTACTCCTAATCTCTCGTGTCATCCTTAATCCCCGATCGTCACCGCCACCGCCCGGCATCGCCGCCACCATCGCAATTTGAGGTAACCTTCTTATCATTTTTAAAAAAGAAAAATATAATTCCAACTAAACGGGTTTTCTAAATTTTCAACTCTTCTCAAGAGAAGAAAAATTATTCCCTTCTCAATGGATTTAAAAATAAAAAAATAGAAAAAATTTTCTGCAACTAAACGGCACCTTAGTTACTATAAAGCCGTAAAAAATGAGGACGGTTTAAAAATTCCTAATAAATATTAACGAGCTCGTGTAAAGGTGTCTAACTAAACTAAGTACCGATTATTTTACAAGATCAAGTGATATACACACACATATATAATGGATCATGAGTGTGTGTTATTTACATGATGCATAAAAAACCAAGGAATTGCTGTCATATTGTCATTTACCTTCTTTTGTCTACTAGTTTTGTTGTATAGTCTAGTCAGTATATATACAAATTTGACATGTAACTACTATACATGTTTTAGTGCAAGTACGTCATAGACAACCAAATAAGGGGTTGGCAGTGGAAGCGTGAAGGCACGAGAAGGGATTGATCCCGTGCGGGAACACCGCCACCGGCATCACGGTACCGCACGGGAAGGATCCCACACGAGAAACTTTCACGCACAAAAAGGGGGGGGGGGGGGGGGGGGGGGGGATTCGACCGTTGGAGAGTTAATCACAAACGGATCTTTTTTTGGACTATATATTGGACAAAGAAATGGAGCCTAAAAAACATAAAAAACATGTATATATATATATATATATATATATATATATATATATATATATATATATATATATATATATATATATATATATATATATATATATATATACCGAGTAAAAAAAAATGGAGCCTAAAAAATAGAGATTCAAGAAAAACCAACCGAGTAGCGAGGGGCGCAATTCGTCCTCGAGTTCAAACACAACCCGATTACCACCCCCAATCATCTTCTCAATCACAACCCGGTTACCGCCCCAATTTTACGAACCTCAATCTCCACCATTTTTCTACACCCAACAACCCCTCTCGCAATTGCCTACTCAATTTGACCCGTTTGAGCTGCGCTATACCCAACAAAAAAGGCATGAACGGGAAAGCGGTCCGTTACCAATTCGTGATAATACCGATGATGATGAAGATTTCGACCATGTTGACATGTTACCCGAGACACAACCAATTAATGAAGAAGCCGTAGAAGTCGAACAAGATGTTGAAGTCGAAGAGGTGGTGGTAACGCGGCCTAAAAAAAAGTCAATAAGATTTGGACGTCCGAGGAGAAGGAGGCGTTAGCTAAGGCTTGGATTAAAATTTCAGTGGACAAACAAGTTGGCGACCGTCAAACAAGGGAAGGATTTTGGAAGCGAGTTCTAAAGCATTATCAAACCCTTATGCCGAGAAGCCAACGCACGAAAGATTAATTGAACTAGAAATGGACTCCTATGAATGCGTCTATCGCTGCGTTCAACGGTTACTTCCAACAAGCGGTATATTTTTTTATATTTGTGATTTTTTGAAGTTTTAAATAAATACATACGTTATATATCTATTTTTTTGGAAGTTTTATATATACTTGTATTACATTGATTTATATATACTTGTATTACATTGTTTTATATATATATTTGTATTACATTGTTTTATATATACTTGTATTACATTGTTTTATAAATATGCAGGTGCGTATCAAAGAAAGTGGGTGCGACGATCTACAAGTCTATGAGAGAGCCAATGGCGATTTTGAAAAACAATTTAGGAAAGCGTTTGCGCATTCTAAAGCCTGACACATTCTCAAAGATCAACTAAAGTGGAAAGAACAACCGGTGATTAGTCACACTAAAGAATCCACGGGATCGAGCAAGAAAAGAAAGTCGGCGGAGTCAAGTAGCGCTCAAACGCCAATAACCGAGATGCCAACAAACGTGGAAGATTTCGACTGTCACTTACCGAACCTCAACGATAACCCTGCTCCATCACGTCAATCGAGAGGCAAAAAAAAGGCGAATTATGAAGATTCAAGCCGAATTTCGATGCGTGATACCTTTGCAAGTTACACGCCGAAAAGCAAAGTTTATTGCAGGCGCAGTTGGAGGTTCAAAAGAAAAAGGACGCAGAATATTTCAAGTTTATTGATGGGGAGGTCTACAATCGTGACATAAAGTTCGTTATGCAGCCGCACGACAATATCCCAAACCCGAGTTTTAAGGAATTCGTCATCAATAGGAAACGTGAGATATGCGCACAACACGGTTGGCCGTGTAGTTTGTAGGATTTAATGTTTTTTAAGTTAAGTTTAATGTTTTTACGTTAGTTTTATGTTCGGTTTTTAATTTTAATGGAATTTTAGTTATTTTATTTTTTTAGTAATATTATGTAATGTTTTTTTAAATTTTAATGGAATTTTAGTTTTGTTTTAAAAAAAATGAAGTGGTTAAAGCGATGTAGTGAGTGATCCATTGCGAACAAAAAAATGTGTGAGTGATAGAAAAAGTAGGTGAATGATGTGGCATAAGGTGATTGGTTGGAAGTGAGTGATGAGATTTTTGGTGAGTGATGGGTTGTCAACCCCTAAGTGTTTATAATAAAGTTTTGTGAAACTAATTTTTATGGGCGACCAATTAAATTGTTTCTTAAATAAATTATCTTGTGAAAATATAAGAAAACCTAAGGCTAAGGTGTCATGGGAGGTGGTCTACCACCACCACCTCTGCTTTTCACGTCAGGTGACCATTACCTCCCCTTAAATCCAACGCGCGATCTCCTATTTTTTCTAAAGTTTGGTGGTGCAAACTACCAAAGGCGGTACTCTTCGTACTTTGTTTGTGTGTATTTGTGGGAGTGTTTGTGTAAAGTGATGCATTTTTGTATGTTTGGTTTTGTGATGACTATTACACCTGTTTGGTAGTTGGTTTGATGATGTGTTGAATGGTGATGTAACGCTGATGTGGGGTAATGAGTTTGGTGACCATAAGCCTAAATTGGCTTTAGAGCGTTGGGTATGATAACGAAACACCCACACCATTCATATGTGGCAATTGGGTATGATGTGTCTTAAAAGTAAGGTTTTGGCTTAAGTTGCTAACGAAAAAGATTTTGGATGGGTGAGAAATAAGTAGTTAAAAAAAAAAAAAAAAAAAAAAAAAACAAAAAAACTACTGAAGTAGAATAACGTGATACCTATTTTGGGTTATACACCTCTCTTAAAGCAAAAGATATGTTAACCATCCAAGGAGGTGCGTGTGACAAGTTAAAGCTTTAACCTTGCGTAGTTGCGTTAAAGGCTACAATGAAGAAAAAAAAAAAAAAAAAAAAAAAAAAAAAAAAAAAAAAGACAAAAAACTTCTGCCCTCTAAATGAAGGGGTGTTTTTGTAAATTGTTATTGAGTTATAATGAGTTTGTTTGTTTTTTTTGTTTTTGTTTTTTAAATGAAGGGGTGTTTTTGTAAACTTCTGCCCTACCAAAATTCTTAGTAGTACGATGTAGGCAAGATTTAGATGGGTTTTTGGACCTACATTCCACTAAAAGTAACTTGTGCTCTATGCGTGGACGATAAGTTGCACCTTTGCCTACTCAATCTATGTGTTTCATGATCATTAGATTTGTTGTCTCTCACTTATTGCATTTTCCGAAAAGTAAATTGTGATAAGTTGTAATGTTTATTAGCGAATAATTAGGACCTAGCTCAGTTTGTGTGTTTTGGGTATTAGGGTTTCTGGTTATAGTATGCATCAGTGCTTTATGCCTTTATGGCTCAATAACTTTTTTAAATAACAATACAACTAATATCAACTTATTCGATCATAAGTATTGAATTGATTTCCACCTCGACATGTGTAGGATGTAGCTAGATGTAGATGCTTTGTTAAATGTAAGCTTCATTTTATGACTCGACTTGGGTTTGGGGAAAACGGAAATTATAACTTGATAATGTGGTGGATCGAAGAATGATTTGAGCCGAAAGGCCCATACCAATATATGTATTCAACAAACTGATTTATTGTATTTAAGTTGAGAAAAGAAATTGGTCCCGTTTATCATATCACTTCCTTTTTCTTTTGAAAGACACAGAAGCATGGCATTTTTGTGGTCTTCAACTATAATTATAAATGCTTTTTCATATAATTGAGATGAGATGAGATATGATGACGAATAACATGTGTGCGTAGTCATTTTGAACCAGTTAAGTGTTCCTGCCGAATGGTAATCCAATTATAGGGGTAAACTAAGCTAACGAAACTCTCTAAGGCTAGGTGTTATGGAGGTGGTGCACCACTTGGTGGTGGACTGGTGGAACCTGTCATGCGTGGTCACCATAACACATACCCCATAATCGCGCGTGGTCCCCTTTTCTGTAAAATACTAAATAGAGATTTTATTGATTGTGTTTTGTGTGATTATATAATGAAGATTGCCCATGTATTTATACAAATACATGGCTTAACAAACAAGCTATGCAAACCCTAAACCTAATGGACCCAAACCCACAACCGGGTTTGGGCCATAATCTAATCATTTAATACTCCCCCGCAGTTTAAACGGCAACATTGTGGACTGACAAACTGGAATGAATGTTGAAAGCCGCTTCTTCTTTTCTTCATCTTCTGTTTTTGTTTGTTCGAGCGGAAGCATAATTGTATTTGGCGGCATAGTTGTGTATTGCTTGCGGCATCCTTCTTTGCGTGACGATTGCTTTTACGTCATGGCTTGCTTTGCCTTTAGAAGGGAGCGGCAATTTGATGATCAACTTTTGTTGTCAAGAACAATGATCTTCGACAATAAAACAAATAGATGGTGAAGAAAAAAAATATAATAGGATCGATGGCAACTCAACATTTTTTTTTTTTTTTTTTTTTTGACGGCTAAAGTTTAGGGTTTATAAATAAAATACGAAAATAAAATCCTAAATAAAAAAACAATAAAGCGGAAAAAAAAAAACATGATCCCTCCGGATCACCGACAAGTAGCCGATGACCGGAGGTTAACAATTTTTATTGATGGATCTTACCTAGAGCTGTGATACCATGTAAAATACTAAATAGAGATTTTATTGATTGTGTTTTGTGTGATTATATAATGAAGATTGCCCATGTATTTATACAAATACATGGCTTAACAAACAAGCTATGCAAACCCTAAACCTAATGGACCCAAACCCACAACCGGGTTTGGGCCATAATCTAATCATTTAATATTTTCTTGGCCAAATATTTGGTGGTCACAATCACCAAACTAAATGCACCCTCTTTTCATTTCAATATTTGGCCAATATGTTTGGTTTGGTGGTCATCATTACACCTGTTTCGTGGTGGGTATGGTGGTGTGTTAAATGATGTTGTGACGCTGATGTGGAGGTGGTGAGTTTGGTGACCATAATACTTCGCCTAACAATTACTTGAAATTAAACGAATGTGGTATACTGGTATTGTGTCATGTATATATCATGTCTATCGAGTCACCCATTCTGAATACACTAGGCAATGGTCCCAAAGCACTTGAGTTGATTAGATTAAAGTTTAATATCTTGTGGCATCATTAGGGTTGTATCATGCATTACTGATAATACAGTAACAAGCATATAATTGAGCTACAGACGAAGATACATTGTGGCTACATGAGAACATTTAAGAAAAAAAAAAAAAAAAAAAAAAAAAAAAGTGTTAGACACGTACTCCAAAATCCAAAGTTCAAAATAGTTCCATATGTTTGTAACAAAATTCTCATAATTTATGCTAAGTTGGAGATTGCAGCTAGATCATATTGGGAGTCTTAACCTTAACAGTAACTAATATTGTTCCTTTCAAAACCAAATGATTAAATAATTCTCCAAGTTCCAATCTAGGAAGAATAGAACATCCAAATTGTTAAAATTTAGCCTTGGCTATCTTGAAAATCAGCTGATTAAGATAGGATACAAGTTGAGAGAAAGGAATTGATCAAAATCTACAAAAGACAAACTACGCTAAATGGAAACGAAATAAAAGAGACAATAAACTCGATGTGGACTAAAATCACCTGAATCAACAACGATGAAATCGAAGAAATTTTAAATGAAAAACTCGTTTATCACTTTTTCATTTGACCATATTATTGTACTTTGATGTACACTTTTCGTTTTTATTTTTGTTAGCTCGACCACGAAGGTGTTAGAAACAAAGACGACATACTATAAGTTAAACAAGTAAAAACAACAAATGATAAAAGTTTGTCATCCTTATTAATCGTTAACAACTAGACTAATTACAAGCATAGTGTTTCGTACTGTATATGGTCTTTGTGGATGAAGATGAAAGCGATGCCACACGACTAATTCCATTGTAGTTTTGAAGCTGGCTGCCCTGATCACCAATGGAAGATTCATCTTCTTTAATGGTAGGTAACTTCCTCTCCATGGTTGACTGCCTCTCTACCCGAATTAGTCTTAATGGCGCAGCCTCAGTTGTTCGCCAACTACCACCATTGCTGCCCTGTCTAGACATTCTTTTCTTACTTTAACGAGTTATGTCTTGATTGTAACATACACCTGATAAGCACCATTTATAAGGCAAACAACATGCCCACTTGGGTGCTTCATATTATTCAAACAAATCACCGAATTGATTCTGAATTCGTGTCCTCGAAAATCTTCTCACATTTTATTTGGGAAGAACATATATTTGCTAAAAGTTTGGTATTAGAATCCGGTACCCAACTTGTGTAATAGGAACCCTATCTAAATGAATTAAGAATTAAACTAAGGGTTCGTTTAGTATGACGAAATGAAATGTTAAATGAATGGAATGACCGATGTAATGGAATAAGTGATGTAATGTAATGAGTCATTACCATTATTTATCATGTTTGGTTTGTTTGATAAGACGTAATGGAATCATAATAAAAAGACTAAAATGCCTATTATTGATGAGAAGTTTCATTAATATGGTTAGTTAATGGTGGAGTTTTATGTAATTTTGATTCTATTACGGGATGTAATGAAATAAAAGTAGGGGACCCTAAAAAATGGTTTTGGTATAATGAGTCATTCCTTGTAATGAATTATTATATTACATAAATATAAACAAACAACATTTTCTCATTCCATAGTAATAATGCTTTTCATTCCATCTTTGATTACGACATGCCAAACGCTACATAAGCATCTATAAATTAGTATTCCATCATAAGATTTATTAAGAAAAAAGAATGTTATCCAAATATGTTTTCATAGAAAAGAAAAAACGTATATTACATGTTACAATTTTGTTGGTTGTTTGTCTATCAAGATGCGCACGTATCAAAAGATTAATATTGATTTTAATTTGTTGCATGATGAACCATTCAAATTGGCAAAAAGGTGGAATATCTTACTTTTGTTTTCAACTCATTTCAACCAGACACACTATATATTCCTAAATCTTTCTTCTTCTAGAATTCTTTGATTCCATTGAAAATATCATCATTTATAGTAATAATATCTTACTTATCGTTTATAACGAGTTCTTACGATAAAGAATGTTATATATAAAGTGTCATAATTTATAAGATATAATATAATTAGTTAGCTAAACGTTCTAACATATTACTTATTTAAGATACTTTTTCATCTAAATATTTTTTTCTTTGTGAAAAATATGCATACACATGCATATAATTATTAACGGGACAAATTTTGAGGCCCTTACAAATTTTGGGGCCCTGTGCGGTCGCTCACCTTGCACACCCTCAAAGCCGGCCCTGACTAGATGTTCTTATAATCTCCATACTTTCATTAACCGACACCAAATTAGCAGTTCAGTCGTCAATCTAATCGAAACGATGGGTAAATTTATGGACTATCACTACAAGAAAACGTACCTCGGGCGACGAGCACAATGCCGACGACTCAATGTCGTTGGCACCATACGCTAAACGACAAAAAATTGGCTTGACCCAGACAAAGCTGCGTTAAATTTTTAATCTAGAATATTACCGACGTCATGTCGTCGGTATAATAACAACATGTTTGACTATTGATAAACCTGGTGAAAAAATAGGCGGGAATTTGACCGCCAAAACACGTGCCGACGTCATGTCGTTGGTGATATATAAATACACAAATAATTGTGGTTAGCGTGGGATTAACCAATGATTAATAATTAATAGCCCCTAGTTTAAAGACGCCGACGACATGACGTCGGCAACAATTTGAGTCAAAATTTTGGTTTTTCCCTTTTGTGAATTATAGCGAATAATTGGGCTGGGTTTTTTCCTACCTTAATGACACCGACGACATGACGTCGGCACTTATTTTAACCGCGTGTACATTATAGCCAATAATTGGGCGGGAATTTTCCCGCCTTTGTGTTTGATAATTATTGCTCCACAACAACAACATTTTATTAAACAACAACAACAACAACATTTTATTAAACATCAATAACATCAACAACAACAGCAAACAACAACAACAACAACGATAACAGTACTACATATGAAATTTATCCATGTCACCTAAAAGGTCACGGAGTATTGCATCCGACTGACATGCGTGGTCGTGGTTGGGATACGTTGCCATGTCAAGTTTTGCCTCCAGCACCCTTAATTTTGTCTCTAGCACCTGTTTTTGTGCCTCCAGCACCTGTTTTTGTGCCTCCAGCATGTTTATTCTAAGATTTTTTTCATGACAGTTTGAGCACCTTTTTGGAGCAGATCCAGAACCGCTTGATGTTGAAGCTCCCAGAGAACCGATCATCATTTTGGCGAGTCGTTCCTCCTTCCATAAAAAAAAATTACATCCATGGTCTTTTGTCCCAGGCTGTTAAAGAGTAAAAACTATTATTTTTAACAACTAACCAAATTATTTATATAATACACGAAAAAATATGTAATTGTTCACCTGCGAGAAAGGACACGCATAGTATAGTTTACCACGGGAGTAAGATTTACACGATTCTCGCAGAATCACGTCTCCTCGTTCACAAGGACAAGGAAAAGCTTCAAATTCTGTCATCTTCTTCACTATGATAACAGTGTATGTTTGTGGTTATGAGGTTGAGTGGTTGAATCGTGACCGGTGTGGCCCGATCTACAAGTTGAGGTGATAAAAGGTGGTGGCCAGAAAAAGATTCCGGCGGCCGGAAAATGCTGGTGTCGCCAGAAAACAGAAACTGCTAGAGATAGATATAGTGAGATGAGTATGTGTGTGTGTGTGTTTATATTGTGAGGATAAGGTGTTAGGTAGAAAAAAAGTTGTTAGGTAAAACCATTGCATCTCATGTATAACCATTGCATCTCGACTCGTTCGTTTAACATCTCATGTATAACCATTGCATCTCGACTCATTCGTTTAACATCTCATGTATAACCATTGCATCTCGACTCGTTCGTTTAACATCTCATGTATAACCATAGCATCTCGACTCGTTCGTTTAACATCTAGTGTAGAACCGTAACATCTCGGCTCGTTTGTTAATCATCTAGTGTAGAACCATAACATCTCGGCTCGTTCGTTAATCATCTAGTGTAGAACCATAACATCTCGGCTCGTTCGTTAATCATCTCGTGTATAACCATAACATCTCGGCTCGTTCGTTAATCATCTCGTGTATAACCATAACATCTCGGCTCGTTCGTTAAACATCTAGTGTAGAACCGTAACATCTCGGCTCGTTCGTTAATCATCTAGTGTAGAACCCTAACATCTTGGCTCGTTCGTTAATCATCTAGTGTAGAACCGTAACATCTCGGCTCGTTCGTTAATCATCTAGTGTAGAACCATAACATCTCGGCTCGTTCGTTAATCATCTAGTGTAGAACCATAACATCTCGGCTCGTTCGTTAATCATCTCGTGTATAACCATAACATCTCGGCTCGTTCGTTAAACATCTCGTGTATAACCATAACATCTCGGCTCGTTCGTTAAACATCTAGTGTGAAACCGTAACATCTCGGCTCGTTCGTTAATCATCTAGTGTAGAACCATAACATCTCGGCTCGTTCGTTAATCATCTAGTGTAGAACCGTAACATCTCGGCTCGTTCGTTAATCATCTAGTGTAGAACCATAACATCTCGGCTCGTTCGTTAATTATCTAGTGTAGAACCATAACATCTCGGCTCGTTCGTTAATCATCTCGTGTATAACCATAACATCTCGGCTCGTTCGTTAAACATCTCGTGTATAACCATAACATCTCGGCTCGTTCGTTAAACATCTCGTGTATAACCATAACATCTCGGCTCGTTCGTTAAACATCTAGTGTAGAACCGTAACATCTCGGCTCGTTCGTTAATCATCTAGTGTAGAACCATAACATCTCGGCTCGTTCGTTAATCATCTAGTGTATAACCATAAAAAATTTAACTACTTATTTTTTAATTTTATAAAACTATTTTTATTTTATTTTTTTAATTTTATAAAAGTATTTATAATAAATAAAAAATTTAACTACTTATTTTTTTATTTTATAAAACTATTTTTATTTTTTTTTAATTTTATAAAAGTATTTATAATAAATAAAAAATTTAACTACTTATTTTTTATTTTATAAAACTATTTTTATTTTAATTTTCTAAAAGTATTTATAATAAATAAAAAATTTAACTACTTTTTTTTTTTTATTTTATAAAACTATTTTTATTTTTTTTAATTTTATAAAAGTATTTGTAATAAATAAAAAATTTAACTACTTATTTTTTATTTTATAAAACTATTTTTATTTTAATTTTCTAAAAGTATTTATAATAAATAAAAAATTTAACTACTTATTTTTTTATTTTATAAAACTATTTTTATTTTATTTTTTAATTTTATAAAAAGTATTTATAATATTACCGTCGACTTGTCGTCGATAATATAACCGCCAAAATTTCATACATCCCTTCAAATTAGAAACGACAAATATCTTTACTTTACCGACGACATGTCTTCGGTAATATTAAAGGATATAACAAAAATAGATCTGGGGTTAACACTTAGAAAAAAAAACTTATAACTTTTTTATCTCCTCCGCCGGCGATATTGTACTCCTCCTCCTCCTCCGACACCACTACCACCTCTTCCTCCGGCGATTATCAACACCACGTATAGCTGCAGTATAACTTCTTGCCGACTACATGTCGTCGGCAATATAATACACATATTAACTATTTTCAAACGGTGCCGACTACAGGTCGTCGGCATAATAACGCACATGGTGACTAATTTCAAACGGTACCGACTATATGTCGTCGGCACCATTTACAAAAAAAATTTGACTTTCATTGACTATATTAAGTTAATCTAATTAATGCGTTAAATAATTATTACATTACCGACGACCTGACGTCGGTAACAAAATGTCGGACAACCCCATTCGTTTGACCAAAAATCATGTGGGTCCCACACTGTCGTCGGCGTCATTCGTCGGTAGGGACGTTGCCGACGCGGCTCTGTCGACTAGTTTCTGCCGACGACATGACGTCGAGAAGGTATGTTGCCGACGTCATGACGTCGGCACGGTTAAAAAAAAGTCGACGCCGGAGGTTGTCTTTGTACTAGTGTATGATTCATGTTCTCAATTTTGATTCTTCCTTGCACAATATCGGTTTCGATACATTTATTGATAAGGTTTTCACGTACCGTAATGTATCAGTTAAGATTGATAGTGTTAATATTAAAGTTGCTGATCGTAACACCATTGCTAGGGTTTTCCGCTATGCAATGTCACATAGTGTCACTAAATTAAGCATTGATACTTGCCAAAATTTATGTAGACATTATTCTATTACATGTGATAATTCGAGTAATGCATTGATGAGCTTGACCTTAAAAGCGATGCTAAATTGTGGTAGGTTTCCAAAGTTTGATAACTTGGTCAGTTTGCGGCTTGAACGTGTTAAGATAGTCGAATCTGAACTATTTTCGTGTTTTCCGAATTTGGAAGAGTTGGTTTTGGTGGATTTTAAGCTGCCTGGCGATTTGTATGGTCTTGAAGTGATTAGTTTTAGGCTGCTAAGATTGACAATATCTTCTTGTTATTGTAATTTTAGTGGTCATCAGAAACTTATGCTTTTGACTCCAAAACTTATGTTTCTTAACCTTAAAGGGCTTATTCCGGTGAATCTAGGCTCCTCTTCTGGAAACTATACGTATAGATCATTGCTATCCTGTTGCGACTATGCATAGACTGTTGGGTATAATCTTGATGGGCCAAGTATTGATCGATATTTGGGTTGCTCCATTTGGTATGTGAATTAAAGGCATGGGTTTTACATAGTCTTGTGTTGACCCAGTATTAAGGATACATGGCTTATATTAGAATATCATGCACATCACGTTTATATCTTTTGCATGTTTTATGTACTTTAGTTAGTTTACTGTTAGTAGTATAAATAGGGTAGTAGGCTCGCTTTGTAAAGTGTATTTTCAGTTTCCTTCCTTTTAATATAACACCAATGTATCAATCTTCTTAGTATTTTGATTGGTGTTTGCGGGTGTGAGTTCGGGGTGGGGAAGGGACTGATTCTCAACATGGTATCAGAGCTGAGTTCGATTAAAGGGCTGGTGAATGAGAAGAACACAGCAGGAAGATAGCAAGGACTGTTTTCTTGAAAGCAAGAAAGTGGCAAGAAATCACAGCAAGAAGAACGAGAAAGAAAGAAAGAAAGAACGCAGCAAGTAATCTGTAGCAAGTAGCAGACAAGAACGAAAGCAAGCAAGAAGGTTGGCGCGTAGTCTGTAGCAAGTAGTAGGCAAGACAACCATAGCAAGTGGCAAGCAAGAAACAAAGCAAGCAGCAAGGTTGATCACGTGATGATCAAAAGAAAGAAAGCAGTAGCAAGTTATCGCAAGTTAGCAAGCAAGAAATCACAAGAAGTTAGCAAGCAAGAAACAAAACGCAAGTAGCAAGAATCACGCCTTTAAAAAAAAGTAGCAAGAATCACAAGTAAGAAAGCAGCAGCAAGAAAAGAAAGAATGATCGCGGCAGGAAAGTGAGTTCCGACGTGAGACCGAGAAGACCAAGGAGCCGCAAAAGACCGGGCGGCACCTAGACCAAGAAAGTTTAGACCGAGACCGAAAATGTTGAATCAAATGATGGAAGATTCACAGAAAGACCGAACAAAGTTGATCACGTTCAGTGTTCACAAGAAAGCAAGTAGCAAGGATTGTTCCTTTTTAAGTACGTGGTTGTGTAAGCAAGAAGAGAAGCAAAGTACGAAAAGACCGAGTGTTTGTGACCGAGACCATGTTCGTGTGTTTGATCGTAGGAGCCAAGACCGTGATAGGCATCAAGATTACAGGGGTGAATGTTGGGTATAATCTTGATGGGCCAAGTATTGATCGATATTTGGGTTGCTCCATTTGGTATGTGAATTAAAGGCATGGGTTTTACATAGTCTTGTGTTGACCGAGTATTAAGGATACATGGCTTATATTAGAATATCATGCACATCACGTTTATATCTTTTGCATGTTTTATGTACTTTAGTTAGTTTACTGTTAGTAGTATAAATAGGGTAGTAGGCTTGCTTTGTAAAGTGTATTTTCAGTTTCCTTCCTTTTAATATAACACCAATGTATCAATCTTCTTAGTATTTTGATTGGTGTTTGCGGGTGTGAGTTCGGGGTGGGGAAGGGAATGATTCTCAACATAGACGTGGTGCTCAGTTTGATAAGAACCAGTAGAAAGCTAATGCAATGAATATCCTTAAGCGCTTTGCAAATACTAAATCTGTTCAGTTGTACCTCTCGACAATAGAGGTATTGCTTCTTCATTGTATTTACTGCTTTTATTATGTTCTAATGTTATAGGATATTTGTTTTAGCTTGAAACTCTTATATTGTTCAAATACATATATTGTTTTAATTAGTGTTCTTATATTGTTTTCTTTGTTCGAATACGTTCTTATGTTCCTTTTTATCTTCTTATTTTTTGTTTTTGCCTTAAAGATCCTATCTCATGGCATGCTTGCTGAAGAACCTTGTCCGTTAAAGAAACTACTTTCTCCGGGAACGATTGTCAAGGTATTCCCTAGGTTTGCTAATTCCTTCTCATCGATCTGTTTATCACTTCTCACCCTCGTCAACATCAATGTAATGTCCCACCCTTAGTTTGTTTTTTGTTTAATTTTTACTATACACTATGTTTTTATGAATACGTGTAGGTGAATAAAAAATGATCGAGGATGCAAGTGTGCTCAAAATTCCCGAGTATGGTATGTTGTTAGATATATCTTCAGGACTTTTTTACGCCTAATTCAGCTTGAAGCAAATGCAACGATGAATTCTTGTTTAATTTCCGCATATTGGTGACATAATATGTTAGATATTTTGGATCACAAACCTTTAGACAATTTCATAGCAGAAGGTATTTTTCTTTCTTCTTGTGTTCATCTGTAGTTTTGGAAGATTTTAGTTTCTTGATGAGTTTTGACATTTTTAAAACTAATTATATTGTTGTTGCCTTAAGAAGTCTTGAACATTGAACTTGTGGGTCGTGACTTGAAAGTTAGAAAATTGACTTTTGTTGTCTTCTTTAATCTGTTACCATATCTTCAATTTTTTCGTTATAGGTTACCTTTTTTACATGCTTCATCTAAAAGAAGGTTAAACTGAAAGAAGTTCTTGATATACAAGTGTTTTTATACTTGAATCATACTTTAGAAAGCTCAATATCTCCTATAGTAATCCCGTTAATAAAAGCAGGGTGCTTGTCCATATTCAGTTTAGACGTTGGATATAACAATGGTTTCAAGGAAGTAGGATCCATTCATTCTTAATTTTTACATTCATCTTAAATTCAGATACGTAACCTATCAGAGTTTATTAGGCTGCTCTTGAGGTATGAAACAAAATAGGTTACCAGTTTTGGTACGAGTATGGGAATAGTTCGGGTTCATGTAAGTAGCACGTACATGTTAGTATTTCATAAAAGTTAAGTTGTAATGTGTTGGTTCTGATTGAAGTTGTAGATATAAAAGGAAGGGTTATAGTTAATCATCAATTTATCATCACGTTGTACCCTTGTATCTATACTATTAATGTTACCCTATGATACACACTTCATGTTTAGGGTTATTATGTCATTTCCAATTTATGTGTTAGTCGGGCATGAAAACAAAAACAAACTGGATGACCTCTTCATTTGTTTTGATACTTGGCCTTTTTGAAAAATCATAAATGATGATAATGGTTAAAAAGTCAAGAAGTGAAAAGTGAAAAACTTAAATTAATGTTTTGCCTAAATTATCCTTAATTAATGCATTTAACACTCCTTAATACTTCTCATTTAAAACTTAATCAAAACTTAAATGAAAACATGAAAACTTACATTACACATTTAATTTTTTTGTCAACTTAAAAACATGAAAAGTTAAATGAATAATTAATAAATGAAAACATAAAAATAAAAAATGTAAAATTGTTTTGTCAATTTAAGAATGAATACACACGTATATAAAAATAAACTTTTAAATACTAGATGAGTAGCCGTACATAGAAACGAAATTTTATAGCGGCAGATAGTTATAGTGATATTTTGGTTACACAAAACGTTACACAAACTACTTAACAAAAATATCATTATTATTTAAATGCCGTTATGAAATCCCGTTGCTATGCACGGGCACTCGTCTATAATATACAATATCCCTTTAACAGATATTTTGGAAGTGTTAAGACTTGAAACTAATGGCAATACATTTGTGGGGTTGTTGTATATGTTAATGTTTGGTGATGATGAATAGGAATATGGATAATAAGATGGTGAATGGTTGAATGATTAAAAGTGTTTGCAAGCGCGTAAAGAGAGATATCTGCTAGTTACGTAAAATATGTAGGCTATGTTTGGCATGAAGCTTTTTTGGAGCTTTTTTGGTTAATGAGCGGTGTGAATGAGCTTTTTTATTTTCAGTGTTGTTTGGCAAAAGAGTGGTGAGCTTTGCTATTTTTTAGGAACGCTCATTTTTCCAATGCTTCTTTAAGAAGCTGTGAGCGGAAAGCTCATTTTTCACAGCTACTACTCGCAGCTCACTGCTACTGCTCACAGCTACTTTTGCCAAACATAGCCGTAGGCTTCTTAGTATAATATCTCAAACCCAATTGGAGGTGCATAGATGGCCTAAAGTAGGGGTGTTCATTGGTTCGGTTATCGGTTAATCGGTTTATTCGGTTCGGGTTGTTCGGTTAAAAAAAATTTTTGGGTCATAACCGAAAACCGAACCGAACCGAAAATATCTATAACCGAACCGAACCGAGAACCGAACCGAAGTTCGGTTCGGTTATGGTCAAAACCGAAAACCGAATTTTTTACTTAAATTACACTATTTATATTTTTTTTTGAATTTAATTATACATATTTTTGGCAAAAAAAAATATTTCAAGCATAAAAAAGTGTTTTTTTATATTAGTATAAAATTTTAATGGATATTTTTTATATTTAAAATAATATAAATATATAAAAAATATATATATTTATATAAATTCGGTTTTCGGTTCGGTTTTCGGTTCAGATAGCTAAACCCATATTCAAACCGAAAACCGAATTTTTAATTCGGTTCGGTTCGGTTTTAACAAGTTCGGTTCAGTTATATGTTCGGTTCGGTTTTCGGTTTATTCGGTTAATTAACCGAACCGTGAACACCCCTAGCCTAAAGCCAGACCCTGAAAAGCTTGAAAAAGCTCGGTTCGAAGTCCGACCTAGCGCAATAGGCCTATATGTTCCTTATCTTTTTCACCAAAGCCCGGTCTAGTCCGGCCCACGCTAAGCCCAAAGCCTAAAAAGGCCTGTCAAAAATCCCGAAAGCCGGGGCTTTTTACAAAAAAAATCCTCTGTCTTTTCTAAAAAAAGACCTAAATTATGCGTTATGTTTATATGACAATATTCAACAAAATAATTACTTAGAAATGAATGATGAAACTACAACAAAAATTTGATCAGAGTACCTACAATACTTTAAGTATTTAAAGACTTAATGTATTTAATACATAAGCTTTTGAATCAATATTTTCTCTATTTAAAAATAGATGTTCAATTTGACTTCTTGAAATCTTTTTTTCAACTATGACCTAAAATATTTTTATTTGCATTACATAATACTTGATGACAATTATAATCATGAAAATACATTTAAAACTTAATTTATTCATGGTATTATATATAAAAAAATAATGAAGGTTAAAGTTGAAAAAAAAAACTTAAAAAATTCAAACTGGACACATATTTTGAGACAAATGTGTTATTTGTTATCAAAAGGTCATGTTGTAAATTCTCTTCCAATGCAAAAGTTAGTCAAAAAAACTTTTCATTAATGAAGATTAAAGTGCAAATCAAACACTCGGTAGATACAAAGTTTTTTGTTAAAAGTCTATTAAAGAAACTTTCAAGTCCAATGCATAATAATAACAAAGCTTTGTTGAAGTGTTGTTCCCTTTTACACGATTAGGCTTAACTACAAAGTTAATCTAACCGTGTTCCATAGTAAAGTAATGTGAAGAGATACTTTATTAATAAAAGAAACGTAAAGTAAATAAACAAAGGTTTTTCAAAATTTAATTCTATTTTCAATTAACAAAGAATTATACTCAATTGTTTGCGGAATAACACTTGGGATTGAAATGACAAGTTGTATATGGAGGAGTAAAAGAATTTGTGAATGTCTAAGCATTAACTGCACAAACTTATCGACCTTTTACTCCTACTTATGATCATATTTATACACAAGTGTTTTACAACCGTCATTGATAAAGACAAAGATGACCTAAGCTAGTTTGGACAAAATACTTACTCTGTTACAATCTTCTACTTTGGGCATAAGATAATGTTGCTTTTAATATGCCAGTGATGACACTACTTTGATCTTTAGCCATTCATGGTAAGTTTGACCTTTGCTTAATAAGGACTCTCCCTTATATGATTCAAACTTATCCCGCCTTGTCTCGCCAATCCTTTAGTCTTAAGCCTTAAGTCTTTAGTCTTTATAGTTGCTAAGGAGAATTGGGGTTCAGTGAGTTATTGTCATCACTCACTGAGCCCATCATCTTCTTCTTTGGCTTAGGGGTATCATTTACTTCCGCCTCACTCAATGGAAAAACTTTCTTCATAGGCTTGTCATGAGATTCCTGGAGATGACTCACTGAGTGACTTGGTTAATGTTTTCGGTTATGTTACACTTAGGTTATTTTCTATTCAAATCCTAGTTAAAGAGTACTTGGGGTACTGAATGGACCCAATATAAGGCTTGAGTATTGGAGATGATCTCACTTATAAATAAGTATGATTTGTTTGCATGGATAAAAGTTAATGTTGTTGAGATTTCTCATTAACGTCATAGTTATTGAACACTTCAATTGGGGTGTATTTTTCGATTGAAGAACTGACAACTTTTGAGTTTTCAATTGATATGTGTTTCTAAAATTGAGTAAGTTGAATGATTTTAAATGTTTATGACTAGTCTTCTTTACCTACCTTGCTTTTACTTTAAGGGAGATGATTTGTACTTACTTTAACTAGTCTTGTGAAATTATATATGTAAATTTTTAATGGTTGTCTTTATGATCAATAAATGGTTAGCTATTCTTATGTATAATGCAATAGATCTAGGTCCTTCTTTGTGATGAATGAATTGAGTAACTTATCAACTCATAGCTTTTTATTTTTTATCTACCACTTTTACATCAAAAAATTTCGGTAAACAATCTCCACATTTTGAGATGGCTAGTTCATTAAGCCCAGGTTAAACTTCGGAATCCAAAAATAGAAATTTTAGGTAATTCACAAATAGAACTTTTAAATGATTGGTATTACCAATCATGAATAGAACTTCTAAGTAAATTACACTTCGTTTGCATATGCGTGCCTACAAAAGCAATAATTGTGGTTGTGGGATATAACATATGTGGCGAGACTTTAATGGTAATTTGCCTTTTAAAAGAAGTTTATTGATATAAAAAGGAATATTTAAAAATGTAAATACCAATCTTAAGTTTCTCATCTTGTTGTGATGATGTTATCATTTTAGATTTCTAATTATAAGTTTACTTATCTCTTCTTTTTTTCTGAAAGCAGAAATATTATTGGTTAACAAAGTTGATATATAGTCACACCCAACATTGAACATTTGCTCTCTCAAAAATTAAAATCAACTTCAATTCCCTCTTGTATTTCTTTTATGCATATCCGTATAAATTCATAAAATCAAACTACAGTAGAAACTCGATAAATTAATACTCGATTATTTAATAAACTCTCTAAGATAATATTTTTTTGCCGGTCCCGACTCGGGGATAAGGTGCTAAATTAATAATTCGCTAAAATTATAAGATAATACATTTTTGATAATTTTTTAGACCCCATATAAAATATAAATTAATAATTCCTTATATATAGCATATTAAATGAATGATTTATGAAGGTTTCTTGAAAGATAACCTATTTTGATCTTGTATTTATATAGAAAATATTTTTAATGTCCATAAAGTGATACATTGAACACAAAAAGCATAATAAGGTGGGAGATTGAAGGTTTCTTTCAAATTGGGTCATTCATTTGATATACATGCATTGTATACAATAATTAAGTGGAAGCTTGAAAGGTGTTTTTAAACTAAGTATTCTACTATAAATTAATATATAAATTAATAATTATTAATTTATCGATTAATTAATAACTCTTTTAATTAATAAATTTTGGTGGTCCCAAGTGTATTATATTATAGAGTTTCTATTGTACTTTTATAGTATTTATCTTACTATATTATAAAAGAGGAATGTCTTCTAATTTTAGCATGCTTAATTTTAAGCCTTACAAATTAATAAGCTTAAAGTACAAGTGATGAAATATAATTAGACATTTACAAGTTAATAAGCTTAAAGTACATACCAATTTTCCCCTCATTTAATTCTAACATACCATTAATACTAACATTAAATATAATAAATAAAACATTATGTACATTAAATACAATTAATTAACCGGTCAATAAATACAATTAATGCACTTATTAAAACACCCCTTACATAAGAAATACAAATTATCAAGCATATTGTACAATCAACTTAAACACAATTCCTGCATTAAATGTCACTAATACAAATAATAAAGCACATTATACAAATATTCAAGTCCGAACGGGTAACGGGTCAAATGGGCTCGAGCCCGACCGGGCATGGGCCAAACGGGCTCGAGCTTGAACGGACACGAGCCAACGGGCTCGAGCCCGAACGGACACGAGCTAAACGAAATTTTGATATCCGTAAATTTATTGTAAAAAGAACATAATAAACTAAAATTACACGATTCACCGGAAAATTTTAATTTAGAGTACCCGCCGCTGCAACGCGCGGGTACCCTGCTAGTTATAACAAAAAGAGTAGGCCAGCAAGGGCACACAAGATCATACTCATAAATTGGTAGCCCAAAAAATGTAAGCGTGGGTACCACTCCATACATCAGTCATTGATTCTGCATTCACCTCGGGCCCAAGGAATTATCTATTTATATAAAGGAGTAACAAAACGACATCGTTTTGCGCTCCATTTTCCCGCCATTTTCCGGCCCAACTTATTAGCCCAGCTGCCACTTTATGGCCTGTTTTTTCTGACCCGTTTGCCCCGTTTTTTATCTCACCCTAAAATCAAAATCTTATTATGAAAATCTACAGCCACACACATACGCCTCCTTATCTTCATGAACATCTGTGTTGTTCAGGGAGGTTGGAGACAGAGTAAAAAAAAAAGTAATCTTGCGACAAAGGTTAGTTTGCCATGCTTTATTATTTATAAGGGAGAATTGAAGTGAGTGGAGGGTAAGAAGAGGCGGCCAAGCTGGCGGCGGAGGTGAGCTAATCTTTTGTATATTGGCATAAGTATTGGGATAAATTGCTACCACTTTTTCATTTTATGGTGCTTTTGTCTTCGAGTTTTAATTTTTACATGTTGCTTGGTTAAAGATTGATTTTTTAGGGTTGCTATTGTATTCGAAATTTTTGGGTAATTGATTGTTTTTTTTATGGTTGCTATTGTACGGTATCAATTTTATGAAATTAATGATGTTATCTTGATGAAACATATGCATTTTAGACCATTATGTTAGCTTGATGAATTTGTAATGAAAATGATGTTACGCTGCAAATTTTTTAAACAAATTTCAGCCTTTTTTTTTTATAAATGGCTTTTTTAGGTTTGGAATGTTCTGCTGTGACTTGCCGTCCAGCACTCCGGTAGCTGACCGAGAAGTATCCTGGGTAGAATTTTGGAAAGTAACATGTGCGGACTTACTTTGTAACGTATAGAGATGTGTCGTTGCCTTACGGATGGTCATCAGGTGACTGAACATTATACACATACAATTTTTTAGCTACCATTTTTTTAGTTTCTATATATAATAATCAACATATTATAAGATATATTAAATGAATGACTTTGTTGTAATATCTACTTATTATGATATTAAATAAATGACCGAGAAGTATCCGGGGTAGAATTCTGTTTTTTGATAACTCATCCTGAGTATACATTGCAGTTTTTGGAAGACCTTAGGTTGATGTAAGATTAGGGCCTCAAAATGGTTAAGGGGTAACAAGTGCTGATATTGCAAATTGCGTGGAATAGCAACTAGAGGTATGAAACATTTTATTTCTCATAAGTATAGTTAGTTGGTTATGATAGTACTAATTTGTTAGATTGCAATGACTAAAATGCACATCCAAACACCCCCTTTAAATGAATAACCACCGTTGTGTGTTTGCGTTTTCAGCTGAAGCTTGCAGCGTCACCTTCATGGTTAGCGGTATGTTTCAAAGGGTATAAGCTTTATACAATCTTTTAGTTTTTAGGATTTTAGTGGTTTTCTACACTTTTTAGACTTTGGGGTATCTTGCCTATAGTATTGGCACTGCACTTTTTGGGTGTTTGTTTAAGCTTATCTTCGGCCTTCCGATCTTATTTGATTTATGCTTTTAATTGCAGGAAAACAAAAAAGTACAGCTACGTGTTGCAAAATATAGTCGAACTACACCTGGAAGGTAAATTGACAGAAATTGTAGGATAAACTGAGTTGTTCTTGATGTGTGGCTCGAAATTTGGGTCGGAATTGGTATGAGATTGTGTTTGTTGTTGCATTCATAGTATGTCCTATTTATTTTAAGTTTTACCATGTTTTATTACGGGTAAAATTTAATGCCACAACTTCAAATGTGTCAAATAGGATCAAACTCACTGTATACCTACAAACATATTAGTAGCATTAATATGTTTATCTTATGTGTGCAGCATTCTTAAGTTGAGGGCGGGGCGGATGAAAGAGCTTGATCGAAAGATGCAGGAACGATGTACCAAAATATGGTCACTTACTGCAGGTATGGTAGCTTTTGTCTGTTAAGATGTCGAATGTAGAAGTCATTTGTTGCCATTAAGGATAACAACATTGTTTACTTCGGAGATCTTACACAAAGGGGATGCATTATTGTCATCACATAATAGGTTCTTACATGAAGTATACTTTGAATCAAATTAACAATACATTGGTTTGAATATACTGCAAACACATGGCCAGATATTAAATTAACAATATATGTCAATGCGATCAAAATGGTTCCAGGGACAAAATATTACAACATGTCTTTGGTTCATCCTGACCTGAACCGTGTAGCATACCCATGATCAGGCATGGCTAATAGAGCATGTATGTAATTTAAAGCTATATTCACTAAGTCACCAAGTCATGCTCTATATTAGAAAAAAACTGTATTCCAAAGTTTTTTTTAACACAAATGAAATATGGTCTTGATACCGAGGAAAATGAACAACATAGCTTTTACTCATTGAAAGTTTTCTGTTGATCAGTTTTTTAAGTTTCCAAATGCAGGGCATTAACGGAAGATGAAGATTCACCGATATAGGTTCACTATTTTACATTTGCCACTGCACCATAACATGACGCCGGTTCCGTCAGCAAAGTACCAGGTCCTCACATAAGAGAAAATGATTTCGGTTCAGTTGCAAGGTCTTTTCAATTAATATGTGAGTATTAGTTGCCATTTTTCCTCCCGTTATTGTGAGTTACTTTAGTTTTTTCCTTTTTCTTTTTTTGATTCTCAATAAATTGTGGTTGTTTGCAAGCTGACTATCAAAGAAAGCGGACAATCATACGACAGCGGAATCTTTGCCAAAGTGGACGAGTAGAGGGGTAACAAATGGCATGAAGTATCAGATGTTCTGACATCGAGGTAAGAAAAAAGGGTTATAATTTTCCAACAAGCCTTCATCAATGCAAACACACATCTATCTATACCAAGAGTATAGCAGCACATTCACCCTCTAACACTAGCAGCTTGCTGTTCAAGTTATTCAGGTTTTCATCAGCTTGCTATTCAGGTTTTCATCAAGATACGAATCTGGAAACTCACATACATGGTATACCTCTTTTTCCTATTTGATTTATTTAGATTTTTAGCCTTTTTTTTTGTTACAAAGATCAAACTTTTGGCCATAGGTTGGATGGGAGAGGCATGAGGCAAAAACATTCCTGCACTTTCTGTTTTAGGCAGTCAAAGTGATTGATTACCTGCGTTAGCAAATGACGCTGGTCAATAAAAACAATTGCACCAGTGCTACCACAATTGCACCATGCTTCCACCGTATGAGCTCATCTTCGCGAATATCACAAATTTAATTTACAGAAATTATAATGACCTTATGTTCTGGTAATCACTATTTAGTCTTTGGGTTTGAATATGAGATTGCAAGTTTTCTGCAATGGTTTGATGGTTATTCCCTTTCTTTATTTTGAACAGATTAAACGCTTATATCTACATGGATAAAAGTTATACAAAAATGGTACGTCCTTAATACTATATTTTTTAATATTAACTTGCTTGCTCATAATCCATGAATAAGTCTTGATTTATTATGTAAATAGTCAATAATCTATATGGGATTTGATCATTTGTTTAAGGGCTAATACACACGGAAATTACAACACGTAGCGTTTTTGTTCATTTAAAGTATTTTACTATTTTCTGTTCCTCAAGTCACTAAACTCATTAAACATGACATTCAAGCTACTTAGCTTATAAAAATTATACATTCAGATCACTCAGTTGAACATTGACTTATTTCTAAAGTTTACTGAATAGCAGTTTCCATATCGAAATATACCCATCCATACGTAAATAAATGAAGACTTTTTCAGAACAACGAAATCACCATTTGAAACTGCTATTTGGCAGCAGCCCCAAACATCCCTTAAAACTTCACATTTTGGATTTCTACGTCACTTGCAGTGGATTGAAAAGCTCAGCGTTTATATTGATACACTTAACTCACACGTTTCAGCATTGTTGATGCCACTTCCTAAACGAAAGAAAGGAGCTGGAACATTTTCAGAACTAGAAACTGACGTCTTCATAAAGGTATAACAGAGTTATTGATTTGTAAGCAAGGTTCTGTTAATGTATTTGTATACCAGTTATATCTGTAGCAATTGCACAATCAAAACACTGCACTATGTACCAAATTGCCTGGGTGTAACATTAAATTCGATCCTAAATTGCCCACGCTGTAACTCTAAACTGAACGCCAAACAAACATTCCTGCAACACGAAACTCAGTACCAATCAGCCCCTGGTGCAGCAGTAACTATACACTAAACTTTGTGCGATTAACCTTGCTGAAATAAAAACTCTGGTTTTAGTAACTGAACACCGCACATGTGAAATTTCAGTTAAATTTAGGTCTGATTCGGTTGTCCTGTTTCTCAAGAAAATGATTCCTCCATTTTTTTCCTGCTGTAATATATCCTTTTAATTGATTCTCATATACTTCAACCTTGGTTTCAGGAACAATTGATTGATCCTGCATTGAAAGGAACACCTAAATATACTTGGTACATGTTCAAACACGTCAATAGTTAAAAGAGAATGGTGGTGACATCCTCTGTTGTAGCAGTATTTACAATAGCAGGCCTAGGACTTGGTTTATTAATGTAGTTATTTGGTTGGGGAAAAAAACCGGCCCGCCCGCAACGCGGCGGCCGGCGCCATTCTCGGAAGTAATAACTCCTGAGAGTGACGAGTATATTATCAGTGGGAAGCATACAAACCATGCAAACTCTTTATAAAAACCACATTAAGTGTTCTTTTTCTTCAATCAGTTATACACCTGCACTTAATATGTTATCCTCAAGTGTTGCTCCAAGAAATGGGTTCAACCATAAGCCTCGAAGAAAATCACATTGTCACACATGCTCAAGCCGATTTTTTTTTTCTGATGTTATTCTACGACATACGCAAAAAACCCTTCTATCATTGTTGGAATGGGTGGTCTCGGAATTATAACAAGGTGTGCTTTTTGTTGTTCTTTTATTTCTATCTTGTTTCACACAAATTAAACTAGCTAGGATGTATTCAAGGATTGTGTTTCTTTTCTTACCGACCGTGTTTGCTTATGTCTTTTGTTCTGTTTACAAAGATGTTCATATACATAATAAGAAAGAATATTGCTTACTTACTATGATTCGTATTAACTCAATTACGAGAATGAATCTTAAAGTGAGTCGTTTTACGGGAATGAACTTTTTTTACATGGTTTACCAAAGTGACCAATATATGTCACAATCAACTTTTTCACATTCCCAAATCAATAATATTCGCCCACGATTGTTTATGAACAGATCACCTACAAGATCGAGTCTTGACAGTTCGGGAAAATGCCCGACTTCAGAGTTTTCCAGACTATTACAAGCTTGTTGGGTCCGTCAAAGAAAGGTAACAAAATATGTTAAAATGTTTTGAGTTACTTCAACATACCAATAAAGCATTGTACTTAATTTACACAAAGGATTCCAAGATTCTATATATGTATTTTTTTTAAGTCAACCAAAGTGTAATTAAAAAAGAAAATTTCCAGCCCAATACTACCTCGCCTAAGCAATATCGCCCAAGAGAAATTTTTACACGCCTAAAAAAAATTATTTTAAAATACTACCTTGCCAAAGAAAATTTTTTACTCGCCTAGACCTTGCCTACAAATTTTAACTCGCCTTCACCTCGCGTTTATAACTCGCCCAAACCTCTTAGACCTCGCCCAGGTTTACTTTTAATTCGCGTGTTACTAAGAATTGTTTTAATTCGCGTGTATAACTCACCCAGACAATTTTGACACGCCCCTCACCTTGCCTATGCCTTGCCCTAGACCCTCACAACGCAAACAACTCGCCTAGGCCTTGTCCATCTTTCCCCCGTAATTCTGAATTTGATAGCCTCGCTCAGCACTCGCGTATCACTACTTTTATACATGTGTAACGTTAGAAACTAATCTAATAAAAGATCTAACGGGTAATATTGAAAAGTTCATTTTGGATAATTTTGTGTGTGAGCTTTATATTCATAAACTAGTTGTATAAACGGTTCATTTAAGTAATTTACTCATTCATATTTATCTTTATATTTGTTGATTCTACATGCGACGACGGACACACAATCCTAAATTTAACATAGCAACAAATTGATAAAATGTTTAATTTGTACTTGTTACTATAAACTGGAATGGGAACGCGATTTACTTTATATGCGTTTGGATTTTTGGTTCAGACGGTGTGAGATATTTAGGTCGAAAGAGTCATTGTTGGTGATGATGCCTTTTTGTTGTCTTCGGTGTGTTGTTTTTGTAGGAGTGTATCATATGGGAGAGTAACTTTCATAGCTTAGGGTTTTTCGTTTCAGTTTAGGTGTTTCATGTTTTTAGATTCTCATTTATATGACTTGGAAACTAATCTTCAACTGGTGGTGCATCACAAATATTTCAGTCAATAACTTCCATGATGTTATTCACCTGGCGGATCAGACTCATTTTCAACAAAGCAAAAGAGGCTCTTTGATGTTGTTGTTCAAATCACAGTCTGGTGCTTATGGAGATTCTAGAATAACATTGTCTTTTCCAACAAGCGGCCTAGCAAAGATCTGCTATTCAATGACATTAAACTCTTGTCCTTCAATTGGATTACTTCTAGATGTAAAAATTCTTGTTTAAACCGGATAGAGTGGTTTAATAATCCGTGTAACGCTCTATCCCATCTTTTGTAACTTCTCCTCTAGCCTCTTGCTAGTTTCTAATTCAATTGCCGTTCACAAAAAAAAAAAAAAAAAAAAAAAAAAAAAAAAAAAAAAAGATTCTCATTTATATGATGTAACTCTAGCTTCTTGCTAGTTTTATTGTTATTTCTTTTCCGTTCACTTATATATATATATATATATATATATATATATATATATATATATATATATATATATATATATATATATATGAGTGTGTATGTGTGTGTCACGTAGAAAAACATCAATCATTAACTATGACAGATTTGTTATTAAAAAGGTTGGATTTCAACGTTATCCCAGCCCGTTGATGTTTAACTTTAGCCTTATTGAGATGATTCGTGTAGAAACTGACCACATTGTTTTCCCTCTGGATGTGGAGTTTTTTGCATTTGAGCTAACTTTTTACGTAGTTGAGCCGAGTCTTGGTTCGCTCAATCTCTTTTTCCTTTCACCTTAGTGCATCTTGAATTTCTGTCAAATCTTAATTTATCTCATTTATCTTTATATTTTAGGGTTAATTTCTTGAAAATGTATCATACTTGTCATTTTTGTTATTATGTGTACTGAACTTTCAAATTTCAATTATTGTGTGTATTTTCTATTTTGTGACTATTTTACCCTTACTCTTTTCAATTTTTGAAGGGTAAAATGATCATTTTACATGGCTGAATAGTCACAAAATACACAAAATAATTGAAATTTGAAAGTTTTAGTATACACAACAAGAAAAAAAATGGCAGTATACAATAGGGTTATGGTACAGAAAAGTTACTAAAGTTTCTCAAAAATTTGTCCTAGGTTACTATTGTTTCATTTTGTTCATCTAGGTTACTGAACTTTGAAACTTTGTTCAATCAGGTAACTGAACTTTTAAAAATGAATGTTCAGGTTATTGAACTTTGAAACTTTGTTCATCAGGTGATACGTGGGAATTGCGCCCTCCCAATAGGTTTTACCTCTCAAGGGATCTCGAGAAGCTTACAACCCCCACTAGGCAGTGTACCTAATCGTTGTAGTATAGTATAGTGACAAGTACCGGGGGATTGATCGTTCAACTCAGGAATAGTGTCGCTAGGATTAGAAAGCCTACTAAACTATGTCTAGAGGTGAGGGATGATTCTTTTTGTATTTTTATATTTTTATGAAAGCAAGTAAAATCTCGGGTTTTTAAGTAGTGGGCGGAATTAGTTGCTAGCTTACTAACCCAATTAACTACTAATGCAATCAAAATAAAATAACAAAAATGAAAATAAAATTATTAAACTAATGTGGTGGAAACAATAATGAGGAAAGTCGTATTTACTTAGACTTCATTACTCCCTAGATATATTTCACAGGTTGATAGCTTGTTACAATTGCATGGATGACGGGTCATATTCCTTAATACTAGTCATACGGCCGTGTACAATATTCCCTAACTCTATAGGATCCTACTTCACTCCTATGTCAAGCCGTTAGAAGCTCCTAACATGGGATCATTAGAATTCTCCTACGCATTAAATACAACCAAAAATCGTAGTACACCTCTGATCATGTTTCTTAAGACGTTCAAGCAAGTTACCAATGGAAGTCAGCCAGTTTTCTTAAGCCTAACATCGAATGCAATCATCCGTAACAATTATAAACAAACAATCAACCCATAATTAACATCTAGGTTTCACTACATCTAAGCAAACACAAGAAAAATCTAGCCTAGCATGTTAAAGAGAAGAAAAGCGTAAGATATAATCACACAACACATAGACATATTGAATGATTTGAATGAATACTTATCTTCAATTGAACATGGAAGAATCAAGGGGTTGGAACCCTTGAAAAACTGATAAAATTCGGACTAGGGTTTATTCCCTCAAAGTTGCACACTAATGAATGAAATTTGGAAAACTATATATAGATATTACATCATGACGACGTCATGTGTTAGATCGTGACGCCATCAACTCGCCGCCTTGATAAAATCGTATTGCCTAGATCTGTTTGTGACGCCGTCATGTGGATAAATGCTCTGGGTCGTCACTAATGTTTGGACCCTGACGGCCTTGGTGACGCCGTCAGGCCGTCACGTGTATTTTCCACTTCCACCTCTTTTGTAACTCTTGACGCCGTCATGTACAAAGGCTTGACGCCGTCAGGTACTGTTCCGAGCAAGGAAATTTGAGACTTTGTCGTTTTCTTCACTTTTATGCTCCAAAAACGTCCAAAATGCTTCCTTTTCCAGATTCTTCCTCAAAAGTACCAAAAATGACAAAAGGAACGATTTAAGGCAATATTTGATCAAATAATCTCAAATTCGGGCTTAAATGACCCCTTAAAATCGGTACACTTTTCGCCTCATCAAATACCCTTACACTTGAGATTTGCTTGTCCTCAAGCAAATGCGCTTTTATTCTAATCAAAATACAAGTTAGGGGTCATTTAACACTAATACAAAAGTAATTACAACAAATAATCGTTCCACTTAAAACCAAAGACAAGCAAAGGTTATACACTAGCACCTTACAAATAGTGTTTAGATACTCACATATCTCGGGTGTAATAAAGTATATATCACAATATGGAAATGGAAAACATCTCTCACTACCTGTCATAGCAAATAGATTACCATAGGCTTGGGAAAGGATCAAACCTCCACCACTTGGCGTAAGCACCTAGGATAAACTATCAAAGAGATCTTTTAAAGGGTTATAACATTAGGTGTACGGATACAGAAAACACGGTTTTGTTGGAAAAAGGCAATATTTACTGGTGGCGAGTTAATCATCTTGGTTAATTACACGTACAATATGGCGTTGCTAAGCCAAGACTCGACTCGACTCGACTTAAGCAAATAAATCAATAACAAAAACATAAAACAAACGGGATGGTAGTCCGTATGTTTTTTTCTCTTTTCTTTTTTCTTTTTCTTGAATTTTTAGGATTTTTTTTTTTTTTTTTTTTTTTTTTTTTTTTTTTTTTTTTTTTGCATTCTCCCTTACCCTACCATCCAAAATAATACATCATAGGGAATGTACATTCTTCTTACACTTGAATTTTTACATACTTTACAATAAACTAATATAATGACTCGAATCAAGATAATCAAAACACTTGGAGTACTTTTTAAGATTAATGCACATATGGGGGTAATATATGATGTTCTTCTCCATTACTCCATAACACAAGTACTTTACCCATGAGTCCCAATCGTCCCAAAACAAGATGTACAAGATATGACTCGACTTAGCAACCACGTAATCAATTAGATAATTAACTAAGGGTTTAAACAAATAACAATAATGCACTAAAGATGAGTGCATACACGGAAGGTTAAGGCAATTTGGTTGCACATTTGGGTGAGTTGTAACAAATTCTTCCTTTAAGTAAAATGCTTAAAGTTTGAAACGAAAAGATAAGCTCGGAGGGGTGTACTAGGGGTTTCGTGTACTAAAAATGAGTACAACGCTAAGGTGTGGGAAAAATTAATTGACTTTACTAGTCAAGTAATATGACTTAATTGGTCAAGTAATTATGATACGAGTTTAAACATAAGGGTGATCCTAATGCCTCTTATCATGTAGTATATCCTACTACACGAATGTAGTCTCACTAGCGGTCTCGGGATGCATCACTAACGCAAGTTCTAGAATCTAAATGCTACCGGTACACTCATAAGAACTAATAATGAATGTTTTTCCTATCATATCTAAAGGCGAACCTCACATATTTGGGCGGAAAATTTTTCTAAATGGTACGGTTTTGTGCTAGTCATACAACTCCTATCCATGAGACGCTTGTTAAGGCTAAAATTTCACTCCTAAATGTTGTAAAAAATTTTAAATTTGGCGCTAAAATTACACTAACAAGTATTTCTCTTAGTTTTATTACACACCTACCATCGAACAAACAAACTCAAGTGCAATAGTATCCTATAAGGTATCATCTGTTGGATCGTACACACCTTGAACTTGTGTTAATATTGATACTTTGAGTGATACCACTAAGTATGCGGAATCTACTTAATGATACTTAGAAGATTGATTGTGAATGAAACAATTGTATGTATGTGAGAACAATGTATGTAACAAAACAAATAGCTCCAATATTATTAATGATAATAATACGAGTGATCTATGATATCACTAGGGTTACACCTTGAAGCTTTAGGAAAAACGTATTAGAAAGATATATTCTAACTATAACCTAGGATCTCCTTTTATACAGCAAGGAGTCCTCTTCTACAAGATAAGTATAATGCTAATAGAATAAGATATACACAAGATCTTTTCTATGTTTATCTAAGCGCGTTTCTCTAACAGTTATCAAGTAAGCAGTGGTAATATTTGTTCTTGCAGTGGTAATGAGTTTCCACTGCAAGTACAATTGTCTGCAGTTGTAACATCTTCACTAGCCGTGGTAACTGTTAGTATAATTCCCAACAATCCTCCCCTAAACTTATGATTTATAGGTAAATCAACAAGTTTCTTCAAGTATACAATAAACCTGAGGATATGGGAATTCTTCCAAACACTTATCTTGTTCTTCTCAACACTTTATCAGCTCTTGCATATTGATCTTGAATCTTCTGAATCAAAGCTCTAATCTTTTCATTATCTGCATAAACTCTCAACTTTGATTTCAACATTGCAGAAAGAGTTTTAGCTCTGAGTGGATATTCCTTCTCAGCAAACATAAACACATCCACTTTATCTGTTGTAGAAACATGATGAACCTCACATTGATCATAATATGTCCATGTAGTATTCAATTCTGATGAATCAAACTTCCAATACTTATCATTAAGATCTGGTTCATATAGTCTTCTTAAATCAACCCAGAGCTGCATTTCTTTCATATCCTTGAGAGTATCAGCCTTGAATCTTTCATTAACAAGCTTCCAAAGAGTATCAAGATCATCTCTGTCACATGCTTTAAGAAGATCTTCAAACTGAATGAATGATGAAGATTCTCCTCCCAGTCTTATAATTTTCCAAGTAGAAGCAAAATTCTTTGCTGTGTACACTTCCCAATCAATAATTTGATGTTTTGTTTGTAAAGTATCTGGGTAGAAATCTTCTTCTTCAACAATGATAATTGCACTTTGTAGATCTTCTACACATTTCTCAGATTGAGATTCTTTCTCTTGAGGAACTTTCACTCTTTTTGTGACATGATCTTCAACTGTTGAAGCTTTCCTTTTACTTTGTTTTAATCTTTCAACTTCTTCAAAATCAATAGGTCTGAAGGTACTATCTTGCCTTTTAATTCTGTAGTAGATACCTTCAATTCTTTCATGAGACATACCTTTGAAATCAGCCATCTTCCAAGTTCCAATATGGCAGCAAAATACTTTCATCTCATGAATGATCTGTGCCTTTGTAGATTGTCTCTGTTTCTTTTGACCTTTTCTGACTTTTCCAATAACCTCATCCAGTGCTTGTTGATTCTTCATTTGAATGAAATCAGCCAATTGAGCTGTTCTTTGTTCTTCTGTCAAAGTCTTGTTAGCAACAAGCTCAATAGCTTTCTTCTTTACAACTGGATCATGTTTAATCATATGTTCAATCTCTTCATCTGTTGGCACATATGAGAACATAGGAGGTTTCTCATGTAAGATAGTTGATGGAATCACTGAGAGTGGTTGTGCCATTACTGCTTCAAGTTTATCTAACCTCTTTGCTTCCATAAAACTAACAACTTCATCCTCCTTTTGCTTTTTCATATTTTCATTCTCTGCAGCTACAAATTGTTCTGCCAATCTTGCATCAAAATCAATTTGAGCTTGATCTTTCTTGGAAATCTTTCTTGTATGCTCTTGTTCTGAACCAAACACAATTGCTTTACCTTTGACTGATCTTTTTCTGGCAGCTTCTTCCTCTGCAGTGGTAACTAATGGAACATCAGTGGTAACATTTTCACTTGCAGTGGAAATTATTTGATCAGTGGTAACATGTTCTGCTTCAGTGGAAATTTGTTGAGTAGTTCCAAGAACATCTTCAGAGTTAAAACCAGTATTAACAACCATATCTTCAAGATCCAATTTCATCCCCTCAATCTCAGCTACATCATCTTTTGCTTGAGCATTTTCGGAATCATTGAGCTCAGCAAACATATCATCAAAATTAGTACTCCTCCCCTTAATCTCTGCATCTGTTTTCCTCCCCTGTTTGGAAGAAGTTCCCAAGCCATAACTAGAACCTGCAGAAAGATCATCATGTGGTGAGGATGGAGAAGAAATTACAGCTTGAACATGTCTTTTCTTCTTGAGATTCACAACTTCATCCTGCAACTTTCGAATCTCAGCCTTCAATAGATTCAATTCTGTGGCATGTTGTTCTTTGGTCTGTGCCAGATCTTTCTCCAGAGTTTGAACCTGTTTGACTAATTTGATACATAATTCCATCAATTCAGTTAGTGTCACACTGCCTTCAACACTTCCAACTGTGTTACCTGTTGGGAGAGGTGAATCATAAGGCATTGATTTAGGCTCTTCTCTAGTTGGACTAGACTAAAGCCTTGAACCACCACTGCTTGTTCCTAAACCATAAGAGTCAGCAACATGCAATGTTGTCATGGAAGGAGTTGGCTGTTTTTGCCTCCTTTCATATGTGTGAGTTACAGCGGGGATATGTTGAATTTGTGGAACATAAATAGTGGGTGTGTGATGGGATACAACTGGGATTGTTGCATCTTCACCCTGTACCTGTGAAATCTTTGCAAGCATGTTTGGTAAAAGAGGATGAATCACTCCATTCCAAAATTCTGAAGCCTTACACATATTTTGAAATACTTTTGACTTAAGACATGGAGTTTCATAAATCCTATTATGATTATGCAGTTGAAATTCATTTAACACTGCTTGCACAAACCTTGGATACATCAAAATTTTGTATGAACTTGTTACATTGCCTTTCATGTTATTAAATATAAACCTTGAAAAATTGAAAGTCCTATCAGAAACCAAGCAAACTAAAGGGTAAGCCATGGTTGATCCAAATTGTTCATAAGAAGTTTTCTTAGTACTTAGGCAATGCAACAGAGT
The DNA here is from genome assembly GCA_030686995.1 of Artemisia argyi. Taxonomy (NCBI): domain Eukaryota; kingdom Viridiplantae; phylum Streptophyta; class Magnoliopsida; order Asterales; family Asteraceae; genus Artemisia; species Artemisia argyi. The sequence continues at coordinate 266,714,450 of CM060709.1, read as the reverse complement.
GTGTATCAAAAATCTCCAATGGGGACAAAAACATCCTTTCTTAAAAGTTACTTTTTGGTCAGATGTATCATACTCCATCAAAGCAATGTAGTTGAATATGTCTGAATTAGGTAAGGTGATGATACCATTGAGATCATCTAATTGGAGAATTCTCCTTAAAGATGACTCAGTAACATCAATAGTTACCCCATCCACTGTGGCTCTAAGAGTTTCCACAGATTCATGTATGTCCCCCTGTTCAAGTGTTATGGACTCCACAGAGTTCCAAAACTGTTTGATTTGAGAAACAAAGATTGTGGGATTCATAGTTAAGGCATACCTTATATGAGTTATGTTTAGGAAATCCACAATCTGATGAAAAACGGGTCCACTCTTGTCGTTTGACTTGTGTAGGTAAGCCACTTGGTTGTGTTCATCTGCAAACTTGAGAGTCACCATAATTTTGTGATTTGTAAGATTGAAGTGTTAGTAATCAAGATGAAAAAGCAAGCCGTATAAGAATCAATTTATACTAATAGGGTTTGAAGAAAACGCGTATAGAGAAATTATCTATAGAAAGATTTATCTTTAGAAAAGAATAAATAAAATTTGGTAAGTAGATAATTCCCTAAAATTTTACCCTATTAATAAGGAAAGACAGTTATATTTGCAACGACTAGTAAAAATAGATTACTGACATACAGTTGTAACGGCTAGTTCACCAGTGGTAAAAAATACACTTTCAGTGGAAACGGTGAACTTGCAGTGGTAAAAATCAACAAAATTTTCAAAGAGCAGTGGTAAGTAAAACATGTAAAATTTGTGCTCTTTACATAGTTTTTAGCAAACTATCAGCTATCAACGGATTTGATATGTCTTTACCATGAGCTGTTTGCTATGGACTAGCCAACTCTTGATCACATGGATGTATGGTGAGTTGATCACCTAGTTTTTGGTAAACTATCAACCATAAACGGATTTGATGAGTCTTTACCAGTAGCCGTTTGCTCTGGACTAGTTGGTTCTTGGTGTGGGTCAGACATGGTTAACCAATTACCATTTGTTGTGTGTCCAGTACACACACTCCAAACTCTATATCATCATACAGTCTAATTCTCATATCAAGCAATCTGATTGATCCAAATCATTTGCTTTATCAACCTGCACTTGTTAGTCCAAAACCAAGAAAATACAAGACAAAATATTTTCCATTTTACAATAATGAATATGACTAACAAAGCATACTAGAACAGACAACTAAACATTGGAAATCCAAGCCATTACTGACTTGACTCTCCCTCTTGCATCAATATAATTGTGTTTCTTTAAAACCATAGATGCTTTGTCACCTGTTATTGGTATCCAAACCCATTGTGCTGTAGCCTTCATGCCATTTCCCATATTACCCTTAACAGCTTTCTTTTGCCTATCAGTGGAAACTTTTGGCCTAACAGTGGGAACTGCTGGCTTAGCATTCGAAACCTTAGGCATCCATTTTTTATTATACCAAGTTGTTTTATTGAAAAAGGACTTTTTAACTGTTTGAGCTTGCTTATTATTTGAAAAATTAGGATTTGCTCTTGAAACAGTTGATTTTGGATACATAGTTTTGTTTTGTCTAGCATGACAAAATTGTCTTGTGTCAGAGTTCAACACAACTGATCTAGGTATTATTTTAACATTAGAGTGAGTTTGATTTGAAACATAGTTGTTCACTCTAGGTTGTTTGTTCCCAAATACCCTTGTATCCCTTGAAGTTGCCTTTTTCCATGGGTTATTTTCACAATATGCAGCAAAGTGGTCAAAACTACCACATACAAAACAAGTTTTGTTTTGCATAACGAAATCACTACCTAGCTGTTGAGATTTCATATTATTCCAATTTCTTTGGTTACCTCTAGGTTGTGACCTGTACATCTCTGCATATCTAACAGTATTCCTAACTAGTTTATTGTTTTCAATTTTAGCTACTTTAGGAACATTATTCACTTCTAGCTTAATCTCAGATTTAGCTTTAGACATATCTTCATCAACTAAAGAAGTGTCACTAGCACTTTCAAAAGTCTCAACCTCAACCTGAACCTTTTCAGTTTCAACTGGTTTAACAAATTTTGGTCCATAGGTCATAGGTAGATCCTGAAACTCTTCTAAACCTGTGTGAGCTAGGTCAATGCTAGGAGGTGCTGGAACACCTCTTAGAGGTGGTGGAACTGATTTGTATCCAAGACCTGATTTAGCTTTGCTCACAACTTGAGCTTCCCAAATTTTGCTAATGCTCTTAGATTGGTGGTCTAGTGTTTGATTAGTTATCTGAATATTCTCACTAGCCTTCTTAACCTTTTCAATCTCTTCCCTAAGAGTTTTGTTCACTTCAACATAAAAATCTAAGTCTCTTTTTAAAACAGCAATGTCATCATTGAACTTAGATTCATTTGCCCTATAATACACTAATTGTTTTTCTAAAACACCTAGACCTCTTTTATGATTTGCTAAGTTATAATTAGTATGATCTAAAACACCTAGATTCATTTGCTCTGATACCAATTGTGGAGTTTATTAGACTCCTTGGATCGTTTTGAGCATCTAGGGTTAACAATAACAATGATGATATAATGATACGCAGCGGAATAAACAATCATCATTATTATTGAAACAAGGTTTCTTCGTCATCATCTCAAACTTACAAACCCTAGGCGTCCATTGTAGGAACTTGACGCCTAGACACACACACACTTTTACTAGTCGACTACATCTTTTCTGTGCACACAAAACCTAATGACCCATGTCCTCTTTATATACTAGAGGATTAGGGTTACAAAATACTACAAAGGACTAATAAGTAAAATCTTCTTTAACAAGCAAGCCCCTTGTGTTTCATTCTACATCATTTGAAGAATTCTTCCTTTGTCTTCTTAAGTCCTTCATCTTTCATATGTTTTGTCTTATCAACTCAAATATAATTCCTAACAATCTTCCCCTAGTTGATAATGACAAAACCAAATAAGCACAAACTTCCCCTAAAGTTAATATGTATATGAAAGATAAAGACTTCCCCTTAAACCATGCTATATCATTAAGGATCTTCAAGCTGCAATCTTCTATGAAAATATTCTTCCCCTTTTTGTCATCATCAATTAGGGGACACAAGTAAGCAACCTCGATCTTCACAACCACGAATCAATATTACACGTCCAATCCATCTTTCCAATGTTTCAAAGTCGCCCACCATTAAGTTTTCCGCATCTTGATGTAGCATATAAATGGTTAAATATTTAGACATCAAGCTTCCCCTGAAACCCATATGTTAACCATCTCTTGAATCTGCAATTCTGTAGGCTCTATATAATGATCACATGTGAAGAAAACCAAATATAACGAACTTGATGAAGAAGTAGAATAACCCAAACTTGTGTCTTATGTCTTGTACTAACCATGTGACTTTGAACTTATACCCAAAACCGAATATATAAGTAGACCGCAATCTCTTGACAAAATCCTCATCTTCAATGAGACACTGAGCACTATAACGTAACTCCTTCAAGTGATAGTTAACTAGGTCTTCGTCCATCCTCCCCTTGACCTATGAAAACTAGATTTGACAAGTCTTCGTCACCACCGTATAAAACAAACAAGTTATCTTCAAAGTGTAACACCCCACTTTGAGATATGATAAGAACACAAACTTGTGAAACTCAACTACAACATCAAATATGTGATAATCAACCTTTTTCGTAATCAATTAATCCAATAAGAACGAGCCTTTTAAAAATCTTTAAGAACAAAAACCAACTTCTTGTGTGTGTGATTTAACCAACAACCTGTGTGTGTAAACTAATCTTCAGAAACCAATTAATCAATCAAGTCGAACCAAACTTGAAGCTTCTTCCCCTTAACAAATAAATCTTTGATAAATCAAAGCTTTCAAGTAACCTTTAATGTCGACACAAAACTACTCTTCAACGGCAGTAGAAACTTGATTTCAATGATCAGATGCGCAGCAGCAGAATAAATCTTTCGAGCAGCAGAATAAACACTCCAATTATAACCAGCAGTAGAAACTCGAAACGTATAGCACTAGTATCATGTGAGCGCAGCAGTAGAAATATTCGAACAGCAGTAGAATCGTAACTGCAGTAGAACATATACGCAGCAGTAGTACCTTTGTTTATATTCCACACACAACCCGATACAGAATATCCTTAGCACCAATCCCATACTCGATTAAATAATATATCAGCAGCATTATCAAACCATTCATAGCACAAGACTACAACAAATCAGATGGAATTAATACCACCGTCCCACTATTGAGTCTTCTATTAAATATAAACGACAAAGCAGCCCACTTTAATGAATTAATTGCACTGACCCAATAGTACCATCGATCCATCATGAATTGTCTAGTATGAGGTAATATAAATGCCAATCCACACCAGCAGCTAAGCGACAAAGTTAATATATCTAACTCTCAACACCAATTCATTCGGTAATATAATAAGCCACAATTAAGTAAATCTTTTTGTCGTCTTTGTGCCGTAGAAGGATCAATACTTTTTAATATCAATTGACCCATCAATTCTTGAGAATAATGAATACACTGTCGCTGTTGAACTCACAAATAGAATACATAAAATTTCCACCGACCCATGTGAGAACCATAATCATCGAATCAATGCTCCATTTGAACCAAGCAAATCACCCAATCAAATACCAAGTAAAAATCGAATCTTATGATTTTAATAAAGAACCAGAGTTTTACTTGATAGCACCGATCCATTAAAAAAAAAATATGTGCGCAAGATACTATGATCAATAAATAAAAAACTCAAATATCAATCAGTTGATCATTAATAATGAATTAGCCCCACACAAACAAAAATCGAATTTTATAGTATGAGGTAAATTCAAAAGACGTTAAAAACAGATCTTGCACCTCTCACCAATCCACATGCACTTGCCCCATATTCCTCGTATAAACATTCAATCGACCCATAATATAATAACCTTGATTCAGGTGAAGTACGATATGAGATAACCATTCAGCAATTAAATCAACCAATCCATGAATCTAATAACCTTTGAAGGCCACCGACACACAATTAATGTGAAGCACCGATTAATTATAATAACCAGATCCACAAATAATTTATGCCGACAAAAAGGATAATATGCAGTACGAAGTTAAATCTTCAATGAATAAATCATTCATAAATTAATATCATATATCCATGTTACCACTATCTTGAATTAATTACCGACCTTCATTAAATAACTAGTACGAGGAAAAATTTTCAATTTCATAATAACGTGTTACCTCAAAACCCTTTTACACAGCTGCTTCTTTTCGACAAAACCTTGAATCCCTAGGTAACGAGCTAACCTGTCTCTGATGCCAATTGTGGAGTTTATTAGACTCCTTGGATCATTTTGAGCATCTAGGGTTAACAATAACAATGATGATATAATGATACGCAGCGGAATAAACAATCATCATTATTATTGAAACAAGGTTTCTTCGTCATCATCTCAAACTTACAAACCCTAGGCGTCCATTGTAGGAACTTGACGCCTAGACACACACACACTTTTACTAGTCGACTACATCTTTTCTGTGCACACAAAACCTAATGACCCATGTCCTCTTTATATACTAGAGGATTAGGGTTACAAAATACTACAAAGGACTAATAAGTAAAATCTTCTTTAGCAAGCAAGTCCCTTGTGTTTCATTCTACATCATTTGAAGAATTCTTCCTTTGTCTTCTTAAGTCCTTCATCTTTCATATGTTTTGTCTTATCAACTCAAATATAATTCCTAACATCATCATTTACCCTCCCCTTACACTTAGGATGAACATTGTACCCAATGTTCAATTAAAGAATGTAAAAGTAAAATAGGTAAAAGAATGAAAGACAAATACTCCCCTGATTCGTTCGGTGTGGATAGTGTGTTAACAAGGTTAGATCTTCCTCCAAGAAATGAACGTTCAAAACTTCCCTTCTAGAAATATAAATCATCTTCTTGTCATATATAACCTGTTAAACCTGAGAAAACAAACAAGGCAACCTCACGTAAAATCGGCGGCAATCTATATATACTAACAAGTCCTAGAAAACAATTTAAGATATAATGCTTGTGGAATGAATGTTTGTAGATTTCCTTGAGTTTATAAAACTAAAGAATTAACAAAAACTTTAAGACTCTGTTAAAAAAACAAAACTCGCTAAATTTCCATAATTTTACACGTGACGCCGTCAGGAGTTAAGCCCTGACGCCGTCAGAAGTGATCTGCAGAAATCTTTATGTTAAGTTTTCGGAAATTTTCTGGAAAAACTTATGTCCTACTTCCTGAAAAATCCTGCAAAACATCATTATAACTCGATACAAGCATTTGACTCTAACAAATACTAATACACATGTTCATTTAATATTGTGGCGAATCAAGATCATTTTCATTCTTAGAAACAAATTTAGGGTTTCCCCTTATACTTAGCTTTTGCAAAATACCTTTATATGAAGTTAAGACGAAGTTAATCGACAAAATAAAGCATTTTCACAATTTTAGTTTGAAACATGATCTACCAACAATAAAAATAAAGCATGCATACGGAAACAAATAACAATCAAACAATTAAAAATCAAACAAATAAAAAAAAACACAAAACATGGGTTAACTCCCAAGAATCGCTTTTCTTTATTTACAAGTGTTGTAGCTAAACTTAAGGTTATGGGCAATTACGTGACCTCATCTCTCGAGATGACGTATCCCATATAATTATGATCCTCACTATCGTGGTGGTGGTGTTTCAATCGATCGACACTCGCAGTCACCTCCCCTCCTCCTTTACTGCTCAGGGTAGCTATCCCATCTTGGCGTATGCTTTCAATTATGAATGGTCCATACCACCAGGGACTCAGCTCGTCGGGAGGTAATCTTATCTCTGAATGCCTTAAGAGTACCAAGTCTCCTTCTGCAAATGGTACATGATTCTCCGTCGATTGACTGCGTTCAAACTTGATATGAACTTTATTGCAGCTTTTGCCTCTCTTAGGCTTAGTTTCTTTTTAGCTTTTGATCCTTGTTTCCCATGCAAGGATTTTTTCTTGAACATGATTATGCGATGTGTTAATGGTGTTTTTGAGTTTTCTTTTCATCAGGCTTTCTTGCACACATCGTGGGGTCATAGGAAAGCTAATTTTTCTTTTTTCTGACTTAAGTTTAATTTCCCTTTTTTCATACCTAATGACAACTCTAGCGGTGGTGAGGAATGGTGCTCCAAGGATTATTGGCATGCATCCATATCCTTTATCATCGATGATCATGAAATCGACGGGATACATGAACCCTGCAACGTTGACCAGTACATCCTCTGCAATTCCCAAAGGGTATACATAAGAGTGACCAGCGAAGGATAACCTAACACGGGTGGTGGCCGGCATTTCTATGGTTAGTTGCAAATTCCCAATGCTGGCTGGTATTTCAAAGTTCCCATAAGCCATCTGCTAAGTAGCCACTTTTTGTATAAGTAGTTTCTCAAACGCCGGTCCCTCAGGTAATGTATCATACTCATCTTTCCCTCATTTTTCCTTCTTTGAAACCTGTTTGGAGGACTGGTTACGCCCGTCATCCTTTATCCAATTTGTTATGGTATTCTCGTTTATATCATGTTTTAGGTAGTAACCTAGTGATTGGGATTTTGGCGGTTCCTCAATGGTTTGTTCACCAGGGGTTTCCTTCTCCTCATTATCCTCGTGGACAATTGTGATAGAATTAACAAATCGGGTAGTGGGGTAGCGCTTTCTTTTCTTAGTAACATCATATCCGGGGTTTTTTGGTTCGCGTATTCCTCCACTAGGCTCATCATCTCCTTCATTTTCTCTTGCATCTCCTCCTTTTGTTTATAAACAGCTTCCTCGAATTTAGCAAGCCGCTCAGAATAGGTTGCCATATACTCTCTCTTCCGAGCTTCGAATTCCGGGCTGAGGCTTTGAGGAGGTAAATAAGGCGAGGCATAATTTTGAAAGGTTTCGACATTCTCTCTAGAGGGTGACTCAGACAACGGTGTTGGAATCATATTTGAGACTGAATTGACTGTTGCCCATCTAGGACTTAAAGGTTTCTTTTGTTTTTCCATGAGATAGTCAACCTTTGTCTCAAGTTTGCAAAGGAGTTCTTCAGAGATTTGATTGGTTTCCCTAGGCGTCGAGATTGCGTTGATAGCCGAGTTTATAACATGAGTAACTTCCCATAACTCTTGATTGTCGAAGGCAAGCTCATCAATAATTTCCCAAGATTCCTCGGCTTTTCTATCACGCAGCCTGCCTCCGGCGGCTCGATCAATGGTGCGTTTGGTGTGAAAGTCGACATGGTCATAGAAGATTTGAACTAATAACCAAAGATTTATGCCATGATGAGGGATTTTTTGGAGTAAGTCCTTGAAACGAGTCCATGCTTCATAGAAGGTTTCACCTTGACGTTTTTGGAACATCAAGATATCATTTATAAGCATCGTAGTTCTCCCCGGTGGGAAAAATTGAGCAAGGAAACGAGTAGTAAGATCATCCCATGAGGAGATAGATCCCGCGGGTAAACGTTCAAGCCACTGACTAGCTTGATCACGTAGAGAGAATTAGAATAGGCGTAATCGGGTCGACTCTCTATTTGCAACATCAAGGTCTATGGAATCTACAATTTTAAGGAAATCCTTGAGATGTTGATTAGGATCTTCAGAACGAAGTCCATGGAATGCACATCCGCTTTGCACCAACCGGATGGTGTCGGATCGCACGGGGGACACATTGGCTCCTTGAATTAGCTCAATAGTGTTTCAATAGCCTTGGTGGCTAGGACGGGAATACTCTCCTAAAGTTCGGGGCCTAGGAGGTTGGTTTGCTAGTGGTGGGTTTTGTGGGTGGTTTTGTTGTGGTGGGTTGATGCGTTCAAAGATGTTACCACCTTCCATGATGTCGGATGGTAAAGTTATGAACAAAGACACGAAGAAATAAGATAGACTAAAGAAAACCTAGAAAATAAAAATAAAATCTTACTAGAAAGGAATCTAGCAAGTAGACCTAATAAAAAGAAACCCTAACCTAGACAATAACTATTCCCCGGCAGTGGCGCCAAAAACTTGGTGTGGGAATTGCGCCCTCGCAACAGGTTTTACCTCTCAAGGGATCTCGAGAAGCTTATAACCCCACCAGGCAGTGTACCTGATCGTTGTAGTATAGTATAGTGACAAGTACCGGGGGATTGATCGTTCAACTCAGGAATAGTGTCGCTAGGATTAGAAAGCCTACTAAACTAGGTTTAGAGGTGAGGGATGATTCTTTTTGTATTTTTATATTTTTATGAAAGCAAGTAAAATCTCGGGTTTTGAAGGAGTGGGCGGAATTAGTTGCTAGCCAACTAACCCAATTAACTACTAATGATAAAATAACAAAAATGAAAATAAAATTATTAAACTAATGTAGTGGAAACAATAATGAGGAAAGTTGTGTTTACTTAGACTTCATTACTCCCTAGATATCTTTTACAGGTTGATAGCTTGTTACAATTGCATGGATGACGGGTCATATTCCTTAATACTAGTCGTAGGGTTGTGTACAATATTCCCTAACTCTATAGGATCCTACTTCACTCCTATGTCGAGCCGTTAGAAGCTCCTAACATGAGGTCATTAGAATTCTCCTACACATTAAATACAACCAAAAATTGTAGTACACCTCCGATCATGTTTCTTAAGACGTTCAAGCAAGTTACCAATGTAAGTTTGCAAGTTTTCTTAAGCCTAACATCGAATACAATCATCCGTAATAATTATAAACAAACAATCAACCCATAATTAACATCTAGATTTCACTAAATCTAAGCAAACACAAGAAAAATCTAGCCTAGCATGTTAAAGAGAAGAAAAGCGTAAGATATAATCACACAATACATAGACATATTGAATGATTTGAATGAATACTTATCTTCAATTGAACATGAAAGAATCAAGGGGTTGGAACCCTTGAAAAACTGATAAAACTCAGACTAGGGTTTATTCCCTCAAAGTTGCACACTAGTGAATGAAATTTGAAAAACTATATATAGATATTATATCGTGACGGCGTCATGTGTTAGATCGTGACGCCGTCAACTCGCCGCCTTAATAAAATCGTATTGCCTAGATCTGTTTGTGACGCCATCATGTGGAGAAATGCTCTGGGCCGTCACTAATGTTTGGACCCTGACGGCCTTGGTGACGCCGTCAGGCCATAGGCTTAAAAACTCTATGGATCGTCACATGTATTTTTCACTTCCACCTCTTTTGTAACTCTTGACGCCGTCATGTGCAAAGGCTTGACGCCGTCAGGTATTGTTCCCAGTAAGGAAATTTGAGACTTTACCGTTTTCTTCACTTTTATGCTCCAAAAACGTTCAAAATGCTTCTTTTCCAGATTCTTCCTCAAAAGTACCTAAAATGACAAAAAGAACGATTTAGGGCAATATTTGATCAGATAATCTCAAATTCGGGCTTAAATGACCCTTTAAAAGCGGTACACTTTGCGCCTCATCCTCAGGTTACTGAACTTATCAAAAAATATGCGTTCAGGTTACTCGGACTAACACTGAATTTTCAAAGTGTATGCTTCCCGAAAATTCAGTAACCTTGCTAAGTGAACAAAATAAAACTATAGTAACTTAGGATAAATTTTTTGGAAACTTAAGTAACTTTTTTGTGTAATAACCCATATACAAAATAACAAAAAATGACAAGTATAATATATTTTCAAGTAACTAATCCTATATTTCACTACTCACTCACCAAAGAAACAAGACTAGCTTGAACCTTGAGGTGAGTTTATCTTATCATATACGAGTATATACTTTAGGGTACACAATGAACTTTGTAGAAACTGTTTAATTTGTAGTCTATGAACTGCATTATTCCCAAATAGGAACACTAATGTCTATCTTTAAATATGCTCACTTGTCTGATATTTGTTTAACCCCGCAATAACAAGTTTAGAATTAATCACGTGTAGAGGACTCAAGAGAAAATGTTTTAAAATAAAAGGATTAGGATAGTCCAAAGGTTTGACCTAGAAATTATTTAAGGGTGTTGTTAGGGTTACCTAGTGCTTAGTGGCACCCATAAGCAACTTAGAAAGAGATGATTTTTGATATTTCACAAAGTTGTTATTTCGTTTAGCTAAGAAAAGATATGTATGCTTGGATAAATTGTCAATAAAAATTAAAAATAAAACATCATTACGTTTTCTAAGAATCTTCAACATTTTAATTTTTAAACACACCATTTCATCTAACTGAAAAATGAGTTTCAATACAAATCATCATTTACCCTATTCCAATTGCGCGTTACCCAATCAATAGATTTTTATTTATTTATTTATTTATTTATTTATTTATTTTTTTTGTTTGGAGACACCACATTGTTTTTTAGGTTTATGCATTACTAATGGAAACATGTATGTTTCTTTGCAGAGATGGAAAGAGATCCAGCTGATCTTGGGTTACTAACCTTTAAGACACTATCCTCAGGAAGGATTGTGAAGCTAGATAACGTGAGAATCCATTTACTTGAAGAAAACGTCTATGTAGCTGACTTAGAGGTTCTGTAATCTAAGTACCTCGAAGTTTATGTCATCAACTCACCAATAACACCTGCGTCCAGTGATATACAAGTTGTGGTGACATTGATCGTACCCATAGACCGAGAAGAGATTTGTTGTTCAATTCTGATCAAGGAAGGAGGAGGCTTATTTTGAAGTGTGAGAATGTTTCCAGGCTCATCTTGATTATGAACAAAACAACTGAACCAAGTTATTACAATAAGAAGTCAATTGATGAAGCTAAGCACTTAGAGGGTAAAACTTTCCTTATAGGTGATGATACATTGGTGTGAACCCTACCATCGTTGATTGTTACTTTAGTCGTGCGAGCTGGCAGAGAAGAAGAGGGATTTTTGAAACTTAGTCGGGAATTAAAAGAATTTTGATGAAGTTTTACAATCTATCTCGGCTTATTGTGATGAGCAACAAGGTGGAGAATACCAAGTTTATAATCGGCTGAAGTTAGATGAAGCTGGTGAGATGTTAGCACAACAAATGTTGAAAGATTTTATAGAGAAGCTCCATCCTCAAACTAACCCTAGAAAAGCTAATTGCTTATGTCGTTGCTAAGTACGACGACGGGCAAGGGCGGAACTACATATTGTTAGGGGTGGGGGGGGGGGGGGGGGGTGCCCTTCATGCTTCACCAAAAAGATAGGTGATTTGCACACTCCTTTTTTTTATTTGCACACTCATGGTACAAGTAATCAAAGCATGCTGTCAATATGGTACAACTGCCTGATGCGTTAATTGGAGTGTCCTAATCAAAAATCAATGTGTGCCAATCAATTCCCAACCAAAAAATATCAATTTTTAGTGTAAATTTTTTTAGGACCATTTTATTAAAGTGCACCCACCACAAAATCAAATTGCCCCCACCTTAAAGTCAAACAATGTAAAAACGTTAGATATCTATCTTAATCTTAAAAAATATCAGTTTTTAGCGCGAAAAAAATGACTTTTTTATTAAAGTGCATCACAAATTAAAAAAAAAAAAAATGTTTTTTTGCCCCTATCCTCTAAGATCCTGGGTCCGCCACTGACGACGGGGTGATATTTATTGTACCATTAACGATGCCATTAAGTATACTATTCAATTAAAGGTTGAAGGCATTGAAGTTGAGTCGAAGGGGGTGCCCGTGATTTCAAGGTTCGGTTAACTTTAAAGAGCTGTCGAGACTACATACAGTGTGATATAAGGATTTTTGTTTCTGAAATGATGGGTGTGTAGTTGATGGTAGTGCAAATGATTAACAAAAAAACCGCATCTTCTTCTACATGGTAGATGATGAAAATGATTGTGTTATATATGTAAGTTATTTAAATGTAATTGTATGATTAACAAAAAAGTTTAAATTTAAAACCACTAAACATTAAAAAGGCATATTTGTCAAACCACTTTACTCACTTTTTATGTTTTTAAGAAATGTTGTTCCTCTTTATATATGGTAAAGACTAACAGCATTTGCTTAAAAAACTAGTAAAGTGAAAACTAAGAAATTACTAATTTACTCTTACTCCATATTCCTTCCAATATTATACTTGTCATTCATACATTTTCTTTCCATACCTACTACCTACTTGTAAGTTAGAATTTTGACCTAATAAACAATATTCATTTATTACATACACTAAACATTTAATAAGAATGTTGCAACTATAACTATTTGACGCTTTAAACTTCCGATACTACGTGCATCTAATTGTCTGGTATACTTTTAAAATTATGAAACCAAAATATCATACTATATTATAAAGCATAAATGACTACTATTAATAGAATACTTAAAATTAAGCCTTACAACTTTTAAAGCTATAAGTACAACAACAAATGCTACTTATAGAAATTGCCCTCATATTTAATTATAACATACAATTAATACTAACATTAAATATAATAAATAAATTATTATGTATATTAAATACAATTAATTAAATAATCAATAAATACAATTAATACATTTATTAAAACACCCCTTACATAAAAGATACAAATTATCAAGTATATTGTACAACCAACTTAAACACAATTCTTCATTAAATGTCACTAATAGAAATAATAAAGCATATTATACAAATTTTTAAGCCCGAATGGGCAATGGGCCAAATGGGCTCGAGCCCGAACGGACACGAGCTAAACGAAATTTTTGATATCCGTAAATTTATTGTCAAAAAGAACATAATAAACTAAAATATGTTCACATATTGTACAAACCAAACAAACTACTAAACAAAAACATAAAATAAATAATAAATAAAATAATACAAACAAAATAAAATTTTATCAAACTTTTGCCATAAAAAACTAAAAAGTAAAGCTATTGCCAAAAAATGTACAAATAAAATAAATTATTAATCGAAAAAATTAAATTACAGGGTGCCCGCAGCTGCATCGCGTGGGGACCCAGCTAGTCATTACCCAAAATAGATAGGATGGTTTGATTTCACACAAGTACACCACGTTATTATCTTTGGCACAACGTAATTAAACTCAGAAATAAGATAAATAAGTTTGTGACACAAAACCAAAATAAGCATAGTGCAAAGTGCTTTTGGCCTTGCTTTACCCTAACTACCCAAGATTGTAATGCACATTTATTTATCTAAATAATTGTTGACTCCGTGCACCACCATATTTATTTGGTTGAGCATGTACTTTTTCTTTGCTAATTATAAACGATTAAACCCCAAAACTTGCTCTAGATCTCTTTCTCTTTTCAACTAGATCCACTTAATATAGAATCAAAGAACACTACAAATCTTTCCACCAAGCTTTTGGTTTATAGATTTCCTATATAGGATCACATCGTTTTTTGCTTTATCGTATTCGTATAGTAAAATCACAAAACCCTACAATAATGATCAAGATTTTAACAACCATAATTTGTGACAGCCCCTTTGTATCAAGCTTTGAATACCAGTTTAATCAAATTCTTTAATGGTCATGTATCTTTTAAAAGAAACTTCATTGATGTAAAAGGAAAATTTTTATAAAGGTAAAAATACTAATATTAAAATTTTCATGTTGTTGTGATGATGCTATCATTTTAATTTCTAATTATAAGTTCACGTACTGATCTCTTCTTCTTTTTTGAAAGCAGAAGTATTATTTGGTTAACAAAGCTGATAGTCGCACCCAACATTGAGCAGTCGCTTACTCAAAAATTAAAATCAACTTCAATTCCCTCTTGTATTTCTTTTATGCATGTCATACATTAATAAAATACTTTTACAGTATTGCTTTTAATAAAAAGAGTAGGCAAGGACACACAAAAAATCATACTCAGAAATTGGCTGCCCAAAAAATGTAAGTGTGGGTACCACTCCATACGTAAGAGTTTATGCCATTGATTCTGCATTCACCTCAGCTCCCAAGGAAGAAGTAATAACTGCGGAGATTGACGAGGATATGAAAATATCAGTGGGAAGCACAACTACTTTAGTCGTTCCAGCTGGTAGAGAATGAGAGTGTAGTTTCGAATTTCAGTCGGGGCTCAGAAGAATTTTAATGAAGTTTTAAAATCTATCCCAGCTTATTGTGATAAGCAACATTAATTGTGGAGAATACCTAGTTCTATAATCGGCTGAATCTTGATGAAGCTTACGAGATGTTAGCACAACAAAAATTGAATAAATTTATACAGAAGTTCCATCCTCAATCTGATAATGCCTTTGTTAAGTACGATCATGAGGTGATATCTTATGCACAAGTAACTAGTGCCAATAGTAAATATTTAAAATTCAATTGAAGGTTTAAGACATTGAAGTTGACTCGAAGGGGGTACCCGTGATTTCAGAGTTCGATTAACTTTCAAGAGCTGCCACGACTACATACATTGTGATATAAGGCTTTTGGTTTCGCGAAAGTATGGGGCTGTAGTTGAAGGTGGTGCAAGTCTTACGGATTTGCAAGAGACGGTTAATAAGAATTTGGTGGAGTTTAAGTTGGATTTTTTGGATTTGGTTTGGTCTGAGGTACAAGCAATGGTGTCGGCCCTTTCAGTCAACACTAAATATTTTCAAAAGATCTATTAGGAGAGCTGCGTTGTCTCTCACATCAAATTACCTTCAAGAAAAGTTGAATTAGAAGATTAAACTGAGAGCTTTGTGTCCTCTCGGCTTAATCTTTTTATTCAACTTTTCTTACGGGTGATTAGATGTCAGAGACAACGCAACTAGCACGCCATGCTTATAGATCTTTTGAAAATATTCAGCGTTGACTGAATGGGCCGACACCATGACCAAATCTGAAAAATCCAACTTTGTTAGAATATTAGTAGTAACTTAAACATAGTTTAGGGGTTTAAGTGTACTTTGTAATTAGATTAGGTGTTAGACATAAACTAGGATTAGGTAGCTTGGAGTGCAAGGCAAGCTAGGTTTCCACCTCCTCATCTCTATATAAATAGAGATGAGGGGATGCTAGTTATTCATTCTTCTTCCTCAATTGTAAAAGCTTTATTGGTATTAATAAAGGGTTCGTTGAGGGTATATTGTGTGCAATATTCGGTCGGTTCTTTGTAGTATATTGTAGTCTCTCGTGTTTGCTATTTGTGCTCGATACAACTCGCGATCTAGCGTTCTGCGATCGAACTTTGGATTGTTGTCGAGGTATTTTCCAACAAGTGGTATCAGAGCCACGGTTATTGTGGTCATCGAAGTTCGAGTGCTAGGGTTCGGTTTCGAGAAGTAGCAGTCGAGTCGCGAGAGGTTGAAGACGAAAGTGACGTTTAAATACTACAAGGGTGATGAATGGTAGTTTCGTAAATAACGACTGAATGTGATTAAAAGGAAGTTCCTTCTTTTGTCGTTATTAGTTTCATTAATTAAACAATTATTGAAAGTGAACTACATATTCAGACTTTGTCTTCTTCGTAAAAGGGTTTCGGATTTTAGCTTATAATAAATTCGACTTCAGGTTATTAAAGTAAAGTGTTGTGTTTGGTTTTTGGTTTAGAAAATCAACTACAAGGTTTGACTTTAAGTATTTTTAAAGTCTGATTATCTGAAGGTTTCTTGTTGCGTGGTTTAATTATTTTTCTTGTGGTTCAAGTTTGATCGTGGTTTGCTTGGGTTTCAAGTTTACGATCGGGTTTGCTTGTTCGAAATCAAGGGTTTAGGGTTATTCTAATTAATTCGATTTGCAAGAAGGGTTTATAGCAACAAGGAGAATATTGCACACGGCTTGTGAGACTTGTCGGTAAAGTTGGTTAATAAACAACTTGACAAGGTTTGTAGCAAGATATAAGAAGAATGGCTAGTTCTTTAACTAGGTTTGACATCGAGAAATTCGATGGGAAGAATGACTTCGGGTTATGGCAAATAAAGATGCGTGCTTTAATGGTATAGTTGGGATGTGATGCTGCATTAGAGACATTACCCGCAGACATGGAAGCAGGTGAAAAGGCTGCTTTGATGAAGAAGGCATACAGTACCTTGATTCTATGCTTGGGAGACCGGGTTTTACGGGAAGTTACCAAGGAAACATCTGCTGCAGGAATTTGGACGAAGTTGACTAGTCTGTATATGACTAAGTCCTTAGCAAACAGACTGTATCTGAAGAAGAAGCTGTACACATTCTATATGAGTCCAGGTACGAAACTGTGTGATCATATAGATGAGTTTAATAAGTTGATACTTGATTTAGCGAATATTGATATCGAGATTGAGGATGAGGATCAAGCACTTATGTTACTTACGTCGTTACCATCGTCTTACGAAAACTTTGTGGAGACATTGTTGTATGGGAGGGAATCCTTGACAATGGAAGATGTTCTTGCGACTCTGAATTCAAGGGAGTTGAAGAAAAGAACTGAAGGCACAAAGGAAGAAACTGGTAACGGGTTATACGTAAGGGGAGGGTCAGATCATTCAAGGAAAGCTCATTCTGGTGGAAGTTCGCGGTTCAAGTCAAGGGGTGGAACTGGTAAACTCAAGTGCTTCATATGTCATTCAGAGGGTCATCTGAAGAGAGACTGTCCAAAGAAGAAGTCAAGTGGGTTCGTCAGGAAGGGTAAGCATGATCAGGATTCTGATTCTTCTGATGACGAGGGTAACGCCTACTTTGGAGAAGCCTTGGCGGTGGTCGAGAATGATGAGATGACTGAATTGGTAATGGATTCAGGTGGGTCTTATCATATGACACCTAGGAGGGATTTCTTGTACGACTTCAAGGATATTGATGGTGGTTCGGTTCAGTTAGGTGATAACAGGACATGCACAATCAGAGGGACAGGAAAAGTGAAGATACAGTTGCATGATGGTTCAAGCTTTATACTGGAAGATGTCAGGTATGTTCCAGGGTTAAGAAAAAGCTTGATTTCATTGGGTACTCTTGAAAAAGAGGGTTATACTGTGAAGATGCGGATGGGTAAAGTCAAGGTGATCAAAGGTTGTCGGGTTATGATGACTGGGATCAGGAAAGAAAACTGTGTGTATACTTTGGAAGCAAAAGTGAAGACTTTTGGTGTACAAAAGCATGGAGGTTCAAAACAAGTTGGATTTAAGCAACTTGGTCATAAACAAGTTGGGTTCAAACAACTTGGTAATAAACAAGTTGGGTTCAAACAACTTGGTTCTGGTATTAAAACAGAAGTCCATGGAGTACAGGTTGATGAACGTGTTTGGTTTGAGGTGGAACTGCAGGGAGCTCAGGAAAATCGTGAAACTGAGGTTGTTCAGGATAGTAACGATGATGCTGCAGTGGCTCAAAGAAAGTTGGAGGACAAGCAACTTGAAGAAAAGACAAACACGGGCTGCTTGGTAAATGAGCAGGAAAATGTACACCTTGGTATAAAGGTGGGGGCAGACATTACGGTAACCGGAGTACCTGGTCAAAAGGGTGCAGAGGGTAATGTTGCTGAAAAGAAGAAAGTGAAGGAGTCTACGGAAGCTAATCTTGGAAAATTACTGAAGTACAATGCCTGGTCGACAAGGTGGTCCCCGGTCCGAGGTTCCAGCACGAGGAAAAGATGCTGAGTATCGGTTATGTTTAAGTGTTACTCCTAAGGTGGAAATTGTTAGAATATTAGTAGTAACTTAAACATAGTTTAGGGGTTTAAGTGTACTTTGTAATTAGATTAGGTGTTAGACATAAACTAGGATTAGGTAGCTTGGAGTGCAAGGCAAGCTAGGTTTCCACCTCCTCATATCTATATAAATAGAGATGAGGGGATGCTAGTTATTCATTCTTCTTTCTCAATTGTAAAAGCTTTATTGGTATTAATAAAGGGTTCGTTGAGGGTATATTGTGTGCAATATTCGGTCGGTTCTTTGTAGTATATTGTAGTCTCTCGTGTTTGCTACTTGTGCTCGATACAACTCGCGATCTAGCGTTCCGCGATCGAACTTCGGATTGTTGTCGAGGTATTTTCCAACAAACTTAAACTCAACCAAATTCTTATTAGCCATCTCTTGAAAATCCGTAAGACTTGCACTAATATCAACTACACCCCATCCTTTCGCGGAACCAAAAGCCTTATATCACATTGTATGTAGTATGGGTAGCTTTTGAAAGTTAATCGAACCCTGAAATCATAGGCACCCCCTTCGGCTCATGCAACATACCAAAATTCCACAGCAAGTTAATTGTCAAATTAAGGGGCAAACTAAAGCCCTTACTTTTGTGAAGTTGAAAATAAATGACATAAGAATAGTATAAGATTAGTTGGATACATTTCAATATTTCATATCCAAATCTGAAGAAATTAACTTACAGTAATAAAAAAGAACATGGAATACCGACACATAAAGTGTTCAAAACGAATCACAAAATGCAAACTGTAGGGAACTTAAATAAGATCTATATCCGGAGGCGAAACCAAACTTTCTACGTATTCAATGGAATAATACATATTAATCAAGTCATCTTGCGTGTGAATCAGCTTCAAATGATCTAAACCTGCCAACCCGTTGAGGGTTTCATATGAATCATTCGATTTGTCATACATAACAAGTCGATTTGAGCCATCTATAAATTGGGTAATAAGAATTTTTCCATTCCCCAAAATACAAATTGGGCAAAACTCGTTGACACTATTAAGGTCAAAACCAAATGTGAATGAACATGTTTTCAACCATGAATATGCAACGCCTTGTTCTTTCATCACCCATACATCAAATCTTCTCGCCTCAATCTTGTTAATAATGGAAAGGCATTCATTTATGGAGCTCAAAGAAGCACACACATAAAAAAAAAAATCCAGACGGTACTTTTATTTTTGAAAGAAACATATCCTTAACATTGAGAGCTAAGATCGATCTGGTTTTTTAATAAAGAAAAAACCCAATGCAAAACTCCATTAAGGAAGGTACCCACATTATACCAAAAGTTAAACTCTCGTCCTACGTAGTGAGATCTACACCACGAACTAGTTTTAAGATCAAATACATCACAAGTAAATCTATGATCATTTGGTATGTCAAAAACTCCAATTCTAATAACCTTTTAAGTCATTTGGGGTTGCACCATAACCAAATCCAAATACATAAGGTTCATAATCAAATGTGGGGGTTCCATTTCGAGAATCATTCTGGATGCACAACTTAAAGGAATGTATAGGATCATACGACTACGTAAGGATACATCTATAAGAACCAAAAGCATGATGCCATTAAATGTCCCAACAACCGAGACTTCAACACCTTCAATTCCTGGTGTTCCAAAGGAGACCAACATGTTCTTATCATGTTCTATGCGTGTTTGCCTTTGTGTTGTTCATGTGTTCGTCTTTAACCGCATTTTCTTACCATGTACATTTATTGATGATAATTTTTGCAAGTGATGCGATGATGATGATGTTTAAGATGCATCTAAAAGTGATATTTATGAAAGGTGACAATTAGAGTAGGACTGGCCGGGCATGGTGTATTCAATTTATTACATATTTACATCTATATTTCACATTAACCTCCTTTTTACATTACAAGGAGAAACCAAAAGGTATGCATTTGCATGCCTGTGTTTGTTGTATTAACCCATGAACACGACACTTGATTCTTGAACTTTTAAAGCTTGAAACGACACTTAAAACGTGACATATCTTTTATATAATAAAACAAAACCCCTATTGTGAATTTTCCATTTCAAAAAAATGGATTCATACTTTATTTATTACTCTAATAATTTTATTTTAAAAAAAATATTATTTTCTTATTAGGTAACATTTTATATTTATCCTAACACAAATAGAAGATAAATACAAAAAAATATAGATAAGATGCAATTAATAATAGGATTAAAATTTTTAAATAATTATCTTTAATAATAAAAAATATAATTAAACATCATAAATAAAAAACACAAAGATTAAATTATTTGTTTTTAATAAATAAAAATATATGATTCAAAAAATTAAAAAAAATCTGCGCATGTGCGGGCATTATAACTAGTATATGAATTTAAATACTGCTCTTGTGAAGGATATTCTTGAGTGAGCGTGCCTTCTCTTTGACGAAAAGGTTGGAATTATATTGATTAGGACAAAAAAGATCCATAACATTACAATTGTTAGAGAGAAAGATGTCTTTCTTTACCAATACAATGACTACTTGCTTGATACAAAATGTCCTTGAACTTGCAAATACATGCTTGAGACACCATTGATGTTGCACTTGATACACAAACAACTTTAATAGAGACTTGATTTTGAACTACTTGAATATGAAGGGATCCGGTGAGGAAAAACCTAAAATGAGAAGAATAACAAGGATTTTTAGCTATAAATTTTAAATAAGAGAGGTTTTTAAAGGGAGATATATCTATTTTTGCAGATGCATATGAAATATGTGTGTTTATGATTTCTTCTCACCCTTCTTATTTAAATTTTTTTTTTCTCATTTGATTCTAACCTTTAAATACAAAACTTGAACATGTTTGATAATAAAGACATAAATGCCAACAAACCCCGAGAGCTGAAAACTTTATATCATATATCTCTATATGATAAAACAACACAATCAAAAGGTTCATAGTACTATATTTGTATGATGATGTTTAGGGCTGTAAACGAACTGAACGTTCAGTGAACATTTCATGAACCGTTCGGTAAAAAGTTCATTTATGTTCGTCCGTTTATTAAATGAACGAACATGAACAATATTTTACGTTCGTTTAGTTAAATGAACGAACATGAACAAAAGTCTCGTTCGTTCATTTATGTTCGTGAACGTCCGATTAGGCGTTCGTTTATGTTAATTTATCTATTTATTTTCATATATAATATCTTTTAATTTTATAATTTAAAAATTGGTTTATTTAAACAAAGCAACACTTATAGAACAATATATTGCGAAGAATTCAATAAAGTTTATGTTTGTTTGTCTATTTTCATTTATGTTCGATCGTTTATGTTCGTTTAGTGTCTTAATGAACGAACATAAACGAACATGAACAATTTATTTTCTTAATAAACGAACATGAACAAGAAAATTCGTCCGTTTAAGCGTCCGTGTCCATTTATTTGTCCGGTTAAAATTAAATGAACGAACATGAACAGAGCCCCGTTCGTGTTCGTCCGGTTCGTTTACAGCCCTAATGATGTTGACCTAACACATTGATGGATCACATCTAAACCAACCACATTCATTTACTCCTCATGAGTCTCCAGAGCACGTTAAAGAAAAACTACAACTAGCTAGTAATGAATTGTCATTCATGCATTAATTACGTTGTCCAAGCTTAACTATATGACATATGGGCATTGCATGTTTCTATATATACGTATGAACGTTTCTATATATATATAGGATATATAGTTTGGAAGATAGAAATTTATCTTTCAAAGTTTACATACACCCTTCCCCAATTCATACTACCATCAACCTATACCTAAGTTTAGTATGTTAGTTTCAAGTTTCGATCACTCAAGCAGCCTTGTTAGTTCATGGAAAATTTTAAACCAAAAGCCTTGGCAAAATCACACCATACATGCTCAAAACCATATTTATTATTTTTGCTTTTATTGCACGACACACAAGCAAAAAATCCTTGTATCATTGTTGAAATAGGTGGTCTCGGAATTATTATGATTTATAACACGCTTTTGTTACAGAAGGTATGTGATATCATTTATCAATTTTATGATTTTTCTTTTTTTTTTTTGAACGGCTTATCAGTTTTATGATTGATTAAATTGCGTTTGTTTTATCAAATTTTTTGAAAAAGTAGAGAATTGAAAGAGGTTGCATTGACCTATTGATTTAGTGAATATCGACTTTAAATGATGATGAACATATTAACATTGAAACTTCTACGGTGGATCCTAAGTGGATTGAATTTGTTATGATCGTGTAGAAAACATTCCAGCCCCAATACCAGTTAAAAGTTTTGTGCAAGTATCTATATATGTAAATATGTGAATTAGTTTTCTAAATTAATTAATGCATTTGGCAAAGAAATTCTCGTATTAAGACATCTTATTTAATTGTTTTATATGCTTGGTGGTGGTTAAGTTTATATGGAAATTTGTTAACTAAGTCGGCTAAAAGGTCATTTACCAAAAGTGCAAAATTTTCTAAGTCTCTTGTATAAAATAGGCAACAAAGTAACTTATGAGTTCTTAATTTGCTAAGTACCCTACTTGAAATTTGAAACTAATATTTTCTCTCTTTTTTTCTATACATTAAAGCACACATTTAAATTTGTTTAGCTTTTTTAAATATACTTAAAACGTGTAAGTTTCTTCTATTAAATATGTTTAGTTATTTATAATGGGATTGAAATCCAAACGTGCATTCAAGTATTTTAGTATTTAAATTGATCAACTTTTTTAGAATTTGTTGTCTTTAAATTGTCTCTCATCAGGTAAACCTCATTTTCACCAAAAAAATGCTTTAGTAAGTAGTGTTTTGCTTATAAAAGACGATAATAATAAATAACCTTTATGTGTTGTGTTTTTTGAGTAGTTTTAGTCTTATCTTTCCTTATTTTACAAAATACTAATTCAAACTTCTCTTAAACTCTTATTTGCAACCTCTTAGTTGTATGAATCCTTCTTAATCATGCTTATCTTATGTAATACTGCTAAGCTCTTATTCTTGTATGAACCATTGTTAATAATTGTTTTTAGGTCTACTATTTACCTCTTTTCAACCTTTCTTCTTACCAACCCCAAACCCTAATTTCCATCTCTGTTTCATTTCTACTTGCAGCCCCTAAAGACAACAGTTAAATTCTTTTACATTATAATAATAAATGAATAAAATAGATATTAAAAGATATATTAAGTTGCCACCTATCTATAGTTCTATACACGACTACCAACAGAACATGAACTTACCCTATCGCAGCACATAAAAAAGCCACAAGAATATGAACTTACCCTACCAAATGATTTGACTGACACTACAAAAACGGGTAAATTTTAACACCATAATTTCAAATAAATGCAGCTAACTTACTCAGACGCGATTATTTCACAATACACATAAAAAGACACAAAAACATGAAAATTTAAGAGTTTGCCTCCAAATAAATAGGTAAATAATTTATTTGGCGGTAAACTCTTGATTTTTAATGTTTTTATGTCTTTTTTATGTGTATTGTGAAATAATCGTGTCCGGGTAAGTTAGTTGCATTTATTTGCAATTATGGTGTTAATATTTACCTGTTTTTTTGTAGTGCCAATCAAATCATATGGTAGGGTAAGTTCACGTTCTTGTGGTTTTTTTATGTGTTGTGATAGGGTAAGTTCATGTTCTTGTTGATAGTGGTGTATAGAACTATAGATAGGTGTCAACTCAATATATCTTTTTAATATCTATTTTATGCATTTATTATTATAATGTAAAAGAATTTAGCTATTGTCTTTAGGGGCTGCGAGTAGAAATGAAGCAGAGATGGAAATTAGGGTTTGGGTAGGGCTGTAAACGAACTAGACGAATATGAACGAAGCCCTGTTCATGTTCGTTCATTTAATTTTAACCAGACAAATAAACGGATACGGACGCTTAAACGGACGGATTTTTTTGTTCATGTTCGTTTATTAAGAAAATGAACTGTTCATGTTCGTTTATGTTCGTTCATTAAAACAATAAACGAACATAAACGATCGAACATAAATGAAAATAGACAAACAAACATAAACTTTATTGAATTCTTCACAATATATTGTTTTATAAGTGTTGTTTTGTTTAAACAAACCAATTTTTAAAATTAAAAAATATAATATATGAACATAAATAGATAAATAAACATAAACGAACTTTAACGAATGCCTAATCGGACGTTCACGAACATAAATGAATGAACGAGACTTTTGTTCATGTTCGTTCATTTAACTAAACGAACGTAAAATATTGTTTATGTTCGTTCATTTAGTAAACGAACTTTTTACCGAACAGTTCATGAAATGTTCACTGAACGTTCAGTTCGTTTACAGCCCTAGGTTTGGGAAGTTGGGTTTGAGGTTGGTGAGAAGAAAGGTTGTTATAAACATAGGGGTTCTTCAAAGAAAAAAAAAGGTTCTTCAAATTAGGGTTTATAAGTGCATTGTGCAAGTGTGTGAGGTAGACAATGTGTATCATGATAAGATATAACAGTCAATTACTAACGATACCAGCTCACTTGAAAAGATGAGGTAATTATGTGTAGTTATGATTTTCTAAAACTGCAGCCATGAAATGAGAAGAGAAGTTGTAGGTCATTTAGCTAACCGTAGCATAAATCAAGTACAGATATTTAGCTTTTCTTTAGGTTTGTCTCACAGTGACCCATCCAATCAAAAGGGCTCCTAGACTTCTGGTGTTTTGCTTATACTTAAAAGATTTGCAACAATTTGTCATATATATGTGTATTTATTTTATTTATTAGTTGTTATTGTGCGTGTTTGTTTTGTGAGTGGTTTTAGTCTTCTAATCAACAAGTTTCTACTTATATTCCTTAAAATTACCCCATAAATTTGTCTTTCACTCTTAATTTGCACCTATTACCGAGCTTTTTTTTACTTACACAACCTATGTTAGCACTAAAAGTATCTTAATAACTGATTTTCTTGTTGTTTTCTTTTGGAAATTAGCTGTAAGTTCTAAACGTTTAACCTTATGTTTCCCTTCTCTTCTTTGCAGCAATGTCTTCTTTTGTCCAACCTTTAACAGTCCCAAATGAATCAGCTGGAACACTAGTCCCGCGAAGGATTATGATAATTGAGGATGTGCCTAATCCCTTCTTCGTGATCGAAGATGAAGATGTCGCTGAGCCAAAATCCAAGTCAGTTATTCTTTACTCTAAGGAGCTGGTGGTCCATGTCATAGATTCTCCAATTGTTATTTCTTTAATAGACAAGCCACTAGTTGGTGTCCTCATAGTACCAGCAACATGTAAGAGAGTCTGGTTTTTCTGTGCCGATCAAGGCCGTAGAAGACTATTCCATAAATATTACAATGTTTCCCACATTATCATTGTGATGAACAAAGCGGAGGATTCAAAGTACTATACTCGGACTTGTGTCGACACGGTTGATGAATTGTTGGTTCAAGAAATTTTGGGTAACATGCTAAGTTTACTCCTTCCTGCTGGTTGTATTGACAAAGACTTGAATTTCCTTGTGTTTGAGGATGAAGTTAAGTGCATAGTGCAAATATGTGAGAAAGCGGTGTGTATCAAGGTAAGATAATTGTGGAACATGTAGAGATTGAAACAAGTGGAGGGGAAGTGATTATCGTAGGCGAGTTAGGTTTCTGTCATGTCCTCATTTCATAATGTGCGACATGAGGCTCGTCGCGATACCTAAGCCTGGGATTACGGTTATGCCTGACATGCCTTTGGATGCCTTAAAAGAAAGGCATGATACAATGGTACAAGATTTTGTAGTGGACAAGTCGATTGTCATTCAACTTGAGGTGCAAGCCATGATTGCTGGCCTGTCTCTCTCCTTCGAACATTTGCAAGTCAAGTATAACCTCAAGATCAACCGGAAAGCTCTATGTCTAGGTGTGGGTTCGGGGGGTCTTCCTAGTTATTTGTCAAAAAAACCACGTCCTTAATATTAAGAGCCAAGATCTCGAATTTTAATAAAAGAAAGACAAAAATGTATCGTTGGTCCCTGAACTTTCCTAAAAACATGGAAAAATCATCGCCTAGAGTCCAAAACCCAACTTTTTGGGTCCGAGTGCATCCCTTGACCTATTTGGTCTCGGTCAACGCACGTTTTTTGTTATATTTTGAGGGGCATAATAGTCCTTTCACATTTTAACTATAATCTAACCCAAGCAAAACCCAACACTCAACTTGAGGGACCAACGGTGTACTCATACATTGTTAACTATGCAACTTGACCATATAGTTTCTGATACGCCTATTATTGTTTCCGTGAGAACCATTAAACCCACACCTAACCATTGACACTTAAGTAAAACCCGATCATCTGATACACACATTGTCACATACAAGATACAAACTCTACCGAACACAACCCTCAACAAGCTACCCATATTCTATCTTATTTCATCCGATCAAATCAAACACTCACAAACACATACCATCGGAACTTGCGAGGCGTGCAAAATAAAACAGCACACATACCAGATAGTATATTTACTGATTTTTACTTCATTCAAACGTTATTTTTTATAATCTTAATCGTTAATGTAGTAGCTATGTATGGGAATCAATTTCTTTGCGCTGTGGAGGATCCTGAAGATGTTTTGGATGAGTTTGTAAGTTAACATCATCTATGAGTTAACTATTATTTCTCTAAGAAACTAGTTTTAAGAAATTGACAATGCTTAAAACTTAATTTTGGTTGGAATTGCATAAGGATTATGTTTTAGGATGTTACTATCATGGGAATAGTTATATTTACTTAGTTAACTATACTGGCATTAGTGGAGAGTCATAGGAGAGTCTCAAAGTTAGTCTGTGTTCTTGAGGAAGCTAGATAGAATGATTTTGTTATGCACAACATCACCTATTCGAATATTGCTTACATACATTTTGTAGAAGAGGGTGAGGATGTATTTTATGTAAGTTGCTACGGTTGGGGAGGAGTTTCATAATTATGAACCCTAAACTGCTCAGTTTTGGAGATGTTTAGTGCAAGTGACAGACACATCTCTGCGTATGCAGTGGTTGCCGAAAGATTTTCTGAAGTATCTGAATGGTCCTACCCCTACTGACCATGTCGTGGTTACCACTAACACGACTGAGCACAATGTGGAGGTTGAAAGTGAACATCTATATGATCGATACGTCCACTCCGTCCTGTTTGGGTATGGTTGCGAGAGACTGGTCAAAGACTTGAATATGAAACCCGGTCAGTAGATGGTGTTTACTCAGGTTGTACCGGAGGAAGAATATAATGTCATGTTGTTTGAACGTGATGGATGGGCCATCACAACAGTGGAGACATACAACACCAACATAGCCATGAATGTACTCTATCACCAAGCACATGACTATGGTATGTTTATCTTGATTAACTTTAACTACATCAAGTATATGATATCAATGTAACATTTTGGATTATCTGTAACTAATTATGTATTATTAACTTCAGATTTTGAAGCCCGTCGGATGAACTGGATGTGTAATTGGACGTTTCACAATGTCCATGACCAAGAAGAAAGGGCATTCTATAGAAAGATGAATGCATGCTTCTGGAGAGATGGTCGACTTGTAAGTGTATTGAAACTTTTCTATACTTCCTTTATGCATGGTCGATGTGGTCATATATTTTGTTCTGTGTATTTGGCCTGTTTGGGAAGCAGTAGTGACAGAGTTGCTTAATAAGATGTGTATCTGTCAATTTTTTATAAGATATATGTGAGTCTGACAGGACGATTGATAGATCATAACGTCTGATAGAATCACCCCAAAAACACTAATGCTTAGTTTTGTACATTTTGTAAAAGGTTATTCCTTCAACACTTGTGAAGAAGTACAATTTGTATGGGTTCTCTGTTACTGTTATGAAGCATCAAAGGATAGAGATAATGTTCGAAGTGCGTGACAGAACTGTGCAAGTTGGTCAAGGGAAGGTGAGAAGGAAAGTGGCAATTGTTTCATCAGCTAGTTTCAGGGAGTTAAAGGCGGAAGCAGGGTTTGGTCAAGGTTCAATGGTCTGCTTCTTTCTAAGTGATGAAACAAACAGGTCACTGAGACTTTTAAAGTTTGATGTGATCTGATGGTTGTTTGTATGTTGGATGAATGATCTTTTATAAACAACTTGTGTAGTATCTGATTCGGATAATCAATATGGGTTTGTTCCTAGTAGCCTGTATGTATGGTGGGCACAAAAAAAACTTGATGAATGATTAGACAATGTTTTGTAACTATCTGTGTAGGATAAACCATATGGGTTTGTCCATAGACAATGTTTTGTAAGTTTGATACAATCTATATGCATCATTTTATGTTTTCAAACGGATTATTAGTAACACTTGTTTGGTATGTGTTGACTTTATAAGTCAAATTGGGTTATTCCAAACACTCCCCCTAAATTGCATATGCAATTGCTAACTCATAAAATGTAAACACCAAAAACTAAAGCTGCAAATGCATACATAGAATTTTTTGATTGATTAAAACTTTACACGTTTGTTAATAATTTTTTGGTATGTGTTGACTTTATAAGTCAAAAATGGGTTATTCCAAACAACTCCCTAAATGGGTTATTTCAAACGAATTATTAGTAACACTTGTTTGATATGTGTTGACTTTATAAGTCAAATTGGGTTATTCCAAACACTCCCCCTAAACTGTATGCAATTGCAAACTCATAAAATGTAAACACCAAAAATTAAAGCTGCAAATGCATACATAGGATTTTTTGTTAATAGACACAGTACACCAAATACCACAACTTGAAATGCTAAAACATATATTTATATTGCATTATAGTTAGAGTACATTACAATAACATCAGAAAGTAGATCAACCCTTCATCAACAACCAAACAAAAGATACATTTACATAACCTTGTTAACAACCTAAACATGGAAAACAAGGTACCAAAAGACCACATTTACCTACCCCCATCAAATACCCAAAAGTGACTAATTATATTCAGCCATGGAAGCAACATAACCTTCCTGGTTACGAATACCTTCATCAGCTTCACCATAAATCTTTATCAAACAAGCAAGTTGGTCGATGTGCCTGGCCTGGGTTCATCTAAGCGCAACCAAAATGGAATGCGCCACACCATGCTCTCCCAAAGATTCATTCTCCTCAATCAGCTCCCTACGCTTGAGAATCAGCCTCTTTAGATGATCTATAGGTGCACGAATTAGGTTTTTAAAAAACCCTTCTTCAGCCGCCTCTTGTCCAAACCACAATCCTATTCGATCATTGAAGCGTGAAGAATCAACCACTTCCATAAGTTCATTCAACATTGGGAAATCTTCCATTAGGAGATGTGCGAGGAAAAGGCGGTTGGATGGGTTTATTGGTTAACGCACAAAAGTAATTAGCGTCTCAGGGAAGAGACGGTCATTGGTTTTAATAATGAATATTTTTTCACAGTTGGTCCCTCAATTTTTCTATCTTGCCGTTGTAATACTTAAAACTCCCGCCCATTATTAAGTTGAGTGTTTGATGAGGCGAAAAATGAACCACTTTTAGGGGGTCATTTAAGCCCGGAATTGAATTTATTTGATCAAATATTACCCTAAATCGTTCCTTTTGTGATTTTAGGTACTTTGGGAGAGAAATCTGGAAAAGGAAGCAATTCGGACGTTTTTGGAGCATAAAAGTGAAGAAAACGCCAAAAACTTAATTTTCCAAGCTGGGAACAGTAGGTGACGGCGTCAAGAGCAACATTTTGACGGTGTCAAGAGTAATTTTCATGACGGCCCAGTACAGAAATGAAGGCGTCACAAGGAAGAGCGTCAAGAGTAAAATACGTGATGGCCTGGAAAAAGTTATAACGTGACGGCGTCAGAAGTAGATCAAGGCAATCCGAGAATTCTTTTGGCGGCGAGATGACAGCGTCACCAATTTGGTCTTGACGCCGTCAGCCTCAATTTCCTATATATAGTCTTCTAATTTTCATTCATAAAAAAAGAGAAGTTTTGGAGAAACCCTAAGGCCGAACTTAGTACGAACTTTACTGGTTTTTCAAGGGTTTTCAGCCCTTGAACCCTTTCATGTGTAATTGAGATAAGTGTTCTTCTAATTCAATCAATATGTCTATGCGTTGGTTGTCTATATCTTGTTCTTGTCATAATTCCATCATGCTAGGCTAGATCTATCTTGTGTTTGCTTAGATCTAATGAAACCTAGATGTTAATTATGTGTTGATTACTTGTTTATGGTTGTATTGGATGAACGATTTCGATGTTAGGCTTAAGAAAACTAGCAGATCTCCAAATGGTAACATGCTTGAACGTCTTAGGAAACATGAACTGACGTGCACTAGGTTTTATTGGTTGTATTTAATGCATGAGTAAATTCTAATGATCCCATGTTAGGAGCTTCTTAGCCGGCTCGACATAGGAGTGAAGTAGGCACTCATAGGATTGGGGAATTAAGTGCGCCACCCCATGAATGGTATTAAGGAATACAATCCGTCATCCACGCAACTATAACAAGTAATTAATGCGTAAAAGATATCTAGGGAGTAGTGAAATCTAAGTAAACACAATTTCTCCACTTATTGCTCACAACCTTAGTTTAACATAGTTAATTTTCATTTTTAGTATTTTATTTTGATTGCATCTTTAGTATTGGGTTAGTTGACTAGCAACTAATTCCGCCCAAATCCTTCAAACCCGAGATTTTTACTTGCTTTCTAAAAAATATAAAAATACAAAAATAATCATCCCCCATCTTTAGAACTAGTATTTAGGTTTTCTAACCCTAGCGATACTATTCCTAGCTGAACGATCAATCCCCGGGTACTTGTCACTATACTATACTACAACGATCAGGTACACTGCCTGGTGGGGGTTGTAAGCTTCTCGAGATCCCTTGAGAGATAAAGCCTGGTGCAATCCCTACGCATCAAGTTTTTGGCGCCGCAGCCCGGGGAATAGTTATTGTCTAGGTTAGAATCTCTTTTTATTAGGTCTACTTGCTAGATTCCTTTCTAGTAAGATTTTATTTTATATTTAGGTTTTCTTTAGTCTATCTTTTTCTTTGTGCCTTTGTTAGTACATTAAAATTCATTGACTATTCCGTTGACCATTATGGAAAACGCGAACCCACCCCTTTCCCCTAGAGAAGTAGTTGTGTTACGTGAACAAATTGAGAGTGAGATTAGGGAACTTAGGGAGCTTAATAGGTTGATTAAGGTTGAGCTCGAACATGCATTTAGTGACCTAGCGACCGCCTTGTATTCAAATGAGGACCTAGGGCCTAATGACTTTGTGAATGTTATTGAGGGACTAGAAGAGGGGGAAATAGATCCGAAGCTTAATGATTACTTTAATCTATACCCCACTAAGGAGGATATTGCATATTATCATAATCTTATTGATAACCCGCGATCTCCTTTCACTATAATCGAACCTAAGATAAAGAGAGGCGATCCTAGGAATGCTAAGATACCATGTATGATTGGGTATAGACACGTTAACAATGCTTACATTGACTTTAAATCCCCAATCAACATCATGTCCTCAAATGTTTATAATGATATAGTGAAAACAAGACTTGAACCTATAAAAGATCCCAAATACCCCGGTGGAGTTTGTAACTTTGTCGGGAGAGTTAAAGGCTTACATGTCTTTGTTGGGAATTTCACTTTTATCACTGACTTTATGATTGTGGAAGATCTTGCTAATGTTATTGATTGTCGATTGTCAAATGTCGTGTTTGGTAAACCGTTTGTTGAGGAGTCTAAGTTAGAATATGATGAGATATAAGGGACAATCCGATTTGCAAGTAACACCGATAGGATCACTTATAGGATGCCTAATAGAATGAAAGATTATCGCTTTATATCCCGATTTGATAAGGATAACGTTGGTGCTTTTGAGGACATCAATGAAGAGGATAAGAAAAAGGGCATGGATTATGTATGGGAAAAGAGGAGTCTTTTCTACAAAGATTGCTTGGCCCTAGGACCAAGGTATAAAGTCGATAAGGAATTTGCCCAAAGGATTATGGGGGCGATTGAGAAAAAGGTGATTGGTTTCTACAAAGAATATTTACAATCGGAGAGTGAAACCAACGATGAGGTCACGTAGTAATCCATGACCTTGAGTCTAGCTACAAGACTCGTAAATAAAGAAAAGCGCTTCTTGGGAGGCAACCCATGCTTTGTGTGATTTTTATTTTGTTTGTTTGTTTGTTATTTACTTCCGTATGCATGCTTTATTTTTATTGTTGGTAGATCATGTTTCTCAATTAAATAGTGGAAACACTTTACTTTGTTGTTTTGGCCTAGTCTTAACTCCACCTAAAAGTATTTTTGCAAAAGATAAGTGTAAGGGGAAACCCCAAATATGTTTTTAAGAAACAAACCGATCATGATTCTCCACAATATTAAGTGAACATGTATATTCGTATTTGTTAGAATCAAATGCTTGTATCGAGTCATAATGAAGTTTTGCAGGATTTTCCAGGAAGTAGGACCAAGTTTTTCCGGAAATTTTCCGGAAACTTAACATAAGAATTTCTGCAGGTCACTTCTGACGGCGTCATGAGATTACTCTTGACGGCGTCACGTGTAAAAATCTGGAAATTTTACCGGTTTTGTTTTTCTAACGGAGTCTTAAAGTTTTTGTGAATTATTAAGTTTGATAATCTCCAGGAAATCTGCAAACTTCATTCCACAAGCATTATATCTTACTTTGTTTTCTAGGATTTGGTAACTTATATAGATTACCGCCGATTTTATGCGAGGTTGCTTTGTCTATTTTCTCAGGATTTACAGGTTATGTATGACAAGAAGATGATTTATATTCTAGAAGGGAAGCTTTGATTGTTCATTTTCTTGGAGGAAGATTTAACCTGGCCACCATATTATCCATACCGAGCGAATCAGGGGAGTATTTGATTTCA
The DNA here is from genome assembly GCA_030686995.1 of Artemisia argyi. NCBI lineage: Eukaryota > Viridiplantae > Streptophyta > Magnoliopsida > Asterales > Asteraceae > Artemisia > Artemisia argyi. The sequence continues at coordinate 266,680,908 of CM060709.1, read as the reverse complement.
TTCTTTTTACTTTTTCACTTTTACATTCTTTACTTGAACATTGGGGACAATGTTCATCTTAAGTGTAAGGGGAGGGTAAAATGATGATACCTTACATGTACACTTTCGCTTGAGTTTGTTTTGTTTGATGGTAGATGTGTAATAAAACTATGAGAAATACTTGTTAGTGCAATTTTAGTGCCAAATTTAAAATTTTTTACAACATTTAGGAGTGAAACTTTAGCCATAGCAAGCGTCTCATGGATAGGAGATTGTATGACTAGCACATAACCGTATATTCAGAAAAATTTTCCACCCAAATATGTGAGGTTCGCCTTTAGATTTGATAGGAAAAGCATTTATTATTAGTGTTTATGAGTGTACCGGTAGCATTTAGATTCTAGAACTTGCGTTAGTGATGCATCCCGAGACCGCTAGTGAGACTACATTCGTGTGGTAGGATTTACTACATGATAAGAGGCATTAGGATCACCCTTGTGTTAAACCCGTATCATAATTACTTGACCATTTAAGTCATATTATTTGGCTAGTTAAGTCAACTAATTTTCCCACACCCTTAGCGTTGTACTCATTTTTAGTACACGAAACCCCTAGTACACCCCTCCGAGCCTATCTTTTCGTTTCTAACTTTAAGCATTTTACTTAAAGGAAGAATTTGTTACACCCCACTTAAATGTACACCCAAATCGCCTTAGCCTTCCGTGTATGCGCTCATTTTTAGTGCATTATTGTTATTTGTTAAACCCTAAGTTAACTATCTAATTGATTACATGATTGCTAAGTCGAGTCATATCCTTGTACATATTGTTTTGGGACGATTGGGACTCATGAGTAAAGTACTTATTTATGGAGTAATGGGGAAGAACATCATATATTACCCCCATATGTGCGTTAATCTTAAAAGTACTCCAAGTGTTTTGATTTTCTTAATTCGAGTCATTAGATTAGTTTATTGTAAAGTATATAAAGATTCAAGTGTAAGGGGAATTTTCATTCCCTATGATGTATTATTTTGGATGGTAGGGTAAGAGTGTATGCAAAGAAAAAAAAAAAAAAAAAAAAAAAAAAAAAAAAAAAAAAAAAAAACGGACTACCATCCTGTTTCATTCTATGTTTATTTTATGTTTTTGTTATTTTTCATTTATTAGCTTAAGTCGAGTCTAGTCTTGGCTTAGCAACGCCATATTGTACATGTAATTAACCAAGATTGTTAACTCGCCACCAGTAAAGATTGCCTTTATCCAACAAAATCGTGTATTTCATATCCCTACACCTAACGTTACAACCCTTTAAAAAACCTCTTTGATAGTTTATCCTAGGTGCTTACGCCATGTGGTGGAGGTTTGATCCTTTCCCAAGCCTATGGTAATCTATTTTGCTATGACAGGTAGTGAGAGATATCTTCCGTTTCCATATTGTAATTTATACTTTATTACACCCGAGAGATGTGAGTATCTAAACACTATTTGTGAGGTGCTAGTGTATGACCTTCGTGCTTGTCTATTGGTCTTTAGTGGAACGATTATTTGTTGTAATTACTTTTATATTAGTGTTAAATGACCCCTAACTTGTATTTTGACTAGAATAAAAGCGCATTTGCTTGAGGACAAGCAAATCTCAAGTGTAAGGGTATATGATGAGGCGAAAAATGAACCACTTTTAGGGGGTCATTTTAAGCCTGGAATTGAATTTATTTGATCAAATATTGCCCTAAATCGTTCCTTTTGTGATTTTAGGTACTTTGGGGGAGAAATCTGGAAAATGAAGCAATTCGGACGTTTTTGGAGCATAAAAGTGAAGAAAACGCCAAAGACTTAATTTTCCAAGCTGGGAACAGTAGGTGACGGCGTCAAGAGCAACATTTTGACGGCGTCAAGAGTAATTTTCATGACGGACCAGTACAGAAATGAAGGCGTCACAAGGAAGAGCGTCAAGAGTAAAATAGGTTACGGCCTGGAAAAAGTTATAACGTGACGGCGTCAGAAGTAGATCAAAGCAGTCCGAGAATTCTTTTGGCGGCGAGATGACGGCGTCACCAATTTGGTCTTGACGCCGTCAGCCTCAATTTCCTATATATAGTTTTCTAATTTTCATTCATCAAAAAAGAGAAGTTTTGGAGAAACCCTAAGGCCGAACTTAGTACGAACTTTACAGGTTTTTCAAGGGTTTTCAGCCCTTGAACCCTTTCATGTGTAATTGAGATAAATGTTCTTCTAATTCAATCAATATGTCTATGTGTTGGTTGTCTATATCTTGTTCTTGACTTAATTCCATCATGCTAGACTAGATCTATCTTGTGTTTGCTTAGATCTAATGAAACCTAGATGTTAATTATGTGTTGATTACTTGTTTATGGTTGTATTGGATGAACGATTTCGATGTTAGGCTTAAGAAAACTAGCAGATCTCCAAATGGTAACATGCTTGAACGTCTTAGGAAACATGAACTGACGTGCACTAGGTTTTATTGGTTGTATTTAATGCATGAGTAAATTCTAATGATCCCATGTTAGGAGCTTCTTAGCCGGCTCGACATAGGAGTGAAGTAGGCACTCATAGGATTGGGGAATTAAGTGCGCCACCCCATGAATGATATTAAGGAATACAATCCGTCATCCACGCAACTATAACAAGTAATTAATGTGTAAAAGATATCTAGGGAGTAGTGAAATCAAAGTAAACACAATTTCTCCACTTATTGCTCACAACCTTAGTTTAATATAGTTTATTTTCATTTTTAGTATTTTATTTTGATTGCATCTTTAGTATTGGGTTAGTTGACTAGCAACTAATTCCGCCCAAATCCTTCAAACTCGAGATTTTTACTTGCTTTCTAAAAAAGATAAAAATACAAAAATAATCATCCCTCATCTTTAGAACTAGTATTTAGGTTTTCTAATCTTAGCGACACTATTCCTAGCTGAACGATCAATCCCCCGGTACTTGTCACTATACTATTCTACAACGATCAGGTACACTGCCTGGTGGGGGTTGTAAGCTTCTCGAGATCCCTTGAGAGGTAAAGCCTGGTGCAATCCCTACACATCAGTGTTCACATTTGTCCCTAAATTTGACATTTAATATAATTAATCCCACCCCATTAAATCCTTACACACACATTGAATGGTACCAACTTTTGTTGGTTAAATTGTGTTTTGCAAATTTTGTTGTTACTGATATCACTAGCAGTTTGGATGACTGTCGTTGAATGTTGCAAATCATAGACCACCACTTGACTTATGGATTTGCAATTCTGACTTTATAAAATCAAGCTTCAAATAGAAAATGTCATTTACCATTTGAGTCATGGATTGCAATGTTGCTTTCTAGGCTCAAATGTAAATGGTATTTTCAACTTTGACTTTCCAATGCCAAGTGAAAATGTTATATGGAAGTTTGACTTTCTAAAGTCAAACACCCAAATCCATAAGAGACCCTGAGTATTTCAAAACTTCGACAAACACCATTTAACACAATTTGGTAACCAACATATGCACAACCTAAATTACGCATTTTTTTACAACCTAAAGTTAATGCAACCATATAAACAAATACCAAACAACAAAATACGAGGTTGATTGTCATAAGGCATTCAACCCATACATAAACAACAAACACTAGAAGAATTCTACTACGGCTATGCAGGAAGCTCGATGTAGTTTCAACAGCTCCCTAGCCATGATATTGTTGGAATTTTATTTGGTTTAGTGAGTTTTGGAAAATGAGAGTTTGGATTTCGTTTTTGATTTTCAGTAAATGAAGTTTTTTGAGTTTTGATTTGGATTTTCATAAGGGTTTGTGTAATTGTGGTGGGTATAGCCGTATAAGGGTTTGGTGGGTGGGTTTATTGGTTTGCGTGCAAAATTAACTAGCGTATCAGGGAAGAAACGGTTAAGTTCCTGATTCGTCCCTAACGTTAAGTGTTGGCTTAACTACAGTGTAGAGGTGTAGTTAAAATGTGAAAGGACTATTATGCCCCTCAAAATATAACACAAAACATGCGTTGACCGAGACCAAATGGGTCAAGGGATGCATTCGGACTCAAAAAGTTAGGTTTTGGAATCCAGGCAATGATTTTCCCAAGTTTGGGGCCCAGGAGATGTTTTTGAGAAAGTTCATGGACCAACGATGTATTTTTGTCTAAAAGAAAAAACCCAATACAAAACTCCATTAAGGAAGGTACCCACATTATACCAAAAGTAAAAGTATTGTTCGAGGTAGTGAGATCTACACCACAAACTAGTTTTAAGATCAAATACATCACAAGTAAATCTATGACAATTTGGTATATCAAAAATGTAGAAATCAATGGAATACTGAAAACTATATTATCAAATTCAATAAATAAATAATAATATATCGAGAATAAATAAGAAAAACCTAACCCTAAATTAGACGGGCCAGGCCTAAAGGCCTTATTAGCTAACGTCCCCTCTCAAACTCACAATGCTGCAGCGGTAAACATTGATAGTTTGTCAAATAGAAAATAAATTAAAACTAAAAAAGCAAACGCTGAAAAGCGAGTGTCCCAGAGTGCAAACTCGGTGCTAGACGGAGTCTCAATCCGATGCATCCAAAAGAACTAAGTGCAGAGCACAGAGCAACATAAATACGGAGATGAACGAGAGTAGAACAGGCAGACAGACAGATGCAGGCAAAACCGGGTGGAACTAGATGTGGAATCACGTGTGAAACCAGATTCAGAACCTCATGCAGATTCAGACAGTGCAGACACACAGAATCAGGCAGACAGGTGCAGACAGATAGATTCACTTCAAACCAGGTGGAACCTGATGCATCAAAATGTATGCATATTGCATGCCCTTTACAAGGAGACAGACAGATACATGATTGGGCATGGTGTATCCAATTTATTACATATTTATATCTATATTTCACATTAACCTCCTTTTTTACATTACAAGGAGAAACCAAAAGGTATCCATATTGCATGCCCTACAAATTTTATTTTTTATTTTTTTTATAATTTTTTTTTCTTATAAATATGGGTCCTTTTTTTTAATGTAAATATGGGTTCTTTGGTATTTATGGACCCACCAAGTATTTAAAGTTAGTGAGCCAACTAATCCCAGAGCGACTACTCTTTTGGATAGTCTGGGGGAATATTTTTCTCCCAGGGTTCGAACCCAAGACCTCTTGTGTAACACCCCGACCCGACAAGGGTAAAGATGTCACAATAATATGGTGTTACATCAGAACAAACAGAACAGATCAAAAGCGGAAGTCTTAAATAAATAACTTACTTCAAATTACTATGGTCAAGAATCTTCAATTCAACTCTACTCTCAATCCAAGAAACCATTCCAAAGCTAACTTGAATACCTGCCGCGATGAAAGAAAATGCGGCTGAGCTTACAAAGCCCAGTGAACGGATATAACAATAATAAACTGAAAATAAATGTTGAAGTACAAATACTATATTTTGGGGAAAACATATTTAGGTATAACGAATAATACGGAAATAAAATGTATATGTTAGATAAGGAATTCATACAGTCATCTGTACGAACAGAGTCAGAACCATAATAATACCATGAGCTCAGAAACAGCTAACTTATCATAATCACATATCTTCATAAACATATATATACAGGGGAGACCTCTCAGATAATCAGACAATAATGAGGGGTGTCCTCATATGGGTGGAGTAGCTAGCTCCCAGAAATGTGAAGGACGTGTATTGCACACACAACCACATTCACCAGACAAATCATATCATATCAGAAACTGAAACAGATCTAGGATGCATCCATACGCCCCTACCCATTCACATGCAGACCAATCAAAGGGACGTGGCAGAACATCACTCTACTGCCCTAGAGTCATGTCAGAGGTGCATCCCTGACACGGACATGGAACCCCCATGCCTAGTGAAGCTCATGTAATCAAAAGGTTCGTATTTAAAGGTTCAAAACATAATTTTCATATCAGAAGATTCAAATATCAAGGTTTTCAAAACAGAAAGTTCATAACAGAGGTTGTAATTACGAAGGAAACCTTAAAAGTAAGGTCAGAATATCCGTACCTTAGCAAAGCAATGAAATCACAGGAAAGATTCACAGAAGGGAAAAGTTCACTTCTTCAATATATTTATACCTGAATTAGAGTTCATTTTATCATTAATAACTTTGTCTTAAATCTGATTCCTCCTTTTAATCAACTTTCTATTTTTAGTAACTTTCCATATTTAGTAATTTTCCCAAATTAGTAAGGTTCTCTAATTAGAAAGATTACATAGTAATTTAGGTTTACACTTTAAGTAAATCATTATTATGAGATTAGGGTTTCATTATAACAAATGAGTATAGTTTAGGGTAAAACATGTCAATTTTTAAAAGTTTAGGGTTAATATGTTAACTTCCATAATTTTGGGTTTAATATATAATTATTCCAAAGTTAAGGTCTAAAGTGTAAATATTACATTTTCCACATTTTATACCATATTTATAATTTCAACCCTTTAATTTTATTAATGTTACAAATTAAACCTTTTAATTAAATAAATTACAAGTTTATCCTTATAATATTCATATTTACACATTAAGCCTTTAATTATCCAAATTTACACCTAACAACCCATTGATATCAGATTATACTAAACAGCCCTTAACTTTCATAAATTACAAGTTTAACCCTTTTATTAAATCTTTTTAATTACCAAACTTACACCTTTAGTCCCTCACTAATTTATATACTAATTAACCCTCTAGTTTTCATAATTTACAAAATAGTCCCTCAATTCTTAATTAATTCAATTTGGATTTATTTATATATATAATTACATAATTTACCCTTTAATCCTTTTAGTTGCAAAATTTACATATAACACCCTCATATTATATTTTCTTCAACTCACCCCTGATCTAATACATCTTATAAAAATAACCCACATGTTTACAAAATTACAAAACACACCCTTATATTTTATAATAAATAATCGGTTTTAATTAAAACCACCAAACCCTAACCCTAAGTTACCAAATCATTACTAACATTAATTACAACCTTAAACATCATTAATTACATCAAATCCAATACCAAACCCTAACCCTAACCCTAACTTTCCCTTTTTCTCTTTTTTTTTTTCTTTTTAATTTAATAAAAATGATTATAAAATAATTCCCAAACATGGTTTCTAAGTCTCGAAAATTATGAATCTTATTTTTCTGATGTTATATGATGTTCATAGGACCTGATAAAAATATATACCAGACCTCAAAAATTCGCATGGCTGTTTCCTTAATTTTAATTCGATTTAGGGTTTATTAACTTATATAATTTCGTATGATCATATTAGCTTGCATGATTCAATTCTACTATTTTCTTCAGATAATATATGATATTTAGAGTTGTAGAAAAATACCAGAATGGTTTAGAACGTGTGGTTTTGAGCAGAACAATTTGAACATCTCGGCTAGCTTTAATCGCCACTATTAAATCTCCAGGCTTCACACGTCGACCCAGACTTGAACCAATATTTTTCTCACCCTTTTTGTACTTGTAAAAGACCAGTAAAATTGTTTGGAAGCTGTGGAAAACTATGAGTCGACTGAATGGAATTTAGGGATTCGGTTTTAGGGTATAAAAGCCGACTAAGGATTTTTAAAAAATATATAAATGTGTAAGGGTAATATTTATTGGATAAAATAGTTATCTTGGGCTGCAATCTATTGTGATAAGTTCAAATTAAAAGATTATACATGTTTCCTATTTATTTGGGATTTATTTCTTAATTTAAATACATATATTTAATATATATAATATACATAAATCGACTTTATTTATTTATATTAATGTTACAAAAATGTACAAATTTTATTTATACATAATTTATTGTAATCATTTGTTGCAAAGTTCTAAATTTTTACAGTTTATTTGGTATTTATTTAAATGTTAATTCAAATTTTTTGAACATAGAGGTATTTTAGTCATTTTGCATGTTTTTGAATTTAAGGTATTACTTCTTGGCACTTTCATCCTAAAAGACTAAGCCCTTGCCATAGAGTCACCTTGTTGGTTAAACATATATCACCTTTAGCTTATACAAAAATGCAAAAGATATAAATGAAAATTTCAAGTCCTTTTATCTTTTATATAATAAAACAAAACCTCTAGTGGGTACTTTGAAAAAAAAAATATTTTCTTATTAGGTAATATTTTAATTATTATTTTTTAATTTAAAATTTTAAAAATTTGTTTTATTGATATACTACACAAGTAGAAGATAAATACAAAAAAATATAATTAAGATGCAATACTACATAAGTAGAAGATATATACAAAAAAATATAGATACGATGTGATTAAATTTTTAAATGATTATCTTTAATAATAAATAAATATAATTAAAAATCATAAATCAAACAAACAAAAAGATTAAATTATTTGGTTTTTAAAAAATAAAAATATAATATTAAAAAAAAATTAAAAACCCGCGCATGCTCGGGCATTATAACTAGTTAGTAGCTATAGTCTACACCATTTAATTCTTATGCAAAACCATACACGCTATCCCTCTTTTAATTTAATACCCGAATCTTTTATATAATAAAACAAAACCCCAAGTGGGGACTTTTCCATTTCCAAAAAACTAAATCATTCCTTATTTAGTAATAATATTATTTAAAAAAAATATTTTCTTATTAGATAACATTTATATTTATCCATAACACAAGTAGAAGATAAATACAAAAAATATAGATAAGATGTAATTAACAATAGGATTAAATTTTTTAAATAATTATCTTTAATAATAAAAAACTATAATTAAATATCATAAATCAAACAAAACAAATATTAAATTATTTATTTTTTAATAAATAAAAATATATGATTCAAAAATTTTTTAAAAAAACTCGCGCATGCGCAAGCATTATAACTAGTATCTATTAGACCAGATAACATGTAATGCCTAAACTGACAATTAAGTACATCATTTAATTCTTATAATAATAGAATATGTTTACACCACCGTGCATGTAAAGTGGCAGAACCATAAGCTCATATTTATGATGTTCATTGGGAGTTAATAATTAGTATGACAAACATTCAATTTATGCTACATAGTGTTGTCACTTATTTAAATCTTTTACACACACTTGTCTATCAAAGCTTTAAATATTGACATATCTACATAAAACACTTGCCAATCTTAGACATTAATCTCAACTACCTAACTAAACAATCGTTTTCTTTTAATTCAATGAAGCTTCTCATATTGAGACTAAGCTTCATACATTTTGTTTCATATTCTATAGTATTCTGATACACACACAAATTATCTTTGAGCACGTAATGTTGCCCACAAATACTAGTTTTCTTGATCTCCTTCGTAATTGTACACCCAACCCAAATGTACGATTTGCATTGCCTAATGATGATACATTTGGGACATTTGATGAATGCAACATACAATATGGTAAGGGTAACAGTGAATCAAAGAGTGACGTTGGAGATGACTTTGATGATGGGAGCGAAGTTGCAGTTCAATCACACTATCAAGGAGTCATGGATTTTATGAATGATGTTGGCGATGCATCAGATGATGACGTTGACGTTGACGACAAGGTTTATATAGATGTCTGGAGTGTATTAGAAAATAAAATTTGAAACTTGGAATTTATGCTAAACATAGTGTTGTCATCTATTTAAATCTTTCACACACATTTGCCTTTCAAAGCTTTAAATATTAACATATCTTCATAAAACATTTGCCAATCTTAGACATTAATCTCAACTACCTAACTAAATAATAGTTTTCTTTCGGACTAAACTTCCTACATCTTGTTTCATACTTTGTAGTTTTCTCATACACACAAATTAATAATGAGTATATGACAAACATTCAATTTATGCTACATAGTGTTGTCACATATTTAAATCTTTTACACACATTTGTCTTTCAAAGCTTTAAATATTACTACCTCCGTCCCAAAATTATAGTCCCCTTTTGACTTTTTCGGTCTTTCTTTCTCAACTTTGACTTTAAATATTTTTGTTTGTGTTATACAATAATTGATGAAAATTATACCGATGAAAAATACATTTAAAACTCAATCCATTCATATATTTTACATCAAGTATTATGTAATATAAACAAAAATATTTAAAGTCAAAGTTGAAAAATAAAGACCGAAAAAGTCAAAAGGGGACTATAATTTTGGGACGGAGGGAGTAACATATCTTCGTAAAACACTTGCCAATCTTATTGGTTTAAATGCATATGGTTGCAAACGCTTAAAAAATTGAAATATTAGTTGCTTTTTAATGGCCTAATTCATTAATACATGAGAATTATTTTATTTTATGTTTTAGAAAATCGGTTCCTAGCTAGGTAGACCCGAAGAACCGGAACCGGAATCAAAAACATTATTTGGTTCGGTTTACAATTCTTACTTTTCATAAAATTCGGTTCCCGGATCCATTAGGTCCAATTCCGATTCCGAACACATGCTCATCCCTACTTTGAATACTAGTTTAACCAAATTCTTTAATGGAATGTACCTTCTAAAAGAAAGTTCATCGATGTAAATGGGAATATTTAAAAATGTATACTATAAATAGTGCTGAGCAATCTCGACCGACTCCCGACAACCGACCGAATCCCAACAAATACCGATCGTCCCGAAACCAAATCAATGACAGTCGGGTCGATACTCGGGGGGGGGGGGGGGGGGGGGGGGTTAGCATATTTGGTTTTCAGGTCGGGACGGGTCACGACGGGACCGGCCAAAAACCGAGAAAACACAAGCAAAACCGACCAAAATGGACGAAACCGAAACCGACACAACCCGACATCTACTCGGTACGGGATTCAGTTATGGTTTTCCATGTAATCGGTTTCGAGATGATTCGGGTTCGGGTTGGGTCCGGCCCGATGCTCAGCCCTAACTATAAATACTAATCTTAAAATTTTCATCTTGTTTTGATGAAGTTATCATTTTAGATTCTAATTATAAGTTCATTTATCTCTTCTTCTTTTCTAAAAGCAGAAGTATTATTTGGTTAACAAAGTTGATAGTCGCACCCAACATTGAACAATCGCTTTCTCAAAAATTAAAATCAACTTCAATTCCCTCTTGTATTTCTTTTATGCATATTCGTATATATTAATAAAAACAAACGTAACAAAAAGTTCATAGTGAATACAACCGTCATGCATCATTCTAACGTACCAAGGATATGATCACGGAAAAGTGGACAACGTTGACTCGTGATTGCAACAAGTTTGTAGGAATAGTCGCCGAATATGAACATCTTAGTGCTGAAAACGATTCGACGTGGCTAACTCGTATACTGATTATTAACTCCCAATGAACATCATAAATATGAAAGTATTTATATATTTATATCATATTTCATATATATTTAGTTTACAAAAAGATGTGGCATAAGGCGGCGTGACGACATGATCAAGCCTCACGCCTTTGCGAGGCCTTTGCGGGGCCTTTTAGGCCGGATGCAGTAAGGAGAGATAATCTCTCCCAATTTCACTACCACGTCAGCTTTATCTATCTAACGATTGGGTACATTAGTAAGGGCAACCTACACTACAAAAAACATACTCATAAAAATACATATTCTACACACACACACACAAAAAAAAAAAAAAAAAAAAAAAAAAAAAGTAATCTCGATCGCGATTGCGACCTTTATCCTCCAAATGCTCACTCGATCGACTCATCCTGATCGATCAATTCAGTCGATCGCTACCCCTTACTGCAGGTAGCCTTAGAACCATGAACATCATATGTGGCAGTATGCTTGTAGTATGGATGACGAGGGTCACTCCAAGCTTGTCTGGTTGAATAAGTTTTAAATAGCATTTTTACTCTTATGACTTATGAGAGATACAATTGCGAATTTGGAAATTTTTATGACAATCAACATTTTGAACTTCTAAAGCGTGTACTTTATATGGTCGATATACTTTGATTTTGATATTCTATTTTTTAACATTCCGAGATTATACGAAGAACAAACAATTATAGTTATTAGTATGAACACCGTGATTTGAATATTGTAAACCACACTAGTTCATTTACATATATTTTTAACACAATTCTAGTCTCGCACAACATGTAATGACAAAAATGTATGTTTGTGCTACTAGCCTACTACGATTAAACTGTCAACAAATTATCTGCTATTCTTAAGGCAACAGTGAATTTTTTGCAATAACAATTCAATAGCAACAGCCAACAGATAACCTAAAACAACAAATGCAATGTATGTTTCTTATCTACCACAATGTACTTATTAATCAAAATGGAATAGGTGCAGAATTGCTTTTGGCTTCTGTTACACACCAGCGGTTCAAGGGATGGAACGAGCCAATAGGATAACACCTGCATCAGTTTGTGTTTAGGATAACTATCGTAATTATCTTTCTGTTTAGGATAAGTGTCGAAGTGTGTTTAGGATATGTGTTGAGTCTGTGTTCAAGTCATATCATATTAGGATAAGTATTTGTCTTCGTTTAGGATTATCTTGTTTCGAGTATTTAAGCTCATCGTATGAATGAAATTATCAAGTTTTTAGCCAACAAATATATCTGTTCTTCTTCTCTGATTTCTTAGGAGCCTGCACTCGCTTAAAGAGGTGCTTTATCTCGATACTATCCTTAACGGGTCGTATCAGTCTAACAACCAGCTAAACATGTAGAATAGCAGTAAAGAGAGAGACACGGTTGAAATAAAGAAACAAAATGACACATATTGCAAGTCTCATGCAAATCTTAGAAAATGAAAGAAACATCAAATAAGTCTTGCAAATATTACAACCCCTTTCGAAGTCTGGAAAGTCAAAGAGAATAAAATACTAGAAAGCAAGGTTATCAATATAGCCATCTTATCTGTGATCGTTTTTGTCTTCACAATATCGAGTTCATAGAATCAAATCGGGATATTAAGATCCCCATTAATATGTCAATTTTCTCATAAGATTTGTAGTGCTATATAGTCTACACAACATACAATATTATAGACAAAATTAAATGAAAAAATATCATAATTTAAACAACGTAGTAACAGAAATACTAGAATACTAAGAGTTCATTTTTCAATCGTCTATAAATAATTTAGTTCAATACCAAATCATTACCTCTTCGAGATCATTACCTTTTTAGTTTCCTCTTTAAACCAAAATCTAATACTAAAGGTCATAAATACGAGTAACTAGGGCTGAGCATACCTGACCGATTACTGCCTCCCGTCCTGATTCCGACCATCCCGCCGGCCCGATTTCGATAAGTAAATGGGTCGGGAGTCGGTTTACGTTTTCCGGCTAATCGGGACTCGGGACTGTCGATATCGGGTCGGGACGGGATGAAAACCGAAAAAACAACAAAGAAAACCGACAAATCCTACCGATCCCGACCAATCGGGACTGTCCCGATACCGAACCGACTGGTTTCGGCTCGGGAGTCGGTTTGATTTTCCGGCGAAATCGGGATTCTCGGTATCGGGTCGGGACGGGACGGGCCCGGCCCGATGCTCACCCCTACGAGTAACATTGGGATAAAGTTTGAAAATTTAGACTAACTTAAAGAAAAAGTTGTCTAATAAAAAAAATAAAAAATAAAAAATTGGGTTTATAGCAGGATCGGGATTGATAGCGATCCTACGATCTTACTCATATCCTATGCTATTCAAGATCCTATTTCGATCTTGCAAGGTTTTCTTATGTAGGATCATAAGATCATACGATCCTACGATCAAGATCCTGATCTTCATAACCATGCTAGAAAGGTACCATAAGATATCACCATGTGTGATCAAATTTCGAAGATCGAGTCAAAAAAACATATGAGGTACGTCTGGACTTGCTTTGAATGTATCATTAGATTTAAGATGCCTTCATCACCAACCTCTTCATCACCACTAGCAGAGGGGATCACCACTAACTTCAGAATAGGCTTTTCCGATGAGGATAAACTGATTCTTGCTTGGCATATTTATCCTGTAGAACTTGGTGAAGGCCTTCTTGACAAACTTTAAAATCTCATAATAAAATTTGAAATATGGACAATCAACATTAACAATCAATAAACCTTCATAGAACAATGCCACTTTGCTCTCATTATAAAAGTGTTAGGTTTATAAAATGTGAGGTTAGTGAAGATTTCCCCCCACCCTATTAACACCCAAGTTAACATCCAAACACAATAATGTCAAACTTCTTTGAAAAGAGCTTGGTTTTATACTGGAGTGGAGAAAACATCTTCTGGGGGGACGTTATCTCCTTGAGGGGAAACAATTTCTGGAAGAACAAAAATTGCATTACCTTTGAGTATCTCCAAGCATTCGTCTTGAACTAATCCTAACAGCTGTTCAGCAATAGTCACCATTTTGTGATCCTTTTCAACACCAACCACTAAAAACTTAAGTTTTTTCTTTAAGAAACTAAGTAAACTTCTTGAGCCAATACCAAGACACAAAGATCTCGGCTTAATTTTCTTATTCAACTTTTCTTACATGTGATTAGATGTGAGACACAATGCATTTAGCATGCCCTGAACCTGTGGCTGGATCACTTTAGAAGTGTCAACTTGGAACTCAATAAGACCTATCTTATGTAAAGGTTTTAATAGAGCAAGATTCAAAGAATCTACATCCAGATTCTTAACTAGTAGAGGTACAATACGAAGCCTCATGTCACATTAAATAGAATATGGACAAGTTAAAAAGGTCAATCTTTTTTGGAAATCACGCGCTGCTTCTCTAACCGCAGCAAGTTCATTACCTTCAATTTTTATCTCGCCATGGAAGGTGCTATCAGTTTTTCCCCACAGTAACAATACCAATTAGCTCATCTTTATAGTCAATGAAATAGTTATCATCTAAACCATTTTCAACACAAACTTGGAGTTGAAATGTATCATGTCATGTAAGGCAAGTTTTACCCTCAAGTCCTCAGCGTCATCAATTGGTTTCTTAGTATAATAACTCGGGTCAGTTTTTTTGTTCATTATTAAGATAAGCCTAGAAACATTCTCATATTTCGGTATAAGCTTTTGCCTTCCTTGATCAGAACACAACAAAGGATCCCTTTCCTCAGTTTCGCCACAACTGGTGTATTAGTAGATGCAGGTGTTATTGGTAAGTCAATGACATAAATCTCAAGGTGCTTAGCGTAAAGAACCTCTGAGTCGAGTACCTAAATGTTTTCATTTAGTAAAGGGTTTCTTACATTGTCCAGCTTCACAATCCTGCATAGAGATAGTGTCCTTTAGGTTAGTAACCCACATTCTGCTAGAGCTCTTTCCATCTATGTAAAGAAACATACGTGATTCCATTAGTAATACATAAGGGTGATTTCGTCGCTTGGCGGTGGTGATTGTGGTTTTACACTCTCATTAATGCATTTCTACTTTTTCACATATTCCAAAATCTGAACCATATTAACTTTCTCGTGAATTATTATACTCTCGGTCTTCTTTTATCACTTTTCTTCTCTTTCATTTGCACACACACTCTCTCTTACCTCTAATCCTAGGGTTCAAAAAGACTGGCGCCGCCAGTGGTGCACCATGGTACTGACACCCCCACCTTGCGTGCTCGAGTGATTAAGTGAGTTTAGTGGCTTGCTTTAGTTTTGTATTTGTGTTATTTGTCTTTCAATGTATTTTTAAAATGGGTTTGTGTTTGTGATGTGGTTTTTAGTGGTTGTGGGTTGATTTGGTGCATGCGTGTGTGTGTTTTATTTTGTGTGTGTATGTCTGCAGGTACTGCGGAGAAGATAAGTGTTTATTTTTATTTTTTAATTTTATTAGTGGGTTGTCGGACTTTTTAGTGGGTTAAGGTTGGAGTAAACGAGTTTAACATTTTTCTAAATTTTTTTGGTAACTTTTTAATAAGAATATAATTTGTATTTTTATTTGAATGATTGACAAAATTAGTTGGTTTGGGAAAATGGAAAAGAAAAAAATCGTGGGTGGGGCCTTTTTGACTCAATTCTTGAGAGAGGTGGTGCTTTGGTGTGCGAGTGAGTTAAGTAAATTTCTGATGTGGCGTTGAGGTAGCAAACTGGCTCAAGTCAATTCGGGTCACGGTACCTAGCGCTCTTACATCAAAACTTTCAAGCACCATACAATATCGTGTTATCATCACCACAGTCACCGCACATCTAGTAGAACAATCAACTTCACCAGAGAACTTAATTAAATAGCAATGCCAAAGCCAACCACCATCACGACCGGAGAGCGGCCACATCACCCTTATGTATTACTAATGGAATCATGTATGTTTTTTTTGCAGAGATGGAAAGAGCTCTAGCAGAACTTCAGTTACTAACCTTTAGAACACTTACCGCATGCAGGATTGTGAAGCTGGATAACGTGAGAAACCCTTTACTGAATGAAAACATCTATGTACCCGACTTCAAGGTTTATGTCATCAACTCACCAATAACACAGCGTCGACTGATACACCAATTGTGGCGACACTGATCGTACCCAAGGACCAGGAAAGAGATTCTATGTTCTATTCCGATCAAGGAAGGCAAAGGCTTATACTGAAACATGAAATTGTTTCGAGGCTCATATTAAATATGAACAAAACAATTAAACTAAGTTATTATATTAAGAAACCAATTGATGAAGTTGAGCACTTAGAGGGTAAAAATGCCTTACAGGACATGATATATTTGTTTCAACCCCATGTTTGTGTTGAAAAGGGTTTAGATGATAACTATTTAATTGATTACGAAGATGAGCTAATTGGTATCGTAATTGTGGGGAAAACTCATACCGCATTCCATGCAGAGATAAAAGTTGAAGGGGTTGAACTTGTTTTGGTTGGTGGAGCGGTGTGTGATTTCTAACGAAGATTGACTTTTTTAACTTGTTCGGATTCTATTTAATGCGACATGAGGCGTTGTGTTGTACCTCTACTAGTTAAGAATTTGGATGCATACTCTCTAAATCTTGCTCTATTGTGTCTTATTGAGTTCCAAGTAGACACTTCCAAAGTGATCCAACCAGAGGTTCAGGGCATGCTAACTGCGTTATCTCTTACATTTAATCACCTAATAAAAAGTTGAATAAAAAGATTAAGTCAAACTTTGTGTCTTGATGTTGGCTCATGAAGTTTACTTAGATGAACATGTAATCGAATATACACAAAAGCAAATGCAGAGAACATCATAAGCACAAAAATAAAAAAGTGAATTCAATAACATAGACTGTATCCTCACCTCATGGCAACTCGAGAGTCTTGATGAATAATCATATGAGCATGATATTTTGGATAGATTTACATTTTTTTTAAAATTTACTCTTTGTTTGCTGCATCTCACCCTTTTCAACACCCATTTTAAATGATATACTCTTGTTTGAGATGTTTTGTGGGTCCCTACTTCATGTTCATTCTTGTGATTCCATTAATGGAAGAACCCAATCTATATGTATTTGTCGAATGCAATTTCTGCGAAGCTGATACGACCCTTTTAGGGGTTGTATCGGGATAAGACACCACTTCAAGCGTGTGCTGGCTCCGTCAGAAAATAGAGAGAAGAACTAGAGATTTGTTTATCTTAAACTTTGATTTATTGATTCATTGATAACATATGACAACTTAAATACTAGTTTATGAGATAACTCTCACAAACATAAGACTTATCCTAACATGACTCAAGACATATCTTAAACAATTACTTAACACTTATCCTAATAAACATAATAAATAAACTATGATAGTTATCCAACAAGGGTGTATCACTCCCCACTCCTTCAAAATCACCTTGCCCTCAAGGTGTTGTCTAAATAAATCTTGATTCCAGGATCCCACGTTTTTCTTTGAATTTTAGCCTCCATTCCCATGGCAACATCCATGTTTTCAAAAGTTACCAATAATAACAATGCCTTTGATGTGCTGGTATGTGCCCACTTTAGAATAACAACCAAACTTTCACCAATATCAAAAACACCGTCTATCGCGCTTCTAACATCATCAACACCAATATCTTCATCAACATCTAAGTACCCTTTAATAATAGGTGAAGCAAATTCAATGTTTAATGATGGAATAGTATCTGATTTCTTTTCAATTATACGCTCTATCTCTTTCTCTTCAATTGCCTCAAAACGAGCCTCGACTATATGGGCTAAAGAAAAAGCTTCTCCTAAAGTTGTAGGCCTTGCCCTCAATAGTTCTATTTGTAACCTTAGTTTAAGTCCGGAGATATAAAACGATGTAAGTAAAGATTCAGAGATCCCTATTACTCTATTTGAAAGTACCACAAACTCACTCTCATATTCGGCCACCGTACCCATTTGCAAAAGCTTAGAGAGTGCGTTTTCCGCGTCCTGATCGTTGCCGCCTGATTCCATGAATAATAACTCGAAGAACAAAAAAAATTTTCTGATGAATAGTGCCGATGAACAGTACTCGTGAATAGTACCCGGTGAACAGTTTTTTTTTTTTTTTTTTTTTTTTTTTTTTGGGATTAATTGGAACCCTAAAAAAAACCCTCTCAACGAGAGCTCTCAATGAAAGCACCAGTTGATACGACCCTTTTAGGGGTTGTATCGGGATAAGACACCACTTCAAGCGTGTGCTGGCTCCGTCAGAAAATAGAGAGAAGAACTAGAGATTTGTTTATCTTAAACTTTGATTTATTGATTCATTGATAACATATGACAACTTAAATACTAGTTTATGAGATAACTCTCACAAACATAAGACTTATCCTAACATGACTCAAGACATATCTTAAACAATTACTTAACACTTATCCTAATAAACATAATAAATAAACTATGATAGTTATCCAACAAGGGTGTATCATAGACACAAATAGTCAAATATCCAAACGATGAAAGGTTTTTCATTATAGTTTGTCTCAAGGTTTATTAAACTGGAAAGGATGTCTGCTTTTCATATCTAAAAAGTTTTAAGCAAGTTAACATTTTATTTTATTTATTTATTTTTTATTTTTATTATTTTTTTATTTTTTTATCGCAAGTTTAAATGGTCAGCGTTTTCTTATATTTTGTGTAATTGGTAGTCTAAGGTTTCAATGAATATAAGGGTGGACAGATGCTAGTGTCGGCAAAAACGTTCAGAAGTATATGTTGAGCCAATAACACCATACATTGTCAAACAAGAAAGCTAATAATTGAAAACAAGTTCGAATAATCAGCTGTTTCAAAATCAAAACACAATAATGTAGTAAGAATCACATTATATTTCAATAACAAAGGTTAAAAAATAGAAATTTAAAATTTAGGGTTTTTACCATTAACTGCTCTCGGATCAATTTTTTGTCCATCGGGTCTAATGTACTAAGTTGGGTACTTGTAGTCATCTTTCGAGCTTGTCAATTTTAGAGATTGTGAATGGAATCATAGAAAACAAATTAGGAGGAATTATCTACCTAATAAGATTAGTTGGTACATTTCATATCCAAATCTCAGGTTATGAAAACAAAAAACATATATGGAATACCACATCAAAATAATGTTCACAACTACTAACCACATGCTGATACGTACTCAATTTTTTATTTGAACACCCTTGCTAGTACTGTATACTTGTCCTTTTGGTAACAAAATCAAGCTACTTTCATATTTTCTTACTAAAAGAGTAGTCAATGACACACATAAAACCATAGTAAAAAACTGGTTACCCAAAAATGTAAATCTGGGAAACGTGGAACGCGTGGCTCTGTGACCAAAGAAGAGTTACAATTAAACCACTTTAGCAAAGTATATATTTTTGTAAAGTTTTATATAAAGTATTTAATCTTTATGCAGTTTGTAATTTATATTTAGTCTCAATGTACGTTAATATGTATCAACCTTCGCATAGCTATTTAAGCAAATTATTTAAAACCATGCGCGTTTTTATTAATTTCACATTCACATTTCGTACCCTTACACAAAGTTTCGTTCTTATCCATGTTATCATATAGGTTTGACGATTTTAAATATGATTTAGGGTTAAGGGAATACAAAATTCACACTATAGTAACCATACTTTAAAAATGAAAATATGACAGTAATTCTCGTAATTTACAAGATAAAAGATACTTCTATTTGTCAAGTTGTATTATATTGTACAAACAACATTTGTTTATAAACTCTTAAAGTGAGAACTATGAAATTGCTAATTTAGTCTTACTGGTCATCCATATATTTTCTTTCTATGACAACTTAAAGTTGAAATTTTGACCCAATAAATAATATTCATACACTAAGCACTTAATCATAGTGCTACAATATATTAAAACTATTTGCCGCTCTAAACTTCCGATATTATGTGCGAGTACTCGACTAGTATTTTTTTAAAATTATCAAACCGAAATAAATTAACTAAAATAGATGGAATGGTGGTTTCACACAAGTACACCATGTTATTATTTTTGGCACAATGTAATTCAATACAGAAATAAGATAAATAAGTTTGTGGCACAAAAACAAAATAAGCATAGTGCAAAATGCTTTTGGCGTTGCTTTACCCAAACTACCCAAGATTGTAATGCACATTTATCTAAATATTAGTTGACTCCGGACACCACCATATTTATTCGGTTGAACCTGTTCTTAATTTAGTTAATTATAAACGATTTGAAACCCCAAGACTTGCTCTCGATCTCTTTCTCTTTTGCGAAACCAAAAGCCTTATATCACACTGTATGTAGTCCGGGCAACTCTTGAAAGTTAATAGAACCCTGAAATCACGCGCACCCCATCGACTCAACTTCAAAGCCTTCAACCTTTAATTAAATATAATATTTATTGCTGGCATCGGTCATTGGTATAATAGATATCACCCCCATCATCGTACTTAACAAAGGCTATAGGAGTAGCTTGTCCAGGATGAGCTTGAGGATGAAACTTCTGTATATAATCCTTCAATTTTTGTTGTGCTAACATCTCGCCAGCTTCATCAAGATTAAGCCGATTATAAAACTTGGTCTTCTCCACCATGTTGCTTAACACAATAAGCCGTGATAGATTGTAAAACTTCATTAAAATTCTTCTAATGCCCGACCGAGATTCAAAAAATCCACTCTCCTTCTCTGCTAGCCGGCATGAATCAAGTAGCAATCAACGATGGTATGCTTCCTACCGATTGTATCATATCCCCGTCACTCTTAGTAGCAGTTATTACTTCTTACTTCAGAGAATGCATAATCAATTACATAAACTCTGAAGTATAGAGTGGTACCCACACATTTTTGGGCAACCAATTTCTGAGTATGATTTTTTTTGTGTCATAGCCTACTCTTTTTGTTACTACTAAAAAATCATACTCAGAAATTGGTTGCCCAAAAAATGTGTGGGTACCACTCCATACGTCAAAGTTTTATGTAATTGATTTTGCATTCACCTCATCTCCCAAGTAAGAAGTAGCAACTGCTGTTAAGAGTGACGAAGATATGATACAATTGGTGGGAAGCATACCATCATTGATTGCTACTTGATAGTGCCAGCTGGTAGAGAAGGAGATTGGATTTTTGAATCTCAGTCAGGCCTTAGAAGAATTTAATGAAGTGTTACAATCTATCCCGGCTTATTGTGTTAAGCAACAAGGTGGAGAAGACCAAGTTTTATAATCGGTTGAATTTTGAAGAAGCTGACGAGATGTTAGCCAAAATTGAAGGATTTTATACAGAAGTTCCATCCTCAAGCTCACCTTGGACAAGCTACTCCTGCTAAAGCCTTTGTTAAGTACAATAATGGGGTGATATCTATTGTACCAATGACTGGCGGCGGCAGCTAATATAATATTTAATTAAAGTTTGAAGCCTTTGAAGTTGAGTCGATGGGGGTGACCGTGATTTCAGGGTTCGATTAACTTTCAAGAGTTTCCCGAACTACATATAATGTGAAATAAGGCTTTTGGTTTCGCAAAAGGAAGGGGGTGTAGTTGATGGTAGTGCAAGTCTTACGGATTTGCAAAAGATGGTTAATAAGAACTTGGATGAGTTTAAGTTGGATTTTTTGGATTTGGTGTACAGGCCAAGGTGTAGGCCTTTTGTAAGAAGATTAAGCAGAAAGCTCTATGTCTAGGTGTTGGCTCGCGAAGTTTACTTAGTTTCATAAAGAAATAACTTCAGATATTAGTGGTGATTGCCTTTCCTAACCCATGATCGGCTTCGGTGATGAGCATCACTATTCCCATCCTCACCTCTAATAGCAACGCCACCGCACTTTCTGAGAGCACCTATTTCAATGATAATAGAAGGGTTTGTTGAATGATGTCGTAAAATAAAAGCAAAAATATTAATGGGTTGGAGTATGTGCAGTGTGAGTTTAGGCGGGGCTCATGCTTGAAAATATGCATTGAAGAGACACTAGTGGTTGTGTGATCAACAAATATATTTGATGTGGTATGGCGTGTGTGAGTAATCTTGAGGGGATGGTGTTTGTTGTTTGTGGAAGATGAAGCAGAAGGAGGATGATATATAGTGAAGAAGGTTGCAGATATTCATTAAATGTGGGTAGAAGGAATCTGAAATTATGAAGTTGTATGTGTAGTTGAACCAAATCTTGTTTTGATATGCACATTTGTAAGTGTGTACAAATTGAAAAACTAAATTTAGAGAGATGATATAAACTCAGTAATTTGGAAAGTACTGGATAGTTTAGTCACTAGACTAGGTTCTTTAAATTGCCTTACGAAATACAAAGATAAGTAACAAACAAATCTGGAAATGTAGAGTCCGTTATGTAGCAAAACTAAGTCTGCTTAGAACAAATCATACCCGACCTCCTAGGGATTTATTCAAACATAACATATAAATTGAGAAGACCAAAACTCTAAACAAATTTTCATAGTTGTCTCTTTTTTTTTTTTTTTTTTTTTGGGAGGGGGTGGGGGGCGGGAAAAACATCATACTTGACACAATTTGTTTTTCTGGTAGCGAACAAAATTTTTTTTTGCTTAAAAGGTTACTTTTCTTTCAAATTCATCCTTTTTGAAGTATTTTTTGACATTTTTGCCCTTCGAAAAAATAAAATTTCTATTAGCTGAAAGGGACAAAAATGTCACAAAATGTTGCAAAATAATTTAAAAAGGAAAATGTTTAAAAAATGTATCCTACTTGACACCATTTGTTTTTATGGGCAGCGAACAAATTTTTTTGATTTCCTTTTATCAACATAAACATCTTGTTTGTCTTGTCCCGATGTCGCACGATCATATACCAGATGACATTCTCATCAACATACTTGCTCAACTTCCCGGAAAACCATTGCTACGATTTAGATGTGTATCCATCCATTGGAATCGTCTCATTTCGGATCCTTGTTTTATGAAATTGAAATAACGTAAAAATGATCTTTCTCAAGTTGATGTTTTGCACGTTCCCACGGTCTCTTGCTGTTTTAGACTACTACAATGTACAAGTCGACGACAAGGCTCATTTCTTGGTAATGAATTCGTTCTCCTTTAGAACATCAGGAAGTTATGCAAGTCTCGATTGTTGGAACATTTAATGGCATAGTGCTTTTCGCTTTTATCTTTAAGCCCTCATGCCGTACTAATACGATCCTATACAATCCGTTAACTTGTGCATCCAAATTGATTCTTGAAATGGATCCACCTTCTTCATTCTATCTGGTACCCCATGTATTTGTATTTGGATTTGAGTATGGTGCAACCCCAAATGACTTAAAGATTGTCAGATTTGGAATTTTTGACATACCAAATCGCGATAGACATATGTGTGATGTATTTGATCTTAAAACTAGTTCGTGGAGCAGGTCTTACTACCTTACACGAAACTTTTACTTTAGCCCATGACGTGGGTACCTTCCTTAATGGAACTTTGTATTGGGTTCTTTGATTATTCAGTTACTCAAATTTTGGCTCTCAATATTAAGAATATGGTGTTTACGAACATAGAACTACCCCCAGAATTTAAATACCCAATCACTCCTTTAAGTTCTTTTAACGGATGCCTTTGCGCAATAAACAAGATTGATACAAGTAGATTCGATGTGTGGGTGATGAAAGAACAAGGTGTTGCTGATTCATGGTTGAAAACATGTACATTCACAGTTGGTTTGGACCCTGATGGTTTCAACAAGTTCCACCCAATTTGCATTTTGGGTGACGGAAAAATTCTTATCATAGATAGGTCATACCAAATTGCTTTGTAAGATACATCGAAAGGTTCATATGAAACGCTCACCGATTTGGAAGGTCTAAGTAATTAATCCGAGCTCCATTGAGCACGTTGAAAGTTTGGTTTCGCCCTCGAATATGTGTTCATTTAAGGTACATTTTGCCTCTTATGGTTAGTTACGAACACTTGCATTAGTTAATTAAGATTCCAAGTTTTCTTTTTATTGAACTTATCTAATTAATCTTATGCCATTTAAGGTGAGCCAACTTCGATCATGTATTTCCTTTTGCCATAGGTTATGTTTGGCAAAACTAGTTGTAAGTTGTTGACTGTAAGATGTAAGTTGTAAATTGCAAAGCACATGGCTACAAGTTATATATTTTTTCAATAAAAGTGTTTGGTAAGTTAGCTGTTAAATGTAATTATAGAATGTAAAATGACCTAAAATGACATATTTATAATTATATCACTTATTTAAAGTTTTAACAACTCAAAGATGTTTGAAAAGCTCTATGAATCAGCTTTTCATTATTATATATACTAAAAATAATTGGGTTAGGAACAGTAATTACTGTTCCTAAGAAATTTACTAAAATGGTCCCTTAGGTTAGCTATAAATGGCAGAGTTAGTCCCCCTTTACCTATCTTTTGCAAATTTAGTCCTTAATAAGTAATAACAAAAATAAATTTTTTTTACGATCGTTTTATTCCGAGTTTAAATTAAAAACAATATTCCCGCAACAACGTGCGGGTGCCTCCGCTCGTTTAGGAGCTATTTGTTTGAAATAAAAGCTTGAAGTTGATGTATCCAAACGGAGCTACTTATTTTAAAGGAGATTATTTTTGTAACAAAAAGCTATCAGCTCCCCAAAAAGTTTTGCCAAACA
Source organism: Artemisia argyi (assembly GCA_030686995.1). NCBI lineage: Eukaryota > Viridiplantae > Streptophyta > Magnoliopsida > Asterales > Asteraceae > Artemisia > Artemisia argyi. The sequence continues at coordinate 266,655,926 of CM060709.1, read as the reverse complement.
GGTCCATAGTCTTCAAAACAAACTTGAGTTGAGAACACGAATGACCTAACAACCTTTCCACTATTGGATACTAGAATGTGTAACAACCAGCAAAACATATTTGAAGCACGTGGCTTGCTGACTAAAACCTAACCTAGAGTATTACACGGGTCATCGTTTGTTTAGCCAAACAGTATGTGTATTGGATCAATGAAAGATCGACCCATACATAGAAGTATCTCGTAGATCTATTCAGTGTTAACATGCCACCTTTTTGCCAAGACACGAACAAGTTCAAATAATCAGTTGTTTTATAATTAAAAAACAATAATTTATTAAGAATCACGTTATATTTCAATAACAAAGGAAACAAATAGAAAATTAAAATATAGGGTTTTTTTTACCATAAACTGATTTCGAATCAATTTTTTGTCCATGGGGTCTAATGTACCAAAGTTGGGTAGTTGTAGTGATCTTTCGAGCCGGTTAATTTTAGGGATTGTGAGTGGAGTTATAAAAAACAAATGAGGATTTAGAGTGACAGAAAATATTAGGTTTCGATAAGTATGTGTTTATGTCGGGTTTGTACTTGGGGATTTGTTAGGTGGGATATTAAATTAGGACCAATATGTAAAAAGACTTTTTTTGCCCTCGTGTGTAAGTCACGTGCATTTATTAACGGTAAGACAAGGGCTTGTTTGCTAAAATTTTCTATTAAGTCATGTATAATTAAGATGTGACTTAATGCAGACACTCTCAGTTTTATTACTTAATATTTTTAGTCATATTTCTTGAAAAAGTCACAAATAAACAATTTTAATACGACTTAATGAATTTTTTTCTCATATTAAGTTAATATTTATGTCGAATTCAAACACTACCTAACTTCGTTGAAGGGAAGGACCTAAACGAACCCAAGTTTTCCTCATAGGGAGGCCGCCTGCATTTACGAAAGACCAGGGACGAAACATGCAATCTGAGCAAACTAAATGAACGAAATTTGCAATTTATGCTTTGAAATTTTATTAAAAGGTTTGCCAAATTCACAAATTGACAAAGAAAACAGTTCACCTTGTTTACAATTTCTCGCAAGTTAGTGCCATCTACACAGAGGTCTTGGTAACTATTGGGTTGGTTCTGTTGAACATTAAATTCCCCGCAACGTCTTATTCGACATTAAATGTGGGCTTTGGATCAACTTAATACGTCTAATAGGTTCATGTGATCTTCTTGGTGAAGAAGGTGAAAGGTGACTGTGTTAGTTGTTAGACCTTTTTTAATTATATAAGTCTTGTATGAAATAAATCTTGAAAGATAAAGGACTAACCATGTACAATAGAAACTTAATAACCGTTTAGTTAGTTAAGTTAGTTAATTTATGTAAATTGGTGAAGGGTTGTGTCGCTTGGAACACACCTGTTCGAACAGACACAAACATTGGGTCATACCCATTCGGTGTCTATATATAGTTCAGAATATGTAATCTGTAATAGTGTGTCTCTTTGTAACAATATAACCACTCTTATATTGATTAATAAATGAATCATTTCTCTTGTCAATCTTGTACAAATTCGATCCTGGAATTATCATTATGGAACCTCTGAAAATTTTAACATGGCATCAGAGCCGAAGGTTTGCAAGATTGCAAGAAGTGATTCAAGTTCTGATCAAGAAGATCAAAAAGATAGAAGGGAAGAGACACCAAGGATGTTGGGGAAGATAGTGCACAATCATAACCAACGGACATGAACTCGAAACGAATTGGTGGAGTTTTGTTGTGATCATTCGCGACAACAAAACAAGAAGGAAACTTATGTGGAAGCGGCAAGTTTTGATAATCGACAAAAGGAAGCGAACGTGGACACCAAACGTAATGGTGGGAGAAAACTTAGAAGAGAACAATTGTTAGAAGCCTTTGTTGGTGGCTTGCACACGAAAACAAAGAAGGAAGAAGAGGCTTGTTGCTTTACAACGCAACAAGAAGAAGACGGACGTCAAGAAGAAACTTTGTGTATAAAATAACAAGATACACATAGAAGGAAAAAGGCGTTGCTTGTGGATATGATAGGGTATACCGAGACAACAAAACAATCAAGGATTGTTTGGAGATACGTTTAGAGCAATACAGAACAACAACAAGAACAAAACAGGTTGATCACTTGATTTTGTAAGAAGAATACCGACGGGTATTGGGAGTTGTTGAGGATACGGCGTGGATTTAAGAAAGAAACAAGGAGTATTGTGGTACAACGTTGGAAAGGGACAAGCAACAACAGAACGGCAAACAAAAACTCTCATTTGTTTAGACGTTGATGCAATACCATGGGGTATTGGCGAAAAGAAGAAGCAAACGACTTGCTTCTGGAAATACCGAGGAGTATTTGTGAGAGAAGGAACTTTGTGAAGAACTTGGAACGGAAACAACAACAAACACGAAGTTTGATTGTGGCCAAACAACACTTAGGGTGTTTTTGGAGAAACACGCCTGGTACCAAGTCGACAAAAAACAAAGAGAATGACAACGTGACAAGAAGTAAATATCGAACAACAACAACACGTTGATGAGACAGGAAGAAAGAAAGAAAGAGACGCGGAGAAGATGAAGATTCGAAGAACAAGACGTAAACAATTAGGGGGGAAAATGTTGGACCTTTTTTAATTGTATAAGTCTTGTATGAAATAAATCTTGAAAGATAAAGAACTAACCATGTACAATAGAAACTTAATAACCGTTTAGTTAGTTAAGTTAGTTAATTTATGTAAATTGGTGAAGGGTTGTGTCGCTTGGAACACACCTGTTCGAACAGACACAAACATTGGGTCATACCCATTCGGTGTCTATATATAGTTCAGAATATGTAATCTGTAATAGTGTGTCTCTTTGTAACAATATAACCACTCTTATATTGATTAATAAATGAATCATTTCTCTTGTCAATCTTGTGCAAATACGATCCTGGAATTATCATTATGGAACCTCTGAAAATATTAACATTAGTGCTAGTGTGGTGGCTGGTTCATGCGAATCGATTCTTCTATGTCCATTATGCATCAATGTAATATGTAACCATAATCTAGAAATAATTAATCTGTATTTATTTTCGAACGGAGTAATAATATACAACAGGACATAAAACGCATACTTTGATTTTTTTATTTTACACAGTTTTAAGACCAACCCAAATCTCTACCCTGTACCCAAATTTGATCAATGGCAAATCACGGGCTGAGATCATCTCAAATCTTGTTTAGTTTTTCACCCTTGATAACCGGATTTGCCTTAGCAATGGCCTCCTTTCCCATAGCCTTGAAATCAAAGGTGCACGTGTGCATTTCAGCATACCTATGGGTCCCACAGAAAGTCATCCCACACCTGCACGTGAATCCTGTGAGACCCACGCGTCTCTTGCACGACCCACACCTGTTCCGTGGCTGTGATTTCACAGCCACGGGTCCAGGAACAGAATCAGTCACCTTGTTCACAACCACTAAATGATCGGTTACAACATCAGCTGAAGATGAGGATAACGTTTCTGGTTGGTTTTTCGGGAGAGATAGGCTCTTTTCTACAGCGAGTTTAGCCGTTGACATTTGTTGATGATTTTCGTAGCATTTGGAACACATGTTAAGCGTTGTAGGATTACCAAAAAACCCGCAATTACCCGCACACAGCGTGTGATTGCTAGTTTCCTCCCAATTCTGTTCCTCTGCCATATCTTTTATGTAAATCAAAGTCTGAGCGATCGATTTAAAATTTTCAAATCAATCGCTCAGCTAAGAACCTGTGGTAAATGAAATTTAAAAGTGAATTTAAACTTGAAACACACAAAGAAAATGATTGGAATGATATAACAGAAATTCACCAGAATTAGAGGAGATGATTAAATTGTGGTGATTATGGAAATGTATATATGGAAATAAAATAAGGAATAAAGTATGGTTGTAGTATTTAGGATACGTGATTATAGGAAGATTCCAATAAATAACTTGTATTGTAGGGTATCAAATTGTTATGAATCCATAAAAGTATTTGAACTAGTCTTTTTGGACTATTCTTTTGTCTATTTGATTCATAACTTTTACTATTACGACAACAACGTTGTATATTGTTGACGAGATAATTTAGTCGTTTGATACACGTTTTGTCTGGTATCTTATAACCACACATAATAGAGGAACTTTCCTCCATTAAATGTGACTAATACATGTTTTAAACTTCAATTAAGCAACTTTCCATCAGTTAATGTGTTCATCTTAATACACGCACTTAAATTCGATTGAAAAAAATTGTACATGTCAAAGTACGAAAAATTCAAGTGGTTTTATAAAGGATGAAAAATGTGTAGCTTTTGAATATCATAATTGATATTTTGTTAATGAATAATTTCATATATCACCATATTTTCATGATTAATTTCATATATACTCAAAGTTTAAATATTAAATATATAATGTACAATATTTTTAATGCATATTTGGATATATATTAAATTTTCAACTAAAAGCAGTGGAGATCTGAAATTGCCTCTTGTTAAGGAGCAATGTCATATATAGACTTACTAATCATATCTTTGCAAGAGCTAACATATACTACTCTATGTTACACGTTATATAATATTGTAATGAATATTATACAACATTTATTAACTAGTACGTAATTTTCACCGTCAATCGTCACAATTTCATAATACTACTAAGTGCCGTTTTCGTATGACCATTGCATCGCGATGCACATGTACTCTACCATATTTATATGAGATAGTGTGCGATAAAGTTATTACCTAAGATTCTCGCCATGTGTAAACTTATTATCACGGAAATATATAATCGAACAATATTGTTCGCCAAAAGTTTTGATTACAGAGTACAAGCCGCTGCAATGCGCGGGTACTGTGCTAGTTTCTTTAATTAAAGAACGTCATTTAAGTGCCTTTTTTTTTTTTTTTTTTTAACGGCGAGTTAATATAATACTAAGTTAGTTATTCGATTATACAGTACTTACTCAGAAGGTAGTCTCTGCCAACCTCGAATAATAATTAGTGATTCGATTTCACAATACATATCCAGAATGTAGTCCCTGCCAGCCTCGAATATACGCATCTATGGGGCATAACCCCATATATTCCACCTTTAAGGAACCCCCATAGATGAGACCTCTCGCATGTGATAACAACATCCCCAAAGTCACCTTTGGTGGCCAATTGAGCTATAGCTCAGTTGGTTTTTAAGTGCTTATTAAAGAACGTCATTTAAGTGCTTATTATTTTTTTTATGAGTAAATTGCAAAAACCGTATGCGGTTTGGGCAAATTGCATGTGCAGTTTTTACGATTTCGAAAGTGTAAACATGGTTTCTGTGAAGAACTTTGACTTGCGATTATAGTCTTTAACTGGAACTGCTTCCTGTCAAAGTTTCATATGTTTTTGTCAAGATGATAGTTGCACACCAAAGTTTCTCACATAAACTGCATTCATATTTTCGAAGTTGTAAAAATTGTGCATGTAATTAAGCCGAAGAGATAGACTATTTTTGCAATTTACTCTTTAATAAATGTACAGATTGATTAGAAAAATGGAAAAATATCAAAAGTTTCCAATAATATCACATCCAAAACTATGTTAAGATATTAATTGGAAACCTACATAAGAAATTTAAAAGGAGATGGCTTGATAACACGAAAGGGTTTTCTTATATCATTCCTTCGAAGCAAAAAAACATTGAGTACTATAGATTCTTTTCGGACAAAGTTTAATATAGGGTTAATAGCATATAATAGCAACGAACTTTTTCATTTGTGCCACTATCAGATACGAACCCAAAAAATTACCAAAATACCCATCAAACTTTCAAATTTTGTTTTATCAATGTAAAAATCTCATCTCGTTGCGTACGATAATGAAAAAAAATTTCAAAGTTGGATGGTTATTGTGGTATTTTTTAAAAGTTCGTATCTGATAATGAAACAAAATTTAAAAGTTTGATGGGTATTGTTGTAATTTTTTGGGTTCGTATCTGATAATGACACAAATGAAAAAGTTTGTTGCTATTATATGTCATTAACCCTTTAATATATCATTCATTATTTCACCTAGCTTATATTGTTGTACTTCGTATAATGTATCTTTTTAAATTAAAAACTTAAACTATGCCGGCCCCCTATACTCACTTAACCCAATTGCATACAATGATGTGTAACTGAGTTGACACCATATGGCTTGTGAATTGAAAATCGAGACATGTTTAACAGGCACATGAGCGTGACACGATGATGGCTAAAATGCGTGCCATGAAGTTTAATTTAGAAGATGACTTTCCGTGAAATATAACATGAACTCGCCATCTATCTGGCCACCCATCCCGTCATCTGTTAACGGTTTTAGCCTTTTAAAAGACACCCACGGATGAAATAATTATCAGAAATGTAATGCATCATTTTTTGACAAATCCATCCCTTTTTAACAACTGGGCAGCTCAAGTTTCTTCATGTATCGGAATAATCGGATCTTATAGGTAATTGTTTTCATTAAACGATTACCAATACTTGTGTAGGCTGAACAGGTAATTGCTCATATAAGGTCAGGAACTGCTTAAATGCTTAATAGTAGAATTCATCAAACAATGTCTAATTGTCTGTTGCACTGTCGTTTTACTGCAATGTTCACTAAAAGGGTGTCTGTATATATGTCACTGATCGATGGAAAGATAGAAATAAGAGGAGAAAAAGAAAAGGATCAAATTTACTTTGCTGCATTTAATACATGAAGTGCATATACTGATCTTCCTGCATCATTGTCATAAATTAAGTGTAGAACATACACATTAACTCCATACCATTAACTCCCAACTACATACTGAGCAAATCTGTGTAGTACTATTAGCTAGGTAATTTGCTTTTTTGTTTGAACAAAGGAACTTAGGTTGTCACTAGTTGCAAAAATATGTAAGATTAGTCTCTTTGAACTAAAATCATTTGAATGTTTCTTGTGTAGTTTTGTAGCTGTGTGTGACATTGGTTTCATCGTGTGCATAGTGTTTCATACTAAATATACACCGGTCTTAGGGTATCTTTGACAAAGTAAGTGTTACTCTTAGATAGAGATGTAAATTATAAAAGGAGATTATATTTTTATAAGCTACATAAATTAGCATTTTGATTTTCAGAGATTATGGAATATTGTTTTTGGGAAAAATAATAAAAATAGTCAATTTTACAAACACTTTTCAATAAATACCCAATTTTTACCGATAAAAAAGCAATATACCCATGAAATCCGCAAGATTTGACTATCAAGGTCAAACCTTGTGAATTTTTGAAAATTGTTCATAATACTTCGGTTTTCACGCTTAGCTCAAAATATGAAAGTTGTAGATCTCTCTTTTTCATCAAGTGGCTTTTTAAATCACGCAAAAAGAAGTTTGTATGAGGAAGTTATTGCCAAAATACCACAGCAAGTACACGAGAAAATATTGTTCTGGAATATTGGCCATAACTTCTTTTTGCATGATTCATAAAAGCACTTGATGAAAAATGAGAGATCTACAACTTCTATGTTTCGAGCTAAACGTGAAAATCGAAAGAAAATGAGAAAGATAATAATTTTCAAAAATCTGCAAGGTTTAACCTTGCTAGTCAACTTTGCTAATTTTTGAAAAATCGCAAGGTTGACTACCAAGGTCAAACCCTATGATTTTTTGTAAATTGTTATATTTCTCATTTTCTTCTGTTTTCATACTTAACTCAAAACACGAAAGTTGTAGATATCACGTTTCTCGTTTAGTGGCTTTTTGAATTACCCAAAATGGAGTTCTTATGAGGAAGTTATGACCAAAATACCACATCAACTAAACGAGAAAAAGTTATGGTATTTTAGTCATAATTTTCTCATACGAACTTCTTTTTGCGTGGTTCAAAAAGTCACTTGACGAGAAAAGAGAGATCCACAACTTATATATTTTGAGTTAAGTGTGAAAACCAAAAGAAAAATGAACAATTTTCAAATTCTCTCAAGGTTTGACCTTGCTAGTAAAATCTTGCGGATTTCATGGGTATATTGACTTTTTTAGTAAAAATTGGGTATTTAGTGAAAAGTGTCTACAAAATTTGATTATTTCAGTTACCTTTTGTTTTTTTTTTTTTTTTAATAATCTTTTATAAGTTATGTATTTCAAAGAAGCTTATATTTTAAGTAACTTGTTTTTTCAAAAGATAAGCATAATCTCTTAATAATGTTGTATATCAAACATATATCATACGAGGCATGCAGAATCCCTACTACGCACGGGCTTCGAATCTAATTGTTAATCGCTTATTCTTTCTGTGTATTGTCGAGTGTATGGTTAATTATTTTTTAGTATGTTGTATGAAATCTTTTGATTTTCTGTATAAAAATTTAAAAATGTTTGATGTTGTTTTGGTTTTGTGTTGTTGTATTTTATAAATGGACTTTTGGTTATTAAGTTGTGATTGCTTTGTTTCTTTTGGCCAATTACTTATTTGCATAATAAAAAAAATGGTTTTATTTCTTTTGGTTTATAATTAGCCGTATAATACTTGTCCATTAAACGGTTTTTGCATGGTAATATAAAGCACACGGGGTCTATCTAATTGGTCATAGTTTAATGTGCGTTAAATATTTTCTTTAGTTAGTTTGTAAGTTGTGATTATAACACATCTTTCGTAAGTGATTGTAATACATCGCGTGAATTTGTTTATGTTTTTGTAAATCTAACTTTTTTGATTAGTTTATAGTTTATTAGTTAGTTGTTTTTTATTTTAAAATTTTGTTTTAATTTAATATTGGTCATTGCTCGATCTAAATTTTCATAGCCTATTATTCTCAGACCCGTGCGATGCACTGAGAATGGATCAAATTGTTTCTTGCATAATGTTCAGCACTAAGTTTCGTCATGTTTGAAACTCTCATTTTTTTTTTGGTGATGGTCGAATTTTATTGGCCAATAAGTTCCTAAGTTATGATGTTACCACAACTTTTGTTAGCATGGCATGAAAATTGTTGGTGCCTTTATTTCATCTGTAGCAATTTTCGGATCAGCCCAATCCAAATCATAAGAATATAACATTGTAGCTCATGAATTATTTGATAACAAATCATAACAAAATTTGCAATATTATGTTTAAACTAAATAATGAAAATGTGTTTTGTTATGTATTTTACATTAAATAAGTGTTATTAATTGAAAACGATACATTGTTACAAAGCCAGGTTTACTAAATTATACGAACAATCAATTTATTTTAATTTTTAGTGTATTCTTTCTTGAAATATGTATATCTCAACAATAATTTTTGGTATCATATTTGGTAGTATATCTTTGCTTTTAACACATACAGAAATATTTATGAAAGAGGAATTGTAACCAAAATGTGGTAGTCGAAATTCTAGTAGAACCCAGCCCGTACATTAAAATCAATACCCGGGTTAAAATCAATCCAGTTTTGAATATTCCATTGGCTAATAATATCAACTTGTTAGGATATGGTTCTTTATTTTGTAAGTGTAGACCCAAAAACAAAACTAAATGAACAAAAGTATCTTGTTACCATTTTGTTCTTGTATGCATGTATATATTTTATAACTTTACTTATTTACATTACTATGTTATAAGCTATTTTTTATTGACGGGTTGGCATATATTATAATTTTAAGATAAGTTGCATAACATGAGTCACATTTACACCATAATAAATGACACACGCTCAACAACTACCACCGTTTTCTTTCTATATTTTGATATCATATATCGCCGTATCGCATATTCACCATGCTAGTACTTTAAAATACATACATGGATTGTTAATGAAAACCAAGTTTACGAACTGAGTTAACCAAGAAGGAAAATCAACATCATGAATGGATTATATGATTAGTTACATCGATTTGAATAAACATGTGCACGTCATGATATTATTTAGCCTTTATGCATTGATAAACCTTTTCAGCCCAATCATTAAACCCAATCCAAACATACGGTCCAAATCAATGAGCCTAACTCCAAACCCAAGAGACACACCCGGTTATTGATATAACCCTAATCGCTCATTTCACCGTAACCCTAGAACACACACTCCATTTTGTCCACCCCATTCTCACATCACCTCTCACCTAACTTTTCATCTCCTCACATCAAGACTCATCAAATCAAAGGTCTCACATTCAAACACCTTGCGTTGCCATCAATTCATCCTTGCATCCACCATCTAAGAAAGATGAACACGGCATCAAGATCTCATAATGAGGTCTCGGGTAGGTGCAATTTTTTGTGTGTTTATTTCATATCTTTAACCGAAAGAAAAGAAAGAATGATAACAGATTTGTTATTGTTCTATGTTTATAATTTTCGGATATTAGAAATGAAGTTAAGCTTCAACACGATCTATGATGATGTTTTCTTTTTCTCGAATCTGTGAGTACATAAAGAAAAGAGTTGAGATCTTTGTTAATGGGATTAGGATTAGTTTTTGGATTTGCTTGTTTGAAAGGGCTGTGATCCGAAGAGGGTACATGGAATATGGTTTGTTTGGTTATTTTTTGTCGTAGGCGTGAGTTGTTTATAGGATTTGTTGTTGTTGTTTGAAACTGTCGTTGATGCAAAGAAGATTTTTTTTGGTCGATTTTGTTGTTTTAAGATATGACGATGGGATTTAGCACACAGAATTGGTGTGATTTTTTGCTATGTTTCTTTCTCATCCGTGGATGGATTTTATACCTGCTTCAAGCATTAATACTCCAGCAACACTTCATATTCATCAATTATGAGGATGGTTTGTATACCTTTATTAACACATGCCTAATAATGAGGAATAAGTGTACGCTATAGACTAATCTTTTCGTTTCTTAAGGCATTCATAACATAAACCCTTTGCATGCTCTCCAATTAATAAGAAGAATAATGAAGGACTCCAACTTCTTTCTAACTCTAAAAACTCTATCATCATAACTCCACATTAAATTTAGGGACTGAATCTTATAGTATTATAGAACCCGTGCTACGCACGGGCTAAGAATCTAATTGTTAATCGTGTATTCTTTCTGTATATTGGCGAGTGTATACTTAATTATTGTTTAGTATGTTGTATGAAATGTTTTAACTTTCTTGTATCAAAATTTAAAAGTGTTTGATGTTGTTTTGGTTTTGTGGTGTTGTATTTTATGTATGGGCTTTTGGTTATTAAGTTGTGATTGCTTTGTTTCTTTTGGCCTATTACTTATTTGCATGATAAAAAAAAAAATTGCTTTATTTCTTTAGGTCTATTAATTAGCCCTATAATACTTGTCCATTAGATGGTTTTTGCATGGTAATATGAAGCACACGGGGTCTATCTAATTGGTCATAGTTTAATGTGCGTAAAATATTTTCTTTATTAAGTTTGTAAGTTAAAGTTTGTGTAATAATGTATATATAATAATGCCACATAAACTGTATAAAAATCGTTACAAACCTTTTTAGTTTCATCTCATTTTATTGTACAACTAATTTTATTGAAAATTAACATTGAAGTCTAGCTAATATTAATAAATTTTATCAATATACTCAATTCTAAATAGCTAACTAAATGAATATTAATTAACACACTATTAATAATTCCTAAAACCTTTGGACTCCATTATTATGTCTTAAACTTAATTATTTTTAATTTATAAATGAGTTTGAGCAAAAATTATGTACTTTTTATTTTATATTCATTATTCAAGTTGCATGCTTACATAAATTAATCATGCTAAAAAGTATCATTTAACCGTTTAAATGTTGTTTTACATACATGCTCGTGCACATTTTCTTTGAGCTACATCAATAGAAAACACACATAAATTAATTGTATATGAAAATGCATTAACATAATACATATATCTATATATATTGCATTAGATTAAATCATCAATTATTCTTGCAACCTTTTCAACTTCATCTCAATCCATAACCGACTTTTAATTCTATACTAATTACTAAATATCATGTGATAAATGACGGCAAGCCTTGCACTTCCATCTCGATGTTGTATACTTTACATTAAATGTACCGGTTTTGTTTTTTGATAAAAGTTTGAACTTTTGCTTATGTTTAAAACTCAACTTTTTTATTTGATATTATAATTTACAAACGGATTTAAGTCAAAATTATGTATTTTTTTCATTTCTATTTATTACTCAATGTGATATTTTTAATATGTCGTATTTTGCTATTATGGCAAACTCATTTACTCGGCGTAAATATTGGTTTCTCACTAATGATTCTACATATAGAAAAAAAACACTTTGCGATGCGTGGACCTTCTTCTTTTCAATAATAATTCAATTGCACACGATAAATTCGTTCTAATATTTTTCAAAGAGCATTCGAAAGCAACTACTTACATAAACTAATCACGCTAAAAAGTATCATTTAACATTTTTACATTACATAATACATATATCTATATATATGCTTATCTATAACAATCACCTAAATATATAAGAAACAAAGAAAATAGTTGGTATCCCAATCTTTGGTTCAATTTATCTGAGCATGCATGATCTTGTGTGGTTTTCATGGTACCTGCGTATGATAACTAAATTAAGAAAAAGAAGAAGACCAAGTTAATCGCAAAGATCTAAAAGATGTGTGAATTATCTCCAAAATGTTGCAAAAGAGAATTTACATACAGCTACCAACAATCAAAGATCTAAAAGATGTGTAAATCATCTTCAAATGTACATACTAAATGTGATTTTGGCCGGTTTATATAGGCATGAATTAGGTTAAATCATTAATTATTCTTGCAACCTTTCGCAACTCTTGCACTTCATCTAACCGACTTTTAATTCTATATTAAATGTCATGTGATTAATTCGGGCAACCCTTGCACTTCATCTCCTTTCATGTATAGTTATTATGAGGTTGCATTGAATTTCGAGTATTAGCTATCTTGTACTCTATGCAACTACTGAACGAGTCCAACTTGTTTCTAACTCTAAAAACTCTATTATCATAAATCCACATTAAATTTAAGGACTGAATCTTATAGTATTATAGATAATTGTTGACTCATTCGACTCATTTGTTGACTCACATACGTTTAACATGTTTAGACATACGTAACAAGGCGACTTATTTCAATTCCTAAAATGTGTGAGGTGCAAACAACTTTAAGTGGCCACGTCAACCTCATGAAAAGGGAGGGTTTTACCTGGTTTGAGTATGTGTGGCGGTAGATTCAAACCCCGTGGATTGGTCGACCAAAAGGTCGGAAATCATGGTTACCCAAAAAAAAAAAAAAAAAAAAAACGACTTTTTTCAGAACATGTTTAACCAGCCACCACAAAGTATGTGTTTTATGTCCTGTTGTATATTATTACTCCCGTTCAAAAATAAATACATACCGTGTAGTAATTACTACTATTTCTAGATATTACATTGACGCATAATGGACATAGAAGAATCGATTCGCATGAACCAGCCACCACACTAGCACTAACACAGTCACCTTTCACCTTCTTCACCAAGAAGATCACATGAACCTATTAGACGTATTAATTAAGCTGATCCAAAGCCCACATTTAATGTTGAATAAGACGTTGCGGGGAATTTAATGTTCAACAGAACCAACTCAATAGTTACCAAGACCTCTGTGTAGATGTCACTAACTTGCAAGAAATTGTAAACAAGATGAACTGTTTTCTTTGTCAACATGTGAATTTGGCAAACCTTTTAATAAAATTTCAAAGAGTAAATTGCAAATTTCGTCCGTTTGGTTTTTGCTCATATTTTGCATATCACTGGTCTTTCGTAAATATAGGCGGCCTCCCTATGAGGAAAACTTGAATTCGTTTAGGTCTTTCCCTTCAAACAAAGTAAGTGTCTTACCGTTAGTAAATGCACGTGACTTACACACGAGGGCAAAAAAGTCTTTTTACCTAGTGGTCCTAATTTAATATCCCACCTAACAAATCTCCAAGTACAAACCCAACATAAACTCACATACTTTACACATCGAAACCTAATATTTTATGTCACTCTAAATCCTCATTTGTTTTTTGTAACTCCACTCACAATCCCTAAAATTAACAAGCTCGAAAGATGACTACAACTACCCAACTTTGGTACATTAGACCCGATGGACAAAAAATCGATTCGAAAGCAGTTTATGATAAAAACCCTAAATTTTAATTTTCTATTTTTTTCCCTTTGTTATTGAAATATAACGTGATTCTTACTAAATTATTGTGTGTTAATTATAAAACAACTGATTATTCGAACTTAAAACAAATCCACGAGATACTTCTATACATGGGTCGATCTTTCATTGATCCAATACACATACTGTTTGGCTAAACAAACGGTGACTCGTGTAATACTCTAGGTTAGGTTTTAGTCAGCAAGCCTACTGCTTCAAATATGTTTTGCTGGTTGTTACACAGTCTAGTATCCAAATAGTGGAAAGATTGTTAGCTCATTCAAGTTCTCAACTCAAGTTTGTTTTGAAGACCGTAACAAAAGGAAATACATGATCGAAGTTGGCTCACCTTAAATGGCATAAGATTAATTACATAAGTTTCATAAAAAGATTCATAAAAAGAAAACTTGGAATCTTAATTAACTAATGCAAGTGTTCGCAACTAAACAGAAGAGGTAAAATGTACCTTAAATGAAACAGATATATATCCGAGGGCGAAACCAAACTTTCAACGTACTCAATGGAGCTCAGATTACTTAGACCTTCCAAAGCAGTGAGCGTTTTATATGAACCTTTCGATGTATCGTACATAGCAATTTGGTATGAGCTATTCTATGATAAGAGTTTTTCCGTCTCCTAAAATGCAAATTGGGTGGAACTTGTTGAAACAATCAGGGTCCAAACCAACTGTGAATGTACATGTTTTCAACCATGAATCGGCAACACCTTGTTCATTCATCACCCACACATCGAATCTAGCTACTTGTATCAATCTTGTTTATTGCGCAAAGGCATCCGTTAAAAGAACTTAAAGGTGTAATTGGGTATTTAAATCGAGGGGGTAGTTCTATGTTCGTAAACACCATTGGCAAGTGATTTGCACACTCATTAAATTTATTGGGACACTATTTTCATGCTTCACTGAATTGTACAAAACTCATATTGTGCATTATCTCTTTGTACTTCTGAGTGTGCGGATCAATAAATGGAGTGTGCGGATCAATACCCTATAATTAATATTGAGAGCCAAAATTAACTGAATAATGAAATAACCCAATACAAAGTTCCATTAAGGAAGGTACCCACGTCACGGCTAAAGTAAAAGTTTCGTGTAAGGTAGTGAGACCTGCTCCACGAACTAGTTTTAAGATCAAATACATCACACGTATGTCTATCGTGATTTGGTATGTCAAAAATTCCAAATCTGTATACCAAACATATACCGTATACATCACATTTGTTGACCCATCAGTGATATACGTAACAAGGCGACTTATTTTAGGACATGTTTAACCTGTATAATTTTTATTTTTATTCGAAAAGCTATTATATATCAAAAAAACAAAAGAACCATACGCAGACACATCTCTCAGCCTACAAGACACAGTCGAGGAACAACCAAAATAAAGACAGACTCCACACAAACAAAACGGAAACAACAAAGCCGATATTCAAGGCCTACAGCTAACAGCAAAAACCAACAACAACCACGAACAAACTCGAATCACAGCCACCATTAGAAAACTAAAACGAAAACTAAGAGGACCCAAGATAGCAGCAGTTGAAAAATGACTTGGTCACTAATGCGAAAAATCTGAACCTTTATACCAGGTGACCCAACTTAACCCGAGCTTTTTATACCAATAAGAAATCTAGAAAAACGACATGAGTTGGACCTCGAAGAAAAGATTAGCAGTTGCAAACGTTTTAGCTTAAGAGACCACATTTTTAACCTCCACATAAACACGTTTACGTTCCGAGGCACGTGACTACACAAGACAGTTTAATTTGTATAACTATTTGACGTAAGAAGCTTACCATCAATCAAATCTTTGCGACTCTTAACAGAGAACACCATTTAGAGTCAAGAAACCATTTTCATGAATCTAAGGAATTTCAGGTTCGGGGCCTGATCCATAACCAAATCTCCTAACTCTTCTAACTCACCCCTTGTTACACTGGACAACAGAGTGTAAGACTACCTCGCCTATCCCAAACCCAATTCCACCCATCACTACCCCAAACAACCCGATTACTAACCAAAACAGACTTGTCACCGGCACATCTAACAATCTATGGAATTTATCGCATAAGCCTAAAATTACTGACCCATTTATCTAACCAAAATCAAATACCTTCACCGCATCCCAGTTTCATTCCAAAAGATGATGTAAACTCGATTCCTGTTCTATTAATATCCCTACCCACCTGTATATTTTATTTGCACAACCGGCCCACTCAATACATCACCATGACCATATATCCCAACAACTCAACAATAAAACAGCCAAAAACATGTGAAACGCTTCTAAGACCCTTCAAAATTTACCAGTGAGCAATGTTTATTTTGATATATTGAAGTAAATGCTGCTATTCTGTGTTCAAAAAAAAAAAAAAAAAAAAAAAAAAAAAAAAAAAAAAAAAGTAAATGCTATTCCAACAAACTAGAGGTTCATAATCAATTATTCAAACACACATACAGAACACAAATAAAATATTGATGCACTTCAACGTGAAAGGTATACTCAAGGGAAAATTCTGAAAACAACTTCATAGCTCCAACATGCAAAAGAGAACATGCCTAACTATGAGATTAAAAATGCCGTCAGACCACCCAACACGCTACTACAGCCTATGTGCGTGCAATTATTAAAAGTTGTATCTCATCACTAATAATAATACATACAATTGTCACAAGACAGGTTGTAAATAACTTGGTACCAAAGTATCTACGATTCTTTGTTGTATGTGTCCTTTCGAGAGCAAAGAAATAGGACTACCTCAGTGGCTCAGTCCAGCTGACTTGATAATTCTCCAGTTTCATCTTCTTCATCAAATTCCTGCTCTACAGCTTTAACCTGCAAAAGAAGTGAGTTTAATAACCAGAGATGACCAATTCAACTCATACACTTAATGGGTCAATTTCCGTCTATTTTCTATATGTGTCAAATGGCAGAAGTCGAATGAGTGTTACCTCAGGCACATAGTGCATCAGCATATTTTCAATGCCTGATTTGAGAGTGACAGATGAGCTAGGGCAGCCACTACACGCTCCTTGCATTTTAAGCTTCACAACTCCAGATTCTCTGATAACAAATAGTAAGTGACAAATTTAGATAAGTTATAAGGACCTTAATTTATACATCTATTTATATATAACAAGATGTTAAAGAAGCATACGGATCAAATCCTATGTACTCGATATCTCCACCATCATCCTGCACAGCAGGTCGTATACGAGTTTCCAGCAGTTCTTTAATCATCGCAACAATTTCTGAGTCATCCTGCATTCAAGATAATCAATTTTTTAGTAAAAAACCACGAGAACTGGAAAATGCATGTCATGTAAGATTGGAAAGGAGAAAAAAGCTCACATACTTCATGAATAGCTGTATCCATAGAAGCAGAAGTAGCCGAATCTAGGAATAATGGCTTTCCAGATGAATAAAAGTCCATAATTGCTGCAAATATTTCGGGTTTTAGAAAATCCCATGTAGCATCTTCTGACTTTGTTACAGTAACAAAATCTGAACCATAAAACACGCGAGTAATTCCTGCAACGGTATCCCAATATGTTAATTCAATGATAGTATCCGAATATGTTAGTTCAGTAATATGTTAAGCATTCCAGATACATAAATTCTAGTTCATAAGTTTAAATGTGCTTAATTACAGCTTTAGCCATAACTTTAGGCCATACACAAGTGGCAAGAACACACTCACCATCAATTCCATAGAGGGCCTTCGCTAGTGGTGAATTCATAGCCGTACGAGCATTTGGGAAGTCTGCACTCCCAACTTCCATCACCGGTTTCCCAGGATAGAACATTAATGATAACGGATTCGGAGTGGATTGTGTTTGGATAAACATGGTCCTCCTCTGCCCTGTCAAAATTAATGTCAGAATATTCCCAATTTCAAAGGTATAACCTCATATCCAATATAAAAATCAAACCTTTAATACAACATGATATACAGATTGAATACAAAGACTTTCTCCATATCATACCACCATAAGAACTATACCAGATGATCCTAGTACAAATATATCCAGGAATTTTCAGTTTATCTAGTGCACTGCTCACTTGTCTAAACCTCCAAAGCTATAGATCTATACATTCTGTAAGACATACCCCGGTGTTCAATGTCAGAACAGAACATCTCAAACCATTTATCCAGCATATTTCACCTTGAGCTGCTGAAAATCTGTAATCATCAACATGTTCCTATGTACTTGAGTCACATGTAAAAGTAAAAGGTGCGTTTAGTTGGAGAAAAAATTCTCTTACTTTCTATCTCTAGTTTTGTAAAAATTTGGAAGGGAAATTTATTTCCACAAAACACTTGAAAATATAGGAAACGTGTTTAGTTGATGTTTGTATTTTCTATTTTGAAGAAGAAGGGGAGGGAAGGTTGTGGGTTACAAAGGAAAACAACTTAAATTTGTTTTGTAATTTTCCTTGTTAAATTGGAAATAGGGGATTTTGTGTTTTGCAAAACATTTTGTTGGAAAACGTCTATTTGAACGCGTTCTCTATTTTCCTTATTTTCCACAAAATGTTTTGTGGAAAATAAGGGTGTTTTCTCCCAACTAACCGCACCCTAACTATTTCTTCTACTTATATTCTAGTCAAGACATAGAGTAACGTTCATCCTCGACTACAAAGTATGTTGTGTTAATCAACTTTGCATAATGAAAAACTCTTGAGTCGGACAAGCTAGAGGATTTGAAGGATTTTCACAACAGAGCTAGTTTCTAGCAATGTAATAGTAAGAAGATACCCTAATGAACATATAAGTTATGGCAGTAATGATCTAACTGTAAAGAGCGTATATGAGTGTATGACTATCTTCATTGTCTTATATTCTTTAGAAAAGTGAAGTTATGATATCCTCTTTCAAGCAATATGTAGAGCTGCTAAAGAGCAACAACTAAAAAGTAGTTGAAATCCAACAACATAAATTTCTCGTTTTTGAAATAAATAAACGCATCTTCATAAACTTGAGATCTAAGAGCTACGGTAAATTCATTTATACAAGTATCTGAAATACTAGCACATTTTCACTGCGAACCCTTATCCAGCCTAAGGGGGTGTTTGTTTCGGCTTATTTGGTTTTGGGCTTATGTTTCATAAGTTCACTTTTTGTTGCTTATTTTGAAACTTTTCGGCTTATATAAGTTTGTTATGTCATATAAGCCAAAAAGTTCGAAAATAAGCTACAAAAAGTGAGCTTATGTTTGAAACAAGAATAGTCTGTATTTATCGTGTCCTCATGTCAGCTTAGGTTTATTACATTAAAATCGACGATGATGAAGTTTGTATCTCAAAAAATCAGCACTTGATAAGTTTTGCCTTGTAAAATGTAGTAATACAATCAGAAAGCAAATTAACGAATAATAACATAATAATTCTTAATAAACAAACATTTACCTATGAAATTGGTTAGCCCAGATGACGTGGGAACAGCGCGTTTTGAAGCTGGTGACGTGGAGGAAGTGAAAACATGATTCGATGAAGAAATGAATAATAAACGGCGAGAGGTGTTGTAGATGTAGGGTTCTAATTTCCGGGGAAGATGGCCTGATGATATAAGTCTCCGTAAACCCCCTCCTCTCATTGTTAATGTTATTTTTCTCAAACTGGTTTTTGTTGAATGTTTATTTACGGCTTTTCTTCTTGATGGCGGTGGCGTATTACCAGCCTAAAAACCTTTTTATTACCATTTTGTCCTCTTAGCTACTCCCTCGTCTTATAAGAACTTGAACGCAGTGGCGGCAATTTCTGACTCGACACGAAACTCCATCTGAAATCGAGACAAAAATTAACAGGTTCGGGTTGAGTTTAAAAAGATTTCGGGTCGGGTTTGGGTCGACTCATCTAACCTGTTTATTAAACAGGTCAGGTTCAAGTTGAGAATTATTTAAACCCGTTTAAGATTTTTTTCTTAACTAAAAATTAATTATATTTTATTATACAGGTTAAATGGGTTAAACGGGTCGACTCGCAAACCTGTTTAACTCATGTAATGTGCCAACTTTTGTATATAAAATAAGTTAAATGAGTGAACCCGAAACCCATTTAACCTATTTAACTCATGCAACCTATTTAACCCGTCAACCCAAGTATATATACGGGTTAAATGGGTCAGGTTCAGGTTATGTGTTAACAGGTTAGGTTGACATAACTGACCCGATGATTTAAATGGGTCAGGTAATGGGTCAGGTCCGGGTTGGGGTTTTCTGACCCGCCAACATGTCAACCCGGACCCACCAACCCGAACCCACCTGAATTGCCACCCCTACTTGAACGGTATCGCGCAAGGCGGCGGCGGATACATGTGGCTATATTGTTATTCGGTTACACATTTAGTTGTTTTTATGTTTTATAAGTATAAATGGTAGAGATGGTTAAGCCAAATAATTCTTGTTTGAACAACCAACTTGCTTCCTAACAAACTTTCTAACCAACTTGCTTCCTAACAAATTAATTTTGAAATCCCTCTATACTAAGCAAGTAAAAGTCTGAATTTTAAGTTTTCTAATTATAGAATAGTTACAAATGCATTATATAGTAGTATAGATAGTTCATATTTTCTTTTTTGATGTCTTAAAATAATTGTCTACCTTCTTTTTTAAAGTAAAAACTAAATAATCTAGTTAGTGAATATTCTATATGAATGGTTGAAAATAAAAATCACCACACTTTTATTAAACTTTGTGTTTTTTGTCTCGTTACAATAATTTTGAGACGGAGGGAGTAGAATATTTTATGTGCAGCTCAACGCGTGACGTGAGATTAAAATTGGAAAGGCACAATAAGATATGCTAGACGTGAAGTGAAATTCAACAATGAACAAAAGGGTTTTTTTTTTTTTTTTTTTTTTTTTTTTATATGAAGAAAATTGAATAAAATGATAGTTTAATGAATTAGTTTTTTTTTTTTTTTTTTTTTTTTTATGTATAACACTTTTTATAAACTCGATGTGTATGAAATATGATATATAAAATATACAAGTAAATCTATAAATATTTTCACATTTTTTTGCCGCTTTAATAAACGCTAAGGCTTCGCTATAACTCCTAAGGCGTAAGGATTGACCATGCCGACATGCAACGCCTCACGCTATCTAAAACCTTGGTTTTACTAAAATGTATTTAGTAGTATATGTAATCATAAAAGTAGCATTTAAACAAAACAAAAATGCTAAATACTAAATGCTTGAGATATGAGCATTTAGAAAAGTGGAATTTAAATAAAACAAAAATGTTAAATGTTTATTGTCAAACGAGCGTTAATATTCAAATGCTAAATATTATAAAAAGTTTGTCGTCAAACATTCCCTAAAGGTGACAAATTAAAACCTACTGATTATCTAAAATATGTCAAATTGTATTTGAATGACCCAATACACTAGGAGTGTTGCGAGGTACGTGTGTGATTAAGTGTGGTAAAGATGATATTTTTGTAGTGGGTAAAAGTGATGGGAAAATGAATGATGGGATGCTTAAGTAATGATGATGAAAACCTTACTACTAATGGTGTATTTGACGAAATTAGTTGAACCTGAAAACTATATTATAAGATAAAAGCTACATTTTTACTTTTGTAAAAATGTTTGATGAATTAGTTGTAGCTGCAATGTATTATTATAAGATTACATAAAAATATCAAATTAAATCATATGTATATTTCAACTTTTGTGTAGTTAAAACATAATAATATTTATATAATTTGATTTAACCTCTACTATTTTCTAAAATCTTATTAATGTTAGTTTAAACTAATAATTTGCAAAAACATTCACAAATTTGAGTGGTAAACAAATTTTATTTTACAAGATCAATCTACATAAAGAGATGGTTAGAAACTAACATTACGTTTTCGAGTTCCTTTTTTGGAAAGAAACTGAAAAACTATTGTGCGCACGAGTTTTTTTAAACATAAAGGAAAAGAAAAAGAAAAGAAATGCTTGGAAAATTTTCAGTTTCATTTATCCATAAATTTTCGGTTCAAATATGGCCAGATTTGAAAGTATGTATTTCTTCCTTTATATTCCTCCCAATTCATAACACAAATTTATTTATCTCTGTGTTACTTTTAATGATTAAAATGGCATAACTCTAATTATGTATTTCTTCCTTTATATTCCTCCCAATTCATAACACAAATTTCTTAATTATCCTTCTACATGATATAAAAAAAAATAACTTTCTTTCTATTTCATTTCTCTTACTTACCCATCATTTTTATTCTCACACTAAAAAAAGCTCAAAAACAAAGCGTAAAAGACAATTATAACGCTAAGTTCTCAAGTTTTTTTTGGTAAAGAAACGTAAAGAATTATGAAAGAAACATTTTCAACACAATTTTGAGAGAAACATTTTACTTCAAAATTAATCAAACCACCTTTAATTTTCAGTCATTTTCTTTTTATTTTCTTAAGTGATAATCGAAAATACAGTTTTTTTTTTTTTTTTTTTTTTTTTTAAGATGATAATCAAAAACACAGAGGGTGTTGTTATACAATAGTAGCAAAGTGAGGACCCCAATTACAACATTTAATTCCCAAACGAAAGCGTGAGAGAGGGGGGATGCAACGCTAGTACTCCGTAGTAAAAAAATTCCACACGCGATAATGACACGTGCGAAGGAAGCGTCGTCAAACCCTATCATCATCTTCTTCTTCACCTCCCTTTATGAAATCAATCAAATCTAGGGTTTCATGACAACAACCACCAACACCACTTCACCTAAGACAACAAGCAACCATAAATCGATCTTCAACAACAACGGCCGCCGCCATGGCGGACGATCTCGCCGCAGATTCTTGGGAGGCTGCTGACTTAGACGTCGCCATGACCAGACTCATGCTTAACCCCAAGCGTAGTAGTGACGTCATCAACGGTGTAACTGATACTTCACCTACAACAACTGATTCTTCTTCTGTTAATGAGTTGTTGGATTCTGTTGATCAGTTTCTTCGCGATGCTTTGCAAAACCCTAGGGAACGCCTTTTTGTTCAAAACCAACAACCACAACAACAACAATCATCATCACAAGAACATTCCCAACAATTTGAATCTCTACTTTCTTCTTATAAGAAAATAGAAGCATCCATATGGGAAAAACCTCCAAACCTTAATGATGAGATTGACACTCATTTGAACCACCTTCATGCCTTCAAACGTATGGTTGACTCTCAAATCAACCATATTATGGTTTTACAAAAAACACTACACTCATCTAGTGAAGGAACCAAAAACACCTATCAACCATCCACATTTGCTTCTTCAAGTTCAAACCATCCACCACCAACAAATCAAACCTCTCTTCCACCAAACTTTTCCCGCCATGATTGCGGACATTGCGAAAGAACCGCTCACATTAGTGAAAGGTGTCGAACGGAAATTCGCGAGCTATCCGAAGAAATGAGGTTTATACTAAACCACATTTTGGACCGTCTACAATCCTTGTCTCACCCACCTCAACTTTAGAGTCTCCAAAATGAAACAAAACCGTTTCTTTTGGAAAATGTTTCCCATTTAAACCAACAAACCAAAACCGTCTCACCTTATCAACCTTCAAAATAAAGCCCGGTACAACCTCAAACACAAATTTTCATCCTTAAACAACCTTAGCCTTGTTTTTTGAAAATGTTTCTCATTAAGGAAAATGATGATTTCCTTGTAGCATTTTATGTTCTTAGTTTATTTTTAGTTTTTCTTTATTTTTAAGAAGTAGGATGATGTCGTCCTAATTTCTTGTCTTTGGCTTTTTAAGAGTCAAAATTTTACATGAAATGAATTTCATTCTACTACAAGGTTTGCATTTTTTGTTGACCATTTAGGTATAATGAGTAAACTATACCTCGCTATGGTAGCATACTTATATCTTGTGTTTTAGAAACTAACTTTTCTTTTTTTTTTGTAGGATCATTATTCATGTTTTCTTTCCTTGACACTCCATTTAGGGGAGTAATATTCAAGGGGGAGCATGAGTATTGCATTATTCCGCTTAGCAACTCTTAGTAATGTTTTAGACATGAAATGCTTTCATGACTTGTCTTGTGCGGCAACTAACATTTTTTCTTGTATGTTCAAAATCTATGTCTCCTCTCTTGGCACTCCATTTAGGGGGAGTATCGTCCAAGGGGGAGCAAGTGCATACTTCCGCTTCGCTACTCTTCCTTTTGTTTCGACAAAAAGGGGGAGAATTTATATATAAACTTGTTCCAAATTTTTTCTTTTCTTTTCTTAACTCTTGCATATCACATCATCTTAGCAAAAACAGTTTTTATACTAACTTTATAAGACTTAACACTAAAACTAGTGGCTTACTTACAAATAAAGTTTATGTTTTGTCATCAACAAAAAGGGAGAGATTGTTAATACAAATATCGCCTAAAAACTTTATTTATATTTTACGATCTTTGCTAAGTTTTGTTAATGACAAAGTATGAATTTTGGCTAATAGTAAATCATCACTTTAGTGTTTAAGTCTTGCTTAACTAAGGTTTATATTTCCTTTTAAACAAAACATTGTTTTTATTTCTTTAATTAGAAAGTGTCTTGTCACATCATATATTTATGGCAAGCTTGTGTGTTTGACTTGCCATAACATCTTACACACTTTTGGAAGCTTTCCAAAGTGGATTCAATGTGTTTGACTAGTTGTTGTTGATGTGACTTTGGTTGGTTTGAATGATTTATTGCAAAACCTACTGCAAGCCTGGCGGAACCCTGGGGGTACACGACGGAACCCATTTGAGGGTTCCGCCGTATCCGCCAGAACTGCTGTTTGTTTTGCTATAAATACCAAGCCACTTGTTTGTTTTGAGTCATCACTTTAGGACATATATTTTCATATACTCTCTAAACTAACTCAGTAGCATTTGACTTGTGTGATCCTCTTATGTAGCAAGGGACTTCACAAGCTCATTCAAGAAGTTACAAGCTTCAACTCTAAAGTTGCAAGACTTGCTAGCTTTGTTATGTATAAGCTTTGGTAGTTTATACTTCATTTGTATCATGTGTGTAGAAGTGATCGGTTAGTATTTTAGGCCTCAAAATACATAGTGTGTCGGGAGTTGTTGTACCATTGTAAAAGAACTAACGGGAGTGGTTGTACCCTTGGTAAATAACTCGACATCTAGCTTAGTGTTGGTAAAAGTGTAAGCGACGATGGGAGTGGTTGTACCCTAGTAAAAGAACTTGACATCTAGCTTAGTGTCGGTAAAAGTGTAAGCGACGTTGTAAAGGTTTCTCCACCGGGAAAGGAGCTTGTTGATTAGTGCTTATAACTCTCGAGTTGGAAACTCGGGGCGTGGATGTAGGGCAAGGGAAAAAAGTCCTTGTAGCCAAACCACGATAAACTATCGCGTTGTGGTTTGATCATTTCTTTCTTTGTCTTTGCTTATTACATATTGTCTTTAGTTAGAATTATTATTCACATGTAAAGCTTTTCAAAAAATTAAACATGTAAAGTTGTAGTTAGAATTGTTATTCACACATAAAGCTTTTCAAAGAATTAAACAAGTAAAGTTATGTTTATATCTTTAAACAAACGTAAATTTTTTAAAGGATAATCAAGTTAAAAAGCGGTAAACTATTCAACCCCCCTTCTAGTTTTCCACAATGATATATAATATATAAATTTATAAATATTTTCACTTTTTTTTGCCGCTTTAAGTCACAATTTAATAAACGCTAAGGCTTCGCTATAGCTCCTGTGGCGTGAGTCTTGACCATGCCGACATGTCACGCTTCACGCTATCTAAAACCTTGGTTTTACTAAAATGTATTTGGTAGTATATATGGAATTATAAAAATAGCATTTAAACAAAACAAAAATGCTAAATACTAAATGCTTGAGATATGATCATTTAGAAAAGTGGCATTTAGATAAAACAAAATTGTTAAATGTTTATTGTCAAATGAACGTTAATATTCAAATGCTAAATACTCTAAAAGTTTGTCGTCAAACATACCCTAAAGGTGACAAATTAAAACCCACTTATTATCTAAAATATGTCAATTGCATTTGAATGACCCGATACACTAGAAGTGTTGCGAGGTATATGTGTGATTAAGTGTGGTAAAGCTAAACATTGAGAAAGGTGATATTGTTGTAGAGGGTAAAACTGATGAGAAAATGGATGATGTGATGCACTGATGCTTAAGTAATGATGATGACTAAAGGCGTATTTGACGAAATTAGCTAAAGTTGAAAACTATATTATAACATAAAAGCTACATTTTTATTTTTATAAAAATGTTTGATGAATTAGTTGCAATGTATTATTATAAAATTACATAAAAATATCAAATTAAATCATCTGTATATTTCAACTTTTGTGTAGTTAAACATAATAATATTTATATAATTTAATATAACCTCTACTATTTTCTAAAATCTTATTAATGTTAGTTTAAACTAATAATTTGCAAAAACATTTACAAATTTGAGTGGTAAACAAATCTTATTTTACAAGATCAATCAAGATAAAGAGATGGTTAGAAACTAACATTACGTTTTCGAGTTCCCTTTTTGGAAAGAAACTGAAAAACTATTGTGTGCACGAGTTTTTTTAAACATAAAGGAAAGGAAAAAGAAAATAAATGTTTGGAAAATTTTCAGTTTCATTTATCCATAAATTTTCACGATTTTAAACTTGGTAAATACGATTTTACCTATAACCGCACTAAATCTGCACGATCGGACCTACTTTATCTTTTAGCCGCGAACAACGCAGTCACGATAAATCTACCCGCGTTAGGCCATGCGTCCGGAAATCTTCGCAGATTGGCGCCATGAGCGCACTGTCACGTACAGGCACCACGATGCTAGTCAATCGCCATGAGCGCACTGGACGAAAGCCGTGGTCCTCTGCGATCATTCACAAAGCGTTAGAGTCTATGCGGTCACGATAAATCTATGTGGTCATGGTACGTTCATCCGCGCCATTGTTTTTATTATAATAAAAAAGAAAAAGATCAATCAATCGCCATGAGCGCACTGCGTTCGCAGATTTGCTACGTGCTACTTCTCTTATATAGTTTGTAAAACCTCACGATAGGTGTAATTAGCACTAATACTTCTCTTATATGTTATGTGCTATATATTGCTTCACGCTAATCTTTTACTTCATTAGGTTTTATATGTTGCGATTCGCGGCATATACTTTTAATATTTGCATTAAGTGTTTTTCAGGATATGAATAATTAAGTTTAAATGCTCCTACACGAGTAGCACCATCAAACTTGGAGAGCTACCAGGGTATATAATACCACTGTTTCCGTACGCGTCACGCAGGTATATTTGGAAGCAGATCGTACGTAAGAGGCATTGCAAGCCCGGTACAAAGACGGATTTAAATATTCGCACAATCTTGCCGCAGGGGAGACGTCCTCTGTCGGTTGTAAAGACGAATGTAATGTTCGCGCACAGCGCGCGCACCTCTGTCGCGAACAACGCACATCCTTGTCGCACACAACGCGCACTTCTGCCGCAGAAGTACGTCTTCTGTCGCACCATGCTGCATCGCAACTGGTACAAAAGGTACGCCCTTACCCAGGATGCAACATACGAGATCTACCTTCACCATTTTGAGACAATCACAATCACAATCCCAGTGCGCACTGTCGCATGTGGGCTGCGCAGTATGGTCCGTCCCATGTTCACACAGGTTGCGTACACATGGGTCATGCCGTCATGGTTGATTGGGCCTACGCGGCCATGAACAGAACTTAAGTCTAGCATAACATAGCCACAACTTGGGGGGCTTGTGGACGTATGGTCCGGACTGGATCCTACATGGGCCAGGCCCGGCAGACAGCGGCCCACTCTACGCCTAAACCCTAATTCCATGCCTATAAATATAGGGCTGGGATTCCATTCACAACAGAACACAACAGGTTACTCTAAACCTAACTCTTCTATGCTATATCGCACCAATACTAACTTGACCGTCGGAGGTGGATCCCGGGGCTACGGCATCGGGTCCACTCCTAACGGGTTCTCTTTGTTGACAGGTCTACTCAGGGCTCGAGGAGATGACGAACTGCCCAGGGAGAGTCGTCAAATCCATCTCGCGCCAGATTATGCATCAACACTTAGGTTTCATTACTCCCTAGATATCTTTTACAGGTTGATAGTTTGTTACAATTGCATGGATGACGGGTCATATTCCTTAATACTAGTCGTAGGGCCGTGTACATTATTCCCTAACTCTATAGGATCCTACTTCACTCCTATGTCGAGCCGTTTGAAGCTCCTAACATGTGATCATTAGAATTCTCCTACGCATTAAATACAACCAAAAATCATAGTGCACCTCTGATCATGTTTCTTAAGACGTTCAAGCATGTCACCAATGGAAATCTGCTAGTTTTCTTAAGCCTAACATCGAATACAATCCTCCGTAACAACTATAAACAAACAATCAACCCATAATTAACATCTAGGTTTCACTACATCTAAGCAAACACACAAGAGATCTAGCCAAGCATGTTAAATTCAAGACAAGTGTAAGATATATTCAAACAACACATAGACATATTGAATTAATTGAAAGAGTACTTATCTCAATTAAACATGAAAGGTTTCAAAGGGTAAAAACCCTTGAAAAAGCTGTAATATTCGGACTAGGGTTTCTCTCCAAAGTTATACCCTAATTGTTCCTCTTTAATGAATGAAAATTGCAAAACTATATATAGATTTTACAGGGTAACGGCGTCAAGAAGGAAATTCTGACGCCGTCAATTCGCCGCCCATAATGAAATCGGATTGCCTAGATCCACTTTTGACGCCGTCATGTGCAATTCTACTTTGGGCCGTCACTCTTATTTGGACCATGACGGCCTATGGTGACGCCGCCATGTCCCTAGTGTAAAACTCTTATGGATCGTCACGGACTTTATCCACTTCCACATCTTGTATTACTCTTGATGCCGTCACTTGAGAACTCTTGACGCCGTCAGGTACTGTTCCCAGCAAGGAAAATTAAGACTTTGCCGTTTTCTTCACTTTTATGCTCCAAAAACGTCCAAAATGCTTCCTTTTCTAGAATTCACTCCAAAAGTACCTAAAATGACAAAAGGAATGATTTAGGGCATTATTTGATCAAATAAATTCGAATCCGGGCTAAAATGACCCCCTAAAAATGGTTCATTTTTCGCCTTATCAGCTAACAGCTTGAGATTGCCTGTCATATGTCGGGTGCATCCGCTATCAACAATCTAGAGAACAATCTGAACCACCTGCATCTCAAGAAGACGACGAGGATGGAACAGAAGTAAGGGTGGAACCCAAAGAAAGCGTGGGTTCCTATTGGTTAGAAGCACATGTATTCAATAATTTAGGAATCCATTTAAAGTTTGGTTTATATTATAACTGACTCCTCCCAAACCAACCAGTCAGCCGTGTGCAGCTGTTAGGCTCACCTGGGAGAAAGTGCAAGTTAATATTGACCGTGGAAGTACAGGGAAATCCCCGGGTCGTTAAATCCCAACGAGATTGAAATTGTATTTGTAAACGAGTATGAGAGTGAGTGGTACTGAGGACAGTAACAAAGATGATTTGAGGGTTGATTATACTACTGATTGCTTGATATTTGGAATTTATAAAACTATAACAAAAATACAGATATAAGCACAAAATTAGATAATCAGATAACAGACAGAGAAAAGTGGTATTTAACAAGTTACAAACTACAGGGGTAAAAAGTGAAACTTTTGAAAACTTAAAATTAAAGAAAATGGAAAATGAAATTGAAATTATGAAAATGATTATTATAATATTTAATTATTATTTAATTAATAAAACTAAATTAAAATCTAATTTAAAACTTAATTTAAATTTAACTAAAAATTACAACTATTACAAATAAACCTAAAAACTTATAACAATAATTTTTAAACTTAAATAAGAACTTGAAGAAAGTATAAAAAATGAAAATAAATATTTTTGTCTTTTTATTAGTATTTTATTAATTATAAACTATTTAATTTAATTAATCTAATTAAACTATTTTAAATTACTATTATTACTAAATTACCTTCGAAAATTATGATAAAATTTATAAAAACTAATTAACCATCACAGGAATCCTATAAAATTATAAAAACTACTAAAAATTATATTTAAGGTTATTCCACTACTTAATTACCTATTAATTATTTTAAATCTAATTTAATTAAATTAAATAAGAAAATTAGAAAATGAACAGTGGAAATTATGAAACTATTTTTTAAAAGTCTTAACTACTTTATAAAACTTAGGAAAAATATAAAATTCTACTTTAATTGATTAAAATTAAAGAAATCTATTTAATTACTAATATTACCTATTTAATTATTTAAACTAGTTTTAAATCTAATAAATAGTAAACTGCTTAGAAAAATTCTAATAAAATTATTTTAACTACTTTAAGGTACTAAGTAATTTATAAAATTATAAAATTTGACAAGTGCTTATTAATAAGCTAAGATGAAAATTAATTAGATAATTTCTATTAAATAGAAGCTATCACTATTTTTATGTTTGCTTTTTCTGGTTTTACTTTTATAAAACTACTTAAATACTTAAATAATGAAACTTTAATAAAAACAACTACTTTAGAACCTTGAAATAAGCACTGAGAGTGCTTATAAGCTTATACAGTTGACTATGGTTGACTAAATTAAGAAATAAGCTAAGCTGAGGTTATGTGGGGTCCACTATGGTGAAATCTGGTTTACCTAAGTTACTTGAACTATTTTAAACTAAACTTGGTGAGATAAGCTCCTAGAATAAGCTGAGAAGCTCAAATAAGCACTTGCTTATTTGAGTTCTGACTCAGAAATGGGACAGAGTTTGGGGACAAGTTTAGGTGGGGTCCACTGATCTATAGGTCAAACTAAGGGTCAAGTTTTGAACCTGGGTAGGGGGGGGTTGTAATAAGCTAATTAGAAGGTGTGGGGTCCACTGAGTTGGCCACAAATCACCACCAAAGTGGTGGTGATGGACTGGGTCTGAATGAGCAGGGCACACCTTTGCCCTGCAGTTGTGTTTGGGGGTCTGTGGGTTCCAAGGTAAAAATCTTAAAATTATAAACTATGTGGGATACTGAAGTAGAGGTGGTAGACAACAAGTCCTCAAAAGCTCAAAGCCTAGATCCTAATACTAAAATCTACAAAAATCCCTTAAGTTTTGAGAAAATCTGATAAGAGAAAATTTGACTTTTGAAGGAAACTTGCTAGTTTGACTTATATGAGATTCTAACACTTCTAATTGAATGATTAAGTTGTAATAAGCTATGTTAGACCTAAAATAAGCTAAAACTTAAAGATATGAGCTAATGTGAGGGTTTGTGGATCACAAATCCTTGACAGTTAACTGTCAAGGGATTTGTAAGTGGATTTTGACTATTTAACCAACTAAGACTTGTTTATTTTTGTTTCTCTGGGCTAATGTGATACTATATGACTTGTATACACTAGAAATTACAACAATATCAAGCTGAGTAACACAGAACATGTAAATCCAAACACCCCTTTTTACTAGACTGTTTTGTGATTTGTGAAGTAAATGGCTTACAAAGCTTATCCTACTGATCCAACATAACTTATTATGCTATATTAAGTATTAACAAGTGCTTAGAAACAGATTTTAACCATAGATATACAAAAACACAAAATGAGCTATGTTGACTAATTGATTTTTTATTTTTTAGTAACTATGAATTCCAACAAACAAGATACTATTTTTATGTTATATTATTACTATATAAGACTAAATAAGTATTAAACACTAAAAAAGCAAGCAATAAGCAGAGCAATAGTACAAAAGTAAAAGTGAGAATTTTGATAACTTACAATAAGCTTTCCTGCTCAAAACCAAGAACCAAGGACAACCTATTTCCTCCCCTGAGGATCTAAACCAACTCCACAGCTTCCTTGTTGCTTCCAAATCAGCTATGAAACCCAGAAATCAATTTCAATTGCCACAGTTGACTATCATTGACCAAGATTGTATATGATGAACTTTTTTACCTTAACTGATTAGTAGGTTACTAAAAGCTTTATTGAGCTTATGGGAGCTTATATGAGCTTATTCAATCCATGAAACCATACATTAACAACAACACAACTTATTGAGATTTTTGATAGGAAATTGAAAATGGCATTCACTAAGATAATAATACAAACTTGATTTTTATTAACTTAAAAGATCACTAGTACACTGAGAATACTTGAACTGAAACTTGAAAGCTTTAAATTACACTTAAACTTTTAAAACAACTAATACGACATACACTTTTTTAAATTAAAACTAGATAGGCTTCTCTTCTGCTTTCCTTCCTTTTATAAGCCCTCATTAGGGTTTCTTGAAGCATTCTGAACACTTCCCACTTCCATCTTGACCCTCCATTTCTCTGAATCAATCTCAATCGTTTAAATGCAAAATGGCGCCAAAAGTCCCCACGTTAACTTGGGGCCAAAGGTGATTAATTAAAGAACTTTGGGAGTATATGGAGGTGGCAGGGGACAAATGGGAAGGATTTGAGGCAAGTTGGTGTTGTATGGAAGAAAACAGAGGTGGTGGTATGGTTTGGAGTGAAAAGGAGTGGGAATTGCATTAATTAGTGATGGGATTTGACTGTGAGGTGGAAAGGTGAGGTTAGGGAAGTAGGGGGTGAGCTGGTGAGGTGAGGTGGAGGTGGAAAACCAGGTAGTTTTGGTGGTTTCAGGTGGTGGTGAGGGCGATGAACAGTGGTAGCTGTTTGGCGGTTTTGGGTGCGTTTGACCCGTTATTAATAAAAGGGTGCGTTTGGGTTATCTTGGTGGGCTGGGAAAAGGTTGGGCCTGGGTAAAGGGTAAAAGGGTTAAGGTTTGGATTGGATTTGAATTTTGGGTTTGGGTTTATTAAATAAAAATGGTCCGGTTTGGTTTTGGTATTAATCAAGGACCAATTTTGTAATTTTGGTAAAATAGAGGGACTGAATATGTGATTTTCCCAAAGTAGTTTCAAGTGCTATTTTTGCCAAATATGATAAACCAAGGACCAATTTATTTATTTTTCCATTTAAAAATATCCAGGGACCTTTTCTGTAATTTTTCAAACTCCAGGGACCATTATTGTAAATTTGGATTTTTAAGGGACTGTGATTGTAATTTCTCAAAATGTTATCAAAATTGTTCCATTTTGTCATTCATGCATAGTACAAGGGTATTATTTGTAAATTACCAAGTTTTGAATACCCAGGGACCATTTTTGCCAATTTTGTAACTTGAGGGGTAAAAGTTGCCAGTTTGTGTAAACTTTTCATCCAGGGATCATTTGTGAATATTTTTGGTTTCCCAAGGACTTAAGTTGACTTTTCATTTATTTTAAACCTTCAGGGACTAGTTTTGACAATATTTGAAACTTGAGGGACTGAAACTGCCAATTATGCAAACTTTGTACATTTTTCATTTGTTTTTGCATATTTTGTATTAAAAACATATAAAACACACTTCTAAGATATTTTAAGTATTATGATGCATTTTTGAGTGTTTTTGTATGTTTTGGCAGTTCAGATTGGTACAAAATTATGAGTATTTAGACACTCATCAATAACCAACATTGCCAATTCCAACTAGTTCTCGCTTTCTTTTTGGTGAATTCACTAGTTTTGGGTTTGTTCCTAGATTTGTTCTGTTCAATTATGGGGGTAACTACAACATCATTAGAAACCGTAGATGGCGGTTTTCCTAATATAGACTTAGGGCAATAGTGGGCCTAGAAGGAATGCATGTCCTACGTTTCTTATGACGATTTAAGAGAGAATTAGCTACACATTTTGCATGATCACCAGATGATACACTTTTGCGACAAAACACACAAGATGCATTCATATTCAAAACATTCAAAGATTCATCATTCCTTGCATTGAGATTTTGATTACAATTTGCCAGACTAGAATCTAAATCAGATGCAACATGAGTTTTATTCAAGTTCCTAAGTTGATCTTCTACTTCTTGAGCTTCTAGTGTTCCTCTTTTACGTTGCAAGATCCTGTTCTTCTTGTTACTTTTTCGCTTGGGTCTGCTAACGCTATGAGTGGAGACTAGTCATGTGGAAGTGGAAGGGTCAACATTAATGTTTTGAACATAATTCCCCTTATCAGTTTTGTCTAATTGATACAATCCTGGTGCTATCATAGTGGAGTCAATAAACTTTCCTTTTTCAAGTAGCGTAATCTTCTCTTTTAATTCAATGATGATGTGATTCTTATCTTGAATTTGAGACTCAAGTTTTCTATTGCAATGTGCAATATCAATCTGGTTTTGTTCCCATTCAGCATTGTCAATTTGCAATTTTTCAATTTCCTTTTCATATTGAAGACATTTATTTTTGAAAGACTCATTGTTTTTGCAAATCTGACAAGATTTTGAAATATTTTGACTTTGAAGTTGCAATTCCAGTTCAAGAATTTGAGCTTGACACCATTCAAGCCTTTGTTTGAGTTGACAAATTTCTTTTGAAAATTGTTTTCTCACATCATCATTGTTTTTCCTCATTTCCTCATTTTCTTATTTTAATGTCTCAATTTCGGTGTTCAGCAAATCATTATCAGCACAGTGATCTTCCACAAGCATAGAAGTACCAGATTTATAGAGATCATTCATGATAATAGACAAAATATCAGCATTGAGAACTTTTTCCAAGAGTCGATCAACATCATCTTTCAAAACTCTATTTTTTGCTTTTGAACCAAAATCGCATTTTCATTTGAATTGAAAACGTTTATCATTGATTTGACTTCTTTTTAAAGTTCCTATTCCCAACGTGTAGCACAGTGACGGAGGTGTTGAACGATTGACAACATTTGTTTTTGAAAAATATCTCTTTTTTCTCGCTCGTAAGCGGATTGAAAAGTTTCAATTTTTATTTCTGAATTACGTTCAATTGTTTCCTCCAAAATTTCGATGTCTTCCATAAAAGTTTTGAAATAATTTAAAACACGACAACTTTTTGGTAAAGGTGTAACTTCACCAGAAGATGGTAAATGACCATTTATTTGTGCCACAGTTTGGATAGTAGCCGCATTAGAAGATGAAATATATGACTCAGTGACAAACCAAGATTTCTCAGGTATTTCCTTTTGAGGAACAAAAGATTTAAAAATGTAAGGAGCTTTTGAATAATCACATGGTTTCCAATATTCAACTTGACTCATTTTTTATCGACTCTCTTCTTCAAGTTCTTCCTATTCCTCAGTATCATAAACAATAGTATGCACAATCGTATCATCACACATATATTCCATACTGTAAATTTTAGGATTTTCTTTGAATGCTTTGTGAAGAAACATTGATTTGTAATCACCAAGTGCAAAACCTTTATTGGGTCTCGGTTTCAAAGTAAATTTCTGAATTGTTGTGACAGAGCCCCCGGTTTTGTAAACAACATTACGAAATTCTTTAAGTTGTTTTTCTAGATCGACAATTTCATAGATTAATTTTTCTTCGTATTTCCTTTTTCGCACTTTATGTTCACAAAATCCTTTTTGCAAATTGACAACTCTGTTTATGTTTTTGAAAGCTCTTTTTGAAGTTGTTCAACTTGTTTTTGAAGTTCACACTTTTCACTTTCGAGTTTTGAAACCAACTTTCCGTTTGACTCAATTAAATCTTGCATTTTATGTTGAAGATCTTGTTCTTTATTGTAATATTCTTGAAAAGCTTTTTCAAAACTTTTTTCATGTTTAACCTTGTGTTTCAGATTTGAAAGTTGTATTTTATAACACTCAATATCTCTTGTGAGTGACGCATTTGTTTCTTTTAAAGCTTTATTTTTCTCATTGCATTCCATGATTTGCAATTTTTTAGCGTTCAGTTGTTTAGACAACAATATAAGGTCAGGGTCTGGATCAACAATGGTTCATGTTGTTCTACATGATCATGTTTATCATTCTCAATAGGATCATCAAACGAAACAACTGTGTCATCATCAAATATAACAACTGTGTTCATTTGTTCATCTTCTTGAGAAGATAAAGATGAGTCAGATGGAACAACTTGCGCCTTATCTGATTCAGAAGCAGAGGGTGATGCAATTTCATGTATTAGGCACACATTAAGATCATGTACCTGAGACAAACCATCAGTGTCATACACTGGGCCTGAATCATTCATATGAAGTTCCTGCATGTTGGCCATAAGCATCATAGCTGCATTTGCTTCCAGATCTTCCATGTCATCATCGTTGTATGCATTTGCCATGAAGTTGTTCTCCTACCAGTGAAATGTCCTTCATTTTCATCTTTGAGAGCCATAAGTAATGCCTGCTTGTGAAACTTACTGCCCTGAGTTCTCGGTTTTGGACATGCAGTAGCAATATGACCTTTCTCATTACAATTATAACACCACACTGCATTCCCAGAGTTTGAGATCCCAGTTGTAACTGTTTCAGATCTTTGCTGAGGAGTACCTGAATTGTTCCTGAATCCTCCATTGTTGTTAAACCTCTGACCATTCCCAAAATTTCCTGAAGAACCTCCTGAACCTAATCGACCAAAGTTATGATTCTGAATTTCAACCCTGCCATCATGCACAACAGCTTGATTCCTTGTGTTAGAAGATGAACGTTGACGGTTATTCGTCTTGTTGGAGAATTTTCTAAAAGCACGAACAATGAGAGCAAGTCCCTGATTCAACGTGTTAAAATCCTCATCGTCATCTTCATTGGAGTTCGAGTAGTACACTTCATCACTGTTGGTGTATGGAACAAGTTGAGTTGAAGTATGCTGTGGAGATGAATCATAAGAAATCATTTGGTTTGAGGTAGTTGGTTGTGGATAACTGAAGTAATTTTGCTCTTGAACATAAGCATGATTTGTCATTGGAGGTGGAGCATAATGAGATTGAGCTACGAGTGCCAAAGAATTTGGTGTTGGTGGTGGTGAGTAACCTCCTCGAAGAGCTTGATCTTTTTCCACTTCAGGTTCATGGTGTTTCAGAAAATCATACAACAAGCCATATGGTGCATCATGAAGATTTTTGGTATGACGAACGAATCTCACATGCTTTTGCCAATCCGGACCAAGACTACCAACGAATTTGGAGTTCACTGCGATCCTTGGTACTGTAATTTTGTGTCGTTCCAAATCATTTACCACATTAGTGAAACGATGATAATAGGATTCAAGTGACTCCCCTGGTTCAATTGAGATGTTAGTGTATTCCATGTAGAGTTTGGATTCCATATCATCTTTGTTCAATTGAGTGCCTTCCATTAGGAGATGAACATGTTCCCACATAGCTTTAGCCATTTTCTGAGCATCAACACTTCGATAAATTGGATTTGGTATTCCTTGAAGTATATAGGCCATGGCATACTCATCAGCTTCACGATGTAGTTTCTAATCTTCTGTGAGTTGAGATTCTGGAACAGATTTCTCTACAGGAGCAGGTGGAGGATCAGCAGATGGATCACCACTTTCAAGTCTGGTTGGCCACTGAAATGGTCCTTCAAGTATCATTTGTTTCAAGAATTTCCCATGGGGTTTCTTAAGTTCAAGAAATCGTAAAAATCGACTTGACCACTGAACATAGTTCCCAGGTGTTAGCATTGGAGGTGTTTCAAGTGATCCTGCCTCATGTCTGGATTGTTGAGTTGTAATAACTTCACACATCCGATCAAACCAGTGAGGTTGTTTGGACGAATACTGATTGGGTTGTTGTGACATTGGATATGGTTGTTGTTGAGGAATGATTTGATGTTGTTGCATCATGAGATATTGTTGTTGTGGATGAAGCGGTTGTTGCTGAAAGTGTGATTGTGATGGTTGTTGATACGATTATTGCTGATGGTATTGATGTGGTTGATACTACTGATGTTGTTGTTGCTGAGGATGAGAGAAGTAGTAATGTGGTGGTTGAGACATATTTGAACACTTGTGTAATGTAGGATCTTGTAGAAGATTGAAATGTAAGTTCCTTTGGTTAAAATCACAATCCTTTGGCAAAGTTGAATAACTTATGCGTAGACTTAAATGTTATGCGTAAGAAAGGATGTTATGCGTAAACAATAAGTTTATGCGTAAGATTCTCCTTTACGCGTAAGATTAAGCTTATGCAAAAGATTCAAGTTTTGCGTAAGGTTAACGAACCAAACAAATATTTCAAACTTGTCCAAGCTTGAAAGATATCCGTAGTCGAAGTATTCCACTAACTTATCCAAGCTAGGGAAGTACTGAGTCACCGTTGCACGAAGAGAAGACCGTTGATGAAACTTAAGAGTAGAATTCTGCAACTTACACTTAAGATTTAATCTTAGGCGTAAGATCCAACTTCTGCGTAAAAAGGTAACTTATGCGTAGGAAATCAACTCAAGCATAGGAAAAGGTTTTTCAGCTTAAACTTATGCGTAGAAATCAAACTTATGCGTAGGAAAGGGT
The DNA here is from genome assembly GCA_030686995.1 of Artemisia argyi. Lineage (NCBI taxonomy): Eukaryota > Viridiplantae > Streptophyta > Magnoliopsida > Asterales > Asteraceae > Artemisia > Artemisia argyi. The sequence goes on along the minus strand of CM060709.1, from coordinate 266,617,351 downwards.
TATTTTGCTAAAACTTAAGCGTAGAAAGCAAACTTATGCGTAGAAAAGGGGTTTTAGGCTAAAACTCACGCGTAAAAGTACTGTTGACAGCTTTAAACCTGTACTATGCTCAAAAGTTACGCATAAGATGACTAGAAACTTGTAAAAATCACAACTTTTAGAAGAAAACCTAGAAATAAGGTTTTATTGAGCAAATAACTTCACCAACACTTAGAAAACACTAAATATGAAAGATTTTGCTACCAAAAACTAGTTTTCTAATATCAAAGAAGCTACAAAACTCAATAAACTAAGAGTAAAAGTACTAAAAACTTTAAAAGATTTTACACGACGTGGATATGCATAATTAACTCCGACAAGACCTTATGGAGCATGTTTGGTAAAGACGTCTTCAACGTCAAAATGAAGAAGAAGGTTCCGACGACGATGAATAAATGTTTGTAATATTTATGTTTTTAAATTTCATATGTTTCATAATGTAATATTTATGTTTTAATTTCGTATTGTAATATGTTTAAGAATTTATGTTATGTTTTAAATAAATGAAGTGTTTATTAAAATTTGGGGTTGAAATTGAAAATAATTGGAGTGAAAGTGAGTTAAGGTAAGTTAAATGTAAATTATATTACCAGGGTAAAAAATCAAAAGTTAAAGTTAAATGGTAAAAGCTAATGTAGCGCTGACGTGACAGTGTGTTAACTTTTGACACCTGCTTATCTTACCAAGTGCTTTGAGGGTATTGTTATACAATAGTAGCAAAGCGAGGACCCCCGATTACAACTTTTAATCACCAAACGAAAGCGTGAGAGAGGGGGTGCAACGCAAGTACTCCGTAGTAATAAAATTCCACACGCGATAATGACACGTGCGAAGGAAGCGTCGTCAAACCCTATCATCTTCTTCTTCTTCACCTTCCTTTATGAAATCAATCAAATCTAGGGTTTCATGACAACCACCACCAACACCACCACCACTTCACCTACCACAACCACAAATCGATCATCGTCATCAACAACGGCCGCCGCCGCCATGGCGGACGATCTCGCCGCCGATTCATGGGAGGCTGCTGACTTAGACGTCGCCATGACCAGACTCATGCTTAATCCAAAGCGTAGTAGTGACGTCAGCAACGGTGTAGCTGATACTTCACCTACAACAAGAACAACAACTGATTCTTCTTCTGTTAATGAGAGCAGTTTGTTGGATTCTGTTGATCAGTTTCTTCGCGATGCCTTGCAAAACCCTAGGGAACGCCTTTCAGGTCTACTTTTTTATGTTTTATATATTATTGCTGTATGATTAGTTTAATTAAGTAGTTAGTCAGTGAATGTTTTTTAGAAATTAGTCGAATCGTGTTTTAGGTAAGTGATTATCGCTGCTGAAAAAAATGAGGTGGTAGTTGATGTGGTTATCTCATATAGTCATTAAAGAAAAGGGAAGGAAACAGAAAAGGTTTAATCCCACATTGTGTTTTAGAGTTATTTCATTAAAGAAAATGGAAGTAAAGTTAGTGTTATTTGGATGAATTTGTTTTACTTCCATTTCCGCCCAAATATGGGAGGAAAGTGTTTTACTTCCATTTCCTTCCCTTTTCTTTAATGAAATAACTCGAGAACACAGCGTTAGTGTAAATTGGCTTGAACAAAACTCAGGGTTCTAAATAGCGCGCTATAGAGGCGCCATAGCGCGAGTCGTGGCCTCCACGTTACAAAACAGGCCAAGGCGTCGTCTCTAGGCGTAGCGTGCAATAAGGGGTGATAAAGCGCGCTATAGCGCAAGGCATGGCGCCTTTTTTTCAAGCTTTTAAGATTTTATTTTTTTTTAGATTTTTTTTAAAGAGATTTATTGGACTTGAGCTTATTTACAAGTATTTATTCGGGCTTAGTAAATCCATAACTGAGTTTTAAGCCTATTAGCTAACTAATATTGACAACTCTATAAATATTTTTTGCGGCTTTGAATCACGCCTTAAAGACGCTATGACGCAATGCCTCACGCTAAAGCTTGAGGCTTGGCTATGTCGCTACGCCACGCTTCACGCTATTTATAACCTTGACAAAACTCGTACATATGCTTGGTAGTGTAGGGTTGGAGCCTAGTAGTGAATATCGTTTGGGATGATGTCGGTATCTATTAGTTATTTGTTTCTCTTAAAAGTTTTTTAGTGTATGCGCCTATGTGTATATCAGTGTATGCCTCGATTTTCCTCACGCTTTACCTACAGCGAGAGTGAATTATGGTATGCTTAACTTTAGGATAGAAACAGAACCATGATAGATGAAAGAAGGAAGAGATGAAGCTACATGGCTGTAGAAATTATTGCGGTAGTCATACGGTGTCCTTGCATTTTTGTGCTGTTTACATGGTTATTGGAAGTTTTAGTGGCAAAGTACTTGTTAACTCACTAGTTGAAGGATAATGCAGTGCGAAGCCTTGTTGGTTTCTTTAGTATAGGTAATGTTGCAAGGGCACTCTTTGTATGACATGATTCCAACTACACTACCTTAAACTGTAGAGTTTGAGCATTCTTAGATGGAAAGTTAATATGTATTCAGAATGTATTATTGTAATGCCTGAGTGAGAACCTAATAGTAGGCTGGTGGTTATAAGAAGAATGTACAACAGTAGTTAGTAATTTATTTCTGTCAATGTGAGCCAAGCAAGTGGCTCAAGTAATAGGCAAAGTGTGTGAGGCTATATCGGTTGAGCCTTGGAGGGCAATATCAATCCAGAGTTTAGCTGTGCCTTGGTGGTGAGTTGGTAGGCTGAGGTGATACAATTATTTTTTGGGTCAATTCCATATATATCCAACTAAAACACCATAATGACATATTTACCCCAAACATGCTTTAAATAAATTGTCCATCATGCATTCAAAACATGTATTTTAGGTATATATGGCATTTTGATGTTTAGATTGGGTATTATGGAGTTATCCCTTATTTTTTTAGCTTGAGGAACTAAATTGATAAGAGTAAGTTGATAGACATGAAAACTGTTTTAAGCTAAATATTTAAAACCTTTTATTTATCTTCAATTGCCAAAGTGAAAGACATAAGTCATATTTAGAATGAGTTAAATTACACAGGGGTTGGTTATTTGGTGATTTCATTTTGTGTATTGTTTTCAAATTTCATCGAACCATAACTACCATTGGAACAAGAGGGTGGTGTAAAGTGAAAACTGTAGAATTTCGTCAAAGCCAAATGCACCAAATCGCTGTGAAGATAACCACCTAGAAGCATTTTAGATTAATCGAACAAAATATTTGCTTCTCTTCATTAAGGTTTAGAATAAAATCAGTAAAAATGATAACCGCCCAAATAGGATTCATGTAACTTATCATTAAAAGAAAGATTGTCATGACAAATTAAATAAACATTTGCATTAGGAAACAGTAAATTACCTTTATAACATGTATGAAAAGTTTGTAGGGTTTTACATGCCACACGGGTCACCGTTTGCTTAGCCAAACGGTGTTTGGATCAACAAAAGACTAAACATCTCGCTGACCTATTCAGCACTAACATGTCACCTTTCTACCAAGAAGAGTATTTGAACCAACACCGTAATCACCAAGACAGGCACTTAGGTCATCACCAGTTCGCTAGGGGATTTCAGCCGCAATGAATTGCTGTTGGTTACCCAGGGTATCTAGTTTATTGTATTATCTTTCCATCTTCGATGTATATATGGAACGAAGAAGAGAAATATATGACTAACTATGATGCAAGTATGCAACTTAAGTTCAATAGGCTTTAAAGCAACTGGCTATGTATTAATAAATGTTTGCTTGGATATCCCGGGTCTTCTGTAGTGATAAGTTGCGACTATAGTTGGTGTTATTAGCTACAACAGTCAAATAAATGGAAAGGTAGTTAGAACTTTTAAATATATACAGAGCTTGCTTTGCTAACTGGAAAACAAGACTATATGTCCATGAAGTGCTATATTGTCACATGATTTTCATCACCTATATGTGCTATGATATAATTGTAAATACAAAATAAGGTTACTTGATCCCTGTGGTGTTTTTAAAGGGATTTTTACTTGGGTCATAGGGACAAGTTTTTGCTATTTTAATGCTTTAGCCAGCTCACTCAGTCATTTTGTATATATCGTGTCTTTTATCTTTAAAATAATAAAAATGTTTATGTTGTTCAGTACTACGGATGGAGCAAGATGTGGAGAAGTTCATCAGAGATCCTTCACAACAACAAATGGAATTCCAGCAGTTGCCTACCTCATATCTTCGGCTAGCGGCACACCGTGTGGCTCAGCACTATTCACTGCAATCCATGGTTTTATTAGATAACACTCTTCCGGATGGTTCTGGTTCTCGAATCATCGTTCGTAAGACTTCTGAATGTCGTGTTCCTTTAATCCGTTTAGCAGACATCCCTGTTAATATACCAACAGATGACCTTAGCAGCAGTGTTGTTAAGGTTGCAATCAAACAGAGGCCTAATAAACGATCACAGGGTGGTGGAGCGGATTCGAATTCTCTGAAGAACAATAGTTTAAAGAGTGTGGAGGAGAGAAAAGAAGAATATAATCGAGCACGTGCAAGAATATTTAGCTCTAGCTCCAGCTCTAGTGGTGGGAAACAAGAGAGCGAGCCAAGGATGGAGGAAGTTTTACAGCATAATAGTTCATTAGGGAGTTCCAGGATAGAAGAAGTCGTTTCTGTACCTAATGTGAGTATTGTTGGTCGGGGATCGGTTGAGTCGTCTGCCGGAAGCAGTAGGTCAGGTAGAAGTAGGACAGAGAAGGAGCCAATTGTTAGGTCAAGGAGTAATAGTAGAGTGGCCATATTTCGTGACCGTGAAGTTGAGCGGAATGATCCTGATTATGACAGGAACTATGACAGGTTAGCACATTCTCTTCTTGAGCTCTTGACTTTATAACCATCCAGTTTGCTATTCTTTGAACTACCTGGATGGTATTTTCTACTTTTCCACATTACTTCAAGCTTACTCGGAACTGGTTTTGATCTTGTTAATTATAGCGTACTTGCATCCTATCAGGACTTAGATGACATGTTTTAGTTAACAGACACTTCTTTTTTCGTGTACATGCTAAAGATTTGGAGACCCATTTTTGCAATTTTTACCATAAATATGCATTTGACGTCCTTGTTTTATTTGGAAGACGCCTAAGTCCTAATAAGTTGGATCAAGGATATAATAACCATATTTTTTGGGTCATATATTTATATCAGCAGCTGATACAACTTGCTCACCTTTTTACCATAAAGATCTACCACTACTTTACATTCTGCGTCAAATATACTCAGAGAAACAGCTGATATTACTATAGTGGGAATAAAGTTAACTTGGTATACAATGCATTATCACGAATGCTCAGAGTTAAATATGCGTGTGAATCTTGCCTGCAGAATAAAGGCATTTGGTGCTTAAAATAATAAATTGGGTCTGTATTGATGTTAATAAATGCTGAAAATTTGTGGTTTGATAGTACATTATTAAAGAGGCAGACCAAGTATACTGTAAGTAATAATACTCTGTTTTTATCAGATATGCGCAAAGATTTGATCCAGGGTTCGGATTTAATGGAGGCTCGTATGCCATACAACCAATGTATACGCCAGTTGTGAACTACAACACTGAATTTCCTCAGCTTGGTCCAGCCCACAGGTCTCCAGTCCCTGCTGAACACCAATCTCGTGTCCTTCCTCAACATTTACCTGCCCCATGGATCCCACCATCTTCTCCTGCAGGAATAGGCTACAGGCCTCCAGATGCTATGATGACTCAGTTTAGTCCAACCCATGCTGGCCCACATTCAGCATCCACACTGTATGTGCAGTATCCATGTCACCGGCCTGGGATGACCTTCATTCATCCTCATGAACAGATTCATCAACACTATGCACAAGTAAGACATTTTTGTTGACCAGAAGTTCCTATACGATTGAGTATTCTATACGTGCTTTTATTGCATGATTTGACATTGCTAAACCTGAAGTTATGTTTTCACAACCGTTTTTTTACACTTTCTAAAGTGTTTTCTGAATTTAGTTTTTTTTTTTTTTTTTTTTTTTTTGATACATAATTTTGGGTAAGGTGGTCTGCAATCCAACTAATGTCACTTGATGGCACGTGTTTGCAGTCTCAGCAGCAGCAACAATCTGATGCAAGTTTTGGATTAGCCCGGCCCCGTTGAGGGGCGTGGGCCATGCCTGCACCCTGCCTGGGCTATCGGGGGTGCTTAATACGTGTTCTGGTTACTACCATTACACGTTATCTGATCTGGCAGAGGTGCAGGCATAACCAACTGAGGTTGACTGGGATGGACACATCAGCATCTTGGATATCTTATGGTCCATCTCATCAACTTCAGTATTTGAGAGCTTCAAAATTATTTTCTGAAGCTCATTGGTCCCAACAATACCGTAATGTTGACTAGAATAGCTCCTCTATGAGAGCTCTGTTTTGCCGTTGATGATGAGAAAGAATGATAGGGAAAGATGATCGGAGCTGGAGCTGCAAATATATGTCTCTTCCTAGCAAAGGTATTTCTTGACACCTCTTGTTACTCTTATCTCTTATATTTTTAGTGTCCAAATATTTTAATTTTTCTATTAGGATGCTTAGGTAGAACCAGGGTTAGCTTCTAACCACATATACTGAGTTTCACATACATTGAGTTTTTGTTAGTCAAGGCATTTTTAGTATTAATAAGCTATGTCTACACCATGATTGATATTTCTCATGTGGCAATAAGGGCAGGTGACTGGTCTAGAATCTAGATGGTCAGTTTTGATGGTCAACTAGAAACACTTTTTGTTAAATTTGTTTAGAATAATAAATTATTTTAGTAAAAATCAACTCGGTTCAATATCTTTTTTTTTTTTTTTTTTTTTTTCAATTCAACCAATTAAGCGAGCTGTTAGAGATATATCTTAATCCAAGTTGGTCTATTTAGTATTTTACAAATACAAATAATTTGGTCAGGTTCGGTTGCCAGTTCTACTATTTTTACCTGATATGAGATAATTTAATGCTTATAGTAACCCTACTTTATTTTGTAAAGTTACAGCACCACAAAGATACAATGCACATGATAGAGGAGTCCTGGTTATGCTTTTTGGCTGGTGGATTCGTGCAAAATTTGGAGGCTCCGATCATATATCACTCTTTTGTTGGGAGAATAGAAGAAAAAAATGGCATACGATAACGTAGTTGATTCACATGTAAAAAATCTATGTTTGGAAGTTCGAAACTTATATTTTATGTCACTTCTTATGCTTTTATATGACCTTCATGTTCTGCTTTATGTAATCGTTACCCTTGTGTCACTCTTCAGTCAGTTAATCTATGTGTGTCTGGTATCTTATCATTGCAGTACTTTTTATCATTTGTATTGGTTTACCACCAACTGTAGATGCGTATAGCTGAATCAGATGATATGCTTTTTCACCGTCACATATCAGCTAAGATAACCACATTTGCATATTCGGTTGCATGCAAGCTTAACTGATATGCACATGTATTTTTCAGTATCATATGCTCTCTATTTCTAAATCACTATTTGGATCCTGCTTGGAATGTGACAACTAGTTTTGTGCCTGCTTTTCATGGAGTCTAGCTTTACTTGTATGGTATGACTTGCTAAACGGTTTGGCCCAAAGGCTTGAATATGAGACCATTGAATTATATCCCTCATTGTTCCGTGAACTCCATATGTGCATGACGTTTGCTAATTGACATGAATCTTGTACTTCAATATTACAGAGATCGTGCGTTTCTTGTTTCCACATCATGTGTTACATGAAATTTAGTAATTTATGACCACCAAATGCACGCATTATGCCATAAACTTATGTTTCATGTAATTATGTCGGGATCTACCTGATATTTACAGGTGATGTTTGAGCTGTCTTTTTTTTTTTTTTTTTTTTTTTTTTTTTTTTTTTTTTTTTTTTTTTTTTTTTTTTGGCATCAGTAATCATAAATTCGTAACAAGGAAACCATACAAGGGCCTAGCTCAACTCTTATTATGCGTAATGTTAAATCATCTATTCTTATATGGTCACAACTATTAATGCAACATTGCTGAACTAAAGTTTCAGAGTTTCCAATTTTGAAAGACAAACTGTGAGAACTGAGAACACAAGCTTATCACAAAGGTTAATGTTGCAATTTATTGTTTTTCGTGATTCTTCATTCATTTCTCAAAAATCGTCACAATTTTCATCATTGCATATATCAGCATTACAATCTTTCCTCTTTGAGAATATCTTCCATGTTCGACCCCTCGATTTTCTCATTACCATCATTACCTATTATTGATGTTCACGAAATATGTATTTTGTCAAGCAATCAACGTTGTAAAACAAAAGTTTCGTGACAAAGATTTAAAAAAAAAAAAAAAAAAAAAAAGCTCCAAATCCATGCTTGTTTTCAATCATATCTCTCAAAATGTTGTTAATTTCACAAGATTTATGAACATAAACTTAAAGTGTAAGATAAACTGGAAATCAAAAGTCCCATGCAATGACGGTTATTTAAACGTTTCCAAAAAAAATGATGATTATAAAGACTTATTGTGCGTTTCATGTGACTCTTCATGCTTTCGTATCTTCATTTTATCTAATAACCCCCTAACCGAAACTTTATGTTTATCTATATATATAAACTACCAATTTACCTATATGCACATCCATTCAACCGCTACAACTACCATCGGCGTCTGAAACACTACCTACACTCACAGGTAACCTAAGCAAATTTGTTTATGTTTAATACTTACTTTAAAAGTTCTGCTTATGCAGTGGAAGAAAATCTACATGAATCAATCACAGAGTAGGTTTTGTTTTATACCGTTTTTGGTTTAGGATGTCCCATGTCGATTTGAAGGTTTCCTTAATAGGTGGACATCAGAATTAAAAGATGTCACAATTTGTGTCTACACCAAAATGACAGCCAATTTGCCAAATAAACTTTTTAAACCTTATTTGTCGTTGCACCGGAAAAAAAAATATAAAAAATTATTTGTTGTTGCAAATTTCGGCTTTTTCTTTGTACCATGATTAACTTTCTATTTTCGAACTTTGACTTATTTTGCTTATTAACAAAAACATAGAATTCTAAATGAAGTTTATTTTGCAAAAAAAGGTAGTTAGCAAAATAGGTTCGCTAAATTGGCTGTCAATTAGTATAGGCACATATATTTGTGGCATTTTGTTAAACTTCGTAACACTTATACATGTGGTTTAAAATTTTGTAAAAATTTTGGACATTTGACATATACAAGTCAATCTATGCATAGAAATTTAAAAAAGTGCTTATAAACTTCAAGTTCACATCATTCAGCTTTGTCTCAGGCGCAAAACCAACGAACAGACATGGAAAAACTTAACTCAGAGTTGTATGTGCGTAATTGCCAAATCCTTGAAGAGAACGAAAAGCTTAGGAGGAAAGCTCAACAATTGAACCAAGAGAATCAGGCTCTACTCTCTGAGTTGAAGAAAAAACACAGTGATCCTAATTATGCTCAAAAGCTAAAACTCAATGACCTACAACTTGGTTCCAGTTCCCAGAAAGAGAACAAATCCAGCAAAACCAAAGGGAAAAATTAGGTTTATCGTCTAATGTTAATGAAATATTAATTCTTTAATTATCGTACTGGTTGTCAAACTCTTTTGCTTTCTTGATGTTTCCAAAAAAGCTAATAAAATTATGCAGCTTTCTTGACAGTATAAAGAATGTTGAGATTTCTTACTGTCGTTTTTGTCGTACATTTGTTTTGCTCCTAAAATCTTGGTGGAAATAACTAGTCCACATTTAGTTTTTTGTCCACACTTGAGAATGTTTGGTAAAATGCCTTGAAATGCTTGTAGGCGATATCTACGTCTTCCTTTCCACATACCTCTCTTACACTGCAATTATTAAATAACCAAAATATATTATTAAAACAAAAGAAACAGAAAATATAAGAGAAATCTTTTTTTAGTACGGGTCAAATTTATCACCTGTGCATCGAAAGCTGAGGGATTCCACAATCAACTGTGCGGATACCAATTCCAGAAGCAAGTATAGGACCTATAGTGGATCCACATCCCATATCGTTTCTTACCACAAAATCCTGTATATAAGGTCAATTCAATTTGTTTGACTTTCTTGAAAACAAACGTAACTATTAGGGAACAATAGAAAACAATGATAACTGCAACATACAGTTTTACCTGAGTTGGAAGGTTATGGATTTTTGCGACTTCTTTAAAAAGAAAAGCTGTAATTCCACTGGTAGCATAGCGTTGGTTTGCATTGTGCTTAATGACAAGACCCTTATGCAATTCTGGGCGATGGTGTTCTTCGTGTTTGTCCATAAAATTAGGGTGAACTCCATGAGCCATGTCAGCAGAAACTGCAAGATGTAAGAGTAACTTAAACTCAATATGAACAGAGTAACAAGTCCTCATATTTAAATATAGCAATAGCGATATCATCTTTAATCGTTTTTTCGCATATGAATGCATATCTTTGAATAAAAGCTTACAATTGTTGATTATAAAAATGAGTAAAGATTCATTCCAATAATGTGCAATAATAAACAAAATTTATACAAACCAAGAAATGATTGACGAATTGCACGTTCAAAGATGCCCTCCCTGACATATGAATTAGCCAAGCAATCAATTATCCGCCTCATAGCTTGAAACATGGTTGGTGCACCAGCGCCTTGTATTGAATCAGAACCAACCTACACAACAATACACAGTAAAAGATGGGGATAACAACTTAATGGTAGAAGTTTTTGGTTAAAGATCTTTTTAATTAAATTGAGTATACTTCAAGGACACAAGCTATGGTAAAATACTCCTATTAGCCCCTCATGGCTGGTAAGCAAGTAAAGTATTGCCATCAAACTTTCTAAATATAAGAACTCCCAAGCAAATGTCCAAGCAACATATCAGTGGCTAGAAGTGGCAAAATGGCAGGTTTAGCAAAAAAAAAAAAAAAAAAAAAAAACAATGCTCCCTGAATTATTCTAATAATCATCTATATTCTATATTTTTCACACATAATTATGTCCAAACTTTTTATTTATGTGTTGTTCAATTATTTGCTTGTCAAATATGACTATGAAAAGTTTTTCTTTTTCAATAATAATCCAAATGTTTTTAACTAATTTTTTAGTTCATACATTTGATCCTTTTATGGTTAGACATAACCCAAATCGACCGACTAAACAGGTCTAAAATGCCACCTCTATTAGTGGCGAAAAGATTTCTGAAAAGAACTTTAAATTGGCATTCAGCTCAATGTTCAAAGAAAAACTTATCAAGGAATATACTGTACGCTGTAATAACAAACAACATGCTCAATGAATACTTAAAAATGGCCCGGAACTTAGATTTTCATATATGCAGTATAGTCATTGAAGAGGATTAGCGATTTTCTTATGATACAAAAGTTCACATTTCTGAATCTGAAGTACCTCTTCATTATCGAAAAGTGCAACCATCCTAATTGCATGTTCATCTGACAGATCTTTGGACCCAGATGAGTCAACAAGAGCTCTGAGAGCACAAAAACTTGAAGCAAGATTATCTAATCTTCCAGAAAATATAAATTCGTCATTTGCACCTCCGAGACAGCTAGGTTGGGTATCACAAATGTTTAGCTCAATGCTCGCTATGTCATCAACTTCACATCCCAACTCATCTGATAAAATCTGAAAATACAAACATGACCCCAGAGAATGTAATCATTCAAACATAATTACAGCACAAGTCAACAAACAATTTTTTCTTCTTTATCGTTAAGCATGATGTTTACTACCTGCATGAGTAGAGGGTGATGATAATCTTTAGAACTACTTTTATCTTTTGATTCTGAGGATGATTCGTCGTGTTTTGTAGCCAACAGTGGGTTGAGGTGAGTCTCCAAATTTGGCTTAAAACCGTCCTTATTCACGTTACTGTAACAGATACAATAATGACAATCAGAATTAGCTAAGATGTACATATTTTGTTCCTAAAGAGAAGCATATCATGTGTTTACTTAACTAGAGAATCTCAATTATCAACCCTCACAAGTCAAACGGATACCCGTGAAACTTTTTACAATATAATCAATAAGAGGGGTAGCAAACAAACCGGTCAAGATGAATAGCAAGTGTAGGCACTCGTAAAAGGGGCCTCTTTACTTTGACCAATTTGTGCAGAAATGAGCCATCGCCACTTCTAACTATGACCCTTCCAGCAACACTTAAATCTCTATCAAACCAAGTATGCCACAATCCACCACCATATGTTTGCACATTCACCATAAGATAGTTGGATTTCGACGATGCAGACTTAGGCTTCAATTTCAGACAAGGGCTGTCTGTGTGCGCAGCAATCACGTGGAAACCATTGCCAACAGAATACCTGAAAAACTAAACCATTAAATAATCAAAAACAATAACTCCCTAAAGATAGGAGAAAAAAAAAATAGTTAGAGAAACTAATGGTAACTCACTTTTCTCCAATGGCAAAAGCAACGAGACAGGACATGTTGCGAGTGAAGAAGTAGCGCCCACCAGGTTTAAGGTTCCATTCATCATTCTCACTGAGAAGATGGAATCCAGCATCGAGTAGTTGTCGTTTTGCTTCAGCTATAGATTCACAATTTAGATAATTATAACAATAAACAAAACCTTTTATCACCAAACACATACAATACAGAAATCAAAGAGCAATGTCAAAGTTGTAGAAAGATATTTACAGAGACGACAAAAGATTAGTTTACAGATAACTAATTACACTTGATCAGGACATATTTTCTATATACATTAAATACCAAATACAGTACCAAAACTATTCTAGTGCCTGTATAAAGTATTAACACTAAGGTGTTTGTTTAAGCTGATTTGATTTCGGCTTATATTTCATACGTTCAAATTTTCCGGCTTATTATGATACACATTAAACTTATTTAAGCAGGGAAATTTGAATATAAGCCGAAACGAAATAAGCTCATAAGAGCAACAATATACAATGACTAAAGTGCTTATACTAATCTACCACCAATAGCTACATGACGGTTAAAATAATCAGCTAAACGGAGATATATTCGAGTGTCCAATACTCTTAGTATAACAAATAACAACAATAATACAAGATTGTTTAAAATTGTTGTGTATACCAGTGGCATGAAAGTGAGTCCAGGACTCATTGAGATAATCCAGAAGATCGCCGACTATCGAACCACGCGCAGCACCAGTAGTATTAGTCTGCACATAATTAAACACTAATCAGTATAGTAGTCTGCACATAACTAGTTATATAAATTAAAAAAAAAAAAAAAAAAGTTAAAAAGAAACCTCGGGGGGAGTGGAGATGGAGCAGAGTGATGGAGTGAGATGAATGTTTTTACGACTAGTGTTGTTGTTATTGATTTGTAAGAAATTATTATTATGATTAGGTTTATTGAATAATGGAAATGAATGAATGAATTTGGATGAGGGTTTCAGGATTGATGATGAATGTTGTTGAAAGATATGGAGTCTATGAGCTATGCCTATTGCCATTGTATTCTATTCTTCTTCTACTACTGCAATCTCAATTTCATTATCACATTATTATCATCATTAACTTATGAAGCAATATTAAACTTACAAACTCCAGGGGCCATTATCATAATTCTATCCGTTCCATTTACTTTTATGTTCAAGATTTTTTTTGTCACAAGGGACCCAACCAGATTGGGTATACAAAATTTTTGAACTATAATATAGAAACTCATCGTATTCATTTAATGAATTAAAAAAAATTAACACTATATCAAAAAATAATAATAATAAAATAAAAATAAATCAATGGGTGTCTCAAGACCTCCTCTCTGTCCCTCGTCACTGACGTGAAATTATAACTTTACAAACTATCTTATGTTAGTAAGCTAATGATGTAAAACTTGTATAAAAAATTTGGCTAAAAAATATGTATATAGTTATCTTAAATAAAGATTGTTGTCATTTTGGATGATAAATATAGAGTTGTATTTAGAAATTTACAAGTATATGCTTAAATAGTTTGAAAAAAAGAAAGAAAAAGATTTAATTATAAGATACAAAAATGTATGAAGATGGGTGATTTTGTCAATACACATAGATTGAGGGGTTTAAAATGGAGATAATAATGCAAGAATGAATAACTACCACTCTCAACACATAAGGAACCAAAAAGTGAATGTGAGGCTGTGAGAAGATGGCGGGAACAGTTCAACCCTTAACTCACCTCATTTCTCCGGTCACCCAAACCTTTCCTGTCAGGTCATGGAACTCGCAGTCCAACATTCGCTTGTTCCATGCTATCAACAGCTCGTTGATATCTCGAAAGGCACTTACAAGAACACTCATCATAAAAAACCAAACAAATTCCAATGAGGAAAATGTTTTTCCTCATCAACCAGCTCCAAAGTTGACCTTCTCGGTCGTGGCAGAACGTTTATTTAGTTTCGCTGCTACCAATGTTCTCCCACTCGGTAATGTAATACGTATAATTTTGTGCTAGCTTAGAAGTTAGAGTACGTTGTTACCAACAAGTGGCTGTTATGTTTAATGTTGCGCAGCTCTTATCGGTGGAGTAGCATTGGGCCTTGCAAATCCTGGCCCCGGTTGTCTTGCTCATAAATATCAGTTATCTAAAGTTAGCACTTGTGGGATATTTATCATATCAGGCAAGACGCTAAAAGTATTAGCTAGTTCCTACTTTACTTCTAATCAGCTTATTCTGTGCGTTATCATGATACAGGATTGAGTCTACGTAGTGAGGATATTGGTGCAGCTGCTGAAGCATGGCCAGTTGGACTCTTCGGCCTAGTATGAACTCAACTGTCATTACTTAAATTCATATACCTTCATTCTTTAGAGCTTTCCTTTTGATAATCTTACATTATTACGACTGCAGGCCTCGATTTTATTGTTCACTCCCAACCTTTCAAGAATTATCCTGCAACTTCAACTCCAACCGCAAGAATTTGTTACAGGTGAGGCCTTTAGGCATAGTTGTGCTTCTACTATTAGCTCTTTACTTATTGGTATAGTTTTTGTTTGTTTGTTACAGGACTAGCTCTTTTTAGTTGTATGCCAACAACATTATCAAGTGGAGTTGCTCTAACCCGGGTTCGTCTATTGCTATTATAGTAAAAAAAAACATCCCGTTTCTAATTCTTTGGCATTACAATTATGATAAAAGTTGATTATGAACTGAGAAACGAATACTGTAACACAGCTTGCCGAAGGAAATTGTGCATTGGCTCTTGCAATGACTGTAACATCTAGTATGTTGGCTATTATGATCGTAAGTTCCAAAGCTACTAACACAGTTCTTTTTACTAAGATCTTCACAGTTATTAAATAAGACACTAGTTACAACACATATTCTTTGCGGACACTGAACTTTCATTCAATAGTTTGAACTTCAAAGTTCAGTTATCAAGAATGAGAGTTTAAACTACACATATTCTCAGCAATAACTAAAACTGTTGACTAATTCCTTCTAAAAATTTATAAGCCAGATACTTGTTTATAAAGGAAATATATTATTCAGTGTTTGTGTATACATACCTGAGCATAAATGCGCTTGTACTTGCAGCTTCCTTTTTCTATATCAAAGCTAATAGCTTGTGGACTGGGGGTATCTGTTCCAACTGGGACTTTGTTCAGAAGGCTTATTGCCACAGTTCTGCTACCTTTGATTTTGGGGAAGGTAACATATTATGTTGTCACTTTGATGATTCTGTGAAAGATTGCGCCTTTATCCAAAATCAGAGCAATTGCTGCGCAAATATATTGCTTTAGGCTGTACATACTATAGTACAAGTAGAATTTTTTACACGGTGTTTCTTAAGTCTTGAGAGTTATTAAGTAAATGTTGGTTTTGCGTGACAGGCTATTCGAGAATCCTTTAAAGGTGATTTTTCTTTCTCTACTTAATATGTGAAATTGCTCTTGTATGCATTCATATTCATCGTATGTTACATCTAAACTAGCCAGGATCATAAATTACGTATGCGTAATGAGTGTCATCTTCATTCTCCAAATTTTTATGTATTGCAGGCTTGGCAGATTTTGCTGATAATAACCGCAAACTCTTATCTTTGCTGAGTGTATTGTTCATAAGTTGGGTAAGCCTAATCTTTGTTTATCTAATTTTAATATATTATTCGAGTCACATTTGTGCTATGTGTTTATTCTTATTCAGATCCCATGGATACAAGTTAGCAGATCAAGGTCTCTGCTTCTAATGATTGAGCCTGCAGCTTTTCTTGTAGCTATCATGATGGGAATGTATGTTCTTGAATCTTTTCGTCCTTAAATCCTCAATTATTAGAACGATATCATTAATCCATCCCACTGTAGCTGCGTGTTTTGATCCAAATCTTTACATGAAGATCAAATGTTTAGAATAAAATTGAGCAAGTTCTTTTGTCAACTTGTCTGAACTAATAACAGAAATGGGAGGTGTGGATCTAACAGTATAACATCAACTGATATGAGTATCTTATAAATTACAGCCTTCTTCACCTCATACTATTGGTTTTCAATGCCGTATCAATACGGTGCCTGTGTGCTGTATCTGGTGGAAGCAAATCAATTTTTGCGAAAAAGGAAAACTCCACTGCCCTCTTACTTGTTGCAAGTCAGGTAGCAAATTATTTGATAGCATTTACTAAAATAAATTTTAGTTAACAATGTGAAAAAGGGTGCAAATGTTGAAGTTATTTCTTTCTGCAGAAAGCTTTACCAGTGTTGGTTGCAGTGGTGGATCTACTTGGTGCCACATTTGGTGAGCCGGGTTTACTGATCATTCCCTGTGTTGCAGCACATTTAAACCAGGTTTAGCACACCTTTATATTTGTTGTTTCACTGCACTCTAAAATATATATATAGGGCATATATTAAATAGCTTTTACACCACCATTATACATTTAAAAAATAACAACTAAGATGTAGACCATTTTAAAACTCATGAAACTGTATTACAAAAAGGTTTCCAATTGGTTACATAAGTGGCAAAATGGGTCATCTTAGATTATATTTTTAAGCATGGGTCAAATTTGACCCATTTGAGACCTGTTGAATTTTGTTATTTGTTTGCTTTTTACCTGTTAATGAAGACACGGACATAACACAAATCAACCCATTTATAAGTAAATGGGTTGAAATTGCCCCTCTAGTAATTTCTTCTGTAGCTAACTTAATCAGCCAAATGCTTTGTTTAGATCATCGTGGACTCTTTTCTCATAAGCTTTTGGAACAAAAAGGTTCAGTCACCTGGCACTACCAAGGTCGCATGAGACATGGTCAACAAGACCAAATTCTGATTTGAGAGATGAAGGATAATGGTGACAAATTGACAATACAAGAAGAAATGCTTTCAGTTGGTATGTTGTTCTTTATCCCCCAAACAATTACAAGTGACTACAAACAAAAACTCAAGTGCCGTTATATATTTTCATGGCCTTCTGAGTTCTGAGCGTTGATACAATGCTTTTTTTTGTAACTTTATATGAATAGTCTTTCTTGACCAACACTAGTCAAATAGCTGTAAATCTTAAAACTTTGTCAATAAAGTTTATTTCGTTTGTGAGACGAAGGATCACTCAGATCGAATTCAAAAGTATCATATATCTTTAAAAACTTGGTCATGGGTGGCATCATAAACTTTTACTCAAGTTTAGTTAAATGCTTTTCAATTAAGCCCGATCCAAGCTCAAGTAGAAGTAGCTCATAGTTGACTTTTTCATATACATATAAATCACCATGAATTTACATGCTGAAAAGAACAATTTGAAGAAGAAAAATGACAGCAATTTATTCAGTTAACATGCTGTGGGTACATGTCCTCTAATTGATTTCAATGTATTTTACACACCTCCATAGGGTGCCCTTTGATTCACAATTCTCATTCTAAAATTCTCAAACCTCGAAAAAAATACATAAAAAATTGATGAAACACAAGAAAATAAACAGATCGAAAACAAAGTTTCTTCTTACTTCGGCAAGCCAGTGAGTGGGTTGAGGAGAGAGTGAGATTCATCAGACAGCACAACCGGACCACCACCAGGTCTTGTGCAAATGAAGTAACTGACATCTCCCTTAGATCTCTGGGTTGAAATATTATCTTTAATTTCTGGGGGAGGGGCCAAAGCTTCCACATCCTTCATATCCTTAATCCCAGCATCTTGTAGTATTGACTTGTCACCAATTATGTAGCTATCAAGTCAAGATGGGAACACAAAAAAATTCTCAGTATATAGATTACACAGACCTACATTTTCTAACAAAACTTTATTCGGAAAAGTTTCGATCTTTGCCCACAAGAAACCATTACAACAAGCTTCTCCGACTTATCATTATTGAAAGGTTTCCTAATTAGCATACCAACATCTAATCCAATGTCATACTGTCATGTTTATTTGGGGATAAAATAGTAATCGTGCTGGATTGATTCCAAATCATACCTGTCTAACTCAGTATCTGACTGTGGGGGAAAGTTATAAAGCAGCCTCTGGAGCAGAAGGGCAGCAGTTTTCCTGTCACGCGCAATCATAACCGCATTCGGCCCTGCATCGAAGGTATAGGCCACCTGTACAAATTCTCAAGTCCTCAGTCCTCACTCCACATGTTCCATATATATTACATCATAACATAGGTGTTTGCCTTCTTATATAAAGTTTTGAATAGAGCACAGACCTGGGGTGTTTCTTCTGCACGATTCCATTTCTCAATGCAGCTGATTATCCTGCAATAACATCACACTTTCGAGTTAACTTCTAATTTGCTACCATGACTACAATTAGCATACAGAAGTAGAAACTTGCCTATGGGATGTGTCATTCATGTAGAATATAGGGGGGTACGTGTCAAGGCAAACTGCATGAAATTGGTTGCTGTCTCTACAAGCAAGACGTGCAAAGGATGGGAAATCACGCTTTTGTATGGCATCTTCCATTTGGACTATGCGCTTTGGCACAACTTCCTACGATAATAAAAGGAGGCATAACATGATTAATCATTTAAAAGTGCACCAAATATTTAGATATTTGAAAGATTTTAGAAAGAAAAAAAAAATGAACATACCAATACCAACAATGTTTAAGCACCAAACAATTATAAATTATAACAACATTCAAATTCAGAAAATTCTGAATTCTTGACTTCGCACAAATTAGGGCCTCTAAATTGGAATTTTCACACGTAATAGAGTTTATCACGAAAGGTATTGCAGAGTCATGAAAACTACTCTAACTTGCAGAACAAACACAAGGAGATATGATCACTTTATTCATATTTTAACACAGCAATACCCCTCCCACTTTGTCCCAGCACTTGCTAGAAGTGTTTGGCCATCACATAGATATCTAAGATACCATATTATAATGACAAAATAAGGAGAATCTTGTGGACTCATATCGATATCATCAATAATTTGTAACAAACACAGGATGGAAGATCACTGACATAATTTTGATGCAAAAGGCATGTGATCATGATATATTCAACAGGGATTAAACTGTACCTTGGCTCTATGTTCAATAAGGGCGCTAGTTACAACAGTGTCACGCATTCCTGAGGTGCTACTGGTTTCCTTCTGGCGTGCACTTACCTATAACAGCAGAAGCAGCATTACAACACATATTAAGAAATCCAACATATCATAAATTCATAATAACATCAATGTATTAATAAGAGGAATAGACTTTGCTTAATCAGCACACAACTATTTATATTTCAGCAATGGTCATGCAAGAAATTACTGTAACCACTAAACATAATAATCACAGAAGAATCTTTTTGGTAATGAACTCTACCCTATACATACCACAGCAATGATAATGACAAGTTCATCCCAATGTTTCTCATCTGCAAGTTGAACAGCAAGACTGTCGCTGCCATTATCTTCCTACAATTGATAGAAAGCTTGGTAAGATTACTTGGACCCATGATGCCAAACTTCAAACAAGTAGCTAAGAAAATAAAATTAACAAATTTAACATAGAAAACCTACTTTTCCCATGTCCCACTTAACGAATCCACCATATAAACTGCGACAAGCACTACCTGAACCTTGCCTGCACAGGGACATCAAATTTAGTAAAAGATGAAGGTAAGACGGATTATTTAGCCCTGACAATCACTACATAATTATGTGGAAAAAGAAAAAATACCTTGCAATAGCAGAAAGCTGGCTGTTATCTTCTTTCAGATTCATCAGCTTGGCAAGGGAAAAAACTGCACAAAGGTAAGATATCAGAGTTTTACAAATAACTGTCAACAAACATAGGAAGTATATCATATTATACGGTTGTAAGATTATTTAACATGGCTGAACAATAAAGTATAAATTATAAAACTTGTACCTAGACAAGCAAGACCAGCAGCCGAGGAAGCCAGTCCTGCAGCCGTTGGAAAATTGTTATACGAAGCAATATGCAGATGAAGTTTTTGCCAATCTTCTTTCTTGATCTTAATACCCTTCTTCTTATCCTCAACATCTTGAGCACGGGCACGAATCTCTCTCAAACAACTCTGAAATCTACCTCCTTGAAGAGATATTTCCTACACCGACCATCAAAAAAAATAAGAAAAAAAACTCTACTAATCAGAAAAAAGAAACGGCTGATCCATAAATCCCTATCTAAACTTTCACAAACATAAATCTCCAGTCTCAACTAGATATCACATAAACACACCAGATCGAAATCTTAGATCAACTACTTTAGCCATTCAGAATCAGCATAAAGGTTTAATCTTTCAATTCATGGCTTGATCTAACATCAACTCTCGCAATAACTACCAAAACAGTTTTCCATATCGAAGAGGGTATACGCGATTGCTTATTTTTTATGCTTATCTGCTTATTTTTAAGCAAATAAGCAGTTTGAATATTTAGATCATCCCTACTGTTTCAGCTTATCTTGGGCAAAATAAGCAAAAAAACAAAATAGTAATAATTTAAGGTGTCTGTCACACATGCTTATTTCAAAGTGCTTATCTGAGATGAAACTAAATTTACTTTTCTACTATCATATCTGAAATATCTAACCTAAAACCAATCATACATCGAGTCATGGATTAGATTAAAGAAAAAAAAAGAAAAGAAAAAAAATAAATAAATAAATAAACCTTTTTGGTTTAATTGCATTTTTTTACAAAATAATTCAAATCCAAATTTCCCTGAAGAGTGAACTGCTTATATATAAGCAGAAGCATAAATAAGCAAATCCTAAAACATCACCTAACCTAAAAATCAGTATTTTAACTACCTAGTTTTCTCGAAAACAAGCTAGTTGAGACATGCTTATTTCAAAGTGCATATTTGAGACGAAAACAAAATTACCCTTTTGGATCTTATTCTTTTTTTATATCCAAAAATAATGCAAACCCAACAACTATTTCCTAAAGTGCTTATCTTTAAACAGCTTATTTACAAACAGAAGCAAAACAAGACAAAATAAGCACATCCAAAACACCCCTTAACCAAATCAGCAATTTTCTTAAACTACATAGTTTTCTCCGAAACACCGATCCAAACTCTTTAAACTCAAACAAATCAACATTAACTAATATACTAAAAAACAAGATATATATATATATATATATATATATATATATATATATATATATATATATATATATATATACAACAACATTAAAGATTAATAATACCTTGCCATTCAACCACATGCGATCATGATCAAAGGTAGGACTAACAGAAACAGTAGTAGTAGTACACAAATGACTAGGATCAAGAGTAACACTAATGCTATCATTAATGGGTAAAATCAAAGTTTCATCTCTTTTACCCCAGTATTTAATAACTGCTATGTTTGTTGGTGTTCTTGCTGTTACCATTAACACCCATTTTTCTAACTCACTTTCCATTTTTATTTTATTTGTCTTATGAATCTTGTGATGCGATCCCTTGTTTATATGTATGAATGTTTATTTATAAGGAAGCACAACCCATTGTTGACTATTTTATACTTGTACTCCTGGTTAACTAACAACAAGGAGAGTTTGGTTTGTTTAACGACGCATTTTTGTAAGGGTGCTCATCGGGTGAAAACCGGACCGGACCGAGACCGGATTGAATTTGGTCGGTCCAGTCTCGGTTCAAATAGGCTAAATGTCCGGTTTTTAAGCTGGACCGGACCGGATCGAACATGACCGAGACCGAAATTATGAAAAACGCTAGATCGAGACCGGACCAAATGTGGTCGTTCCGGTCTCGGTCCGGTCCGGTCCAGTCGGTTTTGTCGGTTGGTCCAGTCCATCCAGTCCGTTTGCTCACCTCTACATTTTAGGATGTTTTTTCTACAGTAAATTGCAATATCAGTCCTTTTGGTTTGGCCGAATTGCAATTCGGTCCTTATTTTTACGAAAGAGCACTCATCATCCTGTTAGGGGTTTCTTCCCTACCCTTTTGAAATGCAGGCATCGGTCTTTATGGGGAACTTTGGGTTGCATCGTTTTTGACAGGGTCATTTTAGTCATTTTGCTTTGGACAGGGACAAAAACTGCAACTTAAAGTTTCCCACAGGGATGGTGCCTGCACATTCGAAAGGTTAGGGATGAAACCTACAATTTGGCCGCAAATTACTCTAAATATAATTTTGACAAAATTTCACCGTTAGTCCCTAAAGTTGTCAAGTTTCGCGCGAATCGTCCTTAAACTATTTTTTTTGGCATTTTCGTCCCTGAACTCCTCATTTTTGGCGTGGTTGGTCCCTGGAACCTACTTTTGGCTGACGGACGTTGGTTTGCACCGTTAGTTGACCAGTCAACTGGGTTTTTGGTCATTTCAAATTTTTGCAATGGCCTTAACGAAGGCTTGGTCCTTGAATATAAAACGGCTATTACAACCCTATTGTTTCACTTGTTACTGTACAAACCCGATCATCTTCCTCCTCTTACTTCGCAACCCTATCATTGTCACACACAAACAATCTCATACACTGCCTGATTCTTGCGATGGCCGACAAAGATTGGAGCAAAGTTACGTTGACTGAAGACATGAAAGATTATCTTTATGAAACCTATAAGGATAGCTGGAAGCCAGGAGATGAGGTGTCTGATGAAATGTTGGACACCTTATGGAACTATGTTATGGTGGAAGGTTAGCACATTGTTGCATTGTTATTGTTTATAGTTAAATTTAGAGTAAATGATTTGAGTTGACCTTTTTTTGATCATCTGCTCCATCTTATTTTGACAGTTCTTAAAAAAGGACCTAGTAAGGAATTTCCTACCATTCAAGCTGTGTTGGGTCAGACCTCAAAACCCATGGAGGGAAAGCTAGCAGAGGAGAAGAAAGGTATGCATTTTGGTATTTATTTAAAATGACAAACCTTGAGAATGTGTTTACACCATTTTGATGTTCATTTGCCCTTTTGTTGTGGCTCTAATGAATGATATTTAGGTATGTTTATGATTTACCTAAGTGTTTATCCAGATTGACTTTAGCAAGTCAAACTGCATTACTCAAAGTGCAAATGGTGTTTCACTTTAGCAATTAAGGGGCTTTGTATTTGACCTAATGAGTGCTCATTGTCTTGTGTAGCCCTTTAGGGGTGTTTGAATGTCTAAAAAACAGAGTTATCATATTGGTTGGATATATGTATTAAATCTAACCTGCGTTAACTTATTATGTTTCAGATGAGCATCAGGATAAGGTTTATGACAGTAGGCTTCAAAACCTTGAGAAGAAGATTTCCATCCTTGAGAAAAGGATGGAACCAATTGAGGAGGTGTACTTTTACCGAGGAGATTATGGATTTGGGAGTGAAAAATCCACTCAAGAAGTGGCTTCCGTTGACAAGAGGATTGAACACCTTGAAAGGAAGCAACAATGGCTTGAAAAGAGGATGTTAAACCTTGAGTATCAGTGCTACTCGAAGGCGATGAAGGGTGTTCCAAGTGAAGAGGAAGTATCCAGTGAAGAGGAATTTTGTACTGCAAAGGATGTTGCAAATGAGGTGATTAGTGTGTCAACTGAAGAGGATGAACCTACTCCAATAATATCCAGGCCTTCCACTTCAAAGAGATCCACAACTCTGAAAGGTGAAGCTGCTTCAGCTTCAATTGATGCAGATGTTCCAAATATATCCAGGCCTTCCAATAGTCACAAAAGAGGCAGAGCTTCCATTTCAACTGCTGCACCTGCTCCCAAAAGACCCAGAGGCAGACCTCCTTCATCTTCAAAAATAGGTGGTCAAAAGAAAAAAGCTCCATCAACTTCAGGTCCAAGAGGCAAAGCTTCCACTTCAGCTGATGCACCAGCTCCCAAAAGACCCAGAGGCAGACCTCCTTCTTCTTAAAAAACAGGTGGTGAAAAGAAAAAAGGTCCATCAACTTCAGGTCCAAGAGGCAAAGCTTCCACTTCAGTTGATGCACCAGCTCCCAAAAGACCCAGAGGCAGACCTCCTTGTTCTTCAAAAACAGGTGGGCAAAAGAAAAAAGCTCCATCACAAGCTCATCCATCAACGTTAGATCCAATAGGCAAGAGGCCACCACCTATGACTGGAGTCGTAATTGGTTTAAGAGCTCGAGATGCTCCGGCTGTTTTATGGTTTTGAAGTTGACTTGATGTATGGGTTGTTCTAATTATATGTTTAGAAACAATTACTTTTGCTGCTATATTGTACATTCAATTATAGTTGGATATGCTCCCACTTTGTTGACATTCAGTTATATTTGGAAATGCTCCAACTATTTGGTTGTAAAAAGTAACATACTCATCTAGTATTAGTAAATATGCAGGTTTTGTATCTTTTAATCATTTGACTTTTGTTTGTTGGTCGTATTAAGGATTATAAGTCTAGTTATATAAGATTTTGTTATTTGAGTGTTGATTGTAAGTTGACTTGTAGAAGTCAGTTAAAGGCATGGATTTAGGGTTTAGGGTTTGGAAATGCAATTGAATTAGTCAACACATAGAAAATATGTGATTTCAAGTAAGCATAACAAGAAAAAGTTCAAAACACATTGTCTCAAACAATTTGGGTTAATACTGTTGCGAAAATAAATTGGTACTGGTGGATGTATTTAGTACTGGTAGGATATCAAATATATAATAAATGTCTGTTCAACCTACGTTCCATTTGCATTATCAAAACTAGTAGTATACAACGTTCAACAATAAATTACTAAGACGTGTGTCTTTTCCAAAGCAAAAAAAACCGTTCAGTTGCCTTACGCAATGGTTATAAATTGGAACATTTGTAAGCAACAAACTCATTCAAAACAACTTACATCTATACAATATCAAAAAAATGGCATCAACATCAACAATTAACGTCCAAGAGAATGAAGCATAGGTTAACATGCAACAGAAACCAGGAATGCAACATATGCAAACAAATGACATTGAAGAAAAAGCTTCAATACTTCAACAACTAGAAGAGGCTGAAGAACAAAGTGAGGAAGTACCAGAACCGACCTTTGAAGAAAGTATTGATTGGTATTTTAAAGAAAAGTTTCAAGTACAGCAAAAAAAAAATTGATAAAATTTGAAAAACAAGAACAAGCTGCTAGAGAAAAAGCAAGTCGAAAAAGTAAATACACTTGGAAGAAGATGTGGGCATACATAAAACGCAAAAATATTGCCTCTGAGGAAGAGGAAGACTCATCAGATGTTGAGCATTTGGATTATGACAACTTTCATTTGTCATTTGATCCCGAAAAATCTCCCAAGTTTAGTTGCTAATTGTATCATGTAATGTTTATTTTTGGTTGAATAAAAAATTTATTTTATGTTGAATGAACAACGCTATTTTGTGTTCTTTACATCATTGTCTTTCTCGTTAGTTGGAATTAGTAGCTATAATAAGTATAGTTATATAAGACTTTGTAATTTACGTTCTGATTGTAAGTTGACTTATAAAAGTCAAATAAAGCCATGGGTGTACTTAGTACTGGTAGTATAAAATTTACTACGGTTGGATAACCGTTGGTACTGTTTGGGAATACCCGTTATTCATTAATAACTGTTGAGATATTTTTTGTCTATTAGTTCGCATATAGGTTTCACCACATTCGATAATTCACAATCTTTCTTTAATTCACAATAGAAAGAAAAGTTTAATTCACTTGATTTTCCCAAAACCCTAAGTGACATCCATATCATCTCAATTGGGTTTACCAAACACACATACTCTTCTAAACGACCATAACCCAGAACCCTAATCAAAATTTTAACAACCTTAATGGCGATTTTGGAAAATTGTAAGACACATAACATGGTAGCCTACTTACAGAAACCAGAGGGAAGTGAAGTGTTCCATCAGATTGTGGATTTTCTCAATAGAAGTTACATAAGGTATGCTATTACACAGAATCCTACTATTTATGTTTCCCAAATCAATCAGTTTTGGCAAACTGCCAAAGTCAAAACACTTGCTAATGGAGAAACAGAAATAACTGCTACAGTAGATGGCATATTCATGGCTATTACTGAGTCATCTGTTAGGAGGCATCTGAAACTATCAGACAATGGGGGTATTAGTTCATTGCCAAATGATGAAATATTTCAAAATCTTTACTATATGGGGTATGAGTTACCTTTTGATAACTTAACTTTTCAAAAACCACAATTCACCCCTCAATGGAGATTTCTCATTCATACCGTAGTACATTGTTTAAGTCCAAAGAAAACTTGTTGGGAACAATTTAGTAGCAACATAGCAACTGCTATTGTTTGCTTGGCCACAAAAAGGAAGTTTAACTTTTCAAAATTGATTTTTGATGGTATGGTGAAAAATGTGAAAAGCAAATACAAATTTTTAATGTATTCAAGATTTATTCAAATTATTTTGAACAAACACAAGAAACGGCTTCAACCTCACAAAACCATTCTTAAAACTCCTACCCTTAGTCAAAAGGTTTTTAGTAATATGAGGACGCTTTGTGTGGGTTATAATGGGAGAGAAACACCACTGTTTTTATCAATGATTGTTCCACCACTCGAGGGTCAAGGATCTGCAACCTAAGTTGAGTCTCATGACACACCCATTAGTGGTCCATCATCATCAGAACCTCAAGTTACACAGACATTTACGAGAAGAATCAGAAATGAATATGTGGTACCTCAGCCCATATCTCCAACTCAACCAAATGTAGCAGATGAGCCTATCTGTGAGACAATGATGCGGGCTGCCACTACACTCACAGGCTTAGAAGCTGGGCAGGCCAGTGGTAAGAATGATAAGACCCAACACATTCAGGGAGATGGTCAACAACATCTTCTATAAATGCCAGGATTGATGCCCATTTTGTTCTTGATTGTTCCATTTGGGAGTTGTGGGTTGCAATGAACACACTGCTTTTCTTTTCAGCCATTTGGAATTGTTGGATGCAAATGGATAGGGCAATGGGACATGTTTTATAGGTACAACTGAGAGGTGTCATTGGCATGGTGGTTTGGCGGAAAAAATGAGCAAAGGACTAACATAGAATGCAAATTTCGAGGACTAATGGTAAAACAAGGTTAGTAATTCAGGGACTAAACACACACTCTGTGAGGTAGTAACAATTGGCGGGAAAATTAAAAAGCCCGGCAAATGAACATTATTTGAACCCTTTATCTCGTTTTAGGTCCCTGATTTGGGAAAACATTTAGCACGCATCGTCCCCGTTTAGAGAATCGCGTTATAGGCCCTTAGAAACACCAACTAAAAGGACAATATAAATTGGCAACAAGGTTCTTGCTGTCACGGAACACAACAACAACATGAGTAACTCACCCCGTGCTTCATCAGGTCACTAGAATGATGAAATTTCTGGCCAAGATCCTGTTAGGATCATACCGGGTCCTGCGGGTGTCTATCAAAGGGCGAAGCTACGTAAAATAGAGGAAACTCGGCTAGGTGGAGACGTGCCTATAATTTCCACACAGGAGTATATGAGGAAAGTTGTTGAAGACGTGGGTGAGGATGAGGGGAAAGTTGAACAAGTTGTTGCTATAATAAAGTCGTGTACCCCAAATGCGCTTGGAGATCTTACAGTTACTGTCAAAGATCTCTCAGGTGAAATATCTGGTACAATACATCATAAAATCATTAATGAGGGGGTAATGGAAAGGATATTACTATAGGAGCTGCTTTGATTCTTCGTAATGTTTCAGTGTTTTCATCAAAATCAGGCCATTATCTTAACATTACCAGGAAAAACTTGGTTAAGGTATTCAAAAAAGATACGCTTCCTGGTTGTAGTAGAATTTTAGAGGAAGAAGAAATAATGAAACTGATGGAAGAAGAAGAAAAGGCAGAATTTGAGATGCAGGTAGTTGGAAATGTTGTTGATGATGAAATTCAGCAGAGTTTGGATGAAGAAGCATTAAACCTTGCATTAGAAAAAGAAGCAGCTTTTGCAAAGGCTGACCAAGAGAGGTTGCAACAAGAAGAAGAGGAGTATAACCTGCTTTGGGGCTTGCTTGTGTAAAAAAACAAAAAATGGTTATATGTTTGTTTTGTTTGAATATCTTGTGTAATCTATTTCAGTTTAATGAAATGAAATCAATTTTATCATTTCCTTCATTTGTGTATAATAACTGTTATGAGCTTCAACTTAAATGTCACCATACATTAAACAAGGTACTGCTGAAACAAAATGATATTGGTAGAATTAAAGTAGGTACTGCTACATTCAAAGAGTAAACAAGTCAATGCTTCTCAACTTGGTCAAACAAGATGACCTACACAATCTATCAATGCAGAAATACGCAGCACAAAAGAATTTAGTGAATCAATACTACAGTGTCACATTTGTAATATGTTATCTCTGTGTGCCTTTAAAAAAAAATACAAAGTGTATCTAGCAATTAATTTGACTTTCAACCATCTGTTGAACAAGCATTGAATGTGCCATTCAATGACTTTGACTAATTAAAGTCAAACAACTTACCTACTATAATAAGCAAGTTAGAGTATTGAGCACACACTTGGTTACATTAAACACATAACACTCAAACAGTAATTAAACCCGATCAAACCCTAAGTTTTAAAAAAAAGCAAATCAACACAATGAGCTCCCCTAGCCGTCCAGGTATTTAAACTATAAATTGTTATTTATCATTTGATATATCTTTTGCACCATTTAATTGTTGTTTATCCTGTTTAACATATTTGACCTTGTTTAAGTCACAAAATTTGGGGGTTTTGTTTGCTTGCATGTGTTTACTAAGATTAGAAAGACCATAATGTAGTATGATGCCTACATTTGAACACTAAGATTAGAAAGACCATAATGAGCTTATTTTATCATTTGATCAAACTTTTCACTCCTCGTCTTCATTTGTTTGCTTGTATGTGTTTACTAAGATTAGAAAGACCATAATGTAGTATGATGCCTACATTTGAACACTAAGATTAGAAAGACCATAATGAGCTTATTTTATCATTTGATCAAGCGCCTTCATTTGTTTGCTTGTATGTGTTTACTAAGATTAGAAAGACCATAATGTAGTATGATGCCTACATTTGAACACTAAGATTAGAAAGACCATAATGAGCTTATTTTATCATTTGATCAATCGCCTTCATTTGTTTGCTTGTATGTGTTTACTAAGATTAGAAAGACCATAATGTACTTTGATGCCTACCTTTGAACACTAACAGTACCAATTATATTAAAGTGACCCAACACCAATTAGCTCATCTTCCAGCAGTTCTAGTTTAAGTTCTTGTGGTTACTCAATCCCACCCGGATTGCTTGACTGGTTAATTGAACAGCAAGAAACTGAGTCTGGTTCAACCTCTGAGTTTTCAATAGCCAATTCTACAAGCTCTGATTCGCCAATAGAAGCTGTACCTCTCCAAGTTATTCCACCTTCTCTGCCTCTCCCAGATGACCTTGCTATCCTGGCTCTGCCTGTCCCTGATGAGGAGCCGATCCCAGCAAAGAAACGTAAATGTGACCAGGATCATGGTCAAAGCAGCAAAGGCAAAGGCAAAGGCAAGGCAAAGGCAAAAGGCAAAGCCAAGGCAAAGGCAACAGATAGAGCCAAAGGGAAAGGCAAGGGCAAGGGGAAAGGCAAGGCAACATGAAGATGATGTATCATGTCCAACTTATGCATTTGAAAAACTTGTTCACTTTTGATGATGCTTGTAAATATTTCTTAACTTACTATGAATGGTGCTAATGTAGTAGACTTATGTTATGGTGGTTAGTTTGATGACTTAATGGTTAATGCTATTCATGTTTCTAGTTTACAAATTCTGCAAATCATGGCTTCCTTATGATAAAGGTTTACATCAGATACAATTAGAGTAATTTGTGGTTGACTTGAACAGCCCTTGATATGGAGTTGGCAATCAAACATTCACAATCAAACATAAACAATGACTAGTAATTAAACTTCATATTTATTTATTGATAGAGTTATAAAGTAGCCACCATTACATACATCACCATTCCATACATCAGATAAACACCAGATTACAAACATACTAAAACCATAGAAACACCATAATCATTCAAAGCTTTCACCCCAACCGGTTTGACCCAGAGCTCTCTGCCCTGCTTGCATCACTTTCCCTCCTAGCCTTCCTTTCTTTATATTCTTGAAAGAATATTTCAAGAGCCGTAATCCTGCTTGCCAAATTCAACCTATCCTCCAACATGTTTGGCTGCTGCTCCACCGCATTATGCTGCTGCTCCACCACAGTATGCTGCTGTTCCACCGCATTATGTTGCTGATCCACCACATTATTCTGCTACTCCACCACGCCCTGCTGCTGCTCCACCTGATTTTGATCACCCCTACCTCCTCTTCCTCCTCCTCGTCTATATCTTCTTCCTCATTCAACCCCAAAACCTCGTCCCAGTAAAAGTCCTGTCTACGGACCCACCTCAGTATCTGTGTCCTCATGACGGTGCTAACCTGCCTGTAATTACCAAATTCCAATATGGGATCATACCCGAATTCATTGAACACAACGTCCCACAAACAAGGCGTTGTTTAAGAAAAACTCGTATTCGTCAGCTTCACTTGGAAAACATCCATTTGCATTTGGGGCTGCCATTTTTAAGTGTGGTTCTTTTCAAAGGTATTTCTGTGTTGGTGTGTCATCTAGGGTATACAAACGAGGTTATAAATAGGCTGACGAGTTGTTGAACGTTTACCAAGAAGATAGGCGGGAAAAAGGGGGGGGGGGGAAGGGACCAAATGCGCCATTGCAAAAATGTGAAATGACCAAAAAACCAGTTGACTGGTCAACTAACGGTGCAAACCAACGTCCGTCAGTCAAAAGTAGGTTCTAGGGACCAACCACGCCAAAAATGAGGAGTTCAGGGACGAAAATGCAAAAAAAAAATAGTTTAAGGACGATTCACGCGAAACTTGACAACTTTAGGGACTAACGGTGAAATTTTGTCTATAATTTTTAAACTACCCTTTTTGTCTTCCTTTTCACTTTGGTCCCTGTGAGGGCAATTTAGTCAGGGACCATGAGTGCACTTATAAGTTTTCCATAAAAACGATGAGTGCATTTTCAAAAGGATAAGGACTGAAACTACAATTTAACCAAACCATGAAGACGATTTTCGCAATTTACTCTTTTTTCTATTATGTTTTTCTCAAGAAACTCTATTATTGATTAATATTATTATTATTTGTGGAAAACTAGAAGGGAGTTGAATAGTTGTACGTCTTTTTAATTAGTTGTAAAAAGAATTTTAGTGTTTACTTAATTTTTAAAACTTAGATTCGATAATATGTGATCTCAAGTATTGCACAATACAAACAAATATCAATACGAAATATATAACAATGATAAGTAATGAGATAAGTAAGAGATGGAAAGATCGAACCGCGAGACAAGAGATTTATAGTGGTTCGGCTACAAGGACACCTTCCTTGCCCTACTCCACTCCCCGAGCACCTAACTCGAGAGTTTTCTTCACTATATCAACAAGCTCCCTTATGGCGGAGAAAACCTTACACACCAATTTACACACCAATATACACACCAATTTACACACCAATTTACACACCAATAATCACACCACAACACCTTCACACCTAAGTCACAACTTCTACACACCTTCTTCGAATCAATCTACTTCACAACTAACTACTTCAACTCTATCTTCTTCACACCAATAGATTTCCTAGCTTTTCTTCTTCACACCAAGCTATCAACTAATCACACAATCTATATCTAACACAACTATCTACAAGCAAATATTCACAACAATCTTCACAAAGAATATGTAAATAATCTTGATGATACACCAACAACTTGGATGTGGAGATCACAACAAGTTGTAATACCTCTTGTCTAGGAAGATAGAAGTATTCTTCTCTTGCACTTGAGAGGATGGAAATTGGATCACTTTGAAACAAAGAATATATACACTTATGATCAAAGGATGAGAGAATAGAGAAATAGATCTAGATCAGAAAGTTTAGAAGTGCAAAAGGTGGGGAAAAAGTGTGAACTGATCCAGTATTTATAGGGGAGAAAAACACTGTTCTGGAGCGTGGCCGGTCCCCTTAATTAGTGGCCGGTCCCCTTAATGATTAAGGGGGCCGCCTAAGGAATTAAGGGGGCCGCCCATTTCAGAACGTTGATTTTTCTTGTCTTTTAGTGGGGAATATTTTTCTGGATAGAATTTGCCATTTTTGGTTGGAAATTTGAAATCATATATTTATTATGAATTAAACATATTCTTTTAATTCCAAAAGTAATTTTGTAAAAGATATAAGATGTTTAATACATTTTATAAAAATTCTAGTGATTAGAAAAATTTCCTTTGATCATGAAATGTAATAAACCCTTTGTTTGTTCATACCTTAAGTGATATGGAAGCAAAGACAAATATTAAGCACTAAAAACTTGTTTACGTCATAAGTTTTAGATTAATGAGTTTATGCTTTGTAATTATCAAAACATAGAGACATTGTTAATATGCTAACAATGTTTTAACACATTATTTATGTCAACATTATTATTATTATTATTATTATTATTATTATTATTATTATTATTATTATTATTATTATTATTATTATTATTAGTAGTAGTAGTAGTAGTAGTACCCGCTTCTAGTTGATAGTACCAGCTTTCATCACCTTCAACTTTGGCCGACTGTTGTTGGTAAGATAGAAGGTTTTCTACTGCCACATTTGCTTCAATAGTTGGTTTTTTGGTCAATTTTTTGTCTTAGATAGCATCCGCATCTCTTGGCCGTTTGTTTCTGGACAACATGATTTTAAGTGAATGTGATAGATGTGTTTGAGGTTGATGATATAAGCTTGGTATGCAGCAACATATGGAAGTAACCAATATATACACAAAAATGGGGAAAACGAAAAGTCTGTATTAAAATTTTGAACTCTTCGATTCCCCATTATTTGTTGGAAATATACACGCATTTAGACGTAAATAGAGCTTGTCAAGGAAGACACTGTTGGTCCCTCAATTTGTCTATGTTGCCGTTGGTATATTTAAAACTCCCGCCCATTATTAAGTTTAGTGTTTACACTTTGACTCATGAATTTTCAATTATGACTTTAGATAGTCAAACTTCAAAAGTCAAATTGGCATATCCATAAGGCTTGCCTCCATTAAGGAGAGACAATCTCTCATTAACACAAACTTAAGTTCATCAATAATTAAAAGAGTACATCGATTAACAACACTACATTAAACATTACATAAAACATCAAGAAAGTACATGGATATGAGATTTAGCGTTTATGTAAACCATGTGTTTATAAGAAGATAGCAAGGAAAGAACGAATCTGACCCAAGTTGTTTATTGCTCCAATAAATAAATAAAAACAAAAATAATTGAAGCTATTATAGTAGTTAAAGTGCATTGCAGGGAAGATCATAAAATTACATTAACATAAACTCATGAAAGAGACGTTCAAGGGTTTTAATGACTTTGTTTTCACTGTTGGTCCCTCATTTTGACTGTCGAGTTTAGCTTGGGTTAGATTATAGTTAAATAGTGATTGGACTATTATGCCCCTGAAACTAGAACATAAAACGTGCGTTGACCTTGCCCAAATGGGTCAAGGAACGCAATCGGACTCAAATTCCTAAGGTTTGGACGCCACACGACGTTTTTAGAAAGTTAGGGTGCCATGCGATGTTTTGTGAAAAGTTAAAGGACCAACAGTGTATTATTATTATTATTATTATTATTATTGTTGTTGTTATTATTATTATTATTATTATTATTATTATTATTATTATTATTATTATTATTATCTGAACTGCAATTATTTTTACACTTATACCACATATCTTACAATATATATCTAACAAATGCTTTTAACATGCTTGACTAAAAATATTAACTAATAGATAATTAATGAATCAGGATCTATAAAAAATATTATCATTCAGAGTTTACTAATTAATCGGGGTGTTACTTTATCGAGAATCTACTGTAAAAAACAATTTTGGTATTCAAATATTTTGCTTTATTGCTTATCGTTAAGTACAAATGGAGACTTTTTTAAATAAGGAAAGAATTATTTATTTCATATTTACTTATTTAATACAATATTAAACTAAAATTAGACTTTAGTATTATAGTTTTCGAGTATCGGATCTTTTATAAAATAGGTAAATTTAAACATTTGTTGTGAAAGTAAATATTTTTAAGCAGTTTTAAGTACTAAGTTTTAAGCATAAGTAAAAAAACTAAAATCCCATACGCATCCTAAGTTTTATGGGGTGTTTGTTTCGGCTTATGGCTTATTTGGTTTTGCGCTTATGTTTCATAAGCTTATTTTTTGTGGCTTATTTTGAAACATTTCGGCTTATATAAGTTTATTATGTAGCAATAAACTTATGTAAGCCAAAAAGTTTCGAAATAAATCACAAAAAGTAAATTTATGAAACATAAGCCAAAACCAAATAAGTAATAAGCGGATTATATAAGCCGAAACAAACACCCCTGATAAACTAACAAAAGGGTAATCAAATAAAGAAATGGATTTAATGTTCTATTGTGGATTGGAAGGTGTAATGTGAGTTTTGGTAGAATGTTTATTTTGATTATTTCAATAAGATTTTTATAATTATAATAAGCCCCATTACTTGGACTTGCAAGTAACTAAAACAAATATAACTTGTGACATTGTCGTCCATAATTGACATTTCATAGAACAAAAACATATGATATTTGTATTTGGTAGTTTGGATTATATTTTGTGAATTCAAAACTATTGTATTATCAATAGGAGGTACATATACTTTTGCATACAGGGTGTTGTATTATCAATAGGAGGTACATATACTTTTGCATACAGGGTATGTTTGTTAAAAAAAAAAAAGAAAAAAAAAATCATAATACGTAAATCTTATTAGCCCTCTTACTATTACCAGTAAAAGGTGTGCAGACGTTTTGTTTGTTTGTTTTTTCTTTTGAGTTAGACCCAGTTAGACATATAACATCTTACTCAGTACGAGGTTGATGACTTGTCTTACTGTCTCTTACTCGATAAGAGATTGAAGACTCGTGTTAATATAGTATATTTGTTGGTTTAGTAACTATGTTATACTTATGATAAAAAGTCTTATTTCATATTTACATAAGTTACTTAAATAAATTGCAGAAACGAGCACTTAAAATCATTCGGACAATTATACAAAAACAAACAATATTATTTCGTTCAGATTTAAACTTTCTAGTCACCTCTTACTAGTTAGATGTGGTAGTCAGATTCAGACTTAAAACATTTTAATGAAACAAACACACTCTTAGACTTAAAGTCATGTTAAAATATTGCAAGGAGAAATTTCATATACGAAGTTTTTAGAGACCACGTTTCGTTGGGAAACCATATTTCCTTCATGTTACATGAGTTTCATAGGGATGA
Organism: Artemisia argyi; assembly: GCA_030686995.1. Taxonomy (NCBI): domain Eukaryota; kingdom Viridiplantae; phylum Streptophyta; class Magnoliopsida; order Asterales; family Asteraceae; genus Artemisia; species Artemisia argyi. The sequence goes on along the minus strand of CM060709.1, from coordinate 266,581,494 downwards.
AATGCACGTGACTACCACGTGAGTGTTTTTTTTTTCGCTACTTTCAACTTTGGATCCAAATTTTTGTCAAGTATATAACAAAGACATTTTAGAGGATCTATGAAACTACCAAGCATCACTATTCTTGTTAATATAAACAGAGATAATTACTTATATTTCTATGCAAGTAGAAAAATAAATAGACATACGTGATACGTATGATGATATAACAATACTCAAGCGAGTTGACTTTTCTTTCTTCAAGTTTGGCTAATAACTTTGGCCCATAACTACTCGTTTTGTTGAGCTATCTTTGGTCCAATGGGCCAGGATAAACAAGTTGATCGGTTTGGTTCAAAAAATGTCTTAAACAAGCCAGGTTAGCAAATACTACCATTTTTTGTTTTAGTCTGATAGGCTAAGATCAACAATGTCATACTATAATATAGAAATTTTTGCATCAGCAAAATGCTAAATAAGTTCTCAGTTTGTTACTTTCTTGCATACAAATATACGACTTATAAAAACTAGAGATAATGTATGTTTTAAACTACTATACAGTTAATTTATATGATAAGTTTAAAGATTTGAATCTAGAAGTAGGGTTTCCTAATAATGCTAAATAACTAACAAACCAGACTCCTTTCCCTTACGTGCATTTTCATCAACAACATTTTGTCACGTCCACTTTTCATATATGGATGGCAATCGTCATATACCTGATGACATTCTTCACAACATACTTGCTCGACTACCCGGAATGCCATTACTACGGTTCAGATGTGTATCGACACATTGGAACCGTCTCATTTCAGATCCTTATTTTATGAAGTCAAGATCACGTCGCATAATCATGCTTAAATATCCATCGCCACTTGCTGTTATAGATGCCAATGTACCAGTCGACGACAAGGCTCATTCCATGGTTAAGGTTCCTTCTCTTTTAGATGAATATAATTTTGTCTCAATGGTTGGAACATTCAATGGCATAGTGATTTTGGTTTTAAACTTTTAATAGATATGTCGTTTCGTAGCCATATGATCCTATACAATCCGCTAATGCGTGCTTCTAAGACACTTGATGATGTTATGGATCCACAACCACCTGGTTGGACTTTTAGGCTCCCCCATAGATATGGATTTGATACAAATGACTTAAAGATTTTTAGATTTGTAGAATGTGGCTATCCACCTGGCGGCCAAAGATTTAAGTGTGACGTATTTGATCTTAAAACTAGTTCATGGAGCAAAATCGCCACAATACCTTAAAAAGGAATTTTTCTTCTGGGGTGATGGGGGCGTGTTTTTAAATGGGTGTTTGTATTGGACTATTTCATAAATGAATATGGGGATAATTGCTTTCAATGTTAAGGAGATGGCATTTTCGAACATAACTCTACCACATGGACATCATTCTATGGAGATTATTCCCACTCCAAGGCAAATACCCGACTGCCAAGGGGCTGTTTTGGGTTCCTTAGATGGCCGTAGCCTTTGCTTGATCACCAAAGTCGATACCACATTCAATGTGTGGGTAATGAATAAACCAGGGGTCGAGAACTTATGGTTAAAAACATTTACATTCACATTAGGTGTCGAAGGTGATCGTTTTTATGAGTTCCATCCTATGTGTATCTTGGATAAAGGGATAATTCTTTTGAGGAGCAAGGGATCACACCAACTAGTTACCTATGACACGTCGAAAGATTCATTTAGAAACTTAAATAATTTGGCAAGTCTGGATGATTTCGAAGACAAAGATACGATGCATAGTAATCGCATCAGAATACACCCAATTGAGTACGTGGAAAGTTTGGTTTCACATTCAGATATTTGTTTTGTTTAACAATTTTTTTTTTTTTTTTTTTTTTTTTTTTTTTTTTTTTTTTTTTTTAAAAAAAAAATAAATTAGCTGCATTTCATTTGATTTGTAGTAACTCATTTTTTTTTTTTTTTTTTTTGGAATCCATCTTTTTTTGTTTTTTAAGACTAGACGAGTACCCGTGTATAACAACGGAGGTTCCTAGCGGCAAAAAGTTATGGTTGCGACAAAACATGAAATCACCAAAATGCATAACGATTGGATATCAAGCGGCAAACAACATTTATACATAAAACGTGAAGTAATTGAAATTTAATTGCAAAAGGTTGTAACATTTGATAATTCAACTCAAAATAAAATTCTTAAAATGTATCAAATTAACAACATATAAAAACATTTAATAAAACCGAAAATAATGCATATATGACTTGTAAGATAACTAACAATGCATATTATTCGTCACGTAAATTTTTTTGATACACGACATTTGAGGTGTAATATATCAAAATCATAACATGAAAACAGCCTTATCTTTGTTTAACTCAACATTAATGGGGCTCAATTTATTGCTGCTAGATTGTTTAATTCCAATAAGCGTGTCACTAAACTGCTAGATTGTTTAATTCCAATGCGAGGAACTTTATGACTACTACCATCAACAAAAACATAAACTACAAACAAATTTGCATGACCTTTATTATAAATTTGCGCCAATATAAAATTTCAGCTCAAAGATACATCACTCTTCATTAATGGTATAAGTAAACTTGCAATAAAAGCACCACAAAATCCTTTTACAATTTCCAACTTATGAGAATATAACAAAAAAATGTTAACGACCCAACTATATATAAACCATACTTGACCACTATAAAACTTCCAACATATCACATCTCTTTCTCAGTCGATTGTTATGTAATTAGAAGAGATATATGGTAGATATTATAACTGTAAAAAACGGTTCCATTGATTTGATTGTGTTTGTAAAAGAAACAGACTTTTCCGTGACTCATGTTAGTCGAAAAATTTACTAATGCGTGCATTACAACCAATGGTAGGATTGCTACAAACTGCCAATAAGTAAAAATTAATTAAGATCAAGAAAATTATTTTATATAACAAAAATCAGTGTGATCAGTTTCTTCATATCGATGCATACCTGTGCACGGTTGATATTCGACCATTTATGAAGATTTAAATCTTGTGTCACCAACCTAATGAAAGTCCCGACATCAAGCTGAGCTGCAGTCCTAGTCAATGGATGTGGAAAAACTTGCAAAACCTGTAAACATTGATAGAGATAAACTGCGTTATTCTTCTAATCAGAGATCTTATACCGTGCAAAAATAAAATCCATATGAAACTTTTGACAATTTTATTGAAAATTAATATTTTTTATTGTTAATTCAGAATTAGTTTTACTTAATGTGAATTGAAAGTTCATTTGCAGAAGTTATTCGTATCAATTGACTGCCTTCTTAGCCTCTAAATCTCGGCTCTCTTTATAATTCTCTTAATTATGAGCATCAATATTAACAACATCTATATAGTTAAGGTTGTGTTTGCCTTGTTGGCTTTTATAAGGCGCAACACTAAATGACAAATCTTTGGCTGCTATGATATTGGCTTTGAAGAAGTTTGTATATCCTGGAATGCGTTTTGTTTAGAAACATGCCTTTCCAACTCAATGACCACCTTATGTAAAGACCATCAAGTGTAATTAAGTTACATTACTCAACTTAATGTGTAAAGTAACAAACAATAGTATGCCATTGACTATGAACATGCATTTGCTTCTGAATTCAAAACAACTACTTTTTAACAATTCTTGCGATTGTAACATCATAAGGTTGGTAGCCTTAATAATATGCTATCATTTGTGCTTTTCTGCATGGCCATCTCAAACATGATCTATATATAACCTCTTAGTGAATTGCTTTCTTCTACTTCAGAATTATGTAAAGGTGAGTCAGTCATTGTATAGATTGAAACTAACTCATTCGCCAGGGGAATGTTTTTTGTATAGACTCAAACTAAATTATGTAAATCATTACCTAATTAAATAAGGATCTTTACCTGGCATAACAAACTTTCCCGTAGCATCAATAACTCTGACACCAACACCAACACCAACCAACCTGTTGATATGTATAATCAATGAAAAATCCGATTAGGTTTTTTTTGTGGTTTTCAATCGGATAGAAAAATTACTCATCGATTATATTTAAAAACAAAACCTATTGTCAAAAATAAAAACCCTGATTCCATGATTAATTATTAATCAGAAACAATTAAGGATTTCAATTGTAATTAAAAAAAAAGACAACTGTATTTACCTTGCATAATTAATCATGTTTGAATTAATAATACTCCCTTGATGTAGCTGTCACCAAAGAAAGCTCTAGAAACTATTGTATCAATAGGTATGCAGCTCTTGAGTCGTGTGATTTGAATTCAAAGACATAAATATTAGGGTTTATGATTCATTGTCCGAGTCAAAGCCATGAATGATAAACCGTCATTTATTTTTGGAGGTGATTTTGAATGAGCAGAAATTAAATGTACAATTGTAACTGATTAGGTTTTTATTGAATTCGTTTATTGTGATTACCGAAGAAGTTTTATAGACAATTAAGAGAAGTTTGCAAGGTTTCAACATTTCTTTTTGTAAGTTTTTCAATATTTTCAACATTTCAACTTTTCACTTTTCTTGACTTTTTCACTTTCACCTTTGACTATTTTTCATTTATAGATAGTAAAGATTGCAAATATGAAATGTTTGTAACAATATTGGTTTCATATGCGCTCTTTAAATCGATTTACTTTGGTTGATGGATACAGTTTTTAACATCACTCTATTAGAGCATAGGGTATAATAACTTGAGTTATGAAAAAAAAATCCAGTTACGTTAGCGTAACATTTCAACATTAACACAAAACAAAACCCCTTATCATAACACCACGTCAACATCACTTTTTGAGACATCTTTATTTAAAAACTTACAAATTACTCCACTCGTCTCAAAATTATTGCTAGTAGACAAAAATCACACACTTTAATAAAGGTGGGACACTATGATTTTCAATTATTCAAATATAATATTATCTCACTAATTTCACTTTTTATTACTAAAAATAGAAAGTGGATAATTAATTTAGAACATCCAAAAAGGAATAGACAATAATTATGAGACGGAGGGAGTACAATTTAAACCCTTTAACTAATTTCATTCATAAAATCACCTCATAAATAATATTTCATTCATTGAAATCTAGTACAAATTACAAATACTAATAAAAAACATAAGGAAATTAATAAAAACATACGAAAATTTAAAAACATGCGGAAAATTAAAAAACATACGAATTACAAATACTTATTTTCTTGTTCTTGTTCTTGTTCTTGATGTTTCCGCGAAATATGCTCCATAATGTTTTGTGGGAGACTAATATGCGTATTTTTGTCACGTATTTCTCTTGCCTTTCGACGCTGGACATCACATCTCTCGATCCACCTTTGTTGCCTATGTGGTACCGAATTCACCCACATTTCATTATAAGTATTATATAAAACCCGTGTACTGTTCACCATAGATATATGTATAGGCAACCACTTCTTTTTTTTAACCCGAAACCGACAATTGTTGCCCCATCTTATCCGGGTCTCACTCACATGCTTCTCTCATCCTATTGCTCTGACACCAATAAAAATAACCGATGGACCTAATTATCCGATCCGGCAAAGGGGTATCCACAGTGCAAGCTGTGAGTGTTGCTACAGAACCACCAAAATATTTATGATATGGTTGTGAAGAAGAATCCAGACACACACAGACCAAACACATCTCTCCCACACACACCAAACACATCTTCCTGAAGCTTCTCTCAGGTAAAAAGGTAAAATTAGGTTTTTTTTTTTTTTTTTTTTTTTTTTTTTTTTTTTTTTTTTTTTTTTAACGATTATAAAAGGTAAAATTAGGGTTTTTTTTTTTTTTTGTGATTTGGGGTTTTTGTTATTTTTTGTTTTTTTGATTATCGGTTTTAGGTTTTGTGATTTTGATATTTTTGTGTTTTATAGTTTATAATATGATGATAAATTGTAGGTAGATGATTTGGGGTTGGTGAAGATGGTGATGAAGACAGTTAAGTTTTGCTCTTTTTTTTCCAGCTCACTTAAGTTGTGTTTGGGATTGCTTATATTTACTTATTATACTTATAAATAAGCCCTTTTAAGCTAGCTGGCAAATAGTGGCTGCATTTTTTTTTTATTTATTTAAAGTAAATCATCATAAAAAATACTAATCAGGAAGAGGAGTAATTTTTTTGCGTTTGTTATAATTGTTTGTGGTGATTGTTAAACTTATATTATGCATGCTCTTTGAATGAGACATCATTTATCTAAAAAAAAGCCAAAACAAATGTCCTTCACTTGAAAAGATTAGTCGCCATTCTATGACTTTTTTGTTTGAACTTAGAAATGCCATGTCTCAACATGTGATAGGAATTTAATAAAGCAGGCCTATGAAGTGCATTTAGTTGCAGGAGAGAAATATGACTTTAGCAACAAAAAAAATTGCCGCACTCAAGTTGTGAGTGTAAATTCTTTCTGGCATTATAAATAAACTCGCTAAACCGTCAACTAATTAATGTTAAGATGATTATGTGTCTTATGTTACAGGGTCTCTAATTTGAACTCACACAAGGATCAGATTGCAAAACTTGCTTCTTTGGGTACTGGCGCTCACAGTAGAGAGTTAAACCGTTATCCTGGAAATATTGAAGCTTTCATGAGCTCGCTTTGCTTTCACATTTAACTCCTTACACTCGATGTAAGAAGATACTTTAAATTGATCCTCATTGTTGTTTGTTTGATATATCCAAAAGATTTGGGGGTCTCTGTAAATCCATAACACCAGAGAATAAGCTAATACAAGCACCACATCATGGTACACTCGCTTTGTAGGGTATCAGATTGTCTTTTGCAAAGTGCTCATTCAAAAAATTTAAGCTTATAAGCCGATTGCTGAAACACTAAATGGCTGTCTATTTTATGGTAGGCTGGTAGACATAAACCAAACGGCATTTCAAGCTCCTGAAGACAGGCTGATCGGAATTAAAACCAACTTCACAGGAGGTTAGTTATTGACCTGCATATGAACCCATGATCTGTTACAACATTATTGTAAAACATCTTTTTATTTTGTTTCAGTCCATGACTTGAGCTGGAACGGGGAGCAAAGAGTTAATGGCTCGAGTTGGCCAATGAACTACTTTCTTCTTGGACACACTGATGTGAACATAGAAAGGTATATAAAATATTAAATTTGAGTTGGGTTTTTAGTTTAGTGAAATGGGTTTCTGGGCAGGTGGTTGCACTCGGTTCAAGTTGTTTAATTGAGGTAATTATTCCTGCTCATCATCGACATACCTCCTTTAAACTAAAAGGTCAACGGTTCACAATTTGAGTTAAACACACTAATTTTTTTGTTAAAGAAAAAATGTTTGGGATTGCAAGTTTTAAAGTGATTACCTACTTTAGACAAGTAGGTATAACAACAAATAACTGCCAAATGTTTATCTACATATTGGTTCGCTTTTACAGTTTTTAAACAAGGCCTTCTTAACTACTTATTAAACAAATTCAATATAAGCAATCCCAAACACCATTTTAGAGTGACGTACAGGAAACATGGGATTTCGTATGCGGCGAGTGTTTCAAACAGGTTAAAAATGATAAAAATTGACAAAATTAGTTAGATTTTAGCATACTCATTCTGAAATTTTTCATAGTTTTGGTTTGCAGGGTTAGGGTGAATTGAAATCTAACGTGACTGAGACCAGTTCATGTGTTTCAGCCGATGTGTCTGCACTTATCAAGAACCAGGTAGTATTTGTTTAATGGCCAAGTGCCAATCAGTAAACTTTTTGAGTTATATTATTATCAAGATTTAGTATGTGAGTTCACAATTGAGTTACTATTTGGCATGCTTACTATTTGAGTGTTTTAACAACTTGGATGTGGTGATGGTTGCAACGATTCAGAAGCTTTTATACCTATTGATAAGTAAATAAATAATTAAGTGATAAGAGATGTTACAACTGGCCCAATCTCTTACAATAGTGTTGTTTTTGTATTCTTCTTTTGGGGTTTATTATCCGAGTGATTAGTGATATGTTTTCATGCACTTCTATATTCAAAAGTTTGATACCCCTTTTTTATAAATCTGGACATCTATTTGATAAAGAAGCGTCCGATCACAGTGTTCTAGCTTTGGTGATAATGATTGTAATATTATGAGCACTACGACTAATGTGTATTATCTATTAAAATGTCTTTTTGATAAGAATTTTGATTTTGTATGCTTCGATCTCTTTCTAATGTTGTATTCTGCTATAGTATTTTTATTTTCTGAGTTCCCATTTGTTGTGCTTGGTTATTCTCATAACCTAATGATCACCTGTTTTATGTAATCTAGACAAAGAACTTATACGGCAACAGTTTCTTTTCACAAGTTACTCTCACATTCAACATGAAAGGGTATGTTCCAATCATTCTTTTTCATTTTTATTTTCCTCTAAAAGAATTTTAAATAAATAGATTTCCTAATAATCTTGAATCATTTTTTTTGGGTAAAAGGTCAACGACCCGGTAAATATATTACTCTAAAAAACATTTAAGTACAATGGATATGAGTGATTCCCATATCTCAGCCCGTTACATAGGCAAAAGACTTACATAACAGGATACTTCCTATTTTCTAGACAAGAAAACAAAACCATTTAAAGACTCGGACAAAAATATAAACTACTACCTACGACCTTGGAGATTAAAGCCATAAATGGCATTAAGAGCATCAAATTCCCCTGAAAGATCATAAATTTGCTTCGAGTAATCATCATAGTCATCCAACTCATCTTCACGCTCATGACCTCCACCAAAAAGATTTGCTGATTCGTCAAACGTGTTAAGAACCTCCTCCTCATCACTATCAGTTACCACAACATCACCCACCTTGGAGAATGGGTTAGCCCTCTTAGTGACAGAGGCAGACGGAATAGGAAAACCTTCATCATCCACAAGGGTAGCTTTCCCATCGATAAGTAGCTTTTCAAGCTTACTAATTTTCTCAAATATAGGAGTAGAACCAACCTCCTTAGTTCCTATTAAATCACTCACAATCGGTTCTTGTGATATAGTATCAGTCTTAACCGACTCATCCTCATTAACTTCCATTGTACGGCCAGCATCCACATCCATGTTGGTGTCATAAGTAGGTATACCAAACGTATCCGTATCATCCATATTAAGAGCATCAAACTGGTTAGATGTAGAGATCGTTGTTCTACTAGAACTAGCCACATCAGAAGTCTTCTTCTTATTGCCACCAACATTCTTGGGTTCAGGAGGAGTCTTTTTGGGTTGATACTGAAACTGCTTACCCACAACAGGTTTAGTAAACCCTCCTTTACCCGGAATTGTAGAACCACCTTGTTTTCCTTTCTTCCTGTTATTGACAGTCTTGAAACTATCATTAACAGGCTTAGTAGGCTGCACAGGAGGTATAACAACCTTAGGACAGTCAGTCAGAGTATGACCAAATATCTTACACTTGTCACAACGAGGAGGTTGCCACTCATATTCAACCCTTATCTTCTCAATAGTCGAACCCGAACCATCAAGTAACGGTATCTCAACAGTGAGGCTGTCCCGCAACACCTCATCCGACTTCACTTCTATCATGCATCTAGCAAAACTACTACGGCCCCACGATTCCTTGCACATTTGGCTTGTAAAAGCATCTAACCTTTTGGGCGTACCAATCAGTGTGGCAAGAAGATTGAGGCCATCATCAGAAAACATAGCAAGGGGAACATCATGGAATTTAACCCAAACAGGGATGTTAGTCAGATCCTCTTTAAGTAGATTAGTGTTCAAAGTCCATGGTTTAAGAATAATAGGAACATTTCTGATCAACCAATGACCGTTTTCAAGCACATCATCAACACCTTTCTTTGAATTGAACTTAAAGAAGAAGAAACCTTTTGCATTCATCATTACCTTTTGAACACCAAACTTAGCCCATGCATTGCGGACATAATAATCAACAACAGGAAAAGCAAGGCGTTGGCCAAGGAAATAACCATAGAGAGTATTCTCAAACCTCGTGTTTACCTCTTCCGCTACTTTCAATGGAACTGAAAGGTCAACATCATCCTTCTTTTTGCTACATTCTAACCTCCGAAAATTAGACACGTGTTTCTGAGGTTCATTAGAAGTCGCACCCGCATAAGAAACCGAATTCACACCATTACCACAAGTAGTATCAACCATGAATGCATTAGGACCAGAAGTAGTACCATTCGAATTAGATTGAAGCCCACTACCACTCAAATTGTGCGTATTAGCACGAATATCGCTTTGAATTTTATTCATGGCTTCATCAAAATTCTTATGCACATTAGCAATCAATTGCTCTACATTAGGCTGTTTAGAACCATCCTTATCGTTGTCCATATCCACAATATCAGCCCTTTGTGACACATTAACAACATTAGTATCAACCGGTTCCACTTGATTAGGCACTTCAATAGGTGAACCTGTCGTATCATTCACATTCAGAGGACCACTATTAGGGTTCATCATTGAGTTAGAACGCAACTCACCAATGCTAATAGTGGCTGTAACATCTTTATCACCAATTAAATCACTTGACCCCGGCGCCTCTTGATTAGTTGTAGCATCATTAGTCACGTTATAAACTGAAGCACCTTTAATACTAGCATCATCATGAAGAATAGAAGCACTTGGTACTTGCGAAGGATCCCCATACCCATCTCTACGACCAGTAGTGACCTGAGTCACATTCAATTCGCTAGTACTTTGAGGTGTAACGCACCTCACAGCTTGTCTAGGCTGAGAAACATCGGCGTTCCCAGCCTCATCTTGTTTCAAACACTTCATACGAGCATCCAACTCATCAACATTAACGCTTGGAACATTAACATCCTTCTTATTATTGAAAAACCCTTTATTCATCTCTCCACCCACCTCTCCACCCACGACCAGCAGTAGCACAAATAAAAGTAACCAGTTAAGAAAACCCTAACTAAAAAGTTAGGGTTTCAATCGAACAACACCACACTACACTAACCAGCACCCATAATAATCAACATACTAAGGATAGAATCGATTCAATGAAGATTAAACAGGTGGCAAACCGACTTAGGATCAAAGAATATAGAGCAGCGATCAAAAAGAACCCTAAAGTCGGTTTGAAAAAAGAAGAAACCGATTAACAAAACCCTAACAAAAACGATTTAACAATTACCCAAAAAACAGTGAATTAAGCAACGAATTGGAAAGGTTAATGATTAACACGAATGCTAAATCAGTTAAACTTACAAATCGACACAAAAAACACAAGATTTAGGTGGATAATATGAAAAAACGATGAAGGTTAGTAAGGGTTTAGAAAAATCTCCATAGGAGAGTCGGTTTTAAATTTAGAATGAAAACTCAAGTTTTAAATTTAGGTATGCAAAGTCTGTCGTTTGCTTATATAAAATTTGAACAAAGAAAAATGATGTCACTTTGTGAATGCCAAAGTAAGTATTTCTTTCACTTACTTTTACTTATTACCCATGTTAATGAATGGATGGTAGACTTTTTGGTTACATATGAGATCGGAATTTTGTGAAGAGTAAAGTGGTTAGGGTAATGGTTTGAAAAATATGTTGTGTGGTATGTTTAATTCAAAAAAAGATTGTTTCGAAAAATTGGTATTGCTTATATGATATTGGACCTAAAAAAAGTTTGATGGTAATTTTAATTGTTCGTTAAAATAAGTTCTTTGAAATAACCTGTTTATTGAAGAGTAATTGGAAGTTGGGATGAAAGATTATTTGACACTAATAAACATTTTAGAGTTTCGAAGGAGCGAAAGAGCTTATTATTGGGTGGGTTTATTTTATCGCATGTATTACAGAGTTACTACGTACCCCTACTTTTAACCTTTCTATAGAGACTTAGACTCCTATTTGCATAAAACTCTCCATCTTTTCTTATAAAGTGTATTTGTTTGCTATTTGATTTCCTAGATAATTAGAATAATTGTGTGAAAAGCTGTGGTATTGGTAAATATCTGAAAGTAGGGTGCTATCCCAAACAGCCCTTCAAGAAGTTCGGTTATCAAAATCGCAAAAATCCTTTAATTATCCGGTATAAAGCAATGTACTTGATCACTTATGTGTATTGTTTCGGTTTCAGGCCAATACCAGATTCTTAGAGGGATTCAAAAGGACAGAAGCACAGGGCGGTGAGGCTGTAAATTCATTGCTCAAGGAGGTACTATGCCCCGTGCCTTTTTGGTTTCGGTAGCACGTTGACTGAAAGTAGTGGTGCAAGGGTATTTCTTTGCGTTCCATAGATCACATTGTTATCTTTAATTGAGTTAATGTAATAAGCACATAAAAAGAAGGTTATCCAATCATGTCTTTGATTTATTTGATTTCATGGCTAGGTGATTTTGGACTCATTGGAAAACACAGTGCATCGGTTGTGGCATGTGGATCGATAGTATACTATAAGGTGGACAAAAGAAGATAATGTGTTGAGAGCAAGTTCAGTAAAAAGATATGGGAAGAAGCATCGTAAAAGCGGTTTTATGCCTACAAATGTCGGTCTCTCAAAATATGGTGATCCTCATATTGACAGTGAAAGTGGTTGTCAGGTGAGCAAAAGTACAAATGATGTTTCCAAATTTGAGTTAGGTGTAAATGCACTTCGTTTTTAGTTAGTATAACCTGCCAAAAATCTATTGTGTAAACGGTTATTTTTGTAATATGCCATAATTCTCATTAAAAAAAGGGAATGTGAACCATGAGCTGAATTGTTAGGAAAAAACAGAAGTAAAGAGCCGTTATTTTTTTTTCTTCATAATTTGCTATCATTATGATAAAATAAATGGGTTAATGAACATATTTTATGGTATACTTCACCGTTTTGTCTAATTTTTTAGCAAAGTTAATTTACCGATTGTAAAATCATGTGTCCGGTCCATTTTAAAATGGTCCTTCCTATGGTTTCAAATCTCGATCGTTGTTATATACTTATCGTATTTTTGAAATCTTATATAACAGGTCTTTAAGAGAGATAGAAGAATCCAAGTCACCAAGTTCAAATGTTAGTTAGGTATGTTTATGAAACCAATAATAACCTTTTTTTCCTTCTTGATAAAAGGCATTTGGCTTAGTTAGTAGGTGTACATAAGAAAAATATGGTTAGATACGACTACAACTATGTGGATGTTTAAAATGTCTCATAATTAAAAGAGGTGCTGCGTTTGAAAGCATGGAAGTTTGGAATGTATTCGGGTGGATTTGGGTACTAAAAAATTGTTCATTAACCCATAGGAAGGAAGGAGCCCGGTTCATTTTAAACTTAATTGTTCTGAAAACATATTAATGTTACACAGGTAGGTTTGCATCTGTATGGCGCGCAAAATAGAAGAAAATCATGTATCAGCTGAAGAGCTTAGAATATGATCATGTGATTCTCAGGTGGGTCCGGTTTGGTGTTGGGACTAAAGTTTGTGTATGTTAATTGCTTTTCTGTGGATGAGTTAGTGAACCCGTTAACTACCACCCATTGCACATGTTGGTGATTTTTGGTCCCATCACTCCTTCCATGCGTGAAGCTTTGGTAAGATTTATTGTTCTTCATTATAATTTTGCATACCCCATAATCCATGGTTTAGTTTCTTTGTAATATCCGTTGACTACCACCCATTACACATGTTGGTGATTTTTAGACTCTAGAAATTTTGGTGTGTAGAAAATGATCAAAGCTAGAACATAAACAATGCTTATGTTCACCTAACTGTTTTTAGGAGCTTCTTAGTTTAGGAAAACTTGCTTTGTATGAATGGACAAAATCTAAATTTGCTTCCAGTAGCAAATAGTGTAACATTCGTAAGTTTAAACATGAAACCTGCTTGCATGTTAGATTTGTTTGGCGAGGCTAAAAAAGATACAGTAAACTAAACTACATCACTTTGAGGGGTGTTTGGAATTTTGTGTTACATTTTTCAGAAATCAGCCACATATTGATCTCTAATTACTTTATATTGACCATCTTTACCCTTCTGTATCGCTAATCACAGCGGGCTGAATTTGAAACATTCTTATGTTGGTATGCTTCTTTTGCTAACCCTACTAAGTAAACTTGGCGGTTTCTATTTTGCAGTTATGTATACCATTGAATTCCAGAAACAAGGCCTTTCATAACAAAGCTGAATTATATTCTAATGAAGTCCACCGCTTCAAATTCAGAAGTCAGAGCTAATGAACATGGCCATGAAGGTCTAAACCGTGGAACAAAAACAATAGCAGACTCAAATTTTCCAGCCTTCCAAGAATTAGTTTCATTTTAGACCATCAATTACAACTGAGGTGTAACTTAATCTGTATTTGTGTTCAACATTTATAAAAATATATGTTACAACATTTCATCATTGAATTCTTATTTGAGAATGAATCCCATTTCCAGCTCTTGACTTTTTATCTGCATCTACATTATTCTTAGTGCCGTGTCAAACATCGATAGCCAATTAACATACACAAACACCCCGCGGCAACGCGCGGGTACTAAACCTCGTTGTACTCACTTATTGCAAACTTTTGATCTTTTAAAATCATGTTATGCAATATGATGCAAGAATACATAATTCTACTTATCATGGTAACTTCGCATTAACGTGCCGGTTGTTGTATTATTCCCCAACGTCCTTTGAGCACACCAAAAATACATTCGACATCCTTTCGTGCACTATCTTGTCGCCTTTTAAAAAATTTTGATTTGCTCAAATGTATGAAGTCAATCAAATAGACATGAACGAATTCGCTTTCGCTTGCCTCTTATGCTCATTATTGATTCGTTGGAATCGTGTCGTACATCATCACAGTCACCGGATACGAAGTTGGAGATGAGTAGATGACGACTATGGCTGATATATTTCTTTTATAAATATTTTTAATTTGAATAAAGGTTGATAAGATACTCACAATCGTGTAGACTATGCGTGATTGGCTTATAAAACTCATCTTTCGTGAGTTAATGAGCTCATTCATTGATTTTGTAGGGAGACAAAAAAGATAATTCTCGTAACATAGTATATTAAATACTTTTAAAGTTTTAAGGATACATATTTTATTAAATAATTTTTTGAAATACCATGCTCGCATAAAAAAAACTCAAAAAGTAAGTGAGATGTAATCTATTAGAAATAAATTACATATACTTACGTAATTAAAATTTCCTTTTTACAATTCAAGAAAAAACACCCAACCTTGTCATAAAACCCTAATACCAAAAGAGAACACCTCATATACTCTTTTTCTTTATACACACACACTCAACAAAAAGACACACACATACCTCGCCGGAAAATCACACCTACCATCTCTCACCACCTCTTAAAAACACACACACACACACACATCAACCTGAACCACTTCGATCAAAGGCTTTTCTTTTCCTTTGACCGTCGCACCACCACCGCGCCGCTCATTATCCGGTGATCCGTACAAAAAGATTTGTGTTTAGGGCTTTTAGCTTCTGTTTGTTGGGTTGGTGGGGTTTGGGTAAGCTTAAACCCGTAACAAGGGATCAAGTTTATTACGTTATTAAACACCCAAAACCCTATAATCTTGATGAAATATGCTTTTATTTTATTCCAAAAATAGGAGTTAAAAGTTTTTTTCTTTTTCTTTTTTTTTTTAACACAAAACATCTGTTTTTTTGTGTGCTTAGTTTAATAATGATTGTTTGGTGTATTATATTAATCAATAATATTATCCACTAAGCAGATTATTTCAGTAGTTGCCTATGCTTCTTACTATAATAGCTAGGTGATTATTGATTCCAACTTTTTTTGTGTTTGTTGGAGTATTTTGTTACTGTATTAAACAAGGTTTTTGTTTTGACTTACTTTGGTTTGTTAGTGTATTATATTAATCTATAATATTATCCACTAAGCAGATTATTTCAGTAGTTGCCTATGCTTCTTACTAATAGCTAGGTGATTATTGATTCTTTGTTATTTTGTTACTGTATTATTAAACAAGGTTTTTTATTTGACTTACTTTGGTTTGTTAGTGTATTTAATAATGATTGGTTGGTGTATTATATTAATCTATAATATTATCCACTAAACTGATTACTGTATTTCAGTAGTTGCCTATGCTTCTTACTAATAGCTAGGTGATTATTGATTCCATGTTTTTGCGTTTGTAATTTTGTTATTAAACAATGTTTTTTATTTGATTGGTTTGTCAGTGTATTTGTGGGTATTATTTCAAACTAAACAGATTTTTATTTATCTTGTTTAGTACTGTAGTTATTTATTTTATTAGTTAGTTTTGTGCTAGTTAATTACTACTGGTATAGTGTTTATGGATAACATAAACAAATTTTGTGCTTAGATAGTGTATTATGCTCATTTGATAATATAATTCACTAAACTAATTAGCTACTACTATATAGTTGTCTAAATTGCTTAATAAATAGGCAACTATATTTGTTTAATGTTCAAGGGATGTTGGTTTGGGCAATCTCCTTGTGTTGATGCTCCGACTGATATCAATGAATATATTTATTGTTATCATAGTTTCTCAAATGATGTTGGTTTGTTGTGGTTCCAACTGATGAAAGAATATAAATCTGATCTTTAAAACGAGCAGGTTTATATTATACTTAATTTGTGGTTTCCAATCCCAGGAACCTTGTAGTAACATTTAACTACTAACTATTTAATTTATCCATCTGACAACTAACCATTTAATTCATGTCACTGACTTATCTAATTTTTGTTATGTTATTAATTTCTGACTATATAATTTTGTCAATCTAACTCTTGCTAACTATATTTATATGTTGCTAGTTAAGTTTTATTTTATAGATTTTGTGCATTTGTTTAGCTATATATATAAGAAATGTTCGAGTTAATTAATATCAAAATTTTGTTGTAATGAAATAATGATCAATTACGGTAATTTTAAAGACAAATAAACTTTTATTAAACGCATTTTTTTGATTTAAAAGGAAATGTTGTCTTCATTAATTGCACTTAATCCTTTGTTCAATGAGTAGAGATTAGCAAAACCTTTATTTTATAGCTTTAAATTGGTAGTAATGACATGATCATTGCCAGTCATGACCTGTGAACAATTGAATGACATGACATAATTAATGTAAGTTAAATTGCTAGAGAACGATAAAATTAACGTATGATGAAAATGGGTAATTGAATGTCAACAACTAGCTTCTATAAGAAGGTAATAAATTTGTAAGGTTAAATTAAGAAACAAAATCAGATATATACTAATTAGAAAACTTTTGTTTAAAGTAAATAAAAAGACAATTTTTACAAGGTTAGATAACTACCACATACGGTAAGAAATTAGAAAAATAAAAAACTTGTTGAAAGATGACTTTTATTTGAAAATTTTAGCTGATAAATAATATAGATATATATGTCCTCTGATATTATTGTAGTAAACTTTTAAAAAATGGATAAATATCTTTCAGACTAGGGTTTCAACCTAGAGTTTCAGTGTCTATTTATAGCCGTCATATCCACATTTCTTTTTCTCAAATCATTCTTGAAAAAAACGTAAAGCTTTCTTTCTCTCACCTCATTCTCCAAAACCATTCTATCCTTTCTCTTCGTTGTCTCTCCAATTCGACCACTACCATCAAACCTCTCGAAAACCACTCTCTTATAATGGCTGTTTTTGGAAGCCTAATCTCAAACCAGTTCCATGAGGCTATCATTGTTAATCCTTTCACACCTGCATTTAAAAATTCCTCTAATCTCAACGCGGGCCGTTTGAGGTGGGCCATGTTGGATTCACCATATGCTTCTTCTCATGAAAACCCTGTTGTGGCTGTCCTATGTGTCCCCTTCCATCGCGAACGCGAATGGTTGTTTAACACTATGGAGGGCCATCAATGTTTGATGAGAAAGTACTTTAACCTTTCTCGTTTGCTTTTGATCGGAAACGATCCTTCTCAGTCTGAGGAAGTAATGTGCACAAGGTTTACTTCTTCTGTCAACTTTGCTGAATTTAAGACAGAACTGAAAAGGCTGTTTCTTGACTTATATACTCCGGTCAATGATCAAGGTCTTCCTGTGGAGGTTACTCTCTTAAGTTATCATCAAGATATCCAGCTTCGTTGCCTTTTGTTGGTTGGAGCTGATCCGGGTTCTGAGTGCAGTATTGTCGATGAACAGCTTGCTGAAGGAGACATCAGAAGAAGGCTAAGATTCAAATCTTGCCCAGGGCAAATCCAGTCAGAGGTTCTTATGAAACCTGAAAACGATGGTGACTTGGCTGTTGCGGATTACGAGGAATTAAAGGCTCAAGGGATCCGTCTAGTTGTTGATAAGAAAGCATTGGTTGATGAGTTCTCAGCTTCAATGGTTGGTGGCCTCAGTTTGGTGGGTAAGCATTTAAGTACTAAAGATGAACCGAGAGTTCTCTGTCTGGGGCTTGGGGCTGGTGTAATTGCTGATTTTTTGCGTATCAACTTGGGTTTTAAGGTAGTGGGTGTGGAAATCGATACCGAGGTAATTTCTAATGCCAATTATTATTTTGAATTTGAGAAATCTGCTAATAATGTCATTATAAATGAGAATGCCATTGACGTTATTGAAGAATTTGGATCCGGGTCCGGTAATTTTCCGCGTAACAAAAAAAAATTGTTGCGTCGTATTGGGTTTGGTGAAAAATTTCAAGTGATCATATTGGATATAAATGTTGTGGACAAAACAGCTCCTTTTGGAGTTTGTTCTCCACCAAAAGAGTTTGTTTCTGAAAAATGTTTGAGGGAGATGTTTGAATGTCTGGATGATCGTGGAATACTAATAATAAACGTGTTATCTCCTAACTATGTTGCCTATTGGGATCTTATTGTGAATGTTAAAAGTTGCTATTCGAAAGCTTATAAAAGCAACTCAAAGGATGAAAAAGCTTTTATCATGTATGCTCTCAAGAGTCCGAAGGATCTATCTGGAGATTCAAGTTTTCTTGAAAAGTTGAAGGAATTTATCCCAAGTTCCCTTATCGAAGGAATATCTGAGATTTAACAGCAAAGTTGTTTCAAAATGGTTTAGGCTATTGTTTAGCAGGTCATTCAGTATCATGTTTCTTTTGTTTTAGTGTGTTTTACTACGTAGTATGTTTTAGGCTGTTAGTGGACTTTCTTGTTGTACTAAAGCCAAATTTATGATTTAGTCTGGAATTTGTTGTCTGATAGTAATTACTTAATTTCCTATTGATTTCATAATATTATCTATCAATCTATTATCAAAAAAGTTATTAAAGCAAAAGATGTTTCATCTAGGGGTGAGTAGAAACCGCACCTCAAACCGGAAAAATCACACCACGGCAAAAACCGGTGTATCGGTTTTAAGAAGAAAGAAAAAACGTAAAATGCGATACGGTTGCGGTTTTATCCGTAAAACCGAACCACAAAACCCACACCGAACCGCATATTGAATATTTAAAACCGAAAAATGATACATTTGATTATTTAATGTGTGTTATAAAGCTTCCATTGCATATTATCATTAATATTCTTATAAGTCATAAGTTATGTGTGTTTACGTTAAATATATATATTGTTATAACCGAAAAACCCACATTATAAATCGAAAACTGCAAAAACTTACATTAAATATGTACGGTCATAAGTGATGGTGTTGTGCGGTTAAAACCGAAAAAACCCGCAAAAACCGAAACTGTTAAATGTGGTGTGGTTCGATTTTTATTTTATTGAAACCGAAAATGCAATTGTTGTTCAGCTTTAGTCAAAACCTGCACCGAACCGCACGATACTCGTTCCTAGTTTCATGAATAGCCAAATGAAATAAAATATGTCGTATCTACGTACTTCTAGCATTACAAAGCTGTAAGTCTGATTGCATGAAAACCTTGAAGTTTTGAAATTAGAAACAGTTGAAATAATTAACTTTATTTACAAAAGTCCCAACCTATACAGCTACACTGCCGGCTACACGCCTACAATTTTGTCGAGTCGAGTGAATTTACCGTTTATAAAAAAATAAGGGCATTTTATACGGACACTCCTAAGGTTTCTAGTTATTGCACGCATTAGCCGGTTGTAATATGTGCATCACGATATTGTACTTTGTATTTCGCGGTTTGTATGGTTGACCATAAAAAGGGTTCCTATAGTATGCTAAAAAAAGTATTTGGTTGCAATTTTTCATTGATTTGATCAAATATGTTTATTCAAATAATCATTCTGTTCAAAAAAATGTCAATCTTACTATGTATATCTGTTCAAAAATAAGTGTCTAGTTTTATATATGGACAGTAATTATGACTGGTTTTCCTATTTTAATTACTCTTATAACCAAAACTTGCATTAATTATTTATTTTTTATTTTTATATTAATTATAAGGGTAAAAATAATTTTTTATCAACCAAAACTAGCATTTATTGCACATATAATAATTCCTCTATTTTCTTTTCTATAAACACTTTTTGAGACGAAGGGAGTATGTATATAGGGCCGCAATGAGACACAATGGGTCGAATAATAGATGATCAAAATTTAAGATTACTAAAAAGGTGATACCTGTTAAAAAAAAAACTAGTTGAATTCTTCACATTTTAAATGCCAAATTGTCACATTTAAGAATGTGTAAAATTATTTCACACTTTCTTATGCGTGGTAATAATGCGTGTGACAAATTTTTCTACACGTAAATTATTCAAATTTCTATGGTTAAAAGTATGAAAATATTTTTTGAATGTCCACACCTAAAAGTGTGACAAAATTGCAAAAAATGTTTATAACAAAAAGTGTGAAAACATTTGTGAAATATATAAGTGTAGCTTTATTGTAATTGTAAACACTTATATATGTGGATTATTTTTCAAAATATTTGTGTCACCTATAAATATACCAAGATTATTATCCATATTAAAAAAAAATTCCACAATTGACCATACCGTGACAAAATAAGTATGAAAAATAGCACTATTTTTTTAATCTTGCCTCCTGTGCATCAATTGAATAATAATATGGCATTTATGCTAAAACCGGTATAACATTTATACTTAAACTAAAAACGTTATTACCAAACTAAACTAATAATATACCCTTTTATGAGAAAACACTTATTTTTATCATCTTACAAAAACGGTTCATAGCGCGTTTCCATTGACAAGCGTGCATGTCAACTACCAAAACCAATCCCTTGGCGACACTTGTAACCTGAATTCAAATTTTTACCCGAGTAACCCGATCCGAATAGACTTAGTCGAGTTCGGCTCCATGTCGGGTTCAGGTCCATGTCAGGTTCGGGTCGTGTCGGGGTTTTTGACACCCCTACATTGAGGTAACAATTGTTTTTAATAATTAACATGTATGCTACGATAACTATTTACGTTTATGCTATTTTTATGTTTGTTTTTATGTTTTTTTATAGACTATAATGATTTTGAGTCGCTGTTTGATTGGTTAACTACGAAGTTTGGAAGCCAAGTATTGAGTGTTCGTGATATCAACATATTGTTATGTAAATTGGTCAAGGCATTAACATTAGTTAATTAGATGTGTGCTTCCGGCCATGACATTCACGACGACTATTTGGTCAATTTGGATTTTTTCCGCAATGAATGAACATTTTTTTTTTATTTAAGTTACGACATTTTTATCGTTATTTTAATAAAAGATAATCATTATATGTTAAGAGATTACTTTTGTTTTGAGTTAATGATTTACTCCGTATTATTTATTATATTTATTACAAATGTTGAAGGAATCTAATAATGACACTCTATTTCCAGTCTATTTTTTTTATGCGGCTACTTTTTGATTTGAGATGGTTGTTAGTAGTAATGATCCTGGTAGTTATCATTACTTGGTTGTTAGTTTATACTAATCACATTTGTGGTTTTGCATACGTATAACTTATGACATTTGTGGTTTTACGTATGTATGATTTCAAAATTCAAACATAATATACATCTTTTTATCATATTCTTATACTAGTTATAATGCCCGCACACGCGCGAGTTTTAATTTTTTATTTTTTGAATCATATATTTTTATTTATTAAAAAACAACTAATTTAATCTTTGTTTTATTTTATTTATAATGTTTAATTATAGTTTTTTATTATTAAAGACAATTATTTAAAAATTTTAATTATATTGTTAATTGCATCTTATCTATATTTTTTGTATTTATCTTCTACTCGTGTTATGGATAAATATAAAATGTTGCTTAATAAGAAAATAATCTTTTTTTAAAATAAAATTATTATTAAATAAGGTATGATTTGATTTTTTTGAAATGGAAAAGTCCCCGCTTGAGGTTTTGTTTTATTATATAAAAGATGTAACATGAATGCATACATATATTGAAATTTATGAACATTAAAACAGACAACATATTGATAGTAGGCTATGATTCAAAAAATTATGCAATAATCAAATTTATGAACATCAAAGTAGACATTATATTGCTTAAATATGCTGTTTAGAAATATTCAAATTTAGATTTGGACATGATTTTGAATTTCAAAATCAATTTAAAATTTTAATATTTACATATACTGATTATTTAATAATGTTTTTTAAGTGTTGATAAAATACATATATTATCAATCCTTCTTCAAGTTGTTTTTTTGTTTTTTTTAGCCACATTGTTCATCAGAAACACTTATGTGATCTTAAACTATGAGTTCATTGATTAAATTTAAAAATTGTAGATACACTTTTACCATACCATATTCAAAGAACAAACTACTTAAACCTATTACTAAACATACCTAAAACATATCATGCCAACCCAATCAAACACGCAATACGCAAAAACCAACAAACCTTTCCCAACAATTAGACCTTTCACTTGACCAAAACCATTGACACATTCCAACAACATGATATTCAACCGGTCCTCTTTATCCTCCTCACAACCCATTGTCTCTTTCATATACTCAACACCGTTAGCAGCTCGAAAGCCCCTGACTTTCTCCAAGTCACGGATTTACTATTTTCTTTGTGAGATACGCTCTGCCTGTTGTGCACAACGAGCTTCCAGTTCATTCACCGCATGCTCAGCCTCCAACACCTCCCTATTAAATAAAACATACAACTGATCCGTTATAAATTGGGAATCTGCAGCGAAAGCAAGTTCTTCAAGTAAAATTGAAGGCTAAGCCATTTTTTGAACTTATTTTATTGGCAACTAAACACAAACAATAAATTGAAAAGAATACATTTGCTTATATAGAAATGATTAACAATAGGATAATATCATCATCAATTGCCTTTGGCAGGCAAAAACTATCACTGTAGAGTAGAAAATTATTATAGACAAGTCAAATCAATATTCTTAAGAATCACAACTCATCCTCATAAACATCCTAGACATTAAAAATAAACATTAATACTACAATTTGTATATGTAGATTAAATATACAAATTTATCTTTTGATGTAAATGTTGGGTCCATTAAGTACCCAAGCCTTCTTAACAAGGATTTGAATAGAAATAATCCTAAATGTTGAATATGCTTAAACAACTTTCAAGTCACTGAGTGAACAGTCACTCAGTGAGTTATCTTCAAGATGCCTAGGACGAGTATATGAAGAAGGATTCTCCATTCAGTGAGGCGGAACTCACTGAATAGCACATAAGCCAAAGAAGAAGATAATGGGTTTAGTGAGTGATGACAATAACTCACTGAGCTACAGTCTCCTCAACAACTATAATGACTGAAGACTATACACTGAAGACTAAAGAATGAAGAACTGAAGACTGAAGGAAAGGTGGGACAAAGTGGGAAAAGTTTGAAAGGGCTTGAAGAAGTCATTATCAATCTAAGGTCAAACTTTCCCTGAAAGGCTAAAACGCATAACAGTGTCAGCAATGTTCCTCATAAAGCACTCTTGTCCTATACGCAAAATAGGTTCTTGTAATAGAGACAAAATACATCAGTATTTTGTCCTGGTTAGCTTAGGTCATCATTTGTCTTGTACTTAACGGTTACTTACTTACTTGTCTATAAATAGGATCATAAGGAAGAGTAAAAGTTGGCAAGTTTTCGCACTTAATGCTTAGACATTCACGAACAACTTTTACTCCTCCAAAGAGCAACCTTGTCCCTGAGATAGCTCAGTGGTTCCTGATAGTTGCCTCTTAAGCTTAGCTTAAGATTAGTGAGGAGACATAGCATACTTGTCATTTCCATCCCAAGTGTTATTCCACAAACACTTGGGTATAGATTCTTTGATTAACTTCTAATAAGAATTTAAATGTTGAAAAACTCTTGTCTTTTATTCTTTACGTTTTATTTATTGTCTAAGTTAATCAATACATTACTAAGCTATGGAACACGGTTAGGTTACTTAGTAAGCTAATTTTAACTATGTTAACAAGGAACAACAAGTGGTATTAGAGCCTCTGCTTTATAAAACTTTTTTCAAAACTAAAGAGTGCTCAAAAGTTTTTAAAATCAAAATCCTACCATAGTTGACAGTATTGTACCCTAACTAGTTGATAAAAAGGGAAGAAGGTATTCAGCTGTCGCTCCTAGACTAGAAGCTGGTAAATTTAGCAAGTGGAAAAACCGAATGCTTTGATACTTGACTGGTATAGAAACATACTACATCAGCCTTGAGCTGGCGGCGTTTCAGAGATTATAGAGTGACGGCGTCAGAGTGGTGACTTGTGCAAGATGAAACCCTAATGGCGGCGAGCTGACGGCGTTAGGACCTATAACCTGACGCCATCACAAGTGTAAATCTATATATAGAATTCGATTTTTCTTTCATTAGGTCGAACTTTTTATGCAACTTTTGGGAGACACAAACCCTAGGACGATTTTGTACCTCATTCTAAGGCTTCCAAAGCCTTCTATGCTTCATGTTTAATTGACGATAAGTCTTCATTTAATAATTCAATATGTCTATGTGTTGTTTGATTATGTGTTTATCTTTTCTTTTTTTAACATGATAACTTAAATTATCTAGTGTTTGCTTAGATCTAATGAAACCTAGTTACCTAGTTATTGATTATTGACGTGTTGTCTATTGTTTAGTTGATTGGTTCACGTTAGGCTAAGAAAACTGGCTAAACTTCCTTAGGGTAACAAGCTTGATCGTCTTAGAAAATGTAATCGTATGTGCAATATGGTTTCTCTCGTTGTATTTAATGTGTGAATTGATGTTAATGATTCTATGATTGTGTAATTAACTGACGATTGTAGGAGAAATTGATATTCATAGAGTTAGGGAATTTTGCACGGCCCTACGACTGGTATTAAGGAATACAACGCTTCAACGAAAACAACTGCACTGTGATATTCAATAAATCAATAAAAGATAACCAGGGAGTAATTAAATATAAGTAAACACGTTTGATTCCTCATAAGTAGTTCACCACTTTTATTTTATCGTTATTTTATTTTCTGTTTCAAAAAGTAGGTTTTTGGGTTAGTTGACTAGCAACTAATTTCGCCCACTCTTTTATAAACCGAGATTTTAATTTGCTTTTATAAAATATAAAAAGACAAAAAAGAATCATCCCTTACTTTTAGGCTTACTTGACATACAGTTCAACCTAACGACACTATTCTCCTAGAGAACGATCAATCCCTCGGACATACCTATACTACACTACAACGATCAGGTATACTGTATGGAGGATTGCAAAACTTCTCAAGATCCCTTGAGAAGTAAAACATTTTGCGAGGGTTGCAATCCAAACATCATTACCCTTTAGTTTATTATGTTCTTTTTGACAATATAAATTTACGGATATCAAGAATTTCGTTTATCCTGTGCCCGTTCGGGCTCGAGCCCTTTTGGCCTGTTAACCGTTCGGACTTGAATATTTGTATAATGTGATTTATTATTTGTATAAGTGACATTTAATAATTGTGTTTGAGTTGGTTGTACAATATGTTTGATAATTTGTATTTCTTATGTAAGTTGTTTTAATAACTTCGTTAATTTTATTTATTGACCAGTTAATTAATTGAGTACATTAAATATCTTGACCACTTTAATTGTGTTTTAATTATGTGCAAACTATTGAATCTCAGTATAATAATCATTGCTGAATTTTAAAAGTTTCTACTTTTAATTAGACTTTGTGCATTACAAGATAGTACGATAACATCAAAGAAGTTTAAACAACATGACCCGTTTGATAATTGTTACTAGTATTACCATCTTATTGATAAGATAGTTTATGGGTTGACTAAATGTCAAGAGTGGGTAATACTAAAAAAATAATATATATATATATATATATATATATATATATATATATATATATATATATATATATATATATTTTGAAAGGTAAATTTCAACTTAGAAACGATCACCTTCGCGGACAGCGAAGGCCCTATCGCCACCCCGCCAGACTATGTTGTCTTAACCGGGTCCACGCTGATCTCAGGTGGTAACAGGTTTCCCCCGGAAACCGTACTACCTCCACACAAGTTTACCTTGCTGGAGAAACAGCCGGATGAAAACCGGGCCATGCTCAAGATTTGAACCCCGCAATAATAAAATAATAAATAATAATAATAATAATAATAATAATAATAATAATAGTAATAATAACAATAATAATAATAATAATAATAATAAAATTGAAAAAGAGCCCAAAGGCAGGTAATAAAAAAAAAGGTAAATTACAAAAATGGTCCTTAAGGTTCCACGAATTTGCAAAAACGAGACCGAGACAAAAAGTAGCGCAAAAAAGCCACCCACGTTTCACATTTTCGCAAAATCGCCACTGAGAGCCCTTTTCCGTTAATTTTCTCGTTAAGTGCCACGTATTTGAGGGTAGTATCGTCATTTCACTGTCTTTTTTATATCCCGCCAACTTTCGGGGGACTATTTTTGCAAACAACACAAACTATGTACATTTAAAGCTGTGCTTTTTCAGGGTGCAATAAATCCCCAAAACCAACCAACGATTGTGTAGATAATCAACCGTCAAACCCTAACATACAAAAAAAATCAAATCGGAACAACTAAACCCAGCTATGTCGAATAATGATAAGAATGAAAAGGGAAAGTGCTTGTTGATTGGGGGGGGGGGGGGGGGGGGAGGAATCATCCGAAATGTCGTGGGGCAAGGTTTTATTAAATGATGAAGTCTTTGAGGTTGTTTTGGATGAATTTGGTGAAAAAGTTATTGCCAAGTATGGTTCTTATGCAAACATAGGGAAGGAGATGATTGAAGAAATTCTTCAATAGATGTGGAATAGAACCTTCAACAAACCAAATGTGGGTGCTAGCGGTTGCTCCAATGAGGTAGTTGCAGAGAAAAAAAGGAAGAGGGGAAGGCCGGTTGGGAGTGGCAAGAAGAAGACAGAGGGGAGTCCTATTCCGACTACAGTCACAGAAAAAAGGAAGAGGGGAAGGCCGTTTGGGAGTGGCAAGAAGAAGACGAAGGGGAGTCCTATTCCGACTACAGTCACAGAAAAAAGAAAGAGGGGAAGGCCTGTTGGGAGTGGCAAGAAAAAAAAGGAGAGGAGTCCTAATCCGAGTACAGTTACAGGAAAAAGAAAAAGGGGAAGGCCTGTTGGGACTGGCAAGAAGAAGGAGGCTGGCAAGAAGATGAATGTGAAGGAAAAGCATACGGATCTTGGTATGTTAATGTGGTATACTTCATTTATGTCCCATTTTTAAATTGTTTACGTAGGATGCTATGCTATGTTTGATAGACTTTTATATGCATCCCCTTTCCTAGGTTTAGGATAAACAGAGTATTTGCAGTAAGTAGGGTGTTAGAATATCATAAGTGAGAGTGTTTGGCATTACTAAATACTGCTATAGAGAGTGTTTTGCATTACGAAAGTACTGCGTCTTCACATTGGTTATAAGTAAGTCTTCACATAGGTTGTAAGTAAGTCTTCACATTGTGTATCTTGAGTGTATCAGGAACAAAATAGATTGGTTTCTATATCACCACATTAACTTATTACCTAAACTACAACTATGTGGTGAGATATACAACACTGCATTGCTCTGCTTCACTTGAGCCTGTATACCATTAGTTTCGTAGGTACTGGTATGTCTTGACAGTTTGAATTTAAAATTGTGGCAGATTTACTTGGTTATGGGGGTGAAGTTCTGTTCCGCATGCACAATAATGGAGTCTTTGAATTTGGTCCATTAAGGTATGTACAAGGGAATGTTTCTACAATGTGTGGCTTTGTCTGTGATAGACATATCTTTTTCCTAGGTCTGGATGATATGTTTTCACGCATTAGGGGAAAAAAATGGGTTGTGTTCTTTTGTGTGCCTGGTAAATCATTAGAAGAAGGTTTGAAGCTGATTCACACAGACAATGATGTGCATACAATGATTGAGCTAGGTTGTTGTGCCGGTTTTGTAGATTTGTTTGTTGCTCACACAAAACAGGTGTTATCTCCTTACTATTTAAACAATATTGATGCAGAGGGTGATGGTGGGGAGGTTGTTGGGTGGGTAGAAGAAGATGCTAGCTTGCGGTGCTCTATTACTTCAACTCCTTTTAGGACTACCACTTCAAAACCTTATAGAGTTGTGGCCGATGTTGATGATTAAAAGCCTGAATTCAGCAAGAAAAAATAGAGTGTGAAGAGGTCTGCGGATAGAGATGGTGGTTCTATGAAGAAGATAGCAGGTGCAAGTGGTTCAGTGAATGTGGGAGCTACGGGTGCGGGTCTTGTGAGGCCAAGAAGTGATGTAAAAATCACTAATTGCGTGCTGGCTCTAAGGGCACCAAGATCAATGGGAAACAATGTGGTTTTATTTTGACTAGGTGAGTCTAATGAATTGATTAGCAAAATTTTTGTGGATACATTGCATTGCCTATTATAGTAACCTCATTTCATTGCATATTTTGATTGTGCAGGTATAGTTGCACACCTATCCAGTAGAAGCTTTTGAAGATTGACATATAGGTTTAATCTTTTGGGATTATGTAATGTGTAGAGAACAATATCAGTTTTTAATTTGGTTGTATTTAGTAATGTAATTTAAC
This sequence comes from Artemisia argyi, assembly GCA_030686995.1. Lineage (NCBI taxonomy): Eukaryota > Viridiplantae > Streptophyta > Magnoliopsida > Asterales > Asteraceae > Artemisia > Artemisia argyi. Next base: position 266,552,602 of record CM060709.1, on the reverse strand, counting down.
TAATGTAACTTGAACTATTTTACCTCCCTTTCGAATACACCAAAGGGTGTGTGGCGGCATTGTGATGGGTTCATCTGTTTTTGTACATGCCGACCAAAAGTATGTAACTTGAACAATATTTCAAATGGGTTAAATTTTCAGTCAATATTGACTACTATCAATACTCTGTTTTGCGTTTCTGCTATATATGTTTGTCTTTGTTTCTTTGTTTGTGTTTGTTACTTTTCTGTTTGTGTTATATGTTTGTATCTTAAAGTTACAATTCATTGTTTGTGATACGAATCGAAGAGTATAAACTATAAACCAAGAAAATTGGGATCAAACGACCCCTTCCATTCATACCCATTCATTTACAACCATAACATAGGGGAAACCACAACCCCTATCTACACCTACAACCTTACAACAAGGGCACCAAAATGAACAAAAGAAACCAAACATGCCCGGCCACCTACCACCTACTACCTACCGTCATCATACACAACAAAACAACCCATCCCAGCACCCAGCACCCAACCCCTTCACATGTAAGTTTGCCTCACAGCAAACTCAATCTTGGAAACAATGCTGTCGTTTGTAGCATCCTCATCAACCCCCTCATCGTTCTCATATCAGCTGACTGAATCCTCCTAAGCTTGTTGACATTGGCCCTTGCAGTTCTCGAGCCCCTTATGAGTTGGAGCTCCGCAATCAGGTCCCCCCTAACACCCAACCTATTAGACAGCCTTTGGCACCTACACATCAACTCTTGTGCATGATGAATGTCCTCCTCAACCTCTCGCCAGTAATGGGTTAGCATCATTTCCGATATGACTAACGAGTTGCAAGCAACCATCAGATCAACACGGCGAGACATTTTTCTGGAAATGGAAATGATAATTGTTTGATTACGGGTGTGTGTGTGTGTGAAGGCGTTGACAATTTAATATGAAACCTGAAAATAACTTTGCAAATTAGCCACTGAAGTCTAATCACATTGATACCAAGCACAGAGCCGAAAGTTGGCGGGAGATAAGTATGAACAGTGAAATGACAATACTACCCTCAAATACGTGACACTTAACGAGAAAATTAACGGAAAAGAGCTCTCAGTGGCGATTTTGCGAAAATGTGGAATGTGGGTGACTTTTTTGAGCTATTTTTTGTCTCGGTCCTGTTTTTGCAAATTCGTGAAACCTTAAGGATCATTTTTGCACTTTACCCTAAAAAAAAGAATGCCCGAACAACACAGAAACCCATAAACCAAATGCAACTATAGGACAATTACTACCATTCTAGCACGCTTTCATATAAATATACGGAGTAATTTTTTTTTTTATTATTTTTTTTAATTATTATTATTATTTTTTTATTATTATTTTTGATCAGCATACAAATATAACTAAATACAGCAAATTCAAAGTTCAAACACCAAAAGATGGGTATACCAGAATCCATGTTCAGCACGAACAAACAAGAAGCTATGCAGAGCAGGTGCCAGATATATAACCCGTCAAAAACATAATCAACTTTAAACAAAGTCTTGGCAAAGAAACACTAGAGTCTAGACCCTAGGTACGTCCTTGCACCAGTTCTTTTATTACAATTTGTGTTTATATAATATATTATTGAATAAATTTGGCAATAGCACTCACGGAATACATTTATAATCACGAAAATTTGATAAATAGGATCCGCGAAACCCAAAAAAATGGACAGAACTTATGTGCAGTTTGACATAGCCCAAAAATGAATAAAATAACATCCTAAAGTGTGTTCTCATGCAATGTGTTACCCCAAAAACACATAAGGTCATTTTTTTTGAAAACACATAAGGTCATGCAAGCAATATATACGATATGCAAATAAAATATCCTATCATAGCATAAATTCGCATAATCCAAAATTGTTAATGCTACCACATGAAGCAAGTTTAGCAATCCTATCACATAATTGTTTAGCAAACATGCCACATAGTTATCACATAACGCTGATAGTTTAAAGATAAAATTTAAAATAGTCAACCATCATAGTTTACCAGGTCATTGATCATCATCAGGACTCAGGAGATTTCCCTATTTTGTACAAAGTGCCCTTATGATACACTTAAACATGCATATTTTCTCCTTTTGCTCATAACTCAGATTACCACCTTTTGAAAGATCCCTTTAAAGAATGCTAGGGGATCATTATAACAACCCGTAATTTTCCAGATTATTATTTAACCAATAACTTGAAATATTCCATTTTTGAACATTTACGAGCTCATTTAACTCAAAACAAGTTATCTCGCTCACTGTGAAAAACATCATTCAACGTGTACCGACACAAGTCTAAGTATAATCTACATTTATTTAGCACGTTACGACTTTACGGATATATTTTAATATGTCTCGTACGTATATTTTACGAGTTACGTAAAATGGCTACATAAATTCATTTGCATGCATGCATACACAATTCCCTCTTAAAAGCTAATGAGCTTACAAATGAATATTAACCAAACATTTACATTTAAATTCTTAGAATAAAACAATTCTTTTCCCTCTTTCTTTTGTCATGCATACCTAGTGTTGTTTTGTCATATAGCGTACTTTTGTCTTGTATTAATTTTGTTCCTACGCTTAATTAACATCTTTTGTCTCACTTGCACATGTACATATTAGAACCCTGTCGAAACATAGCATTCTAACATCTTTTGTCTCCTGTCGAAACACAACCCTACAAGCGTTTTTTTTTTTTTTTTTTTTTTTTTTTTTTTTTTTTTTTTTTTTTTTAATTAAATTGGACAGGACAAGCTATGTTTAGAATGCTTCATCAGGTTGATTTACTTTATCAGTTGTGTTTTTTTATGAGTTTGCAGGAAACCTCAAACGGATGAGGAGAAGGTTACTAAGAAGCTGGTAAACCCCTGATTAGTTGGTTTCACTTAAGTTTGAGATTATTAATTCTGCTGTGACACATGTTGAAGATGGTGAGACTCATATTAATATTGTACAGTATAGTGAATCTAAAACGGTGTACGAAAGTTAATACTTTTCAGTTTTGCACAGCGTGGAAGGATAGCAGACTGCGAGAAATACTCGCCTCAGCAACTCCGCCCGTGCGCCAGCCCATGAATTAATCTGAGCCGATAAGCAGCTGCGGTTCATCTATCATATCTTCTTACAGGTTAGACCATAAACTTGAGCCTTTTAAAAAAATAGACTTTTCTTATGTTGTTTATTCAAGCAGTACTAGCATTTTTAAAAGTATTCATAAATGGTAGGCAAAATTAGATACTAAATAAGATCCCAGAATATGACCTGACTCTGTGGCTCAATGGATAAGGCACTGGTCTACAAAACCAGAGATTCTGGGTTCGATCCCCAGCAGCAGTCATTTTTTTTATCTGTATCATTACATAATGCAATGGAACTGGTGAGCCATATAGAGAGACCTTTTATTTCCTTCTTAAAAAAAAATTATAAACCCATAAACCTTAAAAACTTGGATAAATGACACGGCAATATAATCTTCTAAAGAATTACCAGTTTTTAACCTTATAATAACTCATGATAGCAAAATATGGCCAACTTCAACGGCCCGCCGCAACGCGGCGGACCGGTGCCCAACTCGTTATTCAAGTATAACTTAGGGTCATACTATTAAGACCCCTTAGTATGTATGACAGTACATGGACGAAGCTATTCATGGAGTAGGATGGGCCATGGCCAACTCAAACTTTTCATTTGAAAGTATACATACAGAGCAATGATAAAATTCATCAATTGACACATCACATGCATATTTTCTCACTCTTAATCTACACTTTTGATTTCGACACATGTTTTAATCTTGTTGTTAGGCATATCTTTAGGCATAAATTTTGGGCATGACTATTATTTCCATACATATTATGTAATTTGTTACTTTTGTCTATTTGAAAAATAATTTGGCCCACCCAATTAAATAATCAAAGTTATGCATAGCTTCACAAATTATTTTCTGATTCATGATATCTTTATAATATACTTCTCATGTCATTCATCATTTTATTCAATCAAACTCATGATATCTTTCTAACAAATTATCTTAACCTCATGTTATGAACAACTATCTATACTATCTTAAAAAAAAAAAAAGTGAAATGTTAAAAAGAATAAATAGAAAATGTTGAAACTAAAAAAATGAAATGTTGAAAACATATGTTTCGAAAAGAAGCTATTAAAACACATCAAAACTCGGGACTCTTCAAACCCTGTTTAATTTGACTGGTTTTTTGCGACCCAACCCGTCGGGTTGAACCGGTTTAAATTGACCCGTTCGGCCAGAACTGTTCAACCAGTTAAACCATCCGGGTCGAACCGGGTGTCAAAATATTATATTTAATCCTCAAATTTTCAAACTTTTATTATTTTTCGTTTATGACGCATAAACTTTTTTATTACAAAACGATTTGTCGCTATAAAATACTATTATCATGCATGGTAAGTCGTATAGTCTTTCTAATATGTACATGTGCAAGTGAGACAAAAGTTGTTAAGCGTAGGAACAAATTTAATACAAGACAAAAATACGCTATATGACAAAACAACACAAGGTATGCATGAGTTGTGTGTGTGATGGTTTCGGCGTAAGAAAAGAAAAAGGGAAAACAATTGTTTTATTCTTAGAATCTAAATGTAAATGTTTGGTTAATATTCATTTGTAAGCTCATTAGCTTTTTAGAGGGGCGTAAATTACTAAAAAAGGCTTTTTTCTTGATTGAAATTTCAAAAGGTGACACTTTCGACTAGTATTCTCAATTTGGTCAAGTGCTAATGTGCGATCGTGCGATCTGAATGTGCGACATGTGTCTATTTTTTTTTAATAATAAAGTACATGGTTAGGTGGGTGTGTTCACATATATTTTTTTCTATTATTATAAAATTACTAATTTACCCCTCGTTAATATAAATAAATATCACCCCTTATCTCTTTCATTTTCCTTCATCTTCTTCACTCATATTTACCACCACTCACCACCGCCTCCAAATCCTTGTTAAGGTACGATGTAGTGGTTAGTGAGCAACAAAAGATATTGACCACTATACTTTCTCTCTTAGCCACCACCTTCCACCACCACCATCAGATCCGTTGCTCGAAAAATATTTAAAAATAACGGGGAGTGGGGCGCGTGTGGGTCAAGTTTACCGTCAGTATTATTGGAGAGGTGGTGGTGGCGTCTCGGTGGTGGTGACAGAAGGCGGTGGTGGCGCGTTAGGGTTGTTCAGGTGAGAGCTAGGAGGTAAAACCCTCCAGAAAGGATGTAAACACACCGATCTATCGATTTGGTGAACAAAAGACTTCGCCGGAAAATTTTCCGGTAAGCGGCGCTGGAATCTGCTAGTGCTCGCCGGAAATTTTGAATATTTACCAGTGAGTAGAGAGAGAGAGATATATGAAGTTGTGGGTTTTTTTGAAGTTGTGGGTTTTATTTTGAATATTTACCGATAACTAGCCAGCTGGTCCTAGTTCAAACGATATATGTCAAGTGTCAACCATAGGAGAATCCTCAACTAATTAATGCTATATATATATATATATATATATATATATATATATATATATATATATATATATATATATATATATATATATATATATATATCTCTACATTATATATAACAGGAGGCGTATGACGTCATTAATGTCACCTCAATGCCACCTCATTGCCCAGTAATTCATTATGAGTCATGTCATCATATTGTCACCATGTAAGCAATTTTTTTAATTTATTTTATTTATTTTATTAAAATTCGGAATTTATTTATTTTTACTTAAAATTCGGCAATTAATTTGTATTTAAGCATACTGTTGATCATAAATTAGAGTCATGTCATCATATTGTCACCATGTAAGCAATTTTTTTAATTTATTTTATTAAAATTCAGAATTTATTTATTTTTACTTAAAATTCGGCAATTAATTTGTATTTAAGCATACTGTTGATCATAAATTAGGATTTTAAAAAATTTGACATCCACATGGTTCGAACCTGGGTCCATTACATAGGAAGCAAACTCCTTAACCAATGGAGCCAAGTTATCGGTTGTAATACATGATACAAACTAAAAACGATATCTAATAAGAAAGGCATGCAATCTTAAAAGTAAAGTCCAAATAACACAACCCAATCAACTACGTAGTAATACCTTGAACCTTCTCCTGGAAACTAAAATTGATTCTCCACAGCCGCTAAACCTAAAACCACCATCACCAATACTTTAACCTAATTACATTCGACAGCAGCAACAATAGGTAATACATGTTCTTTGATTTCGATGATGTTTGTGTTTATTATTTTTTAGGTAATACATGTGCATTCTATCCCTCCCATATTCCTAAAACCCTAATTACTTGCAGGGAAAAGTTATATTCATCTTTGCGTTGGCTTATCTCATGTTCTTAATAATATTCTCACTATCACTTTAGGTAGATTGAAGGTAACATATATACCTATTCCTTCTATTATACGAAACTCCTTTGGCCATAATAAGAACTAATGTTAACATATCAACGATGTTGATGTTTTTATACATGTTGTGTTGTGTTTTGCAGATATGGCTTCTTATGAAACTGAAAGTAATTTACTGAGCTCCAAACACAATCTTTAAAGACTCAGTACGTATACTTCTCTATCTATAGTTACTGTACAAATACTTTGCTGTAACTTATGGAATCTTGGATAATATGAATTGTGGCTTTAGGTTTGAAGCTCAGTGAACAAAGGCATATGATTGTAGTTAAAGGTTGGAGTATTATGATGTTCGTCATTGTTGTTTCGGAACATGTACCCGTACATTATAGTAACAATGCAAATAAAGCTTCTCTGGATGAGGTAATTTGAATTCTTTGTTGCGAGATTGTTGCTTCCAGAAAGAGGCATTGCACCATAGGGGTGTTCATTTTGCTTATGATATGCCTGTAATTGATCTTCATTTTACTGAACGCTTATATATGTTGTCAATAGCAGCAGGCGCAATCAAACTATAAATAACTTTTTGGGTAAATTACAAAGAATATTGATTCAAATTATGTTGTATAGGCCGTTTATTAGTATTACTAAAAACTGATTATATATGTTGTTGCAGGTACTGATGTTGGATCACCAAATGTCCAGACTTCCAGGGGTTACAACAGCTGGCACAATCAACTCAGAAGCGCATAGTTGTCTCTTTGGTTCACAGTAAACCGGTCTTGCCCAGGTATTCTAAATGAGTATATGAGATTGATATAATGTTATCGTAGCTATTACAAAGTTTTTGAGCCGTTTTATTAGATAGTTTTAAATGTGTTAACACGTTTGTATAGTTTGATGTATGCGATTAATAGTATACCACCTCTTCCTTCAACACAACCCCTTTGGTCCACTCTTTAGTAACCAAATCTACTGGGCACCTGCAGTATCAAGAAATATGCGAGTATCAGTTATGTGCTTCAGTTTCATAATTGGGGTGTTATATCATATGTGTCATGATGATTTATATGTGTTTTTCTAACAAGCTTCCTCAAAGAGGACTTATTGAAAATTATTATTAAAGGACTTATTGTTTTCATTTAGTCTGTACTGAACAAGAGGACTTATTGAAACTTATTATTAAAGGAGTGCATAAACCATTATAATTTATACATTACACGCCACTTATGAAAACTTTGGACTTATTTCATAATTATTACCTGCAGAGAGTTGTAATATCGAGATGGAAAAAGAAGATACCGTTAATGAATAGGAAGCTAAGAAAACATATAGAGACGTTTGAACATATATTGACCATGCTGCAGAGACTACCATTCATCATAAGATATCTTCACCTCTCATAGAAAAGGTCACACGATAGATTCCACATAAATTTTTAGTTACCAAGACATCCAAAGTTCTTATAACAACATGCTAAGTGGTTTTGCTATTTTGCCTATTCACAATTAAGGTTGATACTATGACTCAAAAGCTGAAATAGTATATAGATGATATGAATTCTAAAATTTTCAATCGTTAATTTGAAATCCTCACTAAAATTGTAGTAAATCTTGATGTTGACGATACTAAAAAAAACTCAAGGATGTCTATCACTAACTTAAGTTGTTTATCTTGCAGGCGAGTTTTTAAAAAAGCATTTTCCATCTTTTGGGCGAGGTCAATTCGTTCATCTATATTATTTTTATAGTGATACAGAGGCATATTTGAGGTGACCCCCATCCCCCCCCCCCCCCCCCCCCCCCCCCCTTCCCCCCCTTCAGCTTCCTACACAAAGATGAACTATTGTGTATTATGTAACTTTTCTGCAGCTTGAATATGAGCTCCATGATTTACATGATTCTTTTTCTTCTCTAAGACTCTAAGCGGTGATACAAGGTGATACCTTGAATTCAAAGTAATTACTGTCAAGTTATTTGTTTACATATCTTTAATATTTGCTTCAGTGTGTGATTATTTCTTCTGAATGAATATGGATGACCTAATCATTAGTCAAGACAGACCCACCAAGTATTATCACCTTACAGTCTACAAAAAAGCTCTTTTTTTGATATCGTACTGGTTATCACCAAGCATACACACAAAATATTCAGAAAGATTTTGGAAGAAATAATGCTATGATGGCAAAAGATGAACATGGAGCAGAGTAAAAGTACCCCTTTTGGTACCAAATTGATTCAGAGGTTGGTTATATTCGGTATTGGTAGAGTTGGTCAAGTGTTTTCATCGAGTCTAGCTTCAATCTGACACAAGCGGCGGTGATCTACCAGGTTTGCCAAAGGCGGCCACACTCACAATGGTCAACTTAGTATGGGGCTAGCCGCTAGCGTATTAGTCATCAAAGAATAAGACCCTGATATTGCATCTAACGATATGAAGCTAAAAAGAGCACAAAATAGGAAAGAGTATTATAGTAACAATGCAAATAAAGCTTCTCTGGATGAGGTAATTTGAATTCTTTGCTGCGAGATTGTGGTTATATGATACCCTATTTTTTATACATTATTATGATTTGCTTCTCAATCGACTGTTTACTGTTCACCCACGTGTCTGCGTTTTTTTACACTCGCAAATTTAGAGGCTTTGGACCAGTCGGTGAGCAAGCATTGTGACATACTCACAACCTGTAAATGATTATTTTACCTTATGAAAATCTGAAATGATATAATATGATGTGATTTTATAGATTTTATTGCTTGGATCAATTAATCTATTATTTTGCTTCCGAAATATGGTAGATCTTTCGTTTCTAAATATATGTAATTGTTTATTGATGAATATACTTTCATCAATTTTTTAGAATCTTTGCAATGTATCAAAAAGCAATTGTTTTTAAATACTTTTATTTTTGTCATTTAACATACAATGAAGTTTAAACTGTTATGACAGTTTGGTGTTTTACCATTGTTATTTTGGTAGTTCTCTTTATCAGGGCTTTTAAATTTCATAGATGGGTTATGGTCTTGCTGTGGGGATGAACACATCATAATATTTACAACAAACAACAAAGAAATACTGGACCAGTGTTGTTATGACTAGGACGTATGGATGTGCACATTCACATGTCATACTTGACATTCGATGGATTCAAGACAACATCGGCTAACTACCTCAAAATTCATGACCACCATTGGAGATTTAGGGAACTCAAAGAGTTGATTGAATGCAAGAAGGTGACACCAGCACAGGTGGCTGAGGAACTCATGAAGTCTGACAATGCAGAGGTTGTACTAGAAGGGCTTACAAAGTTTTTGAAACGTAAGAAGGAGGATGCGGATGAATACAATGAAGTTCCTAAAGCTAAACGTCCAAAACTAAATCATGATTCATGAATCATATCGACCAATGATGAGGAAAATGAGTTTGTTGAAGAAGACAATGAGATTGAAGAAGATAATGAGTTTGTTGAAGAAGACTGTTGAAGTTTCTGAAACTAGATGTCTAAAATTAACTCTTACATCAAAACTTATATGTTTTATTTCTTGAGCTTTTTTTTTTAATATGAATGGCAGGTAAGAACTAATTATAATATCTTTACTACAATTATCATATAGCTCATGTGATATTGTTTTCCCATTATTTTAGTAGGCATGGATTTGTGCTCTCCATTATGTTGCTTTTGGTAGCAGCTTGGGTGACACTTCTAATCTTCAATTCCGCGTTAATTGTGATTCCTATCTCACTTGCTCGAGTTTCGTTCAATGAACTTTCCCTACTCCCAATCACACACGTCATGAAAAGTAATGGTAAGAAATACTAAGGCCTGAACCTATTTGTTCATTGTTTAATTCAGATATTTGGTTGAAGTTTTATTGATAAAATTTGTAATGCTTAATAGTATGAACTGGTATGTATTTTAGTTGCTATAAACCATTTTCTTTTTTGAAACTGAATCACATTGGACATATAATTTTAAACCATTTTCAATTATGCATTATAGAAAAATAGGGGTGTTTGGTACTAGGAATGAAGTTGGAATATATCATTATTTTGTGTTTTGTTCACACAAGAATAAGGAAGAAGTGCAAGATGAGACTTCAATGATGCAGGGATCATGAAGATGAACCAAGTAGCGAACAATATCCTATGTAGAAGAATTTACTTTGTTTAACGGTGGAAGCTTTCATGATGAATCTATGCAAGTGTACATAGAAGGTAACTCTCAATTTTTGACTTGTAAGAATTCATCTTGATGAATTTATGTTTTTTGTCATTTTATTCTGAGTTCTATCCAATACTTGCGACGTTTTGATGTTGGCGACGATGATGTGGGAGAGTGTAAAGTATATGTTTTTATGTCTTTCTTTCAAAGGCTTTCCTAAACATATACTACATTTTTTATTAATGGCTGTTTCATTTTTCATTAATGTCAATTGTATGACTCATTGCAAGAAGAATTTAAACAAGTAATTACCAAGGACCTTTAAACAATTGAAATGTTTACACAACTGTAAATTAAGCATGATAAAAAGAACGTAACTGGTACAGAAAATAAACCGCCAAAAGAACCTGAAACCAGAACCACTAACGAAAGATCTCCAATTGAACTTTTTACTTCTCATTCACGCTCTTGAGTAATTATAAGTTGTAGTTAGAAAGTTTTAGTTTGAAAGAAAACTAGATCAGTGGTTGTCTTACTCTTGCACTATAAGGTTAAACGCAATGTGCATAGAAAGTCAAAGTTTTGTATGGAGTAATTTGTACCATGTAAATTCATATATTTATTGGTATGCTTTTATCTATCTGCTGTTAAGGGCTACATCGGATCTCAAGTAGCAAGCTTTGTTTCCCGATCAATAAATGTGCCATAGTGTGCAGATGATTGGTTGAGTGAATAATAGTTCCTTCATTAACGAGTTGGGTCAATTTTAAGAACTTTTAGTGCAGGTTTTAGGATTTTAAAATAGGAAGTCTAAACTATGATATTTGAATGATGATACCAGTGAATTTTCTATAAGGAATCTATTCAACGTGCAGGTGGTACATGCCATTCAAGGACAAATACGAATTATCCTAGATGGAGGAATAAGGCAAAGAGCAAATATATTCAAGGATTTAGCTCTGAGTGCACAAGCAATTATGATAATGTCACAAGCAAAATATTAGTTATAATTTTTTACAGTTATTACCCGTTCTTTCTTGCCTTTCAAAAAATGTTATTACTCATTATCCTAGATGGAGGAATTATGTAAGGAACATTTAGGTCCAAGGCTTTGGCTCTCGGTGCACAATCTGTTATGGTAATGTCACGAGAATAATCTTAATGATATTTTCTCACAATTATAACCTATTCTTTATTGCCTTTCAAAAAATGTGATTACTTATTCTCTAATATGTCAATCATATTGCAGATCAGGTATGAAGGGGTATTTTTTTACATTTTACACCTCCATTGAACAATCATGGAGGAATGCATGTGGATCGATTTTTTCATCATCAAGGTTTAGTGTTCTTTTAAAGCTTAAGCTGAAGCAAGTCAATTATATTTACCAACCTCATTAGTTGCTATAGGGTGTGTAGTTACGATCTGATATAGGAGTTCCAAGCTGATTTAGTGGGTCAAAATGGACACCAATTAAATCAGACACAAATTAAATCACTGCATGAAATTCAGTGGGTTCCAATGGGTCAGTCTTATTGGTCATCAGGACATTGCTACATATGCCTATCGTGTCATGTTTGAAGGTTTGATTTTCTTGGAATGTATTCACATATTGTGCTAAAAACATTGCTCAATGAGTTTCAGGACTAACAAAAGCTAGCTACTGGTGCAACAAGATGTTTAAAGTATGAGCAGGTAAAAACTATTAACATGTGTTGTTTCCTATATAGATAACTGTTAATGTTTATACGTTTGTTAGCAATTTTCATATTACTCACACATTAAAAATTCTATTATTTCAGCCTAACCAAGGAAAAAATATGATGATGAGAGTGCAACATAAGGCGATGAGTCATAGACGGAACTTGGATAAATTTATTGGGAAGGCCGAGTGCTATATCAATTAATTTGGGAGGGCCAAATTTGAATTTCCTTTAATCAAATATAAGTAAAACATCAAAGTTTTGGAAGGGTCGTGGCCCTCCTCGGTCTCCACTAAGGTCCGACAATGGCGATGACGACTGCACAAAAATTTAAATCTTTTTTCATAACTCATGCAATATGAAAATTGAATTCAAGTATTCAGTTGTATTTAATTCAATTATCTTATTCTTCTATATATGTCTTTTACATCTATTAAATCAGTTAATCTTTGTTCAAAACAAAAATGAGCTAATTATGTTGTATGTTACACCATTATGTTAATTTGGTCTTGGTTTAGATACATAATTCAACAAGAGAGGTCTTATCCTCAACAGTTCCATTCAACAGCTAAATTTTTTGTTTCAGTAGTCAAGTATTATTGTAATTTAGTACTTATATATAATTTGTCAATTATGCCCTCGACTTGCAGTATACCTTTAATTGGCTTGAATATATTTCATTGAGGGCACCGTCGCTGTCGAGCATATGATTAATGCAGGTAATTTGAGCAAAGTATGAAACAATGGTCTGTCTTACTTTATAAAGGATATATTATGCAACCCTCTCACATTTATCTCTCTACTTCTTAACAAATAATTTAACAGAAACGTGCAATAAGCTCATCTAAACACTATTTTATTTCTGAGTTACGTAATTCAGTCGGTTACGTTGCACTTTCTTATTATGTAGGCTGCTTCTCAGTTGTCTCATTTATCAACAACGACGTATTTTTTTACCTGGGTTTATGGCTATGAGATATATTAACTATCGTGCTGCAATTAGTGACGTAATTTGATTCCACAAGGTTACCTTATTGTGTGGTTATTGAAAGCTCAAGTTAATAAGTTATACGTTTGGCTAAAAAACTCAAACGCGGGGCCGAAATGGGTCATTTTGGGGGCTGAAATAGGTGTAGGATTCAGGCATGCATTGGAGGCCAACATGGGTGCATTTAAGTGCTGAAATAGGGGCTCAAGTGTGTGCGGTTGGGGGCTGAAATGGGTGGGTTTGGGTGATGAAATAGGGCATAAATGGATGTGTTTGGGGGCTGAAGTGGGGGCTTAAATGGCCAGTTTGGTGACTGTAATGGTTGTGGAATTGGGGGCTGAAATAGGGGCTGCTACGGGTGCGTTTGGGGGCTGAAATGGGTGGGTTTTGGGTGATAAAATAGGGCTGCAATAGGTGTGTTTCGGAACTGCAGTGTGGGCTAAAATGGACATATTTTGGGGTTGAAATGGGTGTGGGATTGGCAGCTGAGATGGATGTGTTTCGGTGCTGAAATGAAAACTGGAGCGGGTGTTAAAGTGCGTTGAAACGGGTATTTTTGGGTGGGTTGGGGCGATGAAATAGCCCCTGATCTCCATAGGCGAATATTTGAATCTAAAACAGGTGAGCATTATATTTCATAACTGCTTTATACTTTTCGTCATCCATTAGTGATCCAAATTATAATATATTTTGGTTATAGTCCCTGTTTGGATCGACAACGCAATAAGTTTGAGCTTGGAAATAGGTATATGCATTTACGTATTGCAACACGTTCTATGCAGAATATAAGTAATGTTACAACGCATTAATAATTGTGACGCTATTTTATTCACTTTTAACCAAGTATACTATCTACTGTCACCAATTACTGTTTTTTTAAAATCTAAGGGTACAAGAATGTGAAAAAGGGTACGCGTCTTTCACATTGCTGACTTATAAACTTCGTGGTCTCTTTGTTTGCACAACTTTAGTTTTTGTCATATCGTTGTGCAAACGATATGCTTTTGCCACTAATCTATACTCTAACCATGTGTTTGTTTTTTCCCACATGTTTTGAATTGGTGAGCATATACCTTCACTTACAGGTATAACACCTTCTTAATTGTTCGTCACGTCTTTTTTTTGTTATTTAAAAAGATTCGTGTTTGTTAATGCATATCCCTTTGGCCCTTTCCTTCTCATTATGTAGCAAAATTATATCACACTAATAAGGGTTTCAATTGCACTTACAATGATAACCAAATGGAGAACCAAGGACAATGAAATTATAATTATTTACGCAGCCTATTATTTTGCTTTTTGCCATAAATTGCTAAGCAAGCACCGAAATTATGTACTCACGATTGGTTTATTTTTCAGAGTGGATTAGTGGATCTTTCGTTAAGTGTTGCACCCTGAAGTGAAATCAATCTGCTTTGCATGTTGATGCTAGCTAGCACTTTCAAACTGTTGATGGTAATACCTGCTCCGGGGCTAAAGTTTTTGAAGAATGCTGATCCACGTTCAGTATCCTCCTTTGGGTCGGTTTGCTATGAGGGATATGAGACATACAATTGCAGTTGGTGTGATCAAGAACGTGGAAAATGATCCAACTTGTGCTAAAATCACCAAAGCTGGTATCAAGAAAAAAATAAATTGTTTTGTTTAACAATCTGGATTTGAGTTTGAACTCTTTGTTTTGCAATCGATCAATTTCATTTTTAGGAATGGTGTTTCGGTTACTTTTCCAGGTTCTTACCTGCGTGTACTTCACAGGCGGTGGCGTGGTTGTAACTATTCTGGTGTCTCCTTACATTGAAACATTTGAATTTAATGGTTTACTTGGTTTTACGATTTTATGTATATCTTTCATCTTTCTAAAGTATTGCAACGTCTAGAAGCAACAATTTTCATAAAGCAGTCGTCACCAAAATGTTCCAAAGCGAGTGAAGCGTCTATTTTTTCCTATGAATATATCTGCCATGAAAAATTAAGGTCACATTATTCACTTAATAAACTTTCATCATTTAACACCTCACTTTCTAAAAGTAAGTGTTATTCACTTTACATTTCGCTATAGTCAAATATGTCACCAATATTTATAAGCTTACGACCCTTTCTTTCAACATGTACACTTTTCAACCAATTTTTTACCACCTTTCGCTATAGAAAAATATGTCTACTGTATTTATAAGTCATGCCCGCCCATCGGGCGGGCTACGAAATCTAGTATATATATATATATATATATATATATATATATATATATATATATATATATATATATATATATAGGGGAACTTTATTTTCAGAACCCTGTTAAGTGCGAGAACTGCGAGAACCTTCCTAGACCAATCATATTTTTTTAAATATTAAATATTTTATTTAATCTAAAAGGGTATAATAGTAAAAGACATTTCTATATTATTTTGTTTTTGTTTTTTTTTTTTTTTTTTTTTTTTTTTTTTGAAAAAATCTCCTTTTTGCTGTATTTTTTTTTATTTTTTTTATTTGACATTCATATTTTTAAAATCATTCTGTGCATATATGTTTTTAGTAATTAATTTTTTATTTTAATTTTGAAATAATTGTTTCAACATGCATGTTTTTCAAATAGTAAGGTGCATATGTGTTTTGGAATTAATTTTTTATTTTAATTTTGAAATAATTATTTCAACATGCATGTTTTTCAAATAGCAAGGTGCATATGTGTTTTTGTAGATAATGTAAACCAAGAATATAAATGTTAAACACAAAATTCGATATCAATTAAATTAAATTAAAATACAAATTTCTAAAAAGCATAAATATATGAATCTAATCGATCTATACATGTGTGCACTAATCATATTTAACGCAAACACACATATGTGCACACTCATTGTTATCAACATTTTTAGAAGTCGGACATATATGTACACTCATTGTTATCAACAATAATGCACGTCTTGAAGAACATGTGTATTTGAAGTTTCTCATTGAATTCATTCGAACATGTGTGCACTTCTTTCAAGAACATATGTGCACGCCTTCAAAGAACATGTAAATTCCAAGTTTGCCACCAAATTTATAAGAACATATGTGCACGTCTTCGAAAAACATACTTGCACACCTTCAAAGAATATGTGTATTTCCAGTTTCCTAAAATCATAAAATGATTAGAATAAGAGGATAGTATAGTAAAGTAATATATGCCTAACAACAAATTACAATGAAAAAATAAAACCACATCGTCACACAACACAACATACCAATTTTTCTTAAATAAAAGTAAATAACATATATGCACTATACCAATTTTTTGTTAAATAAAAGTAAATAACATATATGCACTATACCAATCGTATACTTGAGCTAGAAGTTAAACAAATAGTTGATCATTATATCTTGGTTCGAGTAACAGGAAAGAAAAAATAAAAAATAAAAAAAACTATAACAAAAATAAATTTACAAGTTATGGATATTAAGCAGATTTTTTGTCAAGAAAGAATTGATGTACGAAAACAAAAGTTGTAATCACACCGTTTGTTTAATGAAGCTCACATAACACAAAACTCAAGTTTATCGTGGCTAAATACATAATGGATTAAAAACAGTTATATGCTATCATAGATGTAAACTTAACGCTAAGGTTAGTTGCTTTTGTTTAAAAGTCACATAGTGCATTACGCATTCCATTTTACATATAGAGTCTGTACTAAATTAATTTAACCCATAAGCAAGTTTATCTATTAGTGTGGAACCAACCATGAAAACAATACTAATTTGACGGTTCCTAAATTCACGTTCAAAAAAAATTGACAACATCTTTTTTGTTTAAAACACTTAACTTAACCAATAATCACGCACAGTCAAATCATAATTAAATTAGGATGTTACCTTTCTTGGTGATTAAACGAGAACAAGAATCAAAAAATATTTCGATCCTACGATCATTGCCGCTAAGTATCATTGTAGGGGTTTTTTTTTTTTTTTTTTTTTTTTTTTTTTTTTTTTTTTATGGTATTCGAGATAGAGATCCAATATGTTTCCTCACTTTTACAATCAAAAAATGACCAAGAAAAAAAGGTTGTGGAGGAGAGTGGCGGCAGTTTTAGGTTAAGAGATACAAATGTGTAGATTGATACGAAGTATATCAAATCGGTGTTTTGTTAGTTTTTTTAGGAAGTGATATAAAATTCATTTGATTTAGTCATCCCTTGTTTTTAGCATCTCAAAACTGAAAAGATCAGTTACATGATTAATTAGTGATTCGTTCAAAAAAAAATTAGTGATATATGTAATTCCATATTTACCCTTATTCAACATCTTAAATGTACATATTTTATTTTTATTTACCAAACTGCCACTATGATTTTCATCCGTTAGATTTAATCATCTAATGGCTAAAAATGATTCTTATGGGTTCTCGCAGTTCTCGCACTTAAGAGGGTTCTGAAAATAAAGTTACACTATATATATATATATATATATATATATATATATATATATATATATATATATATATATATATATATATATATATATATATATATATATATATATATATAAATTTAACTTCGTACATATGTTTACAACCCTCTATTTTAAAATCTACTTAATTTAGTACAGATAGGAAAAAAACAAAAATTAAGAGTTGACTTATGTTAAATGTTTTATTAATCGCACATTTGAATCTGGAAATAAAGTGAATTCGCACATTCGCACATTTAAATCGCACATTTGAATCTGGAAATAAAACGAATTCGCACATTAGCACATTTAAATCGCACATTTGAATCTGTAAATAAAACGAATTAGCACATTAGCACATTTAATAGGTACAAAATCGCACATTTATTTGACTTATAGAACTAAGGGTAAATAAGTAATTTTTGTCTGGACACATGGGGGACAAGAGATAGTGGGTGAGACAAGTGACAAGTGATAGTGGGAGACAAGAGATAGTGGGTGGGACACGTGTCAAGATACTAATGGGATCGCACGATCGCACATTAGCACATGACCAAATTGGTAATACTAGTTGGAAAAGTCACCTTTTGGGAATTCAATCAAGAAAAAGGCCCTTTTTCGTAATTTACGCTTTAGAGGGAACTGTGTATGCATGCATGCAAATGAATTTATGTAGCCATTTTACGTAACTTGTAAAATATACGTACGAGACATATTAAAATATATCCGTATAGTCGTAACGTGCTAAATAAATGTAGATTATACTTAGACTTGTGTCGATACACGTTGAATGATGTTTTACACAGTGAGCAGATAACTTGTTTTGAGTTAAATGAGCTCGTAAATGTTCAAAAATGGAATATTTCAAGTTATTACGGGTTGTTATAATGATCCCCTAGCATTCTTTAGGGATCTTTCAAAAGGTGGTAATCTGAGTTATGAGCAGATCGAAGGAGAAAATAAGCATGTTTTATGTTTAAGTGTATCATAAGGGCACTTTATACAAAATAGGGAAATCTCCTGAGTGTTGGTGATGATGACCAATGACCTGGTAAACTATGATGGTTGACTATTATAAATTTTATCTTTAAACTTGATGACGTATAGCCTATATTTGGGCCGCAAGCCCAAATGATAGACATTACTTACACCTAAGCCCATCACGAATGGGCTACCATGACAATGGTATGGGCCGTAGTATCAACGCTTGGGCTCACGAAGCCCAAAGGCCCAATCTAACCCACCGGGTACCCGATAAGGATTATCTATTCAAGGAATAGATATCCTTACCTCGGATAAGCACCATGCGTGCGAAGAGTAAGGATCAAGAAACACGGTTTCTTAGCCCCTATATATAGAATCATACGATTCTCATTCAAGGTACGATTCACACAATCCCTAAACTCTTCGACTAAAACCTAATTCGATTACTTACTCTCACGCCAGAGTCTAATCGGGGGAGACAATCCCTCGATAAGCCTAACGGTGTTGTTCTATTTTTCTTAGTACGCAAGTAACAAAGTGCTAAGGAACGAATTGATATAAGAGCAAAGCCCAACAACCAGGTACGCCCAACTTTTGTATCAACAAGTGGCGCCATCCGTGGGACCCAACAACGAACTAGAATGACGAAACATAAGAATTCGAGCCAGCGGACTCCGCAGTCAGAAAAATGTGACCACCAAAAGAAGAATCGACAAGATTCAACCTCTAAGCAGGTCGCTGGGATAACCAGCACACCTGATCACCAAGGGGCAGGAACAACCCAGCCTCCTCCAGCATTGGAACTACCTATAATCTCTTCAGTGGTCCCAAGCGTTGAGGAACTCCAACGCACCCTCTTCACCACTCCTCATCAGGCTACACCTGTAGCGAACAACACTGCGCCGCCAGGCGCGCCTGAACGAAACCGGGCGCCCCATACAGAGGCAGAAATCCTTGCAACGACTGCGGACATACCCGATCTAACTTTGGGTAACATTGTATCCCAAAATTATGAAACCCTAACCGCCCTCATGCAAGAAGAGGCGGCAAGAAGAGCAGGTGCGGATCTGCAAACCCGACTTAATTTTGGTCCAGAACGTGAACCATCACCACCACGTCACCCACGAGGAAGACGTACAGAACGTACCAATGTCCATGACAGGTTGGGTACGGTGTCTGACTCACAAAATTCTGGAGACAGCGGTAGGCGCACCAATGTCCACTGCAGACTTGGCAGTCGGGGAATACATGATCGACTAGGACCTCAGCATTCGCCAAGCCAAGGATCGTCCAAGCCCGGAAGTAGGCGGATCCAAGACAGATTGGGGAGAAGAAGATCCCCATGTAGAGATCCCTCAGGCTCCTCTTCTGAAAGGAGCAGGCGCAAACGCCGAAGGAGAGATTATCCCTCTTCCAGCGATTCCTCGGACAACGAGGATAAAGAAATAGGGCACTGGAAATCAAAAGGGAGACGCCGTGAGGAAGAGAACGAAGATATGTCTCTCCCATGGCGACGCCAAAAAATTGATGCGTTCACACGACGCATAAGTGATTACTCAGACGACAAGCGCAGGCGCATGCCCGCTAATGTGAAGACATATGATGGAACAGGTGACCCAGACGACCACCTAAAAATTTTCGAGTCAGCCGCAACTATCGAAAATTGGCCACAGCCTGTGTGGTGTCACATGTTTAATTCCACATTGGTAGGAAACGCGCGCACATGGTTTAGCAAACTCCCACGTAGGAGTATAGGTGGCTTTGAGGAATTACGGAAAGCATTCCGCCACAACTTCACCCAGCGAAAGAAGTGCGCTAAAAATCCCGTGGAATTGGCAAGGGTGAAGCAACGTCAAGGGGAATCAACCAGCGCCTTTATGGAACGTTTCAAGGATGAGTGCATACAAGTCAAGGCATGTCCCGAAATCCTAAAAATTTCAGGGTTCATGAATGGAATTAATAATCCAGAACTCATCCGGAAGCTTAATGACAGAGTTCCGCAGTCTTTTGACGAGCTAACAAAGCGCACCCGATCCTTTATACAAGGAGAAGCAGCTGCTGCGGACAGTAAGAAAGGATATCCAAATTATAGGCAACAAGAACAGCCGCGGAAACAATCCAATGATCAAAACAACAACCGCAGCAGGAATTACCGCAGTAGAAGAGACAACGACAAG
This sequence comes from Artemisia argyi, assembly GCA_030686995.1. Taxonomy (NCBI): domain Eukaryota; kingdom Viridiplantae; phylum Streptophyta; class Magnoliopsida; order Asterales; family Asteraceae; genus Artemisia; species Artemisia argyi. Next base: position 266,531,739 of record CM060709.1, on the reverse strand, counting down.
TATACTCCTCTCACTAAAACTCCAAGGGAGATATTTGCAACAGAAGGCGCGAACTTCCCAAGACCACCACCAATGCGCACGGCAGAAGAAAAGTGCCTAGGTAGTGGATACTGTGAGTACCACGGCCAAAAGGGTCATACAACCAACGAGTGCGTCCAACTGAAACAACTAATCGAAAAATTAGTTAGAGAAGGAAGGATGGACCACCTCGTCAAAAACATCAAGGAAGGAAAAGAGAGACAGAGAAATGGAGGCAAGAAAGAACCCCCAAAGGAAAAGGCTGATACTATATACATGATACAATCATGGCAGCGCAAGATAAAGCAAAAAGTCAGCCAAAAATTCTCTCCAGAAAAAGAGATATCCTTCCCTACAATAGCTGCGGACAACGCAGTAGTAGAACCTCTGACCATTGAAATACATGCAGGGGGACACGACATCCACCGCATGTATATTGATGGAGGAGCATCCGCGGACATCATGTATGATCACTGCTTCAAAAGGCTGCGACCTGAAATCCAAAGTCAGTTGATACCAGCTACAATGTCACTAACAGGATTTACAGGAGAGAAGATTTGGCCCATGGGGCAGTTACGCTTATTGGTGGTCGTAGGAGATGAGCAACACTCAACCGCGGCATGGATAAACTTTATGGTAATCAAGTCTCCTTCACCATACAATGGTATAATTGGAAGACCAGGAATATCATCCATGCGCGCAGTACCATCCACAGCACACGGAATGCTTAAATTCCCAGTTGAAGGAGGAGTGGTCACTCTCTATAACACAACGGTACCACCAAGAGAATGCATCGCAGTGACAACCGAAGCAGAGACTATTCCAGAACAGCGCACGGAAAAATCGCCAAATTTAAAGGTCGCTATTCACCCAGATTATCCGGAACAACAAGTTTCAATTGGAGGATCTTTATCTGACAAAGGTATAGCAGCCGTATGCGCACTCTTGCAAAAGAACCTAGACATCTTTGCATGGGAACCAAAGCATATGACGGGAGTGCCTCGCTCTATCACAGAGCACAAGCTACAAATTCGACAAGGATACCCTCCAATACGACAAAAGAAGCGCGGCCAGGCCCCAGATCGTGCAAAGGCTATTTTGGAGGAAGTACATAAGTTAGTAGATGCGGGCATCATGCGCGAAGTGTACTACCACGACTGGCTCTCTAACCCAGTTATGGTAAAAAAGAGCGATGGAAGTTGGAGGATGTGCGTGGACTTCACGGACCTCAACAAAGCATGCCCGCAGGACTGCTATCCATTGCCGGAGATAGATTGGAAGGTCGAATCCTTATGTGGATACCCCTTCAAGTGCTTCCTAGACGCATATAAAGGGTACCACCAGATCCAAATGGCAGTGGAAGATGAAGAAAAAACAGCTTTCCACACCAGTCAAGGGGTATACTGCTACACAAAAATGCCTTTTGGCTTAAAGAACGCAGGCGCGACATACCAATGGCTGGTGGACACAGCTTTCGAAAAACAAGTAGGCCGCAACTTGGAAGTTTACGTTGACGACCTTGTTATAAAAAGCCATACAGAGGATGAATTGGTGCGCGACATCGAGGAAACATTCCGAACGTTGGGGCGGATAAACATGAAACTGAATCCCAAAAAGTGCACCTTTGGCGCGACTGAAGGCATGTTCCTCGGATACTTAATAGAACCCGATGGAATCAAACCATGCCCAGAGAAGACGAAAGCTGTTATTGATCTCCCCTCCCCACGCACACTCAAAGAAGTCCAGTCACTAAATGGAAAGCTGGCGGGGCTGAATCGCTTCTTATCTAAGTCAGCAGATAGATCCCTTCCTCTCTTTAAAACACTCACGAAGTGCACAAAAAAGGGAGACTTTCGCTGGACCAACGAAGCGGAGGAAGCTTTCCAACAACTCAAGCACCATCTGGCATCTCTTCCCAAACTAGTCGCACCGCGACAAGGGGAAGAACTAATCATGTACTTATCAGCAACCCATGGAGCAGTTAGCGCAGTTAGGGGTGTAATCGAGCCGAGACAACTCGCGAGTAACTCGAGATCGACTCGAAAAATACTCGATTCGACTCGATTTTAAACGAGTCGAGCTCGAGCTCGAGCTACTCGTGTAAGATGTCGAGTCGAGTTCGAGTTCTATGTTACTCGGCTCGTGAAGCTCGCGAGCCTTAACGAGCTTTTCTATAATTACATATATGCCCTTCAAGAATATACGAGCCGAGCTCGAGCTTGAATTTTGAGCCGAGCTCGAGCTTTTCTATAGTGACTTTTTCAAAAACTTGATTTTATTTAATATATACGAGCCGAGCCGAGCCGAGCCTCGAGCTCGAGTTTTAGTGATCGAGCCGAGCTCGAGCTTGAATTTTGAGGCTCGGTCGAGCTCGAGCCGAGCTTCGAGCTCGAGTATTATATGTCGAGCCGAGCTCGAGCTTGTCAATACTCGACTCGACTCGGCTCGTTTACACCCCTAAGCGCAGTACTATTGACAGACAGAGACTCCGTCCAGACACCCATATACTTTGTAAGCAAAGCCTTAAAGAAAACAGAGGTTAACTACAGTGCCATGGAAAAGCTGGTCTTGGCTTTAGTGTTCGCCGCCAAAAGACTGCGTAGATACTTTCAAGCGCATCCAATTGCGGTAATCACTGATCAGCCAATTAAACAAGTTATCTCTAAACCAGACGCATCAGGACGCTTACAAAAATGGAGTGTAATGCTAAGTGAGTACAACATCTCATACAGGCCGTGCACTGCTATCAAAGGACAAGTCTTAGCTGATTTCATCGTGGAGAAGCCAGAGGGCGATAGCCCAACATCTGCAGCAAAAACGGATCTACAAGAACCATGGACACTGTTCACCGATGGATCCTCATGCGCAGATGGATCAGGCGCAGGACTTATTCTTACAAATACAGAAGGTATGGAATTCACCTATGCGCTGCGCTTCGAGTTCACAGCCACAAACAATGAGGCAGAATACGAAGCCCTACTAGCCGGACTACGCATCGCAATCCAAATGGGTGTACGCAATCTAGAAGCAAATGTAGACGCTCGGCTAGTCGCTAACCACGTGTTAGGAGAATACGAAGCCAAGGATGACCACATGATCCAATACCTGGATAAGACAAAATCTTTGATCAAAAACTTTGATAGGTTCACAATAAAGCAAGTACCTAGAGGAGATAACAGAAAGGCGGACGCACTCAGCAAGATTGCATCCACAAGCTTCGCACACCTTTCAAAACAGGTATTGGTGGAGACCCTAAAGAACAAGTCAATCCTGGATATGGAGATATCAATGGTGATAGAAGAACAAGATCCTACGTGGATGACACCTATCATCGAATTTATTAGCAAGGGAATCCTACCCCAAGATAATAAAGACGCTCGAAGAATACGGCGCACAGCGCAACGATTCGAATTACGCGACAACGTACTCTATCGGCGATCTTTCTTACAACCATGGCTCAGATGTGTTGGACCCCTCCAAGCAGACTACGTACTCCGCGAAATTCACGCTGGATCATGTAGTATGCACTCAGGGCCACGATCCGTGGTGGCAAGCGCTCTAAGGTCAGGATACTATTGGCCAACAATGCACCGCGACGCACGCGACCTAATAAAAAAGTGCGGTAAATGCCAAGTACATAGACCTATTCCGCGCCGACCACAGCACGAGCTAACACCAATCACCTCACCATGGCCATTTTACAAATGGGGTATTGACATTGCAGGACCTTTCCCCGTCGCAGCGGGAGGAATAAAATTCCTCATCGTAGCCATAGACTATTTTACAAAGTGGATCGAAGCAAAAGCTGTGGTGAACATTACGGGAAACCAAATCAAACGCTTTGTCTGGGACAATATTGTCTGTCGCTTCGGCCTACCAGGTGAGATCGTATCAGACAACGGAAAACAATTCTGTGATAACCCATTCAAAGATTGGTGCACCAATTTGAACATAACACAACACTTTGCTTCAGTCAAACACCCACAAACCAATGGCCTAGTCGAGCGCGCCAATCGCAGTCTAGGCGAAGGAATAAAAGCGCGCCTGGACAGACACAAAGGAAGATGGGTAGATGAGCTCTCGCATGTCTTATGGGCGCATCGCACGACAATCAAAACCAGTACTGGCGACACGCCATTTTCCTTAGTCTATGGAACAGAAGCCGTCATACCAGCTGAGATAGGAATGCCCACAATACGCACAGCAGAGGTCAACGTCACAACAAATGACGAGGAACGGCGCATAGACTTAGATATACTGGAGGAAAGACGCGAGCGTGCAGCTATACGAGAAGCAAAGGCTAAGGCAAAAATGAAGAAGTATTATGATGCAAAAGTCAAAAACACTTCATTCAGACCAGGGGACTTTGTTTACCGCGCCAACGACGCAAGCCATGCAGAGGACACAGGCAAGCTCGGACCCAAATGGGAAGGACCCTACGAGGTCACAGACGCGCTCGGCAACGGCGCATACAGGTTGCGCGATACGGAAGGTCATGACCTGGCGCGCACTTGGAACATCTGCAATCTCAAAAAATGTTACTTTTAGGCTACGACCCTTATACAAACACACAAACACCCTACGAGGTGCCCAATAGTGTTTGTCCTTCTTTTATTTTTTAGGAATTTTATTTTCTATCTTTTCAACAAACTTGCAAGTATTAATAAAATGTTATGGTTTCTAGCTAACTCCATAGCGCACTTTTACTTTATTGCATATATGTCAATATTGTCTATCTTACATTTTTGCCTACATGGCGTGCATGCACCATTTAAAGACCCACGAAGGCATAAAGGATAAGTTAACCTACTAATTGACTTGTTGAATAAGAGGGTTGCAAACCCATCAACATTGGATCACGAATCCTTGCTAAGCGCCTTACTCTCGAGACGTCGAGGTAAGTTTCAAGTGCGCACCCCACGACGGATGCGCATATACCAAGTACACTGTACGAGCTTAGCAACATAACGAGCCAAGACACTTGGTCAAATAATAAAACTTAGCAAACAATGCAAGTATATTTAAGTCACGCACCTAAAAGACTTAGTAAAAATAACCAAACTTAGCAAACAATGCAAGTATATTTAAGTTACGAACTTATAACAAACATGTATCTTATTCCATATTTATTAAAATTACAAGGAAAAATACATACATTTACAAACAACCTATATACTATGGCGGTGATCATGGCTCTCTTCTGGTGCGGCTGAACTACCCGCCTCCTTCAGCTTACTCAAGGTTATACCATCCTTGAGCGAAACGGTTGGAACACTCACAGCCACGCCATCAGACCGAGGAAGGTGCGCAGCACCAATGCCGCACATCACAGCCTTGCCCTTAATACCCTTCTTTATGGCAGCCCTTTGCTCGTGACGTTCCAGCACCTCCTTCAAAGGAACTTCCTTCTCCAAAGCAAAAGGCTTGAGGATATCACGGGGCCGCGCAAAAACTGGAACTTGAAGCTGCGAGACATCAGGCTTTAGATAATAATCTAACTCCTCCTCTGCATTCTCCCCAAGATGACGCTGCAACGTCAGACCCGCCATGAGCACATCAATGGGGTCATCTTGGTCGAGCTCCAACTTCCCTATATGGGGCAGCTCAAGAACCTTCAACCCCGCCATCGCCTGCACCAGCTCATCGTAAGCTGTTGCGCTATAACCAGGAATCTCCGCCAAGTCCTTCTCCAACAACTTGGCCTCACGGAGCTCCTCCATGGCCTGCGAACAGCCACGCGCCATCGCGCAGTGGACAACCTTCCCAAAGGCCTTCACCACCTCCGCAGACTCTAAAGTACTTAGAGCTGCCAGACGAAGCCCATGGCTGATCAACCACCTGCATTCACAAAGTGATAACAAGATAAGATAAACAATAGGGTGAGAAAGCAATTTTACAAGACAAGGGTGTAAGAATACCTGCGCTCAGCTATCACAGATATAAGATGAGGGTACAGCTCCTCGTCGTACTCAATGCTGAGGGCGCGCAGCTTCTCCTCATACACCACGAGCGTTTTCTCCATGCGCTCCTTGAATTCTTGAAGCCTAGCATAATGCTCTGATCTTTTCTCCTCAAGGAACGACACAGACCACGATGTCTTAGCCTTTATCTGCTCAAGCTTCGCCCTCGCATATAGCAGATCAGCCAAGATGCTCATCTTGTCCTGGGCAATTTTCTCAGCATACGCCCTTGACTCCCCAAGCTCCACTTCCGCGCCCGCCAATTGCGCGCGAAGTTTTTCCAGCTCCTCCTCCTTCTGGGCTAGAGCACGGCTCTCCCCAGCACGCTTTCCCTTCAGCTGCGCCACCAGCTCAGCCTGACGGGCAGTAGTCGCAGCCAACTCATCAAGCAGTTGCTGCGCCTCACCACCATCAGCAGCCAAAGTATCCCCCTCCTTGTTTTCGTTCTGTGGAGAGGAGACTTCATCATCCTTTGCGCCATCATCCCTACGCAAAAAAACCAAGGATTACAACAAGTAATAACAATATAAAAGGAAAAAGAAAGAGGACCACTAATTTACACTTACAAAAACGGGGAAGCGTCATCCACCTTCAACCGAGCGCCAGAGGTCGAAGTTTCCTCTGCGTTCGACTCCGCGTCTCCAATGACGTGGCGGCGCCTCTTCCTATTACCACTCCCACCAGCCTCAGCCTTGCGCTTCGAACTCTGCGCAACCTCCTCTCTCAGCACCTTCTCAGGCTTCAGGATCCGAATGCTATCAGATGACCCTGAGCGCGCCTCTTCATGCGCCACCTCCACTTCAGGCACCGCCTTCTCAGTAGGCTCCGCCACTACCTCGGGAGCTACAGTCTGCACTGGCGTCACCACGAGTGGGGGTGTATCCTCAGGGGCGGCCGAGGGCAGAGCAGTCAAATGCCCCGCGGTCGCGTCAAGTAGGGGCGGCTCCCCTTCCCTCAACGGACGAACCCCTATGGTGACCTGCTTCGGCTTATCAAGCTTCACTACCGCGAACAAGTCCATCTCTGCACATATAAAAATGAAGCGAGAAAACAACGAAAGATTAGTTGGCAAATGCGCGAAGAAAAAGAATGAAAAACTTACAAACAATTACAAAGGATGAACACCCACCCCGGCCATCCTCATTTAGGAAAGTGGGAACCTCATCTGCTGCGCCAAAATACGCGCGACTCAATCCTACATGAACCAAAAACTCCTCCGGATAAGGGTTAATGGCCAATCGATTGGCATCTAACGTCTGCGCGTCAGCAATCCTATATGAACCGGGTGCGGGACGCCCATCCCTTGGTAAGGACGCCTGAGTATAAAACTCAAAATTGGAGGGAAAGACCACGTCGTCTACCCAAAAGAAATATTCCCTCTAATTCTTGAGTGCGTCAACTTTTTCCGTATAACACTGGAACGCCCCCGGGCGCTTCGCAAAGGAGACCCAACCGTTTGACCACGTTGAGTGGTAAAAAGAGCGGAACAAGTCCACGGTGGGTTCTATCGCCAATAAACGGCAGTTTATCTCAAAATTCGACACCTTCGCCGCACCTATACAGTGCAGCTGAGAGATGTGAAGGCGATAGTGATTGAGCAAATCGCTCAGAAACACAGATATAGGTACGCGGTAGTTAGCGTACTCAAAAAATTTCGTGTATAAACCTATCTTCCCTTCGGGGAAGTCGGCTATACACGCATCGACATCTGGCGCCTCTGGACGTACATCCAAAGGCACGAAATAGTCGGAAGAAAAATGCATTACGTCCTCGACAGACATCGCAGAGCGAAACTCATCTAACTGAGCGACAATTTTCATCTTAAACCTAAGCAGACGCACACAAAAATTACCTACGAAGGTTAAAAGGTTTTCTTGCAAAAAACGCTCTAGAAATGAAGAAGAAGGTGAATAGTAGTTGTGTGTGTTTTTACTGTGTGTGTAAAAAAGGGGGGGCGGTGACCCTTATATAGGGGTAGTAAAAACCCTAATCCCAATCCACGTGGAACCCACTCACAGTGAATGTGTGGCTAGAAGGTGAAAAGGTACATGCACTTTTTCCCGAATCCCAAGAGATACGTGGACACCACCCCCGATTTCCGAGGCAACTATTTTGAACCTATTAGGTGCATTGCACCTCCAAAAAGGCGGTAAGAATTTGTTCAATCTCCCGCCACGCTTACCGCTGCTTATATTAAGTCTAGTACCCGCTGCTACGCGCCGCGCATACTAGACTGGGGGGACATGATGACGTATAGCCTATATTTGGGCCGCAAGCCCAAATGATAGACATTACTTACACCTAAGCCCATCACGAATGGGCTACCATGACAATGGTATGGGCCGTAGTATCAACGCTTGGGCTCACGAAGCCCAAAGACCCAATCTAACCCACCGGGTACCCGATAAGGATTATCTATTCAAGGAATAGATATCCTTACCTCGGATAAGCACCATGCGTGCGAAGAGTAAGGAGCAAGAAACACGGTTTCTTAGCCCCTATATATAGAATCATACGATTCTCATTCAAGGTACGATTCACACAATCCCTAAACTCTTCGACTAAAACCTAATTCGATTACTTACTCTCACGTCGGAGTCTAATCGGGGGAGACAATCCCTCGATAAGCCTAACGGTGTTGTTCTATTTTTCTTAGTACGCAGGTAACAAAGTGCTAAGGAACGAATTGATATAAGAGCAAAGCCCAACAACCAGGTACGCCCAACTTTTGTATCAACAAAACTATCAGCGTTATGTTATAACTATGTGGCAATGTGGCATGTTTGCTAAACGATAGGATTGCTAAACTTGCTTCATGTGGTAGGTAGGGGTGGCAATTCGGGTCGGGTTCGAGTTGGCGGGTTCGGATTGTCAGGTTGGCGGGTCAGAAAACCCCAACCTGAACCTGACTCATTTAAATCATCGGATCAGCTATGTCAACCCTAACCTGTTTACACGTAACCCGAACCTGACCCATTTAACCCGTATATATACTTAGGTTGACAGGTTAAATAGGTTACATGGGTTGAATATTTTAAACGGGTTTCGAGTTGACCCATTTAATCCGTATTATATATAAAAGTTAGCACATTACACGAGTTAAATGGGTTAAACGGGTTAGTGGGTCGACCCATTTAACCCACTTAACCCGTATAATTAAATATAAATAATTTTTAATTAAGAAAAAAACTTAAACGGATTGGCGGGTCGACCCATTTATTTTATTCTCAACCCGAACCTGACCTGTTTAATAAACGGGTTAGATATGTCGACCCAAACCTGACCCACAATCTATTTAGCTCAACCCGAACCTATTAATTTTCGTGTCGGTTTCAGATCGGGTTTCGTGTCGAGTCAGAAATTGCCACCCCTAGTGGTAGGATTAACAATTTTGGATTATGCGAATTTATGCAATGATAGGATATCTTATTTGCATATTGTATATGTTGCTTGCATGACCTTATGTGTTTTTTGGATAAAACATTGCATGAGAACACACTTTAGGATGTTATTTTATTCATTTTTGGGCTATGTCAAACTGCACATAAGTTCTGTCCATTTTTTAGGTTTCGCGGATCTTCGGATCCGTATTTTAGGATATGTCAGTGTTAAATACGGATCCGCATGTGGTCAAAAGTGACTATCATAAAACCCAGGCGGACGGATCCGCGGATCCATGATCCGCTCGTATAAAATACGGATCCACCGCCGAATCAGATTAATTTTCAAGTCTATACTTTTAATTTTTACTACGTAGTACTTTCCCACTTCTTTTAATAATTCTTCTTAAACCCTAAGATAAAACCTTAAACTCCCTAAACCCAAAACCCTTAAGTTAAAACATTACAACATTTATCCTTTAAATTTGACAAGTGCTCGAATCACAAGTTGTCACGTGTCAAAACAGACTTTCAAATAACAAATTTTGGCGCCAAAATCTGCTATTCAACTTTCTTTTATAAATTGTATCTTTTCACTTTCATTTACTCATTCATGAATTGTAAAAGTTCTTCTCCTCTTGTTTGTAACAAACCTTCATCATTCTAGTAACAAACCATTGATCATTTCCTTTCGAGCTCATCATTCTTATCTTGTATGAATTCCTAAGTTTGATCAGTTAGACTACATTTCCATTTGTGGATTTCTAGTTTGACACATATCAAGTGGTATCTAGAGCCTCTTTTCTGGCAACCCTTTTTCTTCAAGATTATTACACTGATAATCTTGAATTCTGGTTATCTTCTCCGGTCAAATCAGGCAACAAAACAGACATTTTCCTGCCAAGAAATCAGTCACCACTGATTTCTCTTCTTCTATTACACTAGACTAGTGCCAAACAGTTGTACGGTCACGAGGCTAGCCCATTAGTGGCTTACTTCTCTAGCTTCGAACACGCTGATCAGAAGTAGTTGGTTTGGGTAGTCAAAAACAAGTGCAAGTAGTTATTATCCCATTGTTGATGAGTGATAATAATACTAGTGCAATGGTGACTACAAGATGTAATACTGCAATTGAAAGAAGCAATGCTTGAAATTAAAGAGAGTATGACTGGGTATTTGGTTGGTCAGAATGCAATCAATTAAGAAATCAGTCATTTGAAGAATGGAGAAGGTACTAGTAACCCTGGAGGTAGCCAAAATCACAGTGGTGGAGGAAATTAGAATGCAAGAAATGGTGGTGGAAGGAATTATGGAAGATTGTCAAAAATTGAATTTCGAAGTGGTGTGTGCTTATTCACACACCTTTTTCTGGCCAAATTAAGACAAAAACAGACACAAACTAACCATAAATGCCAAAGAGATTGTGTTTTTGTATTTGTGATTGTGTAGGAACGGATATTTCAGAAACATGCAAAAATCAGGCCAAAAAGGACAAAAACGAGCACGAGTTTGGAAAATGTGTCAAAAGCCTAAGCCGGGGAAGCAAATTACCATTTTTAAGCTCAGATTGTCAAAATATACCTTGGGGAATCACAGAATGCCAGAAATAATCCTTGGAGCAAAAGTTTTAAGAATTGGCATAAATGGTCCCTCAAGTTTCAAAGATTGATAGAATTGGCCCCTGAGCATTCATTTTTGAAGAAAAGTCAACTAAGGTCCTTTAGGAATCACAAGTTATCATAATTGATCCTTGGATGGAAAGTTTGAATTTTGGCAAGTTTGGTCCCTCCACTTTCAAAGTTGGCAGAACGAGTCCTTGGGAATATCATTTTTTGGAAAATATCATTTATGGTCCTTGGATAAATGGAATATAGCAAGAATGATCCCTTGGATAACTTTGGAGAGTTGCCAATTCCCACCCTTTAATTCAGCTTATTACAAAATTGGTCCTTGTGATAATTTACAAACAAACGGACCCCCTTTCATTACTTAACCCAACAACAAACACCCCATCCCTTTTAATACCCCAAATCCAAACCCCCAGTCCACTCCCCCTTTTTCTCTTGGCCCAGTCCATCACCACAACCATTTTACTAATAAAAAGCAAGGTCAAACGGTCAACACAGGTTTGACCCCAGTCAAACCTCACATCTTTCCCTCCTCCCTCACCACTTGCAGCCATCACCTCACCACCCCCCCACCATCTCCACTTGCCACATCACCTCACTGCCCAAACCACCACCTCAATACACCACAAGACAACTACATTTAATGCATCCCCCCCACACACACAAACAGTCCCAATTGCAATTTCTTTTTTGGTGCCAAAAATCATTTCAATGGCTAGGATGAATTGCAGTGATCCAAGGGCTCATATTATTGATGGGAAATGATCAGAGAGGCTAAAGGAACCCTAATTGCCACTATAAAAAGGAAGAGAAGCAGAGGAGAAGAGACATCAGTTCATAGTTTAGTTTTTTATGTCATATTAGTGTAACATCAATCCTTAGTTGTTAAATTTACTTCAAAAAGATTGTACTCAGTTCTCATAGTGTAATTCGATCTTTAATTAATCTCAAATTCAAGTTTCCTTAGTTAAATCCTGAATTTGCATTTTAATTTGAAATTTCCCTTTTTACTTTAATCATGTTATAAACTATGTCTTACTATTTCATAAGCTCAGTTTAAGTTTATTATAAGCTTTTATAAGCTCAGAATCAATTTAATTAAGCTTTAGTTTAAAAATCTCAAAAATACAAAAAAATAAGAAAAATATTTGAAAAATAAAAATCAGGGAAGAAGAGAAGAAGAAAGCTGAAGTAGGGTGATTAATGGATGGCCTTGGGTTAGTACTTCTTGGGAAGCTATAGGATTGTGATTTGTGGTCCTTGGTTCTTAGTTCTGTGCTTGGAAGCATTTGTAAGCTTTTTCTCATTTTCATGCTTTTTACTGTAGCCTTGCTTATTAGCTGCTTATATCTGTGCTTTTATGCTTATTTGGTGTATTAGAGTAGAGTTATTGCTTAGGATTCTCTATTTGTTCATTAGATTCCATTGTGCTCACTTTTTCTAGTTTCATTGCCAAAATAGTATATTAGGAATTCTTAAGTAATTGTGGTTAATTTTAGTATTTATGTGTTTCATATAGCTTCTTATATCATTAGTAGTCATTATGCATCAAGTTCATGGTCTAATTTAGTAAAAACCTTTGAAAATCTCATTTTCAGTTTCATAAAGGAGTGTTTGGTTCAGGAGTGTCTATGTTATTAAGGGTGTTTTAGAGTTTTCTAAGTGTTGAAACAAGTTACACTAGGTCCCATTAGCTCAGTCCTACCATAAAAACCAGTACTTATTTGAGAAAAAGTCAAAAATCTCTTTGTAATCTTAGTTTTCATTCACTGTTAAGACTTTTGGTACCATAATCACTCAAATCAGTTCATTAGTTGTTCAAATAGCTTAAGATCATCTCATAATAGCTTATTTTAACAATATCAGTCATTTAGAAGCAATCAAAGTTCATAAAAGTCAAACTAGATCAAAATTCAAATAGTCAAAAATTTCATAGTTTGTCAGAAATCTAATTTTGGTTGGAATTTTCATGCATTCAATCCTTGGCCATTTGATATGAAACCTTTTCGAGAATCAAGCTGAGAAGCTCAGCTCCTAAGTCCTTATTTTTGTACAATTTTAAGAATTTTTTCTAGTGCTTATTTAGGGCCTTCTTTGGACCTGATTTTCAAAAACCTCCCCGGCACCAGGCTCACAAGCCTATTTTCACAGGGTCCCATTGTATTCATTAGTGGGCCCCGCCTTTTGTTTCCTGGCTTTTTGAGAAGCTTATTAGGTCAGCTTATTAGCTCAGTGCTTATTTTGGGTTTTGGAGCCCTTGCCCTAGCTTATTTTGGTCCACAAGTCACCCTCACCAACTCAGTATAACTGAGTCAGTGGTGAACAAGCCATTTTTCAATAGCTTCTATAGTCCTTATTAGTGGGTCCTAGCCCAAGCTTATTGGCTTTCTGAGAAGCTCTCTAGGCTGGCTTGTTGACTCAAGCCTCACCTTGGACCCTTGAGCTTGTTTGGTGGCCAATTCAGGCCTGCAAGTCCCACTTTTTGCCTGTTTTCATATGCAGTTTTGGATTTAGCTTATTTGTGGCTATTTGCTTATCCATGTGGCTTATTTGCTTGTTGTAGCTTATTTTTAGATTTTAGCTGTCCCTTTTAGGTTATTTTATCTTAAGTTCAGCCCACTGTCTTGTTTGATAGCTTTTTGAAAGTCAAAAATCCATTTTAAGCCTAAAACTCAACTGTTAAGCCATTAAGCTCTCAAAGTGCTTATTTGGCATTTTCATAAAAGTTGTTATAAAAATGAGTTATTTTTAGTTGTTAAATAGGTTAGCAAAAGAAAAATAAAAAAAAAATATATAAAAAACATAAAATTGGTGCTTGTGGGATTTGAACCCTGGACCTCTTGGTTCCCTGGTACAAAACCAAACCAGACCTGAGCACCATCTCCCCTAGTGTATACTAAGTATTTTAGTTTACCAACTTTAATTTATAGTGATAGCTTCTATTTAAGCTATTTTAGCTATTTTGCTTATTTTTCTACATTCTCATTAAGCACTTGCATGTTTTTATATTTTTCCTAGGTTTCTTTCATCTTGTACTATTTATATAAAAACTTTCACAATTTTCTATTTTAATTTAGTATTTTTAATAGTTAATATTAGTTAAATTTGTTTTAATTAAAAAATATCAATAATAAAATCATTATCTGCTTATTTATAAGCACTAGCACATTTTTAAATTTTTTCTAGTTTTTTATAATTATAAAGTTTTTTTAGAAAAAAGTTTTATAATTTTTACTGTTCATTTGCTATTTTTTATAATTAAATTAGTTTAATTAACTTTTAATTAATAATTAAGTAAATAATTTCTCAAATAGCTTATTTATAAATTTTAGAAACTTTTTATAATTTTTTAGGATTCCTGTGATGGTTAATTAGTTTTATAAAAAAATTCATAAATTTTCTAAGTTATTTTAGTATTTTTAATAATTTAAATTAGTTATTAAATAGTTTTTAATTAATAATCAATAATTAAAAAATCAAAAAAATAATTTTCTTTTTTATAAAATTTTCATTTATTAATAAGGTTGTAAAAAATTAATTTTCTCTCCCTTAGAATTAATTCTGCTTGATTTTACCTTTTTCCAGTACGCATTTACGTTTATTTTGATTTTAATTTACGTTTTTTTTTAAATACGTATCTGATTTCCTGTAATTGTTAATATTGTTAATTTGACTTATTTCCATTAGTGTAATATTACAAAAATCATATTCCTGTTACTTTCCTTTAATCACTCAATCCCATAAACGTTTCTAAATACAATTTCAATCCTCGCTAAGACATAACGACCTGGGAAAACACTGTGCTTACACCGGATCATAAATTGATCACTTCTCACTCAGGTTTGGCCTGTTGACCACACTTTGTTGACTGGTTAGTCTGTTTGGCTGAAGTCACTAAGATTCAATGGTGAAGATGTTAAAGGTTGGGTGTACAGATGTAGACAGTTTTTCAAGATTGATGGTATGGATGACAAAGATAGGATTGATTTGGTGTCCATGCATGTTCATGAAAAGGCATTGGTGTGACATCAACAATTCTGTAAGAAGTTTGGAGAAGATTGTCCTTGGGAGATCTATGAAAGAGAAGTGTTGAAGAGGTTTGGCATAGTTCTTGATGATCCATTGATGGAGTTGAAGAAACTGAAACAAGATGGGTCAGTGAAAGATTACAAGGAGAAGTTTGAGGAGTTGTTGAACATGGTGGAGTTAGATGAAAAAAATGTTATAAGTCTGTTCTTGGGAGTTTTAAAGAATGAGATCAGTTTGCAAATCAGAATGTTCACATTAGAGTCATTGACTGATTCTTTCTACATGGCAAAAATGCATGAACAAACTTTGGTGGCTTTGAAATCAAGGTATCCTCCTTTATTGCCTACTCCTGTGAATAAATTGAATGTTCATAACACTTCTGGGCCTAGGAGTAGAAATGTGTATGCTAAACCAAACACTCCTTTAGCTTTAACAAGTAACAGAATGGCTAAGCCAAACACTAGTTATAATAGGCAGGGTAGGAGGTTCTCACAAAGAGAATATGAGGAGAAAAAGGCAAATAATATGTGTTTCTATTGTGATCAAAAGTATGTGCCTGGTCATAAATGTTCAGGACAGTTGTACTCATTGATAGTAGTTGGTAATGGTGAATGTGAGGAAGAAAGTGAGGATGGAGTGGAACCAATGGGAGATAATAGTAATGAGATTATTGAAATTGCTGAGTATATGCAATTTAATGAAAGAACACCACCACAAATCTCACTCAATGCACTTACTGGCACAAACACTTTCCAAACTATGAGGGTTAGAGGCAGTGTTGGGAAGCAAAAGGTGCACATATTGGCAGATTCTGGTAGTACCCATAACTTCATGGATTTGCAAACTGCAAAAAGGTTGGGGTGTAAGATGAAAACTACTTGAACTTTGCAAGTGACTGTGGCTATTGGACAAGACATGGTCAGTATTTTATGTGTCATAAGCTTGCTTTGACTATTGGTAATATGGTTTTTGAGGTGGATGTTATGTTGTTACCTTTGGGTGCTTGTGAGATGGTGTTAGGAGTTCAATGGCTGTCTAGTTTGGGTACCATTAGTTGGAACTTTGCAAAACTGACTATGGCCTTTTCTTACAAGAAAAAAAGGGTCATGTTGAGGGGTACTCCACAGGCTTCTATTCAATGGATACAACGCAGAAAAGTCACTAGCAGTTCCTTAATGATGTGTGTATGTTCACCTAGTTTGTTGCAAATGGAGTCCACAGAGGTTAAGAAGGGCTAAATGTTGGAGGTATTATCTGAGTTTGAAGATGTGTTTGCTGAACCTATGATGCGTAGGGATTGCACCAGGCTTTACCTCTCGAGGGATCTCGAGAAGCTTACAACCCCCACCAGGCAGTGTACCTGATCGATGTAGTATAGTATAATGACAAGTACCGGGGGATTGATCGTTCAGCTAGGAATAGTGTCGCTAGGATTAGAAAACCTAAAGACTAGGTCTAGAGACGAGGGATGTTTCTTTTTGTATTTTTTATATTTTTAGAAAGCAAGTAAAAATCTCGGTTTTGAAGGAGTTGGGCGGAATTAGTTGCTAGTCAACTAACCCAATACTAAGATGCAATCAAAATAAAATACTAGAAATGAAAATAAAACTAAATTAAACTAAGGTTGTGAGCAATATATAGGAGAACTGTGTTTACTTAGATTTCACTACTCCCTAGATATCTTTTACACGTTAATTACTTGTTATAGTTGCGTGGATGATGGATTGTATTCCTTAATACCATTCATGGGGTGGCGTACTTACTTCCCCAATCCTATGAGTGCCTACTTCACTCCTATGTCGAGCCGGCTAAGAAGCTCCTAACATGGGATCATTAGAATTTACTCATGCATTAAATACAACCAATAAAACCTAGTACACATCGGTTCATGTTTCCTAAGACGTTCAAGCATGTTACACAATGGAGATCTGCCAGTTTTCTTAAGCCTAACATTGAAATCATTCATCCAATACAAACATAAACAAGTAATCAACACATAATTAACATCTAGGTTTCATTAGATCTAAGCAAACACAAGATAAATCTAGCCTAGCATGTTGAAATCAAGACAAGTAAAAGATATAATCAACCAACACATAGACATATTGATTGAATTAAAGAGAAGACTTATCTTAATAGCACATGAAAGGATTCAAGGGTTGAAAACCCTTGAAAGTACTATAAAATATGAGTTAGGGTTTACAAAGTTCGGCTCTAATTATCTCCACACAAGTTCCTCTCTAATGAATGAAAAATAGAAAACTATATATAGAGTTTAGAAGGTGACGACGTCAAGAACAAAGGGCTGACGCCGTTATCTCGCTGCCAAATAGTTCCTCGGACTGCCTAGATCTGGGTATGACGCCGTCATGTGTACACCTTATGCAGGCCGTCACAGAAAATACTCTTGACGCCCTTGTTGTGACGCCGTCAGGTTTGCAATGGGTCGTCACCACTTTTACTCCTGACGCCGTCAGGTACTGTTCTTAGCATGGAAAATTAAGTCTTTGGCATTTTCTTCACTTTTATGCTCCAAAAACGTCCGAATTGCTTCCTTTTCCAGATTTCACTCCCAAAGTACCTAAAATCACAAAAGGAACGATTTAGGGTAATATTTGATCAAATAAATTCAATTCCGGGCTTAAATGACCCCCTAAAAGTGGTTCATTTTTCGCCTCATCATATACCCTTACACTTGAGATTTGATTGTACTCAAGCAAATGCGCTTTTATTCTACTCAAAATACAAGTTAAGGGTCATTTAAAACTAATATAAAAGTAATTACAACAAACAATCGTTCCACTAAAGACCAAAGACAAGCACGGAGGTCATACACTAACACCTCACAATTAGTGTTTAGATACTCACATCTCTCGGGTGTAATAAAGTAATATCACAATATGGAAATGGAAAACATCTCTCACTACCTGTCATAGCAAAATAGATTACCATAGGCTTGGGAAAGGATCAAACCTCCACCACATGACGTAAGCACCTAGGATAAACTATCAAAGAGGTCTTTTAAAAAAAAGTTGTAACGTTAGGTGTAGGGATATGAAATACACGGTTTTGTTGGATATAGGTAGTCTTTACTGGTGGCGAATTAATAATCTTGGTTAATTACATGTACAATATGGCGTTGCTATGCCAAGACTAGACTCGACTTAAGCTAATAAATGAAAAATAACAAAAACATAAAATAAACATAAAATGAAACGGGATGGTAGCCCGTTTTTTTTTTTTTTTTTTTTTTTTTTGCATACACTCTTACCCTACCATCCAAAATAATACATCATAGGGAATGAACATTCCCCTTACACTTGAATTTTTACATACTTTACAATAACTAATCTAATGACTCGAATTAAGAAAATCAAAACACTTGGAGTACTTTTAAGATTAACGCATATATGGGGGTAATAATATATATTCTTCCCCATTACTCCATAATATTAGTACTTTACCCATGAGTCCCAATCGTCCCAAAACAATATGTACAAGGATATGACTCGACTTAGCAACCATGTAATCAATTAGATAATTAACTTAGGGTTTAAACAAATAACAATAATGCACTAAAGATGAGTGCATACACGGAAGACTAAGGCGATTTGGGTGTACATTTAAGTGGGGTGTAACAAATTCTTCCTTTAAGTAAAATGCTTAAAGTTAGAAATGAAAAGATAGGCTCGGAGGGGTGTACTAGGGGTTTCGTGTACTAAAAATGAGTACAACGCTAAGGTGTGGGAGAATTACTTGACCTATGAAGTCAATGTAATTATATTACAGGTGTAGAACAAGGGTTATCCTAATGCCTCTTATCATGTAATAAATCCTAACTACACGAATGTAGTCTCACTCGCGGTCTTGGGATGCATCGCTATCACAAGTTCTAGAATCTAAATACTACCGGTACACTCATAAGCACCAACAATGAATGTTTTTCCTATCAAATCTAAAGGCGAACCTCACATATTTGGGTGGAAAATTTTTTCTGAATGGTACGGTTATGTGCTGGTCATACGATCTCCAATCCATGAGACGCTTGCTATGGCTAAAGTTTCACTCCTAAATGTTGTAAAAAAATTTAAATTTGGCGCTAAAATTATACTAACAAGTATTTCTCATAGTTTTATTACACATCTACTATCAAACAAACAAACTCAAGTGAAAGTGTATCTGTAAGGTATCATCATTTTACCCTCCCCTTACACTTAGGATGAACATTGTACCCAATGTTCAAGTAAAGAATGTAAAAGTGAAATAAGTAAAAAGAATGAAATCAAATACTCCCCTGATTCGCTCGGTATGGATAATAAGGTGGCCAGGTTAAATCTTCCTCCAAGAAAATGAACAATCAAAGCTTCCCTTCCAGAATAATAATCATCTTCTCGTCATACATAACCTGTAAATTCTGAGAAAACAGACAAGGCAACCTCGCATAAAATCGGCGGCAATCAACATATGCTAATAAATCCTAGAAAACAAAATAAGATATAATGCTTGTGGAATGATGTTTGCAGATTTCCTGGAGATTATAAAACTAATAATTCAACAAAAACTTCAAAACTCCGTTAGAAAAACAAAACTGGTAAATTTCCATATTTTTACACGTGACGCAGTCAAGAGTAAACTCGTGACGCCGTCAGAAGTGACCTGCAGAAATTCTTATGTTAAGTTTCCGGAAAATTTCTGGAAAAACTTGGTCCTACTTCCTGGAAAATCCTGCAAAACTTCAATATGACTCGATACAAGCATTTGACTCTAACAAATATGAATATACATGTTCATTTAATATTGTGGAGAATCATGATCGGTTTTGTTTCTTAAAAACATATTTGGGGTTTCCCCTTACACTTATCTTTTGCAAAAATACCTTTGGGTGAAGTTAAGACTAGGCCAAACAACAAAATAAAGTATTTCCACTATTTAGTTTAGAAACCTGATCTACCAACAATAAAAATAAAGCATGCATACGGAAGCAAATAACGAACAAACAAAATAAAATCACACAAAATCATGGGTTGCCTCCCAAGAAGCGCTTTTCTTTATTTACGAGTCTTGTAGCTAGACTCAAGGTCATGGGTCACTACATGATACGGTTGAGTTCCTCATTGAGGACATCTTTGGGATCAAACTTAGGTTTCAACTTCCTATCGGTTTTCTTAGTACGGTATGACCTTTCAAACTTTTCTCCATCCGGATCATACAAAGTCATCTTCATATGCCATGATCCGTCACCTTCTTTAGGTGGCTTATCCCACCTCCATTTACACTTATCTCCCTCTCTTTTCCACTTATTCATCTCTATATTAATAGGCATTACGCTTAAGAACTCAATCATCTTCCTAAAGACTAAGGGATCCTCAAAAGGATCTAGCTCTTCATCTCTAGCTATGAGTTGTTCTACCAAATGTGTCTTTTCGATGAAATCCTTTTCTAAATAGAATGGGCATTGAGGTCCTATAAAGTTCCTTTCTATCCAAGGTCCATATCTAGATGGTCTCCTATTAATCTCTACCCATTGTGGTGTCGGTTCATCATCACAATCATAACTATGTTTCTTAACATCGTATACCGACCAAGTATCGCCTTCGCCTACCGCTATCTTAGACTCCTTACAATCTATCATGGCGCTAGCGGTTGCTAAAAATCCTCTTCCTACCAACAATGGGCATGTAGTGTCACTAACCATGTCTAGGACGTGAAAATCCGCTAAGATAGTTAACTTTCCTACGTGAACAACTACATCCTTAATCATTCCAACCGGGTGGGCAATACTTCCATCCGCTAGACCTATCAATACCTCCGTCTCCTCTAACTTTCCTAGCTTAAGAGTGGTGAATAGGGATAAGGGAATCAAGATGAGGCTTGACCCTAAATCGGCTAGTGTATCGAAAGCTTCAGATCTTCCTATCTTACAAGGCAAAACAAATATACCCGGATCATCAAGCTTTTTAGGCAACTTGTTTTGAACGAAGGCAGTCCCATTTTTACCTAGTTTAAACTTCTCATACTTTTCTAGGAGAGCACTATTGTAGGGAGCACGGGCTAAGACATCAATGACGGGGCGTTCAAGGTGAAGTTCCTTGAATTCATCGTCAAGTTCTTGCGAGGGAGGTGTTTCAACTATGCTTTTGACCGGTTTTATGTCGGGTGTTTTATTTGATTGGTCCTTTTGAAGAATTTGGTTTTGTTTGAAACACGTGCTCGTTGATTTAACCGAGTAGTATTGCGGACAAGAAGTGGGTGACGAAACTGATGATATGGAATTAACGTTTAGTTTCGGATTCTTGACCGTGTCACTTGGGAGTGCTCCCATCTCTCGGTCATTGAGAACTTTCAACAATGTGTCAATTTTGGTGGTCATCTCGCTTTGCTTTTGTTTGAAATCGGCTTCAAACTAGATATGTGAGCTTCTTGAGATGCCATGAACTTAGACATCAATCCTTCAAGATTGTTGGGTACTACCATAGTTGTTAGAAGGATTGTTGTTGAAAGTACGGTTGGAGGGTGGACCGTTTGGTTGATAACGATTAGGCGGATTGGAAGAATTAGCTTGATTTTGTTTCCACCTAAGGTTTGGGTGATTTTTCCAAGAGGGGTTGTAGGAATCACCGTAAGGGTTTGGCTCGGGTTTGAAAGTGTACCACTTATCTCCCGCTTCGTCGGTACGCGAGGATGCGTAGTCCGCAAAAGCTGTTCTGGGGAGTTCCATACAATCACGAGTGTCATGGGGACCACTACATAATTCACATGAAAAAGTGTGTGGAAAACTAGAAGGGGGGGGGGGTTGAATAGTTTTACGTCTTTTTCGTTTTGCTTATTTTATAAAAGATAGTTTCTAAGATGAAACTTTCAAATCACTTTAATACATAAATTTATATACTAGTTAATTTATGATTTTGTATAAATACTACTTATGTATAATGTACAATTTCAAAACACTTAGCTACAAAAGCATAAATACAAGATTTATTAAAGGTTTTATATATACAATGCTTATGTATAATGTTTGGAAAGAATATACAATTTCATATATTTTATGCAAACATATATATTTGTAGTAGTGTATAGATATAATTATATGTACTAGGTTGGTTTTTGTATGATTAGTTTTATGAATGAATTTTAGTTTGATCTTTATGTGAAATCAACATATGCACAATACTATCAATTATGACTATGTATGAAATGCAAGTAAGTAATAAATCAAAGAGTGGGAGATGGAAAGATCAAACCGAGACACAAAGGATTTATAGTGGTTCGGCTACAAGGACACCTTCCTTGCCCTACTCCACTCCCCGAGTCACCTACTCGAGAGTTTTCTTCACTAGATCAAAGACCTCCTTTATGGCGGAGAAAACCGTACACACCAATATACACACCAATTTACACACCAATCTTCACACCAATCTACACACCAATCTACACACCAATCTTCACACCAATCTACTATTATCTTCACACCAATCTTCTACACACCAATCTTCTATACACCAATCTTCTATTCTCTTCACACCTTCAAAGTACTAATGTCTTGACACCTTCAAGTCACTAATATCTTCACAACTTCAATGCACTAGTGTCTTGACACCTTCAAGCCACTAATGTCTTCACAACTTCAATGCACTAATGTCTTGACACCTTCGAGCCACTAATGTCTTCACAACTCCAATCTACAAATGTCTTCTAGTCTTCTCCACTAGAGATCCTTAATTACTTCACTACAAGCTCCTATTGCTATAATCCCCTATCTCCACTACTATCTAACCCTTCTTCTTCGCTTCAAGTAACACTTCACACTTACAACAATTCTAGATTCTTCAACTAAATCTAGTTAACTAATACATACACCTTATTCACCAAAGTATGAAAGATATACAAGAAAATATAAACAAACAACTTAGATAGCAAGATGATACTAAGTTGTAATACTTCTAATAGAAGTATTCTTCTCTTTGCACTTGAAAGAATGAGGCTTTGGATCACTTGGAAACAAAGGCTTATGAAATGATCAAAGGATTTTTAGGATTGAAATGGAGATCTAGAACAGAAAGTTTTTGTGCAAAAAGGTAGGGAAAAAATCCAGGTTTAAGGTGGTATTTATAGGCAACAAGTTCTGACAGAGGAGCGTGGCCGGCCCCCTTAAAGCATGGCCGGCCCCCTTAAAATTAAGGGGACCGCCCCTTATAATTAAGGGGGCCGCCCAACTGTAACGGCCAGAAAACTTGTCTTTTAGTGGGGAAAGTTTATTTGGTGAAAAACTAACTGATTTTGGTTAAATATTTGAAATCATATATTTAGTATGATTAAAACATTTTTCCTTATTACCAAAAGTGTTTTTCAAAAATATATAATAAGATTATATAATTAAATAAACTTTGTATTAGTTAATTAAATACCCCTTTGATCATACATTGCACTAAGCACTTTGTTTATTCATACCTTAAGTGATTTGTTGGTGAAAGTGATTATTTATTACTAAATACGTGTTTACGTCATGATCTTTGGTTTGATTAGTTTAAGTTTTGTGATTATCAAAACACAGAGATATCGGAAGATATGAATAATGTTTTTATTCAATTATTTATATCAACAATCTCCCCCTTTTTGATGATTACAAAACCTAAACTTATTAAATCCAAAAATTAATATTTAGACAAGTATTTAGTAAGTTTACATTCACTTCTCCCCCTTTTTGTAGAATCAAAAAGGTTAGGCCGAATAAGCTTCGTGAGAGAAGTTTAAACGGGTAGAAAACTCCCCCTTGATGTATGCTCCCCCTCGTTTGAGGGCACCAAGGTTTCGAGAAAGTAATTCTTGCAAGAAAAATATTAGAAGCACAAGCATGGCACAAGCAAACACATATAGAATAATATTAACAAGTAATAATCATGGCACAAGGGAATAAGAAACATATATTAAACCATTCAATAATAGAGAAATGATTATGTCAACCCATAATCATTGTTACAAAGGCAATACACATAGAATTCTAAATAACATAGAACATCCTATAGTGCCAACAAGAAGTGTCACCAAACTTTCTTGAATCCCAAAATGGTTGAGGAGTTTTATTTGAAAATGAGAAAACATAAGCATATCAAATGCTTGGTGGTTTAGTGTAGGTAAACTCTTGGTTCCATGGATGTTGGTGAGTTTGTAGAGCTTGGAGGTGGTGGATTTGAAGTGGAATTTGTAGGTTGAGGGTTGTGATGTTGTTCAAGTGATGGGGTTTGTTGAGATCTAGTAAGAAGATACTCAATCCAAGTGAAGTGCTCATTCAAAACAATGGTTTGTTGTTGAAGGAAGATGCAACAAGGGCAATTGTTAACATGCTTCTCAAGTTGGTTTTTGTTATGTGGTGATGATGGTGAGCTTGATTGTGGTGGATCCAAATTGCGTTGAGCAAGATGTAATGCTAAAAGAGCACTAAGCTCATGCGCCTCTTTTAGCTCCTCAACGAACTTCAAGTGTTCGGAGGAAGGTGATGGTGGTGGAGCATGATAGTTGTCTTGGGTGAAGGTTTGCACATGCAACATTGGAGTAGCATGTGAGGTTGTAGGAAGTGGTGGTGGTACTCTAGGTGGTGGAGATATGTTTGAACTTGGGTAATCATGAAAGCATGATATGGGTGGAAGAGTTTCTTCATGAGTGGATGATGTCTTTGTTGAATGAGCAATATGTGAAGTGTTGATTGAGATATTGGGATTGTTGTTTTGGGATTGAGCATGCTCATCAAAAGAGGAAGCATTAATGAAGGTATTAGTGGAAGATAGGTTGTGTGATGACTCATTTGAGTGGGTTTGAGGTTGAGTGGTTGGTTGACTTGAAACAACATCACAAGAGTTATGACAAGAATCAAGTTTCCTCCTCCAAACGGGTTTGACGGAGATCCTTGCGGTTCTTGAAATCTTTGGTTTTTGGTTGTTGGGAGATGACATGTTTGGGTGTGATGGCATTAATGATGGGAAGAGGGTATTTATAGTGTATGAGAAATGTGGTTTAGGAAGGTAAATTTTGAGGGATAGCATGGGACAAAATATGTTTGTGAATTTTGGGAAGTATAGGCTGAAGTGGGTCAAAAAGTGATAAAGAAAACAGTATCCCCGACCATCAGATGGCCGGTCCCCTTAAATGGAGGCCGGTCCCCTTAAATTTAAGGGGGCCGCCCTTATGATTTAAGGGGGCCGCCCATCTGGTGATTCCCAGAATGCCAGAAATGGGTTTTTGGCAGAGAATTTTCAAAAAGGTTGTGTTTTTGGATTTGGATTCAAGTAAGTTCAACTCTTGAGGCAATATAGAGCATACTATTCATGAATGTAGGGAATATCATAGAAATAATAAAAGTGAACAATAAATTCCTCATAATCATGCTATCTCCTAATATTTCAATTAAGTTTGGTAACTAAGGAAGCAATAAAGCAAACTAGTTAAGTATGCACCTATATAAGGATAATGGTAAGTAGGATTAGTGCAAAAAATTGAAGATTGCTTATGATAAACACGTGGGAAGATATGATTATATGAACTTCAAGACTTGTTACAAACAAGATCCATGTGGGCAAACCATAATTCTCATGAAGTGATTTGATTAAATTGTAGATATCATTTTCTCATAAGTGTATGACATATATGAGAAGATATTAACAATGTTTTAAACAAAATGTTTTTAGTTTTATTCAACAATGTTTGAAAGCAAGTTTTCACTTAATGCCATAAATCTGAGAATGAAAGAGTCTAATGAGAAGCAAAGTTCATACAAATAAACTAGCGTTAGGTATATATAGGAAGTGCAATTTAATCAAGTTGGAGAATGAGTATGAGACTATTACTAGTGGTGCTCAATTCAGGCTAAACACGACCATTTTTACGGGTTACACACACCCAACTTCTCACATAGAAGCAATTCAACCGTTAGGTTAAATTGAATTTCTAGTCAATAGATTCTCCAGTAGTCATTCTCCTTTTTAGAAGAAATCGAGTTCCTAAATTTACCTATCGAAGATTACCAAATATGAAGTTTACTTGATTCACTAATACTTAGCTTAATGTTTTGAGGTACATTCAAGTTAGTATCCCAATAAAACAAAATTTGTTTTGTTTCAAAAAGAAAAATGTTTCTATCTTGATAAAGATCAAAATAATGTTATGATAGTTTATGATTAAGCATGTTGTTCGAAAAAGTATAAAATAGATATTCGAAAGGTTTTAATTCAAAGAAAGAAGTTTTTAAATATGATGTTTTGATTTTGACAATCAAGAAATTTCAAGTGAAAGATACACTTCAAGAGAATCGATTAAGCCCATTGTCACATATAATAATTTCTAATGGCAACTAAAGATATGAAAGAGATATGGTAGACATTGAACATCTAAATGCAATAAGATAGGAAGGGACAAAGAAAATCATCAATGAGTACAATGTAGACATATGAATATATGCATGTATACAAGACACATTGTAATATTGAGTTACTAGCAAGTCTTAATTATAACACATCTATTAGTGCAACTAGTAAGATCATATAGCATAAATGGCAAGTATTCTACTTTAAATCATAGAAGATTATCAATATAGATGATAATAGACATAGCAACAAGAGGGTTAATTATCCTAATGTCATGTATGCATATATTGGTATTCATGATCTAAAAGCATAGCAACTTATAAATTAAATCATATTAATATACTAATTGAAGCATATTCTAATATAATGTAATGTAGGCAAGTTTTTGAAAAGAAAACTTACCTCAGGTCCAGCTTTTCGTTAAGATTGGTCATGAGAGCAATAGAAGACTTCAAAAAGATTTACCCCAAAGCAAGTTGAAGAAGCGAAGTAAAGTCCCAATGCATTAAGGATCAAGGAGTCTTGATCATAGAAACACTATCAGTCGCAACAATCATCACAAGACGTGCAGATTAAGAATGATAGAACAAGAATCCTTCGTCATGAGGTAGTAACGAACACACCATAAATTCAATGCACCCAAAAGTTAAACACAGACCGCCGAAAATCAAGGATAACCGCCATAATGTCAAAAGTAACACATGTGTAGAGTGTGAAACATAATAGAGGGAACCAATGGTCATCAAGTGAAAGAAAGCGAATAGAGCGATCCAAAAAGTAGTAGATCCTTTGATCGTTAATTACCTACACATGACAGAGAGCTTGGTACCCAGATTCTCATGGGTCCAAGTTGATTAGTAGCGAACATCCAATGCACTTAAATGCATATGAAGAGGATGTCATCGAGAAGTACAAGAATTCATTATTTGTTTGTTTTAACAAACGAACAATAACTTTCTTGACTAGAGAAATAATCAATGGATGTAAATAATAATAGTTCTAAATTTTTCCACTAGGCTTAACAAATTTTATTTGTTTTGATGTATTTGTCAAATACTCATCTGCCATAAATCCTAATCCGGTTTTATCATAAAATGACTTTTGAATGTTAAGTAGATATTTTAAAGATTTAGAACTATTTTCGAATTTTGCCAATATTTTTGCTTTTTCCTTTTCCATTTTAATTTCATGTTTATAGTCTTGACAATTTTTACATTCAAGATCAATTTCAATATTACTTTCAAGTTTAGACATTTTGTCTTCTAAAATTATTTCTTTTTCAAAATTATTTTCAGCGAATGTTGAAGATTCATTTTTAAAAATAATTTTTGAGTCAATGTTGCAAAAATGTTTGAAGTTATTTTCCATTTTTGAAAATTCTAATATAAATTGATCATAGCAAAAATGTTTAGTTTTGGATTGTACCTTCTTTGTAGTTGTACATTCCTCACATGCATCAATACTAGTGTTCTCATTAGATTGAATCTTCTCATAAGCCGTGTTATCATCGTCTTCTTTGCACTTGTTGCACCATGATTTATTCACGCTCTTTCTTTGGATTTGGTTCATGTATTCTTCGTTGTAGATACCTTCAATGATCACATTTGAACTAGTAGTACATGTGTTTATTTCAACTAAATATTTATTTACTAAATTTTCTAGATTAACTATTTCTTGTGCAATATCAAGTATACCATCTTTGGTTTTACATTCTTCTTGGTGAATCTTTAAAAGACATTTCCAAATATCATTTGCCGTTTTGTAATGAAATAATCTTTCATATTTGACTTTTGGTAGAGTTTTGAAAATAAGTAATTTGGCTTTAGTGTTTTTATCAATTTTAGTTTGAAAATTATTATTTTGATTTTCAAAATCTATTTTGGTTGATTTAAGATCACCAATTGAAATGATATGCCAAAGATCAAGATCTATTGATTTCACATAATTTTCAAATTTGTTTTTCCATTCAAGAAAATGATCATTTTCAAATAATGGTGGTTGTTGCATAAATTCCCCTTCTAAATATTTTTCAAATTCCATAGATCGTTACAAGTTTTAAAATACAGTCTATTTTAAAAATCTTGTTAGACGTGGCTCTGATACCAATTGTGGAAAACTAGAAGGGGGGGGGGGGTTGAATAGTTTTACGTCTTTTTCGTTTTGCTTATTTTATAAAAGATAGTTTCTAAGATGAAACTTTCAAATCACTTTAATACATAAATTTATATACTAGTTAATTTATGATTTTGTATAAATACTACTTATGTATAATGTACAATTTCAAAACACTTAGCTACAAAAGCATAAATACAAGATTTATTAAAGGTTTTATATATACAATGCTTATGTATAATGTTTGGAAAGAATATACAATTTCATATATTTTATGCAAACATATATATTTGTAGTAGTGTATAGATATAATTATATGTACTAGGTTGGTTTTTGTATGATTAGTTTTATGAATGAATTTTAGTTTGATCTTTATGTGAAATCAACATATGCACAATACTATCAATTATGACTATGTATGAAATGCAAGTAAGTAATAAATCAAAGAGTGGGAGATGGAAAGATCAAACCGAGACACAAAGGATTTATAGTGGTTCGGCTACAAGGACACCTTCCTTGCCCTACTCCACTCCCCGAGTCACCTACTCGAGAGTTTTCTTCACTAGATCAAAGACCTCCTTTATGGCGGAGAAAACCGTACACACCAATATACACACCAATTTACACACCAATCTTCACACCAATCTACACACCAATCTACACACCAATCTACACACCAATCTTCACACCAATCTACTATTATCTTCACACCAATCTTCTACACACCAATCTTCTATACACCAATCTTCTATTCTCTTCACACCTTCAAAGTACTAATGTCTTGACACCTTCAAGTCACTAATATCTTCACAACTTCAATGCACTAGTGTCTTGACACCTTCAAGCCACTAATGTCTTCACAACTTCAATGCACTAATGTCTTGACACCTTCGAGCCACTAATGTCTTCACAACTCCAATCTACAAATGTCTTCTAGTCTTCTCCACTAGAGATCCTTAATTACTTCACTACAAGCTCCTATTGCTATAATCCCCTATCTCCACTACTATCTAACCCTTCTTCTTCGCTTCAAGTAACACTTCACACTTACAACAATTCTAGATTCTTCAACTAAATCTAGTTAACTAATACATACACCTTATTCACCAAAGTATGAAAGATATACAAGAAAATATAAACAAACAACTTAGATAGCAAGATGATACTAAGTTGTAATACTTCTAATAGAAGTATTCTTCTCTTTGCACTTGAAAGAATGAGGCTTTGGATCACTTGGAAACAAAGGCTTATGAAATGATCAAAGGATTTTTAGGATTGAAATGGAGATCTAGAACAGAAAGTTTTTGTGCAAAAAGGTAGGGAAAAAATCCAGGTTTAAGGTGGTATTTATAGGCAACAAGTTCTGACAGAGGAGCGTGGCCGGCCCCCTTAAAGCATGGCCGGCCCCCTTAAAATTAAGGGGACCGCCCCTTATAATTAAGGGGGCCGCCCAACTGTAACGGCCAGAAAACTTGTCTTTTAGTGGGGAAAGTTTATTTGGTGAAAAACTAACTGATTTTGGTTAAATATTTGAAATCATATATTTAGTATGATTAAAACATTTTTCCTTATTACCAAAAGTGTTTTTCAAAAATATATAATAAGATTATATAATTAAATAAACTTTGTATTATTTAATTAAATACCCCTTTGATCATACATTGCACTAAGCACTTTGTTTATTCATACCTTAAGTGATTTGTTGGTGAAAGTGATTATTTATTACTAAATACGTGTTTACGTCATGATCTTTGGTTTGATTAGTTTAAGTTTTGTGATTATCAAAACATAGAGATATCGGAAGATATGAATAATGTTTTTATTCAATTATTTATATCAACAAAGTGATTTTGTTTACTCGGCTTGAAGGCTTAGGAGCTTCGTAAGATTTCATGAGAAACTTGACTTGGTCCTCAAGTTCCATGATCCTACGGTCGGGAGTGCTAGAATTGTTCGAAGGCAAAGATATTGCCTTGACCGTTTTGTTCAAATCACGGGGATCATTCCAACTTTCGTTGTCATAGAGAGCAAGATCTTCTATGAGTTCCCATGATTGTTCCGCACTTAGATCACGTAGCTTACCACCGGCCGATTGGTCAATGGCTCGCCTTGTGGAGAGATCGATATGGTCATAAAAGATTTGGACTTGGAGCCAAAGATCTATGCCATGATGAGGGACTTTTTGGAGTAAGTCCTTGAATCGAGTCCATGCTTCGTATAGAGTTTCATTTTGACGTTGTTGGAACATCAAGATGTCATTTCTAAGCTTGGTAGTTCTCCCCGGTGGGAAAAATTGAGCAAGGAAACGAGTGGTGAGATCATCCCATGTGGTGATGGATCCCGCGGGTAAACGTTGAAGCCATTGGCTAGCTTGATCACGTAGAGAGAATTGGAATAGGCGTAATCGGGTTGTCTCTCTAGTTGCAACATCTAGGTCTATGGAATCTACGATTTTAAGGAAGTCCTTGAGATGTTGGTTTGGATCTTCGGAACGAAGTCCATGGAATGCACATCCGCTTTGCACCAACCGGATGGTGTCGGATCGCAAGGGGGTCACATTGGCTCCGGTGAGCTCAATGGTGTTTCGGTAGCCTTGGTGGCTAGGTCAGGAATGCTCTCCTAAGGTTCGGGGCCTAAGAGGTTCTAGTGGTGGGTTTTGTTGTGGTGGGATGACGGGTTCAAAGATGTTCCTATCGTCCATGATGTCGGGTGGTGAAGAGTTACGAACAAAAACATGAAGAAATAAGATAAACTAAAGAGAACCTAAAAAATAAAAATAAAATCTTACTAGAAAGGAATCTAGCAAGTAGACCTAATAAAAATAGATTCTAACCTAGACAATAACTATTCCCCGGGCTGCGGCGCCAAAAACTTGATGCGTAGGGATTGCACCAGGCTTTACCTCTCGAGGGATTTCGAGAAGCTTACAACCACCACTAGGCAGTGTACCTTATCGATGTAGTATAGTATACTGACAAGTACCGGGGGATTGATCGTTCAGCTAGGAATAGTGTCGCTAGGATTAGAAAACCTAAAGACTAGGTCTAGAGACAAGGGATGATCTTTTTGTATTTTTTATATTTTTAGAAAGCAAGTAAAAATCTCGGTTTTGAAGGAGTTGGGCGGAATTAGTTGCTAGTCAACTAACCCAATACTAAGATGCAATCAAAATAAAATACTAGAAATGAAAATAAAACTAAATTAAACTAAGGTTGTGAGCAATATATGGGAGAAATGTGTTTACTTAGATTTCACTACTCCCTAGATATCTTTTACACGTTAATTACTTGTTATAGTTGCGTGGATGACGGATTGTATTCCTTAATACCATTCATGGGGTGGCGTACTTACTTCCCCAATCCTATGAGTGCCTACTTCACTCCTATGTCGAGCTGGCTAAGAAGCTCCTAACATGGGATCATTAGAATTTACTCATGCATTAAATACAACCAATAAAACCTAGTACACATCGGTTCATGTTTCCTAAGACGTTCAAGCATGTTACACAATAGAGATCTGCCAGTTTTCTTAAGCCTAACATTGAAATCATTCATCCAATACAACCATAAACAAGTAATCAACACATAATTAACATCTAGGTTTCATTAGATCTAAGCAAACACAAGATAAATCTAGCCTAGCATGTTGAAATCAAGACAAGTAAAAGATATAATCAACCAACACATAGACATATTGATTGAATTAAAGAGAAGACTTATCTTAATAGCACATGAAAGGATTCAAGGGTTGAAAACCCTTGAAAGTACTGTAAAATATGAGTTAGAGTTTACAAAGTTCGACCCTAATTATCTCCACACAAGTTCCTCTCTAATGAATGAAAAATAGAAAACTATATATAGAGTTTAGAAGGTGACGGCGTCAAGAACAAAGGGCTGACGCCGTCATCTCGCCGCCAAATAGTTCCTCGGACTTCCTAGATCTGGGTCTGACGCCGTCATGTGTACACCTTATGCAGGCCGTCACAGAAAATACTCTTGACGCCCTTGTTGTGACGTCGTCAGGTTTGCACTGGGTCGTCACCACTTTTACTCCTGATGCCGTCAGGATCTTCCTCTTGACGCCGTCAGGTACTGTTCTCAAAAGGAACGATTTAGGGTAATATTTGATCAAATAAATTCAATTCCAGGCTTAAATGACCCCCTAAAAGTGGTTCATTTTTCGCCTCATCAACCTACTTTACTACCACCAAAAAGGACCCACGACCATAAAATACAGCTGATTCCAAATACTCCGCCAGTGAATGTGAGACACTACAGACATCCTCCTGCACAAAAGGATGCATGATTGGCTCCAAACAGTCAACCCGAATTGACCAGGTGATGGTCAAAAAGGTCAAACTGCCTAGAGTCAATGCTCCGTGGAATATAGTGTTTCCCCAGGTCGTTATGTCCCGACGAGGTGTGGATTGTATTCAAATGGTTTCGTGATCGAGTGAATTTGGACAGGAAAAGGGTTTGTGAATGATCTGACTAAGGAATCTACAAGGAAATAGCTTAAAGAAGCTATATGAATAAGACGGGAAGGTAAGAAAAACCAGAAACGATTTAAACTTAAAAACGCGTACGTTCACGTTTAAATAAAACGTAAACGTACAAAATAAAACGTGAAAAATGAAATCTGAAAACACCCAGGGGGTGAAAATGACTTTTTACAAACTAAAATGTAAAAGAAAATTTAAAATGAAAATAAAGTTATTAAAATGATTATTTTAATATTTAAACACTAATTAATTACTTAAAACTATTTTAAATCTAATTTAAAATAAACTAAAAATGATAAAGGTTGCAAAATAAACTAAAAATTTACAAAAATATTTTCTAAACCTCTAATGGAACTTGAAGAAAGTATAAAAATTAAAAATAAATATTTTTGTCTTTTTATGGTTTTTCTATTAATTAAAAACTAATTATCTTAATTAAATTATTTAAACTAATTTAAATTACAAATAATACTAAATTAACTTAGAAAATTATGGAAAAATTTGTAAAATTATTTTATAACATTTAAGAGCTAGGAAAAATATAAGAACTAGGTACTACTTTTTAAAAATTAATTATGCTATTTAAAACTTAAATATTACTTAATTACTAATAAAACTAATATTAAATCTAATAAATACCAAATGATAAAATAAAAATCTGAAAAATTTACTAAAATTACTTTACTGTAAAAGGTAATTAATAAAAATATAAAAATGCCAAGTGCTTAACAAAAATTTAAAAATGAAAATTAAAATTAAATTACATTAAATAGAAACTATCACTTAATTTTAAATTGTTTTTTCTTGATTTTTCTTTTACAAACCTATTTTACATCTAAAAACAGCAAACTTTTGTAAAAACAAACTTAATGGAACTCAAAAATAAGCACAATATAAGCCAAATGGTGTGACAGTTGACTTTGGTTGACCAAAACTAGAAAATAGCTTGAACCAGCTTGTGTGGGGCCCACAATGGGTAAAACTGATATAAATAAGCTAATTGGACATGTTAAAGCAGAAAGAAGCCAAAAAGCCCCACAAAATAAACAATAAGCTACCAAATAAGCACTTGGCTTATTGGAACTCAACTGAAAGTGGGACAGCTTTTAGTGGCTAAATTAAGTGGGACCCAGGAGGTACAAGGTCAAACAAAGGGTCAAAATCCCAAGCCTACTAGGAGGGGGGTTGGGAGGAACCAATGAAAAGGCCTGTGGACCACTATGGTGGGCTGCAGCCACCCATAAAGATGGCTATGTGGTGGTGAGGGTTGTGCAGCAGGGCAGATACTTGCCCTGCAGGTGTGTTTAGGGCAAAGTGGGGCCCAGTAGAAAAATGCTAAAAATGTAACAAAGGTTGGAACATGAAGATGAGCTAGTAGGCAGTAAATGGAAAAAAGTTTCCCACTCTAAATCTACTCACATAAATCAAAACAATTATTGCAAATTTTGTAAAAACCTGAATTGTTAACTTTGACTTTATGAGGAAACTTTGCTATTTTGACTAAAATGAAGTTTGAGCTTAATTTATGGATTGAATGTGATGAGATAAGCTGAAATAAGTTCAAACCAAGTTAAAACAACAACATATGCATTGATTGGGTGGACTTTGGATCTCAATTCCCCAACAGTGGACTGTTGGGGGGTGGTACTTTGATTTTTTGACTTTTTTTTTTATAAAAGGGACTTGATTTTTAAACCTTACTTGACCTATCTAAGCCTAATGCACTCTACCTAAACTGAAGCAACATTGAAATAACAACAAGATCACATTGAACTGGGCTAAACCAAACACCCCTTTATATGACAGTTGAGATGTATAATGAAACAATTGAAACAACTAATCCATGAAACTGATCCTAAACATACACTAAGATTAACCAAACCTAAATTTACTAAGTTAAACAATAATTGAAGTCAGAAAATATTGAATGTGGGGTTGGGCCGGTTGGTGATTGGGCTTGGTAATTGGGTTTAAGTTTGTGGATTGGGGTGTATAATAACTAAGGGTCCGTTTGATATAGTATGTAATCACAAGGACCAATATTGTAATTTGGCTAATCATGAGGGACTGAAATGTAAAATTCACAAAGTACTCACAAGGACTAAATTTAACAACATTAGAATATTACAAGGATGAAATTTAATATTTTCCAAAATAAAATACCCGGGGACTAATTTTGCAAATTTCCAAACTCCGGGGACTAAACTTGTAATTTTCTCAAAATTTTCATCCAGGGATTAAAAGTGATTTTTGTAACTTCCCAAGGACCCAAAATGATTTTCCTTTCAAAAATATCCCACCAGGGACCAAATCTGCCAATTATTGAAACTCCAGGGACAAAACTGTAAATTTCCAAAACTTTTCAGATTTTTCACCAAAGGACTAAATATGATAACTTATGATTTCAAAAGGACCTTTGGTGATAATTTTCCATTTTTTTGAATGACCAGGGACTAATTTTGTAATTTTATAAAAGTTGGGGGACTGAAACTGCCAATTTTGCAAACTTTATACGTTTTTCATCTGTTTTTGCTCATTTTGCATCTGAAACGTATAAAACACAATTTTGAAATATTTCTAGTATTTTGATGCATTACTGAGTGTTTTTGTATGTTTTGCAGTTCAGATTTGACCAAAAATGATGAGTGTTTGAGCACTTATCAATCCCCCACACTAAACTATTGCTAGTCCCTAGCAATACTGTTTTGAAAACTTGATGGATTTGAAAAACTCTTTACCAAAAGCCATCACTTCTGGAGTAGCCAGGTGTAAGAACTGTGGCACACCTGATAACCGTGTGATTTTGAGCAAACCACCAGCTGTCAACGGATTTGATTAGTCTTTACCAAAAGTCGTTTGCTTCTGGACTAGCCAGCTCATGATGGAATAGTCAACATCTTGGTGAGCTGATTACCAATTATGGATTTTCCACGGCCTTTACTACAAGCCATAATCTTGCGGGCTAGCCAACTCATTTGTTTTCGGGGAGTTGAGGAACCATACAATTTTGGGCAAATTGCAAGCCGTAAACGGATTTGAGATGTCTTTACCAAGAGCCATTTGCTCCTGGACTAGCCAATCCCTTTTGTCGTTTAGACAAGGCGGACTGATTACCACAAAAATTTTGAAGCACTAGTGAAAATTTTTTAAATTTTTTGAAATTTTGGCTAAGACGGGGGTATTATATAGTAAAATGTGATAAAATTCGCTAGAATAGCGAATAACCCCCCACACTTAGCATGAATATTGTCCTCAATATTCAAAATCCCGGCTATTATGCCGACATTTTGAACGTAAAAGGGCAACATTACAAGCTAAGCGTGGAAAACACCATTTTGTTTTTCACTTTTGTAATCATAGCATGGGGGACTCCCCCACACTTAGGGTGAAAACCCTATATGCATGCTACTGTTTTTGTTTACCGAGTCGCGAGCTTGACTCGACCCCGAATTCATTTGTCCTTGGGGAAGCATGATGTGGAAGAAACAATCTCAATCGGACTTTCATTCAAAATGTTTGGACAAACATATGAAGCACGTGAAAGTTCCACCCCGATGAGATATAATCCCGACTCAAGATAATGATACATGAAAATGCCGGGATCAAATATAGTGTCTTCATTCCCGAAGGAGTGAAGAAGAGAAGAAGTCACCTTAGCCTGAGTTTGGATTTCAAAGGTTAAGCTCGTAAATATCCCGGGAGGGTGGGTGGGATTTTGCAAATTCTCATGATTGAGAGCATCTCCCCCCGGGCAATCAAACTCCGGAGGAGTCGTGACATGATGAGTGAGTTCACCGGAGAACTCCTCATGAAGAGAATAATTCACAAGATGTGAATTTGTGAACTCATGTTCCATTGTGGACTCATCACAATCCTCGTCAAAGATTGGATTGTTAGAAATCATAGTGAATTCAAATTCGAATTCAAATAGAGGATTGGTGAGAGTCGTATTGAATATTTCGGGAACAAAGTGATTATTATTCTCAATTGGATTGTCGGGATAAGAAGTGAGTGACGGATCATGATATAGGAGACTTTCAATTTCTCCCAGATCGGCTTGGAAATCAAGGAGACCATCATCACTTTCCAATGAAAGTGGATTGATGTGAGCAAGTTCATCAGCGAACTCCTCAAGAAGAGGATCAACATCAGAATGAGGCAGTGGTGCCTCGATATACTCAATGTCTCCATGAGATGTACAATCATCATTAAAATCTGAGAAAGTCTCAAAATGATCGTTTGAACACTCAAGAGGGGAAGGAATATCACAAATATCATCCAAAGTTCCCTGTGACTCTCCTGGGATTGGGACAAGGATCTCAACACTAGACTTTATTAATTCGTCTGATTCCTTATTAGGAACAATGTCAAGATGCTCATCCCCCATGATCAGAGAGTGAGTGTGAACTTCTGGTGTGATAACAGCAGGCTGAGATGGAATCTCAACTGCTGGGATATCCACTGATGAACTTGACGGATCTTTATAGAATTGAAGGATATCAAGTGTATCCTCATCATCACTTTCATCAGGAATAAAATGGAACAAAGAGCTAGATTTCGCTGCTTTTTCTCTTGCATATGATTCCCTCACAGCTTTTTCAAAAGCATCTATGGAATCAATTTTAGCAACCTGCTCTTCCGTCAATATTTCAGCCATGTATTTCTCATGTGAATTTAGAGAAATTGAAAATTGCGGGGGTGGGGATTTGTCAAAACCGGAAGGTTGACATTGATAATCATCATGAGGACCCCCACAATTTACACAAGAAACACTGGGTGCATTATGAAGTGTTGTGGTACCCAACTCCTTAGCTTCATTTAATAAATCTTGGATCTTTAGATAATTGTCTTGTTGGGTTTGCTGAGGAGTTGGCTGAATCATTTGGTACTGTGGAGGTGGTTCTGAAAACGAATAGTCGTAATTGTTACAAGGAAAGGGATTTCATGTTTGACAATCCGAGCTAAAGTGAGGACCTCCACAGTACTCACAACAGTAAAACTGTTGAGTTTGGCTTGGTGTATTTTGATACGAAGCATCATTGAAATTTGGGTAATATGATTCTTGCTTGTATGAATGTGATGGGTAATCGAAAAAATTTGAAGAGTCGTTGATGAGGCGAAAAATGATCCGTTTTTAGGGGGTCATTTAAGCCCGAATCCGACTTTATTTGATCAAATATTGCCCTAAATCGTTCCTTTTGTGATTTTAGGTGTTTGGAGAGTGAATTCTGGAAAAGAGGCTATTTTGGACGTTTTTGGAGCATAAAGTGAAGAAAACGACAAAGTACCAAAAATCCAAGCTGGAAATACAAGGTGACGGCGTCAAGGGTTTGCTCTTGACGGCGTCAGACTAGATGAATATTTTACCGTAGCTGGTGACGGCGTCAGATGGAGAGATGACGGCGTCAAAGTGGCCAAGATTAATTTACCGTAGGTGGTGACGGCGTCACCAAGGCCGTCACAATTGGATCTAGGGCGTCCGAGGAAGTGTATGGCGGCGAGTTGACGGCGTCAGATTTTACTCTTGACGCCGTCAGGACGATTTTCCTATATATAGTTTTCTAGTTTTTTCAAAAAAAAAAAAGGAGAAGTTTTGGTGAAACCCTAAAGACGATTTTGGTGCCTCTTTTACAGGTTTTTCAAGGGTTCCAAACCCTTGAGACCTTGCATTGTAATTGAGATAAGTATACTCTTAATTCAATCAATATGTCTATGTGTTGGTTGTCTATCTTTTGTTCTTATCTTAATTCCACTATGCTAGGCTAGATTTCATTTGTGTTTGCTTAGATCTAATGAAACCTAGATGTTGATTATGTGTTGATTACTTGTCTATTCTTGTTCTTGGATGAATGATATTATATGTTAGGCTTAAGAAAACTGGCAGATCTCCAAATGGTAACATGCTTGAACGTCTTAAGAAACATGAACCGAGGCGTACTAGGTCTTTATTGGTTGTATTTAATGCATGAGCCATTGTTTACAATCCCTATAGTTGTGCTGGGTCATGGTGTAGGAGGAGATAAGAGCTCATAGAGTTGGGGAGTAATGTATGCCACCCCACGAATGGTATTAAGGAATACAATCCGTCATCCATACAAGTGTAACAAGTAATTGACATGTAAAAGATATCTAGGGAGTAATGAAGTCTAAGTAAACACAATTTCTCCAAATACTGCTCACAACCTTAGTTTAATATTAGCGTAATTTCATTTTCATTAGTTTAATTAGTTATAAAGTAGTTTTTGGGTTAGTTGAATAACAACTAATTCCGCCCACTCTTCCAAAACCCGAGATTTTACTTGCTTTCATTAAAATATAAAAACACAAAAAATAATCATCTTTCATCTTTAGACTTTTAATTAGGCTTTCTAATCCTAGCGACACTATTCCTAAGCTGAACGATCAATCCCCCGGTACTTGTCACTATACTATACTACAACGATCAGGTACACTGCCTGGTGGGGGTTGTAAGCCTCGCGAGATCCCTCGAGAGGTAAAGCAAGGTGCGATTCCCACGCATCAAGTTTTTGGCGCCGCAGCCCGGGGAATAGTTATTGTCTAGGTTAGGATTTCTTTTTATTAGATCTACTTGCTAGATTCCTTTCTAGTAAGATTTTTTATTTTTATTTTTAGGTCTTCTTTAGTCTATCTTATTTCTTCGTGCCTTTGTTCGTAACTCTTTACCATCCGACATCATGGAAGGTGGTAACATCTTTGAACCCATCATCCCACCACAACAAAACCCACCATTAGAACCCCTTAGGCCCCGAACCTTAGGAGAGTATTCCCGACCTAGCCACCAAGGCTACCGAAACACCATTGAGCTCACCGGAGCCAATGTGACCCCCTTGCGATCCGACACCATCCGGTTGGTGCAAAGCGGATGTGCATTCCATGGACTTCGTTCCGAAGATCCAAACCAACACCTTAAGGACTTCCTCAAAATCGTAGATTCCATAGACCTAGGTGTTGAAACTAGAGAGATTACCCGTTTACGCCTATTCCAATTCTCTCTACGGGATCAAGCTAGTCAATGGCTTGAGCGTTTACCCGCGGGATCCATCACCACATGGGATGATCTCACCACTCGTTTCCTTGCTCAATTTTTCCCACCGGGGAGAACTACTAAGCTTAGGAATGACATCTTGATGTTCCAACAACGTCAAAATGAATCTCTTTACGAAGCATGGACTCGTTTCAAGGACTTACTCCAAAAAGTCCCTCATCATGGCATAGATCTTTGGCTCCAAGTCCAAATTTTCTATGACCATATCGATATCCCCACGAGGCGAACCATTGACCAATCGGCCGGTGGTAAGCTACGTGATCTTAGTGCGGAACAATCATGGGAACTCATAGAAGATCTTGCTCTCTATGACAACGAAAGTTGGAATGATCCCCGTGATTTGAACAAAACGGTCAAGGCAATATCTTTGCCTTCGAACAATTCAAGCACTCCCGACCGTAGGATCATGGAACTTGAGGACCAAGTCAAGTTTCTCATGAAATCTTACGAAGCTCCGAAGCATTCAAGCCAAGTGAACAAAATCACTTCTTCATGCGAATTATGTAGTGGTCCCCATGACACTCGTGATTGTATGGAACTCCCCGGAACAGCTTTTGCGGACTACGCATCCACGCGTACCGACGAAGCGGGAGATAAGTGGTACACTTTCAAGCCCGAGCCGAACGCATACGGTGATTCATACAACCCCTCATGGAAAAATCACCCAAACCTTAGGTGGAAACAAAATCAACCCAATTCGTCCAACCCGCCTAATCGTTACCAATCAAACGGTCCACCATCCAACCGTACCTTCAACAACAATCCTTCTAACAACTATGGTAGTACCAACAATCTTGAAGGATTAATGTCGAAATTTATGGCATCTCAAGAAGCCCGCATAGTTAGGTTTGAAAATGAATTCAACCAGCAACAAACGGAGATGACCAACAAAATCGACAATTTGTTGAAAGCCCTCAACAACCAAACATTAGCCACACCTAGGAAGGACACTAGGGACACAAATAGTGGAATTCAAACTAAGGACCCCTCATCATCCAAACATGTCCACTTTGTCAATGTTGTCACCATTAAGCCAATAGATAGAGAGATAGAGGAGAGTGACAAGGATGAAGCTAAGGTAGAAGCCAATAGTGAGGATGAGAGTGGGAAAGTTGAGGTTAAAAAGGATGAGAAATTGGAGGAGATAGAACCTATAGAGAAATACTTTGACAGGTTGCCAACTGAGGAGGAACGGGAATACCATAAGGATTTATTCGATAGTCCCGAGACACCATATATCCTTGGTTCACCCCTTATTAAAGTAGGTGATCCCTCTAACATCAACATACCATGCAATATTGGGCATTTGCATGTGTGGAAGGCTTACATCGATCTTAAATCTCCCATAAACATCATGACTAGGGCCTACTATAATTGGGTGATGAAGAAGCAACTTGAATGTAGGATAATTCCTATCACAAATTGGATGAGTAATTTTGTAGGAAGAGTTAAGGGAGTACATGTGATTATAGGGAATCTCACCTATGAGATTGATTTTATGATAGTAGAGGATATTCGCCCGGTAATAAATGATGGCCTAAGTCAGGTAGTGTTTGGAAAACCATTTGTTGAGGCCACTGGGATGAGTTATGATCCGACTTTAGGGATAGTTAGATTCAAGAAAGATAATGATGAGGTCGCTTATCAAATGCCCTACAAGATCGAACAATACCGCCTTCTCTCTAATTTCGAAAAAGAACACAAGCAAGCGGCTTATTATAGGAATGAGGAGGATAGACGTAGAGGAGTAGAGTATGTTAGAAATAGGATGCTTGGTTTCTACAAAGAATGCTTGCAACTAGGTCCGGAATACAAAACTGGTTTAGAAGATGACCTAGAGAGTGGAACCAATGATGAAATCACGTAGTAACCCACGACTTTGAGTCTAGCTACAAGACTCGTAAATAAAGAAAAGCGCTTCTTGGGAGGCAACCCATGTTTTGTGTGATTTTAATTGTTTGATTGTTATTTGCTTCCGTATGCATGTTTTATTTTTATTGTTGGTTGATCATGTTTCTCAATTAAAATGTGAAATACTTTATTATGTTGTTTGGCCTAGTCTTAACTTCAACCTAAAGGTATTTTTGCAAAAGATAAGTGTAAGGGGAAACCCCAAATATGTTTTTAAGAAACAAACCGATCATGATTCTCCACAATATTTAA
This sequence comes from Artemisia argyi, assembly GCA_030686995.1. Taxonomy (NCBI): domain Eukaryota; kingdom Viridiplantae; phylum Streptophyta; class Magnoliopsida; order Asterales; family Asteraceae; genus Artemisia; species Artemisia argyi. The sequence goes on along the minus strand of CM060709.1, from coordinate 266,489,528 downwards.
TGAACATGTATATTCGTATTTGTTAGAGTCAAATGCTTGTATTGAGTCATAATGAAGTTTTGCAGGATTTTCCAGGAAGTAGGACAAGGTTTTTCCAGAAATTTTCCGGAAACTTAACATAAAGATTTCTGCAGGTCCATTCTGACGGCGTCAGGCAATTGCTCTTGACGGCGTCAGGAGTCAAAAATCTGGAAATTTTACCCGTTTTGTTTTTCTAACGGAGTCTTATGGTTTTTGTGAATTATTAAGTTTTATAATCTCCAGGAAATCTGCAAACTTCATTCCACAAGCATTATATCTTACTTTGTTTTCTAGGATTTAGTAACTTATATAGGATGCCGCCGATTTTACGCGAGGTTGCCTTGTCTACTTTTGTCAGGATTTACAGGTTATTTAAGACAAGAAGATGATTTATATTCTGGAAGGGAAGCTTTGATGGTTCATTTTCTTGGAGGAAGATTTAACTTGGCCAACCTAAAATCCATACCGAGCGAATCAGGGGAGTATTTGATTTCATTCTCTTTACTTTTTACTTTTACATTCTTTACTTGAACATTGGGGACAATGTTCATCCTAAGTGTAAGGGGAGGGTAAAAAGATGATAACATACATATGCACTTTCGCTTGAGTTTGTTTTGTTTGATAGTAGATGAGTAATAAAACTATGAGAAATACTTGTTAGTGTAATTTTAGCGCCAAATTTAAATTTTTTTACAACATTTGGGAGTGAAACTTTAGCCATAGCACGCGTCTCATGGATAGGAGGTTGTATGACTAGCACATAACCGTATATTCAGAAAAATTTTCCACCCAAAAATGTGAGGTTCGCCTTTAGATTTGATAGGAAAAGCATTTATTATTAGTGCTTATGAGTGTACCGGTAGCATTTATATTCTAGAACTTGCGTTAGTGATGCATCCCGAGACCGCTAGTGAGACTACATTCGTGTGGTAGGATTTACTACATGATAAGAGGCATTAGGATCACCCTTGTGTTAAACCTGTATTACAATTACTTGACCATTTAAGTCATATTACTTGGCTAGTTAAGTCAACTAATTTTTCCCACACCCTTTGCGTTGTACTCATTTTTAGTACACGATACCCCTAGTACACCCCTCCGAGCCTATCTTTTCGTTTCTAACTTTAAGCATTTTACTTAAAGGAAGAATTTGTTACACCCCACTTAAATGTACACCCAAATCGCCTTAGCCTTCCGTGTATGCGCTCATTTTTAGTGCATTATTATTATTTGTTAAACCCTAAGTTAACTTTCTAATTGATTACATGGTTGCTAAGTCGAGTCATATCCTTGTACATATTGTTTTGGGACAATTGGGACTCATGAGTAAGTACTTATTTTATGGAGTAATGGGGAAGAACATAATAATATTATTACCCCCATATGTACGTTAATCTTAAAAGTGCTCCAAGTGTTTTGATTTTCTTAATTCGAGTCATTAGAATAGTTTAATGTAAAGTATGTAAAGATTCAAGTGTAAGGAGAATTCTCATCCCCTATGATGTATTATTTTGGATGGTAGGGTAAGAGTGTATGAAAAAAAAAAAAAAATCGAAAAAATTTAGAAAAAGAAAAAAAAAATAGAAAAGAAAAAGAGAGAAAAAACATACGGACTACCATCCCCTTTTTATTCTATGTTCATTTTATGTTTTTGTTATTTTTCATTTATTAGCTTAAGTCGAGTCTAGTCTTGGCTTAGCAACGCCATCTTGTACATGTAATTTACTAAGATTGTTAACTCGCCACGAGTAAAATTCCCTTTATCCAACAAAACCGTGTAATTCATATCCCTACACCTAACGTTATAACCCTTTTTAAAGACCTCTTTGATAGTTTATCCTAGGTGCTTACGCCATGTGGTGGAGGTTTGATCCTTTCCCAAGCCTATGGTAATCTATTTTGTTATGACAGGTAGTGAGAGATATCTTCCATTTCCATAATGTTATATTACTTTATTACACCCGAGAGATGTGAGTATCTAAACACTATTTGTGAGGTGCTTGTGTATGACCTCCGTGCTTGTCTATTGGTCTTTAGTGGAACGATTATTTGTTGTAATTACTTTTATATTAGTGTTAAATGACCCCTAACTTGTCTTTTGAGTAGAATAAAAGCTCATTTGCTTGAGGACAAGCAAATCTCAAGTGTAAGGGTATATGATGAGGCGAAAAATGATCCGTTTTTAGGGGGTCATTTAAGCCCGAATCCGACTTTATTTGATCAAATATTGCCCTAAATCGTTCCTTTTGTGATTTTAGGTGTTTGGAGAGTGAATTCTGGAAAAGAGGCTATTTTGGACGTTTTTGGAGCATAAAGTGAAGAAAACGACAAAGTACCAAAAATCCAAGCTGGAAATACAAGGTGACGGCGTCAAGGGTTTGCTCTTGACGGCGTCAGACAAGATGAATATTTTACCGTAGCTGGTGACGGCGTCAGATGGAGAGATGACGGCGTCAAAGTGGCCAAGATTAATTTACCGTAGGTGGTGACAGCGTCACCAAGGCCGTCACAATTGGATCTAGGGCGTCCGAGGAAGTGTATGGCGGCGAGTTGACGGCGTCAGATTTTACTCTTGACGCCGTCAGGACGATTTTCCTATATATAGTTTTCTAGTTTTTTCAAAAAAAAAAAAGGAGAAGTTTTGGTGAAACCCTAAAGACGATTTTGGTGCCTCTTTTACAGGTTTTTCAAGGGTTCCAAACCCTTGAGACCTTGCATTGTAATTGAGATAAGTATACTCTTAATTCAATCAATATGTCTATGTGTTGGTTGTCTATCTTTTGTTCTTATCTTAATTCCACTATGCTAGGCTAGATTTCATTTGTGTTTGCTTAGATCTAATGAAACCTAGATGTTGATTATGTGTTGATTACTTGTCTATTCTTGTTCTTGGATGAATGATATTATATGTTAGGCTTAAGAAAACTGGCAGATCTCCAAATGGTAACATGCTTGAACGTCTTAAGAAACATGAACCGAGGCGTACTAGGTCTTTATTGGTTGTATTTAATGCATGAGCCACTGTTTACAATCCCTATAGTTGTGCTGGGTCATGGTGTAGGAGGAGATAAGAGCTCATAGAGTTGGGGAGTTATGTATGCCACCCCACGAATGGTATTAAGGAATACAATCCGTCATCCATACAAGTGTAACAAGTAATTGACATGTAAAAGATATCTAGGGAGTAATGAAGTCTAAGTAAACACAATTTCTCCAAATACTGCTCACAACCTTAGTTTAATATTAGCGTAATTTCATTTTCATTAGTTTAATTAGTTATAAAGTAGTTTTTGGGTTAGTTGAATAACAACTAATTCCGCCCACTCTTCCAAAACCCGAGATTTTACTTGCTTTCATTAAAATATAAAAACACAAAAAATAATCATCTTTCATCTTTAGACTTTTAATTAGGCTTTCTAATCCTAGCGACACTATTCCTAAGCTGAACGATCAATCCCCCGGTACTTGTCACTATACTATACTACAACGATCAGGTACACTGCCTGGTGGGGGTTGTAAGCCTCGCGAGATCCCTCGAGAGGTAAAGCAAGGTGCGATTCCCACGCATCAGTCGTTGAATGAGTTTTGATTAGGATCATAAGCAAATGAATTATTCGACCCACAAAACAAACAACTCCCGTTTTGGATATCATTACCACATTGTACACATGTACACCAACGACATGGAAAACCGAAAAGCGGCTCACCACAACCGACACAAGGAACAAAATCTGGAGGTGGGACAAGTGGTGTGCTCTTAGAGCTAGCAATTTCCACCACTTCCGTTATGGTCTCGGGTTTTGGTTCTTGATAAACGTGAAGGTTAGGTAAGTCGTTCTTTTCAGTCTCTGCCCTAAGCTCAGCACGTATGCTTGACAAACTTTTGACCGTAAACCGTGAAAGGTTAGGATCAATTCTTGACGGTTTAGGAGCAATTGTGAGCTTAGGTTTTTGGACAACCGTAGGTTGGACGTATTTAGTACTCTCATCGTCAGAGGAAAGTACCGAGTCCTTTGTCACCTTGGTTTCTCGTTCCATTTCCCTCACCGGAGAGGGAATATGAATCGATGGTTCATCATAATCACTACGACATCTCGATATTTTTGACAAGGCCATAAGTTTTTCAATTTTACTCTCAAAGGCCCATTGTTCAAAGAAATCGTGATCGAGAAATGTCATTTAGAATTATACATGAGAGGGGTATAAGAGGGTAGAATCAAACGGATAGAGGGTAAGGAAAAATATTTTTGGGCTTTTATGGAAAAATATGAACAAGGATGGATAAATGTACAATGGAACGAATTCCAAAAGCACTAATCAGCAAACCGTTTAGAAAACAAGGATTGGCTCCAAACAGTCAACCCGAATTGACCAGGTGATGGTCAACAAGGTCAAACTGCCTAGAGTCAATGCTCCGTGGAATATAGTGTTTCCCCGGGTCGTTATGTCCCGACGAGGTGTGGATTGTATTCAAACGGTTTCGTGATCGGGTGAATTTGGACAGGAAAAGGGTTTGTGAATGATCTGACTAAGGAATCTACAAGGAAATAGCTTAAAGAAGCTATATGAATAAGACGGGAAGGTAAGAAAAACCAGAAACGATTTAAACTTAAAAACGCGTACGTTCACGTTTAAATAAAACGTAAACGTACAAAATAAAACGTGAAAAATGAAATCTGAAAACACCCAGGGGGTGAAAATGACTTTTTACAAACTAAAATATAAAAGAAAATTTAAAATGAAAATAAAGTTATTAAAATGATTATTTTAATATTTAAACACTAATTAATTACTTAAAACTATTTTAAATCTAATTTAAAATAAACTATAAATGATAAAGGTTACAAAATAAACTAAAAATTTACAAAAATATTTTCTAAACCACTAATGGAACTTGAAGAAAGTATAAAAGCTAAAAATAAATATTTTTGTCTTTTTATGGTTTTCCTATTAATTAAAAACTAATTATCTTAATTAAATTATTTAAACTAATTTAAATTACAAATAATACTAAATTAACTTAGAAAATTATGGAAAAATTTGTAAAATTATTTTATAACATTTAAAAGCTAGGAAAAATATAAAAAGTAGGTACTAATTTATAAAAATTAATTATGCTATTTAAAACTTAAATATTACTTAATTACTAATAAAACTAATATTAAATCTAATAAATACCAAATGATAAAATAAAAATCTGAAAAATTTACTAAAATTACTTTACTATAAAAGGTAATTAATAAAAATATAAAAATGCCAAGTGCTTAACAAAAATTTGAAAATGAAAATTAAAATTAAATTACATTACATAGAAACTATCACTTAATTTTAAATTGTTTTTTCTTGATTTTTCTTTTACAAACCTATTTTACATCTAAAAACAGAAAACTTTTGTAAAAACAAACTTAATGGAACTCAAAAATAAGCACAATATAAGCCAAATGGTGTGACAGTTGATTTTGGTTGACCAAAACTAGAAAATAGCTTGAACCAGCTTGTGTGGGGCCCACAATGGGTAAAACTGATATAAATAAGCTAATTGGACATGTTAAAGCAGAAAGAAGCCAAAAAGCCCCACAAAATAAACAATAAGCTACCAAATAAGCACTTGGCTTATTGGAACTCAACTGAAAGTGGGACAGCTTTTAGTGGCTAAATTAAGTGGGACGCAGGAGGTACAAGGTCAAACAAAGGGTCAAAATCCCAAGCCTACTAGGAGGGGGGTTTTGAGGAACCAATGAAAAGGCCTGTGGACCACTATGGTAGGCTGCAGCCACCCATAAAGATGGCTGTGTGGTGGTGAGGGTTGTGCAGCAGGGCAGATACTTGCCCTGCAGGTGTGTTTAGGGCAAAGTGGGGCCCAGCAGAAAAATGCTAAAAATGTAACAAAGGTTGGAACATGAAGATGAGCTAGTAGGCAGTAAATGGAAACAAGTTTCACACTCTAAATCTATTCACATAAATCAAAACAATTATTGCAAATTTTGTAAAAACCTGAATTGTTATCTTTGACTTTATGAGGAAACTTTGCTATTTTGAATAAAATGAAGTTTGAGCTTAATTTATGGACTGAATGTGATGAGATAAGCTGAAATAAGTTCAAACCAAGTTAAAACAACAACATATGCATTGATTGGGTGGACTTTGGATCTAAATTCCCCAACAGTGGACTGTTGGGGGGTGGTACTTTGATTTTTTGACTTTTTTTTATAAAAGGGACTTGATTTTTAAACCTTACTTGACCTATCTAAGCCTAATGCACTCTACCTAAATTGAAGCAACATTGAAATAACAACAAGATCACATTGAACTGGGCTAAACCAAACACCCCTTTATATGACAGTTGAGATGTATAATGAAACAATTGAAACAACTAATCCATGAAACTGATCCTAAACATACACTAACATTAACCAAACCTAAATTTACTAAGTTAAACAACAATTGAAGTCAGAAAATATTGAATGCCAAGAAAAATTGAAAGAAGCTTACAATGGCAGTTGACTGAGAAATGGAACCAAGGCTCAAACACACATCCCTATCACTCCCCATGGAGTCCTAAACCCATAAGCAATCCAAAACTAACCATGATTCTGCTTCTGTCTTCTTCCTCAGAGAATTTTTATTTATTTGCTATTTATTTTGATTTTTTATGTTTTTTTAAGTAAAACTACTGTAAGGTCCACTAAATGATTACCAAGCTTCAAAAAGCTTAACAAGTGACTGAATTGAGATAATAGGAAAAAGAAACAGTAACAAATAACAAGTTTCAAGTGAAATGTCAAATTCACTTGAAAAAGCTAAAATTTAAATTGTAACTGAGAAATAGAAACTGAGATACTTAAACTTTAAACTTCCATTGATATGAAAATGTGATACAACATTTAAATTAAGACTGAAATTAAAGGTTTCAACATGAAAATTAAAGAGTACACTACGAATTGGTCTAAAAACATTGACACTCTATTCTTCTCTTTTTCTTGATCTTTATAGTCCCTTGAGTATGTTTCTGACTTTTCCCACACCTCTGAGCCGTTGGATGAGCTTCACACGATCTCAACCCTTCAAAACCAATTTGGCGGGAAAACGGGGTGGGTAAATTTGAGTGGGGTTTGGTGGGCAGTTGGAGTAATAAATGAAGAGGGGGAATTGGAGTGGTGTGGTTGAGTGTTTGGTGGAGTTTGGAGAGGAGGGGGAACATGGTTACTGGAAATTAGGGAGGGTTAATTTGAGGTTAGGGGTGATGAATAGTGATACGGGTTGGGGGTGTTGACTGGGTCAACGAGGGGTGGTATTAAAGGTGGGGTTGGGCCGGTTGGTGATTGGGCTTGGTAATTGGGTTTAAGTTTGTGGATTGGGGTGTATAATAACTAAGGGTCCGTTTGATATAGTATGTAATCACAAGGACCAATATTGTAATTTGGCTAATCATAAGGGACTGAAATGTAAAATTCACAAAGTACTCACAAGGACTAAATTTAACAACATTAGAATATTACAAGGATGAAATTTAATATTTTCCAAAATAAAATACCCGGGGACTAATTTTGCAAATTTCCAAACTGGGGGGACAAAACTTGTAATTTTCTCAAAAATTTCATCCAGGGATTAAAAGTGATTTTTGTAACTTCCCAAGGACCCAAAATGATTTTCCTTTCAAAAATATCCCACCAGGGACCAAATCTGCCAATTATTAAAACTCCAGGGACCAAATTGTAAATTTCCAAAACTTTTCAGATTTTTCACCAAAGGACTAAATATGATAACTTATGATTTCAAAAGGACCTTTGGTGATAATTTTCCATTTTTTTGAATGACCAGGGACTAATTTTGTAATTTTATGAAAGTTGGGGGACTGAAACTGCCAATTTTTCAAACTTTATACGTTTTTCATCTGTTTTTGCTCATTTTGCATCTGAAACATATAAAACACAATTTTGAAATATTTCTTGTATTTTGATGCATTACTGAGTGTTTTTGTATGTTTTGCAGTTCAGATTTGACCAAAAATGAGTGTTTGAGCACTCATCAATGCAATTGAATAAATGGTGGGTGAATTTTTGGATTAAGGGGTAATCAGGCGTAGCCAAAGTTCATTCTCTTCTCCTATTGTCATGGTCAAAAAGAAAGATGGTAGTTGGAGAATGTGTGTTGATTATAGACAGCTCAATAAGTCCACAGTCAAAGATACGTTTCCTATTCATGTTATAAAAGAGTTGATTGATGAATTAAATGGAGCAAAGGTGTTTACTAAGCTTGACTTAAGATCAGGATATCATCAAATCAGAATGAAGGGGAGTGACATTGAGAAAACTACTTTTAGAACTCATGATGGGCACTATGAGTTCCTTGTAATGCCTTTTGGGTTGACTAATGCTCCATTAACCTTCCAATCTTTGATGAATACTCTTTTCAAGCCCTTTCTAAGGAAATTTACTTTGGTTTTCTTCGATGACATACTGATCTATAGTAAGAATATGGAAGATCATGTGCAACATGTGAGAATGGTGTTGCAAGTAATGAGACATCATACTTTGTTTGCCAAACAGTCTAAATGTGCTTTTGTTGTTGAAAAAGTGGAAACAGATGCTTGTGGTAGTGGTATTGGTGCAGTGTTGCAACAAGAAGGACACCCTATTGCTTACTTAAGCAAAGCTTTGTCTGAGAAACATCAAGCTTTATCAATCTATGAGAAGGAGTTTCTTGCTGTGATAATGGCCTTGGAAAATGGAAAGGGTACTTATTAGACAGGCATTTCAAGATCAGGACTGGCCACTTCAGTTTGAAATACCTGTTGGATCAAAGGTTGACCACTCCTTTCCAAATGAAGTGGTTACCAAAATTGTTAGGCTATGATTATGAAATTGAGTACAAGAAAGGTTGTGATAATACTGCAGGTGATGCTTTATCCAGAATTGATAATAAAGCAGAGTTGTCTAGCCTCATTGCTACTACCATTACTAGTGATTTGTTTGATAAAATTAAAGAAAGTTGGAAGTTGGACACTGAGTTGCAAATTGTGATTCAAAAGTTGCAGGCAAATGGTAATGATAAGAGCAAGTATACTTAGACTAATTGTCAACTGAGGAGGAAAGATAAGCTAGTGGTGGGCAATGATGTGGAGTTGAGAAAGCAAATTTTGGGTATTTTCATGTTGATCCAGTGGGTGGTCATTCTCAGAGTCCAAGTTACAATCAAGAATTTGAGCTCGGTAGTCTATTGGAGGAAGATGAGAAGACATGTAAAGCAATGGGTCAGAGAATGTGATACTTGCCAAAGACAAAAGCCATACTTAAGTGCATCACCTAGTATATTACAACCTTTGCTCATACCTCAAAGAGTTTGGAAAGACATCTCCATGGATTTCATAGAAGGTCTACCAAGTTCACAAGGAAAGTCAGCAGTCTTTGTTGTGGTGGACAGAATGAGTAAGTATGCCCACTTTATTGCTTTGAAGCATCCTTTTATAGCAAGTCAAGTTGCTCAGGCTTTCATGGAAAATGTTTACAAGTTACATGGTCTGCCAGAAACAATTGTGAGTGACAGGGATAAGGTATTCTTGAGTCAGTTTTGGCAATATTTGTTCAAGTTGTTGAAGATCAAACTCCAAATGTTAACTGCTTACCATCCTCAAACAGATGGCCAAACAGAGGTGGTGAACAGATGTCTAGAGTGCTTTCTAAGATGCATGACTGGTAAGAGACTGATCGGGGCAAAAGCAGTCAACCAAAGTCAACCACGGACGTGGTCAAGATGGTCAAACAGCTCAGGCCCAATCTCCGTGGAGTACAGTGTATCCCCGGGTTGTTATGTCCTAGCGAGGCGTGCGAAGGTATATAAAACGGGTTTGTGATCGAGTGAATTTTGACAGGAAAGGGTTATGATTGGAGAAATGAAGGAAATATAAAAGAAAATAGTTTAGACAAGCTATTTGAACAATAACGCGAACTAAAATTAACTAGAGACGTTAAAAAAACTAAAAACGTACGTTTAAATTTAAAATAAATGTAAACGTACAAAAATAAAAGTGGATTTTATGCTACGCTAATCCTACGGACTTGCAACTAATTTTCCTACGAACTAGATGACAAAATAAAATTTTAGAAAAAAGAAAAATGAAATTTCAATAAAAATTCTATTTATTATGAATTAATTACTAATTAACACTAATTAATTCAAAATAAATACTAACACTATTTAATTAAATCTGAGATTTTTATAACAATTACTTAATGCTAACAGGAATCTAAGAAAATTATGAAAAGCCTAAGTGCTTAAGTAAAAAGCTGTGAAAATAAGCTAAACTAGTAAATAAGCTTAAAAGGACAAACACATGTTAACCATTAAATCTTGCAAGAGTGTTCTGAAAAAGTCCCTAGGGCATTTGGAAAATGTGTGCTTGTGTGTGTCTGTTTGAGTGGTCAGGTCCTAGGTTCGATTCCCATGAACTACAAATTTTTTTTGCTAACTATTTTTTTTCATTTTTTCTTTTTACAAAACTTTAACACAACTAAAAGTAAGAAATTTTTGTGAAAACACTTTTATTGTAAAGCTCAAAATAAGCTTTTGCAAGCTTATGCTCTCCACAGTTTGGTGTTTCAAGTTTTAGAGTAAATTTTGAACTAGAAAAGTTATCCACATAAGCAATTAAGCTAGAACAAAAGTTCAAGCAGGCAAACACTGCCTCAAACACAAGCAAACAACATCATAACAATGCATAAGAATCAAACATGAACAAGAAATATTCAACAAGCTCAGATCAGCTACTGATGCACATCAGCATACACAAGCAGTAAGGGTCCAAATTTGGTAGTTTGGAGGCCAAAATTAAGCACATGAATAAGCTACAGTGGGCAAACAAATTATGGATGTAACAAGTTGGTACTGCTAGGTTCCCAAATCAACAAGAATCAAGGAAATTGGTCAACAATAGAGCAGGTTATGGTCAATTGAAAACGGGTCAGTGTGGGGTTGGGTTGGTGCAGGGCAGAGCAGGTTCAAACAGGCAACAAAAAGCAACAATTAAGCACTTAAGAAAAAATCTAAAAAATACAACAAAAATAGTCTAAGAAATACAAACTAACAAATATTAAAAATCCAAAATTACAGACCCTAACTCCTAAATATGAGCAAATGAAAAATCCTCCAACTTTGAGCAATTTTTAGAAACTTTGACTTTTTCAATTTTGCAAATGTTGACCAAAATGAATTTTAAATCTTTCTAAATTACTGGATGTGTTGTATTATGCTAACATGAAACTATATTCAACTAGATTAACAAATTTTAAACCTAATATGAGGAGTTGGGGTCCAACAATCCTAACATTTATGCAACTAGAGGAGATCAAAGCAAATTTTGACTTTTAAGTGAATCAGTCAAATTTTTATGACTGATATGTCCTTTCCTAACCTAATGCAGACTAGATATGTATCTAACAAGACATGAGATCAACAAGAGCACTCAAATAGCATTTAACCAAACACCCCTTAATTACCAAGAAAATAAGATTTTCAATGCAAATCAATGATTTAAGCCATTAAACTAATTCACTAGGATCTAATATTATGTAATAAACTTATTGAAGCACAAAATTACAAACTACAATAGCATAACAAGGTTTTATCAAAATGGTACACATGTGACAGTTAAATGGAAATGAGTTGAAAATTTAATACCATGGAGAGAAATGGACATAATACTATCTAATAAGCAATAACAAGCAGCAACAAGCAGTTAAAAACAGAAAATAAACCATACTAAATAGATCTACAGTAAAATCTAAATATTTAGGTTTTAACTTACAAATGATGCATTGTGATCCAAAACAAAAACAAAGTACTCAATACTATCCTACTACCTCCCCTGAGGCACTAATACCACATCAATCCATAATCAACCATAGTCCTTGTTTCTTCTCTTCCATAAACTTATTTTTTATTTATTGACTATTTTTAAGCTATTTTTTTGTATTTTTAGTTTTTATGAGCTAAACTGATTTGAATGTTAAAGAAAACTTGTAAAAGCTTTTTAATGACTTAAATGAACTCACAGGATCCTTAAACAACCACTTTTAACATACTATAAGTAAAATTTGATATTTCATAGTAAAGAAATGGCATAACCTGAATTTGAAATAGAAACTTGAAATTGAACTTTAATAAAGATGAAATTACATTAAAGATGTTTAATACAACTTTCTTGAACTAAAAATTACAATTGAAATGGAAATTATACTAAGGACGATTTAACTACAACTATACTACACTACATAAGCTAACTAATGCCTTCCCTCCCTGATTTTCTTGACTTATAAGGACCCAAGTAGGTCTCTGAGGCTTTCCCATTTCATTCTAGCCCTTGGATGGGGATAAAATCATCTTGGCCGTTCAAACGGATTTTGGCGCCAAAAACATACTGACAACTATTGTTTCTGATAATTTGTATAGAGGTGTAATTATTTGGACTAGGGTGATTTAGAGTGTAGGGGAGGGTTGAGTGTGCAGAGAGGGAGCAGAGGTGTGAAGGTGATGATGGTATTTGGTATTTGCAGGCTAGTAGGGGGCTGAGGTGGAAGATGGAGGTGGTCAAAAGGAAGGTTGACCGGGTGTTTTATAATTAAACATGGGTGTGGAGTTGGGTTGGAAGTGGAGTGGGCCTGGTGTTGTGGGCTTGGGAGATATAAGGGTGGATTGGGTTTAGTAAAAGGGTATTTGATTGGGTAATGGGTTAAGGTTAAAAAAGGTTTATTAGTTTAGGTAAATCATAAGGACCATAAGTGTAATTTCCTAAAAATGAAAGACATTTTCTGCCAAATTTACAAAGTCACCAGAAGGGCCAAAATTTTCCCTTCTTTAATTACCTAAGGACCTTTGATGTTTGCTTTCCAAAATTAAACCACCGGGGATCATTTCTGCCAAAAATCAAACTTGAGGGGTGATGACGTACCCTCCGCTCTGCTAGCGAGCGTTACCGTCACTCTGGTACTTAGCTTACCATTTGCACAAAAGGTAATGATGTACCCTCCTAAAGTATGAAGTCTATACCTTCGTCCTACACATAATGGTGGCGTAAAGTCATTCATAATGGCTACCGCAAGGGAATTCGCCAACCTTCACCCAAAACACTCATAGTGTCTAACCTCTGTCGCGGTTAGGAGGGGACCTCCATCATGGTTAGCAGGGGCCCTCCATCACGGTTTGCAGGGGCCCTCCATTACGGTTAGCAGGGGCCCTCCTTCACTGTTTGGAGGGGCCTCCATCACTGTTCGAAGGGGCTCTCCATCACGGTTCGAAGGGGCCCTCCATCACTGTTCGAAGGGGCCCTCCGTCACGGTTAGGAGGGGCCTGACCTGGTCTTACCCACTTCCCCTCTTTCTCCTTAGCCTTCCCGCTAAACTAGGAAGAGTGGGGCACTAAGCCCTAGTGGTTACCACAAATCATGGGACGCCCCCATGATCTCCTAAAATCATGGGACACCCCCATGATCTCCTAAAAACGTGCAAAACACTCTCCAAGACTGTTTCTTCACCTATAAATAGCCTTGGACGAGTCACAAGTATGGTATGCAATCTCTCTCACCTTACTTTACTACGTTTACACTTAAAATCTCATACCGATCACGTATTCACACGCCAGAGGTGGTTCGCAGGGTCCAACCCCTGCGCAATCACTTAACGTAGTGTTTTCGTATTTCTTATTTCAGGTTATCTTGCACTCGGCATCACCACCATCACCCCCAATTCTGTTAATCACCATCAACGGCCTGGTATGTGCATCTATTTGTACAATTAGTGGCGCCATCCGTGGGACACGCAACAATAAGTCCCGTTTTACCGAGTCAAATAACCGTTTTCCATAAATAACGGTTAATCTCAACCGCAATTCCCTACATCCTTGTTACTACATGGAAACACCACTAAAGTCTCCACTTTTATCTCATATTATGGCTTGTGTTATGATTCGAATTGGAGAAGAAGGGGCCTTTCTTTCAGTTCGTTTTATGAAGAAGGCCCAAATTCAAAAGCCTTCATATGGGCTTCTATTTCAGTTCGTTCTATGAAGAAGGCCCTAATTCAAGAGCCTTCATATGGGCTTCTATTTTAGTTCATTCTATGAAGAAGGCCCAAATTCAAGAGCCTCCATTGGGCCTCTGTTTCAATTCGTTTTATGAAGAAGGCCCAAATTCAAGAGCCTTCATATGGGCTTCTATTTCAGTTCGTTTTATGAAAAAGGCCCAAATTCAAGAGCCTTCATATGGACTTCTATTTCAGTTCGTTTTACGAAGAAGGTTCAAATTCAGTAACCTTCATAGGGGCCTCCTTCTGGGTTCATTTTACGAAGAAGGTTCAAATTCAATAACCTTCGTAGGGGCCTCCTTCTGGGTTCATTTTACGAAGAAAGTTCAAATTCAGTAACCTTCGTAGGGGCCTACTTTTGGGGTCATTTTAAGAAGAAGGTTCTGTTGATATAAATAATGTTTAAAAAGGTTATTAATATCTCTCAATAAACCTATGTTTTGATAATCACAAAACTTAAATCAAATTAAGTCAAGATTAAGAAGTAAACAAGTATTTGGTGACAAATATTTACTTCTACATCTAATATCACTTAAGGTATGCATAAACTAAGCATCTTATGCATTACATGATCAAAGGAAATTTTGTCTTAAGACATAACATCTTATAAAATGATATAACATTTTATATATATTTGTAAATCATTTTTGGTAATGCTATATTAAACCACAAAGATATGATTTCAAATTTCCAACCAAAAAGGGCAAATTTTATCCAGAAAAACTTTTCCAACGTTCAGGAGGGCGGCCCCCTTAATTTTACTAGGCGGCCCCCTTAATGATTAAGGGGACCGGCCCCTAATTAAGGGGACCGGCACGCTCCCGAACAGTAAAATCTGGCCCTATAAATATTGGATCATTTCAGACATTTTCCTCACCTTTTTGCACTATAAACTTTCTGATCCAACCTCCATTTCTAGATCTAAAATCCTTTGATCATATAATTCATAAGTCTTTGTTTCCAAGTGATCCAAAGCTTCATCCATTCAAGTGTAAGAAGAAGAACACTTCTCTACATCCATCTAATTGTAGTAGTGTTGTGAATAGCTAGTTTCATATTGTAGTTGTGTTAGATTTTTGTAAAAGTGTTGTGTAAATTTGTTGATTGTAGAAACTAGGTGTGTTGTAAAGTAGTTTAGTAGTTGTGAATTAGTTGTGCATAGAAGAAGGTGTGAAGTTGTGAAGGTGTGAAGAAGGTGTGAAGCCTTGAAGAAGTTGTGAAGTTGTGAAGAAGGGGTGAAGCCTTGAAGAAGTCGTGAGATTGGTTCTAGCTACGATTAGAACTCGACATTTAGCTTAGTGTCGTTAACTCGTATAAGCCAAGGTGTGTAAGGTTTCTCCACCATAAGGAGTTTGTTGACATAGTGAAGAAAACTCTCGAGTGTGGTACTCGGGGAGTGGAGTAGGGCAAGGAAGGTGTCCTTGTAGCCGAACCACTATAAATTCGCGTGTCGTGGTTTGATCTTTCTAACTCTATCTTTTCTTCATTACATTTCAATACTTTCATTATTACATTAGAATTGCTTATATTGGTTGTCATTTGAATTCACTTGAGATCGAATCGAAAGTTTTTAATAAGCTACAAAATATTTTTGATAATAAACTTTTAAAAGGACGTAAAACTATTCAACCCTCCTTCTAGTTTTCCACAGGTTCAAATTCAATAACCTTCGTAGGGGCCTCCTTATAGGTTCATTTTACGAAGAAGGTACAAATTCAGTAACCTTCATAGGGGCCGCCTTCTGGGTTCATTTTACGAAGAAGGTTCAAATTCAGTAACCTTCATATCATTTTACGAAGAAGGTTCAAATTCAATAACCTTTGTAGGGGCCTCCTTCTGGGTTCATTTTACGAAGAAAGTTCAAATTCAGTAACCTTCATAGGGGCTTCCTTTTGGGTTCGTTTTACGAAGAAAGTTCAATCTCAATAAACTTCATATGAGCCTCTGTTTGGGTTTCTATTATGAAGAAGGAGCCTCTGTTTGGTGTTCATTTTATGAAGAAGGTTCAAATTCAACAACTTTCATATGGACCTCTGTTTGGGTTCGTTATACGAAGAAAGTTCAATCTCAATAACCTTCGTATGAGCCTCTGTTTGGGTTTCTATTATGAAGAATGAGCCTCTGTTTGGGTTCATTTTAATGAAGCAAAAATGGTTATTTATAATGCGCTACCATGTAAAGAGTACGAAAGGATCTTTATGTGTGAAACCGCAAAAGAAATTTGGAACTCTTTACTAATAACTCACCAAGGTAATAGTCAAGTCAAAGACAATAAGATAGATCTACTTGTTCAACAATATGAGCAATTCACGATTCCGGAAGAGGAATCAATTGATAATGCTTTTGCTAGATTTAACACTATCATCACAAGTTTAAAAGCACTTGATGAGAATTTTTCTAGTAAGAATTTTGTTAGGAAGTTTCTTAGGGCTCTTCATCCAAAATGGCGAGCTAAAGTGACGGCTATTGAAGAATCGAAGAATTCGTCAACATTGCAACTTGATGAATTAATTGGAAATCTAAAAGTTTACGAAGTTATCATTAAGAAGGATTCTGAAATGGTCAAAGAAAAACGAGAGCAAAGCAAGTCAATCGCCTTGAAAGCTAGAAAGGAATCTAGTATCGAAGATAGCTCATCTTCCGAAAGTGATGACGAAGAATACGCCATGGCCGTAAGAGATTTCAAGAAATTCTTCAAAAGGCGAGGAAGATTCGTAAGACAACCGCATGATGAAAAGAAAACATTTCAAAAGAGTAAGGATGACAAGAACAACAAGATTGAAAGAAAATGTTTCAAGTGTGGTGATCTAAATCACCTCATCGGAAAATGTCCAATGATGACAAGAGATCAAAATCAAAGAGCTTTTGTTGGAGGCGCTTGGACTGATAGTGATGAAGATGAGAAAGAAACGACAAAAGAAGAGAAGTGTCTCATCGCGAATACATCAAATGAGGTACGTTCCGAAACCGAATATTTTAGTGATGAAAGTTTATCATTAGATGAAAAAGATCTAGATAATGAATATAATAGGCTATGCAAATTAGGACAACTAGTAATGGCTAAAAACAAATCACTAAAATACATAAACAATCAATTGGAAAATGAAGTACTTGAACTAAAAATTAAAATACATCAACTTGAAAAAGGTAAAGAAATTTTTGAAGAATGTAAATCATGTCAAGTGCTTAAAGGTGAAAACAAAATACTTAGGGAAGAAATTCGCAAACTTAACAAATTTGAAAATAGTAGTCACTCACTTAGTAAAATAATAAGTATTCAAAGAACATCCGGAGATAAAACCGGTTTAGGATTTAACTCAAATGAAGCTTCAACAAGTGAGATTAAAAATGTCAAATTCGAAAATGAACCTAAAGAACAAAAACCTCTAAAATCTAATCCTAAGTATATAATTATAAATGATAGAAAAATACCTCTGGCCAACAATGAAGAAGTAAAAGCTTTTTATAAACCGTCTTTGAAAAAACGTGGTAGGATCTTCTAAATCTAAGACAAGATCTAAAACACCACCACCTAGAAAATCAAATAATCCTAATCCTAGGTCTAAAACACCTCAACCAAGAAGAAATCAAAATAGGCAAAACTATAATAACAATAGTAATCAAATGTGGAACTACCAACAAAGCTACAATCCTTGGGGTATACTACCACCTTTCATGCATCCTAGTCAAATGTTAAACATGTTTGGACCAAACAACTTTGGACCAAAGAGACAATGGGGATCGAATGGCTAGACGAATATTCCTTAAAGCTATCTTGAAGTTTCTCTCAACATAGACTTTTTCAAAGTCTATATATCATCTTGATGATTTTGAAGACCACCGGGTACGCCATTCTTTCATAACTCATTGCCATGCTTAGATAAATACGCTTTAGTTGATTACATTGTTTGCATAGATATAGCTTGCCTTCTTCTCTCTACTTGTTCGATCATATATATACTTATATATATATATATATATATATATATATATATATATATATATATATATATATATATATATATATATATATATATATATATATATATATATATATAATTGCTTGCACATAACCTAGATACGTCATTAGTTGACTTTCTAGAACTCCAGGAAATTGTTCTTTATCGAACCCTTTCCTTCCCCCCCTCGCGTTATTCTATTAAGTGCTCTTTTAGGAGACTCATGATGATGAAGGGATATGAGTCAAGTGGACTTTTATCATGCAAGAACGCCTTCGCACGTGAACACTATGGATGAAACAAACTCCTCTAGCCGACGTTATCCTATCTCCGCTACTATCTTTCAAACCTCACCCATCAACCCATTTTTCACTCACACTTATACTTATATATATATATATATATATATATATATATATATATATATATATATATATATATATATATATATATATATATATATATATATATATATATATATATATATATATATATATATATATATACACTTATTCACATATTCCCGAACACACCTCAAACCCTTCATCAACTTAACACTTTGATCATTTTATCCAAAATTGTCAAAGGTATATTTTAATTATCGAAACGGTAATTAAAAATTGTTAAGAATTTTATCATCGTGCTAATAAACGTTTACGTATTTTTGATATATTATAAACCTAATTATATACGTATAAATATTTTTGTTCCAGAAACTAATTCCGCGAAATTTGGAAAATTTCAAAGGCGGCCCCCTTAAAGATTAAGGGAACCGACTTTTTATCGAGGGCGGTCCCCTTAATGTTTAAGGGGACCGGCCATCTGACATTTCCAAATACGTTTTCCACCTTATTTGCATTCCTAAACACTCCATTTGCTCATTCATCTCTTTCCCATTGCTGCTGAGTACGAACCAAAACACCCAAAACCATCAAAATCCTCCATCATATCACCAATCCGGGGTTGTTTCGCAAGGGGCAAACATCAACCAAACATATAACAACATCTTTTGTAAGTTTTCCAACATGCATTTCATCACATTTCATTCGATTTGGTTTCTAATCAATAATTATGCATTTTATTAAAATTTATTTTAATTCGAATTTTAAGTGCAATAGAAGCTAGAAATTGAACTACCAAATGCTTCCCATAGGATTAGAATGATGTATTGCAACTCAAATTTCGTATAACATATCATTTTGTCAAAATCATTAATCGCCCATAAACCCTTGTTAAATTTTACTTTTCAAGAGGCACATTGTTGATATAACTCTTAAAAACTACTTAAAACTTACTACATTACGCTGTTTTAATGTTCTAAACAATCAAAACATACTTTTAAATTTGTTATAAAATGGTTCATGAAGACAACATGGGCGTTTGGTTCATGAACAAACTATAACTATATGTAGTTATTTGAAACTTAAAACTAGTTCATAAAACTTGTTAATACTACTAGAATGAATAGACGTCATCAAGATATATAATCAATATATATATATTGATGTTTTAGGATATTTTTATCTAGTTAAGGGAGCGTTTGGTTTATCTCAAAAATGATATTTTTGAAAACTAAAATTCGCATTTTAATCTTTTAAACAAACTTATGTTGTGTCAAACTCTTATGAAATGGAAGATATATAATCTAATATATATCTAGCCTTATTTCGAAATGAATTATGATATCATACTCTTTGTATTATATATTCTAAACGAGTTTAAAATCAAAATAAAAGGAACATCATGAAACTACTTCATTGAATATTTTTTTTGTGTCGAAGTAGAATCTCGTTCCACATATAGTGCATATAATTATATAAATATATATAACATATGCATGATAGTTGTTTTTATATTAATTTTATTTTTGTTGTTATATTGTTTAGGTGAAAATGCCTAAGACCACGGTTGGTGATGTCTCCAAAACCAAAAAATACATTCCAAATGTCTCTTCTACTCCCGGCATGTCTCCTTAAGTTGCATGTTTCTATCGTCCTATTGAAAATAGAAACATTCACGAAGGACGAATTGTCGATCCATCTTTCTATGAAAATGATCAAACCGAACGAATGTTCACCAATATTCGTTTTCAATGTCTTTTCCAAATCAACGAACCTATCATTCCTCGTTTTATCCTCGACTTCTATAGCCAAGTAACGGTGCAAACCGATCCCTATGGTCATCTCCTCATTTCCTTCATGATTCAAAATCAATTCATCACTCTTACTCTTGCTCAATTTGGACAAATTCTTAGAATCCCATTTAACGGCCAAGCCGTTTTCTCAAATGAATGGGATCTTTCCACTCTTGAAAGAAATCGTCCTCAGGATGGCCCCTACTATTCTGAGATTCCTAGTCCTGAAGACATTCGTCGAATGCTTGAACTAGAACGTCGTACGACTAGTCGAGTAATCAAGTCGAAGAATGTCGATATTCATGCCAATCAAATCCTCCTCAAAGAGCTAAGCCAAGATATGAAGAAGTGGGAAGAACTCATTCGAGAGAATGCATTTGGTACTGGTGGTCACCGTGATCATGTCACGGCGAGCATTGCCCACATGTTATATTATGTAATTGCTGAAGAGCAATACAATTTGGCTTATCTTTTTATCCATCGAATCATGTCCGCCAAGAATACCCCAAATGCCAATCTTCCTTACGGTATGTTCCTTACACAACTTTATCGTTATGTCATGGAACATTACCCTCATCTTCAAAGAGATTAGTACGTTCAAATCCTTCCTACCTTGAACCAACTCACTCTTGTTCGTACTCGTCGTCCTCGTAGTGACAAAGGAAAATCTCGTGTTCCTTTGTACTCTAGGCCTCGTGGTTCTACATCTCATCGTGATGACGATGATGATGAGGAAGAAAACACCTCACGTGTTAGTACTCCATCCCCCACGACCTTTGTTGAAGATCTTTCCGATATTGATGATACCGAGTATCAAATTCCTCTTCCTCATGAATGTACCGATGAGCTTCTCTTCACTCGTCAAACGTCTATCATCAATCGTCAACAACAAATGCATGAAGAACTTCGAGGAGGCTTCAAATGCGTTGGGAAGATGTTTAGGAAGATGCTTGGAAAGAAGAAGAAGTAGGAGATATTGACATATTGCTACTTGTTATTACTTGGTTCTATTTGACATTTGTATGATTTGCTATTTGTCCGATTTATTCGGAAATACTTGTGTTATTTCTTGTTTATCTCTTGAATGATATTTAGACTTTAATTGTTATCATGCTACTATCTTAATGTTATGCCATGCTTATTTTCAAAATGGATTATAATATGTTTATTTGCATGCAATTTGGTTTTATATATATATATATATATATATATATATATATATATATATATATCATCATTCCTAGAGTATATACTTCTAATAGAGCTTGCTGGGAAAACACACTTGAAAAATCACCAAATTCTGCAAATTTTGGGTTTCTGGTCGTCTGGGAAAACACCAGATGGGCGGCCCCCTTAATTCCCTTGGCGGTCCCCTTAATTATTAAGGGGGCCGGCATACAATTAAGGGGACCGACCATCTGGAACTGGATTCACTGTTTTCTTTTGCATCTTGTGAACCCTTTCTCTAGTTTCAGCTACCATTTCCCATTTTAACCCAACTGATTTTAGAATCTCATTCAACCATTTCAAATACATACCTAAATCAACCATTTCCGTACTATAAATTCCCTCCACAATCACCATTCTTCATCTCATCATTCATCATCTAAATCATCATGACTCCACCAAACACCTCACACTCCAAAGCCTCCAAGAAACAAAAACTTGTGGTCATCCCCCCAAAACAACTCTTCATTGACTTAACAAATGAAGACAACAAAACACCATCACCTCCACCCAAATGCTCATCCCCAAGTGCACCCAATGCACCATCTAAAAGACCTTCCACTCATGGAACTTCCTCATCCTCCATACCCTCAACCTCATTAATCAATGACTACATCAACTCACACTTGTCACCACAAGTATCATCACCACTTCCTACACAAGAACCCATGTCCACCCATCTTCCCATCTCACATTCACCAATAACACCACTTGATGCTCATCTCTCATCTCCACCAATTACACCACCATTCTTTGCCAATCCCGTGCCTTGGAGGATACTTGAATCCCATGCGGATACTTGTCTTTGTTGCATCCACAACCGCACGGTCATCTTTGGCCTTAGAGATGAAATTCAATATATGTTTTCATATATTGAACATTTGCTTACCAACCCACCACCACCACCAACTCCACCATCCTCTCCAATCATTCCTCCACCATAAATCTCACCCATTCCTTCACCATCACCATCATGCTCTCCTAATTAAGCATTTCATATGCTTAATAAATAAAGTCTCTACCACCCTTTTGCTTGCAAGCTCTATGAAGACCATGTACTTTATGCATGATGATGTATTTTCCTAGTTGTTTATTTGTGAATTAGCTTTTCTACTTGTAATTCAAATTGCTACTTGTATGTTGTGTCTTGACACAACCAATTATTTAATATGAATGCTTTCTTTTCAAACATGCTTTATTTTTTTTATCACCTTATACATGTTTGCATGCATATACTTGTGCTTCTAATATTTTTTTTTGCAAAGCATTCCATAGCTCGTTCTCTTGGTGCCCCCAAACGAGGGGGAGTACACATCAAGGGGAGATTTCTACCCGTCAATTTTTCTCGTTTGAAAATTGTCGGCATAACCTTTTTGATTCTACAAAAAGGGGGAGAAGTAAATATAAACTCACTAAAATACTTGTTTAAAAATTAATTTTTGAGTTAATGAGTTTAAGTTTTGTAATCATCAAAAAGGGGGAGATTGTTGATATAAATAATGTTTAAAAAGGTTATTAATATCTCTCAATAAACCTATGTTTTGATAATCACAAAACTTAAATCAAATTAAGTCAAGATTAAGAAGTAAACAAGTATTTGGTGACAAATATTTACTTCTACATCTAATTTCACTTAAGGTATGCATAAACTAAGCATCTTATGCATTGCATGATCAAAGGAAATTTTGTCTTAAAACATAACATCTTATAAAATGATATAAACATTTTATATATATTTGTAAATCATTTTTGGTAATGCTATATTAAACCACAAAGATATGATTTCAAATTTCCAACCAAAAAGGGCAAATTTTATCCAGAAAAACTTTTCCAACGTTCAGGAGGGCGACCCCCTTAATTTTACTAGGCGGCCCCCTTAATGATTAAGGGGACCGGCCCCTAATTAAGGGGACCGGCACGCTCCCGAACAGTAAAATCTGGCCCTATAAATATTGGATCATTTCAGACATTTTCCTCACCTTTTTGCACTATAAACTTTCTGATCCAACCTCCATTTCTAGATCTAAAATCCTTTGATCATATAATTCATAAGTCTTTGTTTCCAAGTGATCCAAAGCTTCATCCATTCAAGTGTAAGAAGAAGAACACTTCTCTACATCCATCTAATTGTAGTAGTGTTGTGAATAGCTAGTTTCATATTGTAGTTGTGTTAGATTTTTGTAAAAGTGTTGTGTAAATTTGTTGATTGTAGAAACTAGGTGTGTTGTAAAGTAGTTTAGTAGTTGTGAATTAGTTGTGCATAGAAGAAGGTGTGAAGTTGTGAAGGTGTGAAGAAGGTGTGAAGCCTTGAAGAAGTTGTGAAGTTGTGAAGAAGGGGTGAAGCCTTGAAGAAGTCGTGAGATTGGTTCTAGCTACGATTAGAACTCGACATTTAGCTTAGTGTCGTTAACTCGTATAAGCCAAGGTGTGTAAGGTTTCTCCACCATAAGGAGTTTGTTGACATAGTGAAGAAAACTCTCGAGTGTGGTACTCGGGGAGTGGAGTAGGGCAAGGAAGGTGTCCTTGTAGCCGAACCACTATAAATTCGCGTGTCGTGGTTTGATCTTTCTAACTCTATCTTTTCTTCATTACATTTCAATACTTTCATTATTACATTAGAATTGCTTATATTGGTTGTCATTTGAATTCACTTGAGATCGAATCGAAAGTTTTTAATAAGCTACAAAATATTTTTGATAATAAACTTTTAAAAGGACGTAAAACTATTCAACCCTCCTTCTAGTTTTCCACAGGTTCAAATTCAATAACCTTCGTAGGGGCCTCCTTATAGGTTCATTTTACGAAGAAGGTACAAATTCAGTAACCTTCATAGGGGCCGCCTTCTGGGTTCATTTTACGAAGAAGGTTCAAATTCAGTAACCTTCATATCATTTTACGAAGAAGGTTCAAATTCAATAACCTTTGTAGGGGCCTCCTTCTGGGTTCATTTTACGAAGAAAGTTCAAATTCAGTAACCTTCATAGGGGCTTCCTTTTGGGTTCGTTTTACGAAGAAAGTTCAATCTCAATAAACTTCATATGAGCCTCTGTTTGGGTTTCTATTATGAAGAAGGAGCCTCTGTTTGGTGTTCATTTTATGAAGAAGGTTCAAATTCAACAACTTTCATATGGACCTCTGTTTGGGTTCGTTATACGAAGAAAGTTCAATCTCAATAACCTTCGTATGAGCCTCTGTTTGGGTTTCTATTATGAAGAATGAGCCGCTGTTTGGGTTCATTTTAATGAAGCAAAAATGGTTATTTATAATGCGCTACCATGTAAAGAGTACGAAAGGATCTTTATGTGTGAAACCGCAAAAGAAATTTGGAACTCTTTACTAATAACTCACCAAGGTAATAGTCAAGTCAAAGACAATAAGATAGATCTACTTGTTCAACAATATGAGCAATTCACGATTCCGGAAGAGGAATCAATTGATAATGCTTTTGCTAGATTTAACACTATCATCACAAGTTTAAAAGCACTTGATGAGAATTTTTCTAGTAAGAATTTTGTTAGGAAGTTTCTTAGGGCTCTTCATCCAAAATGGCGAGCTAAAGTGACGGCTATTGAAGAATCGAAGAATTCGTCAACATTGCAACTTGATGAATTAATTGGAAATCTAAAAGTTTACGAAGTTATCATTAAGAAGGATTCTGAAATGGTCAAAGAAAAATGAGAGCAAAGCAAGTCAATCGCCTTGAAAGCTAGAAAGGAATCTAGTATCGAAGATAGCTCATCTTCCGAAAGTGATGACGAAGAATACGCCATGGCCGTAAGAGATTTCAAGAAATTCTTCAAAAGGCGAGGAAGATTCGTAAGACAACCGCATGATGAAAAGAAAACATTTCAAAAGAGTAAGGATGACAAGAACAACAAGATTGAAAGAAAATGTTTCAAGTGTGGTGATCTAAATCACCTCATCGGAAAATGTCCAATGATGACAAGAGATCAAAATCAAAGAGCTTTTGTTGGAGGCGCTTGGACTGATAGTGATGAAGATGAGAAAGAAACGACAAAAGAAGAGAAGTGTCTCATCGCGAATACATCAAATGAGGTACGTTCCGAAACCGAATATTTTAGTGATGAAAGTTTATCATTAGATGAAAAAGATCTAGATAATGAATATAATAGGCTATGCAAATTAGGACAACTAGTAATGTCTAAAAACAAATCACTAAAATACATAAACAATCAATTGGTAAATGAAGTACTTGAACTAAAAATTAAAATACATCAACTTGAAAAAGGTAAAGAAATTTTTGAAGAATGTAAATCATGTCAAGTGCTTAAAGGTGAAAACAAAATACTTATGGAAGAAATTCGCAAACTTAACAAATTTGAAAATAGTAGTCACTCACTTAGTAAAATAATAAGTATTCAAAGAACATCCGGAGATAAAACCGGTTTAGGATTTAACTCAAATGAAGCTTCAACAAGTGAGATTAAAAATGTCAAATTCGAAAATGAACCTAAAGAACAAAAACCTCTAAAATCTAATCCTAAGTATATAATTATAAATGATAGAAAAATACCTCTGGCCAACAATGAAGAAGTAAAAGCTTTTTATAAACCGTCTTTGAAAAAACGTGGTAGGATCTTCTAAATCTAAGACAAGATCTAAAACACCACCACCTAGAAAATCAAATAATCCTAATCCTAGGTCTAAAACACCTCAACCAAGAAGAAATCAAAATAGGCAAAACTATAATAACAATAGTAATCAAATGTGGAACTACCAACAAAGCTACAATCCTTGGGGTATACTACCACCTTTCATGCATCCTAGTCAAATGTTAAACATGTTTGGACCAAACAACTTTGGACCAAAGAGACAATGGGGATCGAATGGCTAGACGAATATTCCTTAAAGCTATCTTGAAGTTTCTCTCAACATAGACTTTTTCAAAGTCTATATATCATCTTGATGATTTTGAAGACCACCGGGTACGCCATTCTTTCATAACTCATTGCCATGCTTAGATAAATACGCTTTAGTTGATTACATTGTTTGCATAGATATAGCTTGCCTTCTTCTCTCTACTTGTTCGATCATATATATACTTATATATATATATATATATATATATATATATATATATATATATATATATATATATATATATATATATATATATATATATATATATATATATATATATATATATATATATATAATTGCTTGCATATAACCTAGATACGTCATTAGTTGACTTTCTAGAACTCCAGGAAATTGTTCTTTATCGAACCCTTTCCTTCCCCCCCTCGCGTTATTCTATTAAGTGCTCTTTTAGGAGACTCATGATGATGAAGGGATATGAGTCAAGTGGACTTTTATCATGCAAGAACGCCTTCGCACGTGAACACTATGGATGAAACAAACTCCTCTAGCCGACGTTATCCTATCTCCGCTACTATCTTTCAAACCTCACCCATCAACCCATTTTTCACTCACACTTATACTTATATATATATATATATATATATATATATATATATATATATATATATATATACACTTATTCACATATTCCCGAACACACCTCAAACCCTTCATCAACTTAACACTTTGATCATTTTATCCAAAATTGTCAAAGGTATATTTTAATTATCGAAACGGTAATTAAAAATTGTTAAGAATTTTATCATCGTGCTAATAAACGTTTACGTATTTTTGATATATTATAAACCTAATTATATACGTATAAATATTTTTGTTCCAGAAACTAATTCCGCGAAATTTGGAAAATTTCAAAGGCGGCCCCCTTAAAGATTAAGGGAACCGACTTTTTATCGAGGGCGGTCCCCTTAATGTTTAAGGGGACCGGCCATCTGACATTTCCAAATACGTTTTCCACCTTATTTGCATTCCTAAACACTCCATTTGCTCATTCATCTCTTTCCCATTGCTGCTGAGTACGAACCAAAACACCCAAAACCATCAAAATCCTCCATCATATCACCAATCCGGGGTTGTTTCGCAAGGGGCAAACATCAACCAAACATATAACAACATCTTTTGTAAGTTTTCCAACATGCATTTCATCACATTTCATTCGATTTGGTTTCTAATCAATAATTATGCATTTTATTAAAATTTATTTTAATTCGAATTTTAAGTGCAATAGAAGCTAGAAATTGAACTACCAAATGCTTCCCATAGGATTAGAATGATGTATTGCAACTCAAATTTCGTATAACATATCATTTTGTCAAAATCATTAATCGCCCATAAACCCTTGTTAAATTTTACTTTTCAAGAGGCACATTGTTGATATAACTCTTAAAAACTACTTAAAACTTACTACATTACGCTGTTTTAATGTTCTAAACAATCAAAACATACTTTTAAATTTGTTATAAAATGGTTCATGAAGACAACATGGGCGTTTGGTTCATGAACAAACTATAACTATATGTAGTTATTTGAAACTTAAAACTAGTTCATAAAACTTGTTAATACTACTAGAATGAATAGACGTCATCAAGATATATAATCAATATATATATATTGATGTTTTAGGATATTTTTATCTAGTTAAGGGAGCGTTTGGTTTATCTCAAAAATGATATTTTTGAAAACTAAAATTCGCATTTTAATCTTTTAAACAAACTTATGTTGTGTCAAACTCTTATGAAATGGAAGATATATAATCTAATATATATCTAGCCTTATTTCGAAATGAATTATGATATCATACTCTTTGTATTATATATTCTAAACGAGTTTAAAATCAAAATAAAAGGAACATCATGAAACTACTTCATTGAATATTTTTTTTGTGTCGAAGTAGAATCTCGTTCCACATATAGTGCATATAATTATATAAATATATATAACATATGCATGATAGTTGTTTTTATATTAATTTTATTTTTGTTGTTATATTGTTTAGGTGAAAATGCCTAAGACCACGGTTGGTGATGTCTCCAAAACCAAACAATACATTCCAAATGTCTCTTCTACTCCCGGCATGTCTCCTTAAGTTGCATGTTTCTATCGTCCTATTGAAAATAGAAACATTCACGAAGGACGAATTGTCGATCCATCTTTCTATGAAAATGATCAAACCGAACGAATGTTCACCAATATTCGTTTTCAATGTCTTTTCCAAATCAACGAACCTATCATTCCTCGTTTTATCCTCGACTTCTATAGCCAAGTAACGGTGCAAACCGATCCCTATGGTCATCTCCTCATTTCCTTCATGATTCAAAATCAATTCATCACTCTTACTCTTGCTCAATTTGGACAAATTCTTAGAATCCCATTTAACGGCCAAGCCGTTTTCTCAAATGAATGGGATCTTTCCACTCTTGAAAGAAATCGTCCTCAGGATGGCCCCTACTATTCTGAGATTCCTAGTCCTGAAGACATTCGTCGAATGCTTGAACTAGAACGTCGTACGACTAGTCGAGTAATCAAGTCGAAGAATGTCGATATTCATGCCAATCAAATCCTCCTCAAAGAGCTAAGCCAAGATATGAAGAAGTGGGAAGAACTCATTCGAGAGAATGCATTTGGTACTGGTGGTCACCGTGATCATGTCACGGCGAGCATTGCCCACATGTTATATTATGTAATTGCTGAAGAGCAATACAATTTGGCTTATCTTTTTATCCATCGAATCATGTCCGCCAAGAATACCCCAAATGCCAATCTTCCTTACGGTATGTTCCTTACACAACTTTATCGTTATGTCATGGAACATTACCCTCATCTTCAAAGAGATTAGTACGTTCAAATCCTTCCTACCTTGAACCAACTCACTCTTGTTCGTACTCGTCGTCCTCGTAGTGACAAAGGAAAATCTCGTGTTCCTTTGTACTCTAGGCCTCGTGGTTCTACATCTCATCGTGATGACGATGATGATGAGGAAGAAAACACCTCACGTGTTAGTACTCCATCCCCCACGACCTTTGTTGAAGATCTTTCCGATATTGATGATACCGAGTATCAAATTCCTCTTCCTCATGAATGTACCGATGAGCTTCTCTTCACTCGTCAAACGTCTATCATCAATCGTCAACAACAAATGCATGAAGAACTTCGAGGAGGCTTCAAATGCGTTGGGAAGATGTTTAGGAAGATGCTTGGAAAGAAGAAGAAGTAGGAGATATTGACATATTGCTACTTGTTATTACTTGGTTCTATTTGACATTTGTATGATTTGCTATTTGTCCGATTTATTCGGAAATACTTGTGTTATTTCTTGTTTATCTCTTGAATGATATTTAGACTTTAATTGTTATCATGCTACTATCTTAATGTTATGCCATGCTTATTTTCAAAATGGATTATAATATGTTTATTTGCATGCAATTTGGTTATATATATATATATATATATATATATATATATATATATATATATATATATATATATATATATATATATATATATATATATATATATATATATATATATATCATCATTCCTAGAGTATATACTTCTAATAGAGCTTGCTGGGAAAACACACTTGAAAAATCACCAAATTCTGCAAATTTTGGGTTTCTGGTCGTCTGGGAAAACACCAGATGGGCGGCCCCCTTAATTCCCTTGGCGGTCCCCTTAATTATTAAGGGGGCCGGCATACAATTAAGGGGACCGACCATCTGGAACTGGATTCACTGTTTTCTTTTGCATCTTGTGAACCCTTTCTCTAGTTTCAGCTACCATTTCCCATTTTAACCCAACTGATTTTAGAATCTCATTCAACCATTTCAAATACATACCTAAATCAACCATTTCCGTACTATAAATTCCCTCCACAATCACCATTCTTCATCTCATCATTCATCATCTAAATCATCATGACTCCACCAAACACCTCACACTCCAAAGCCTCCAAGAAACAAAAACTTGTGGTCATCCCCCCAAAACAACTCTTCATTGACTTAACAAATGAAGACAACAAAACACCATCACCTCCACCCAAATGCTCATCCCCAAGTGCACCCAATGCACCATCTAAAAGACCTTCCACTCATGGAACTTCCTCATCCTCCATACCCTCAACCTCATTAATCAATGACTACATCAACTCACACTTGTCACCACAAGTATCATCACCACTTCCTACACAAGAACCCATGTCCACCCATCTTCCCATCTCACATTCACCAATAACACCACTTGATGCTCATCTCTCATCTCCACCAATTACACCACCATTCTTTGCCAATCCCGTGCCTTGGAGGATACTTGAATCCCATGCGGATACTTGTCTTTGTTGCATCCACAACCGCACGGTCATCTTTGGCCTTAGAGATGAAATTCAATATATGTTTTCATATATTGAACATTTGCTTACCAACCCACCACCACCACCAACTCCACCATCCTCTCCAATCATTCCTCCACCATAAATCTCACCCATTCCTTCACCATCACCATCATGCTCTCCTAATTAAGCATTTCATATGCTTAATAAATAAAGTCTCTACCACCCTTTTGCTTGCAAGCTCTATGAAGACCATGTACTTTATGCATGATGATGTATTTTCCTAGTTGTTTATTTGTGAATTAGCTTTTCTACTTGTAATTCAAATTGCTACTTGTATGTTGTGTCTTGACACAACCAATTATTTAATATGAATGCTTTCTTTTCAAACATGCTTTATTTTTTTTATCACCTTATACATGTTTGCATGCATATACTTGTGCTTCTAATATTTTTTTTTGCAAAGCATTCCATAGCTCGTTCTCTTGGTGCCCCCAAACGAGGGGGAGTACACATCAAGGGGAGATTTCTACCCGTCAATTTTTCTCGTTTGAAAATTGTCGGCATAACCTTTTTGATTCTACAAAAAGGGGGAGAAGTAAATATAAACTCACTAAAATACTTGTTTAAAAATTAATTTTTGAGTTAATGAGTTTAAGTTTTGTAATCATCAAAAAGGGGGAGATTGTTGATATAAATAATGTTTAAAAAGGTTATTAATATCTCTCAATAAACCTATGTTTTGATAATCACAAAACTTAAATCAAATTAAGTCAAGATTAAGAAGTGAACAAGTATTTGGTGACAAATATTTACTTCTACATCTAATATCACTTAAGGTATGCATAAACTAAGCATCTTATGCATTGCATGATCAAAGGAAATTTTGTCTTAAAACATAACATCTTATAAAATGATATAAACATTTTATATATATATTTGTAAATCATTTTTGGTAATGCTATATTAAACCACAAAGATATGATTTCAAATTTCCAACCAAAAAGGGCAAATTTTATCCAGAAAAACTTTTCCAACGTTCAGGAGGGCGGCCCCCTTAATTTTACTAGGTAGCCCCCTTAATGATTAAGGGGACCGGCCCCTAATTAAGGGGACCGGCACACTCCCGAACAGTAAAATCTGGCCCTATAAATATTGGATCGTTTCAGACATTTTCCTCACCTTTTTGCACTATAAACTTTCTGATCCAACCTCCATTTCTAGATCTAAAATCCTTTGATCATATAATTCATAAGTCTTTGTTTCCAAGTGATCCAAAGCTTCATCCATTCAAGTGTAAGAAGAAGAACACTTCTCTACATCCATCTAATTGTAGTAGAGTTGTGAATAGATAGTTTCATATTCTTGTTGTGTTAGATTTTTGTAAAAGTGTTGTGTAAATTTGTTGATTGTAGAAACTAGGTGTGTTGTAAAGTAGTTTAGTAGTTGTGAATTAGTTGTGCAAAGAAGAAGGTGTGAAGTTGTGAAGGTGTGAAGAAGGTGTGAAGCCTTGAAGAAGTTGTGAAGTTGTGAAGAAGGGGTGAAGCCTTGAAGAAGTCGTGAGATTGGTTCTAGCTACGATTAGAACTCGACATTTAGCTTAGTGTCGTTAACTCGTGTAAGCCAAGGTGTGTAAGGTTTCTCCACCATAAGGAGTTTGTTGACATAGTGAAGAAAACTCTCGAGTGTGGTACTCGGGGAGTGGAGTAGGGCAAGGAAGGTTTCCTTGTAGCCGAACCACTATAAATTCGCGTGTTGTGGTTTGATCTTTCTAACTCTATCTTTTCTTCATTACATTTCAATACTTTCATTATTACATTAGAATTGCTTATATTGGTTGTCATTTGAATTCACTTGAGATCGAATCGAAAGTTTTTAATAAGCTACAAAATATTTTTGATAATAAACTTTTAAAAGGACGTAAAACTATTCAACCCCCCTTCTAGTTTTCCACAGGTTCAAATTCAATAACCTTCGTAGGGGCCTCCTTATAGGTTCATTTTACGAAGAAGGTACAAATTCAGTAACCTTCATAGGGGCCTCCTTCTGGATTCATTTTACGAAGAAGGTTCAAATTCAGTAACCTTCATATCATTTTACGAAGAAGGTTCAAATTCAATAACCTTTGTAGGGGCCTCCTTCTGGGTTCATTTTACGAAGAAAGTTCAAATTCAGTAACCTTCATAGGGGCTTCCTTTTGGGTTCGTTTTACGAAGAAATTTCAATCTCAATAACCTTCATATGAGCCTCTGTTTGGGTTTCTATTATGAAGAAGGAGCCTCTGTTTGGTGTTCATTTTATGAAGAAGGTTCAAATTCAACAACTTTCATATGGACCTCTGTTTGGGTTCGTTATACGAAGAAAGTTCAATCTCAATAACCTTCGTATGAGCCTCTGTTTGGGTTTCTATTATTAAGAATGAGCCTCTGTTTGGGTTCATTTTAATGATGCAAAAATGGTTATTTATAATGCGCTACCATGTAAAGAGTACAAAAGAATCTTTATGTGTGAAACCGCAAAAGAAATTTGGAACTCTTTACTAATAACTCACCAAGGTAATAGTCAAGTCAAAGACAATAAGATAGATCTACTTGTTCAACAATATGAGCAATTCACGATTCCGGAAGAGGAATCAATTGATAATGCTTTTGCTAGATTTAACACTATCATCACAAGTTTAAAAGCAGTTGATGAGAATTTTTCTAGTAAGAATTTTGTTAGGAAGTTTCTTAGGGCTCTTCATCCAAAATGGCGAGCTAAAGTGACGGCTGTTGATACAAAAGTTGGGCGTACCTGGTTGTTGGGCTTTGCTCTTATATCAATTCGTTCCTTAGCACTTTGTTACCTGCGTACTAAGAAAAGAAAATAACACCGTTAGGCTTATCGAGGGATTGTCTCCCCCGATTAGACTCCGGCGTGAGAGTAAGTAATCGAATTTAGGTTTTGGTTGAAGAGTTTAGGGATTATGTGAATCGTACCTTTGAATGAGAATGTATCATTCTATATATAGGACGCAGAAACCGTGTAGGTTTCTTGCTCCTCACTCTTCGCACGCGTGGTGCTTATCCGAGGTAAGGATATCTATTCCTTGAATAGATAATCCTTATCGGATATATGGTGAGTTAGATTGGGCCTTTGGGCTTCGTGAGCCCAAGCATTGATACCGCGGCCCATACCATTTGTCATGGTAGCCCATTCGTGATGGGTTTAAGTGTAAGTAATGTCTATCATTTGGGCTTGCGGCCCAAATATAGGCTATACGTCATCATGTCCCCCCAGTCTAGTATGCGCGACACGTAGCCGCGGGTACTAGACTTAATGTAAGCAGCGGTAAGCGTGGCGGGAGAATGAACAAATTGTTACCGCCTTTTTGGAGGTGCAATGCACCTAACATGTTCAAAATAGTTACCTCGGTAATCGGGGGTGGTGTCCACGTTTCACTAGGGATTCGGGAAAAAGTGCATGTACCTTTTCACCTTCTAGCCACACATTTCACTGTGAGTGGGTTCCACATGGATAGGGATTAGGGTTTTTCTACCCCTATATAAAGGTCACCGCCCCTCATTTTTACACACACAGTAAAAACACACATAGCAACTATTCATCTTCTTCTTCATCTCTAGAGCGTTTTTTTGCAAGAAAACCTTTTAACCCTCGTAGGTAATTTGTGCGTCTGCTTAGGTTTAAGATGAAAATTGTTGCTCAGTTGGATGAGTTTCGCTCTGCGATGTCTGTCGAGGATGTAATGCATTTTTCTTCCGACTATTTCGTGCCTTTGGATGTTCATCCAGAGGCGCCAGATGTCGATGCGTGTATAGCTGACTTCCCCGAAGGGAAGATAGGTTTATACACGAAATTTTTTGAGTACGCTAACTACCGCGTACCTATATCTTTATTTTTGAGCAATTTGCTCAATCACTATCGCCTTCACATCTCTCAGCTGCACTGTATAGGTGCGGCGAAGGTGTCGAATTTTGAGATAAACTGCCGTTTATTGGCGATAGAACCCACCGTGGACTTGTTCCGCTCTTTTTACCACTCAACGTGGTCAAATGGTTGGGTATCCTTTGCGAAGCGCCCGGGGGCGTTTCAGTGTTACACGGAAAAGGTTGACGCACTCAAGAATTGGAGGGAATATTTCTTTTGGGTAGACGACGTGGTATTTCCCTCCGATTTTGAGTTTTATACTCAGGCGTCCTTACCAAGGGATGGACGCCCCGCACCCGGTTCATATAGGATTGCTGACGCGCAGACGTTAGATGCCAATCGATTGGCCATTAACCCTTATCCGGAGGAGTTTTTGGTTCATGTAGGATTGAGTCGCGCGTATTTTGGCGCAGCAGATGAGGTTCCCACTTTCCTAAGTGAGGATGGCCAGGGTGGGTGTTCATCCTTTGTTAGTAAGTTTTTCTTTCTTTTATTTCTTCGCGCATTTGCCAACTAATCTTTCGTTGTTTTTCTTGCTTTATTGTTATATGTGCAGAGATGGACTTGTTCGCGGTCGTGAAGCTTGATAAGCCAAAGCAGGTCACGATAGGGGTTCGTCCGTTGAGGGAAGGGGAGACGCCCCTACTCGACGCGACCGCGGGGCACTTGACTGCTCTGCCTTCAGCCACCCCTGAGAGTACGCCTCCACTTGTGGTGGCGCCTGTGCAGACCGCGGCTCCCGAGGTAGTGGCGGAGCCTACTGAGAAGGTGGTGCCTGCATTGGAGGTAGCGCACGAAGAGGCGCATTCAGGGTCATCTGATAGTATTCGGATTCTGAAGCCTGAGGAAGTGCTGAGAGAGGAGGTTGCGCAGAGTTCGAAGCGCAAGGCTGAGGCTGGTGGGAGTGATAAGAGGAAGAGGCGCCGCCACGTCATTGGAGACGCGGAGTCGAACGCAGAGGAGACTTCGGCCTCTGGCGCTCGATTGAAGGTGGATGACGCTTCCCCATTTTTGTAAGTATAAATTAGTGGTCCTCTCTCTTTTCCTTCTTTATGCTATTATTACTTGTCGTAATCCTTGGTTTTTTGTTTTCGTAGGGATGATGGCGACAAGGATGATGAAGTCTCCTCTCCGCAGAATGAAAACAAGGAGGGGGATACCTTGGCTGCTGATGGTGGTGAGGCGCAGCAACTGCTTGATGAGTTGGCTGCGACTACTGCCCGTCAGGCTGAGCTGGTGGCGCAGCTGAAGGGAAAGCGCGCTGGGGAGAGTCGTGCTCTAGCCCAGAAGGAGGAGGAGCTGGAAAAGCTTCGCGCGCAACTGGCGGGCGTGCAGGTTGAGCTTGGGGAGTCAAGGGCGTATGGGGAGAAAATCGCCCAGGACAAGATGAGCATCTTGGCTGATCTGCTACATGCGAGGGCGAAGCTCGAGCAGATAAAGGCCAAGGCGTCGTGGTCCGTGTCATTCCTTGAGGAGCAAAGATCTGAACATTATGCTAGGCTTCAAGAGTTCAAGGAAAACATGGAGAAGACGCTTGTGGCGTATGAGGAAAAGTTGCGCGCCCTTAGCATTGAGTACGACGAGGAGCTGTACCCTCATCTTATGTCTGTGATAGCTGAGCGCAGGTATTCTTACACCCTTGTCTATTTAAAATTGCTTTCTTTACTCCATTGTTGTCTTATATTGTTATTATTCTGTGAATGCAGGTGGTTGATCAGCCATGGGCTGCGTCTGGCAGCTCTAAGTACTCTAGAGTCTGCTGAGGTAGTGGAGGCCTTTGGGAAGGTCGTCCACTGCGCGATGGCGCGTGGCCGTTCGCAAGCCATGGAAGAGCTCCGCGAGGCCAAGTTGTTGGAGAAGGACTTGGCGGAGATTCCTGGTTATAGCGCAACAGCGTTTGATGAGCTGGTGCAGGCGATGGCAGGTTTGAAGGTGCTTGAGCTGCCCCATATTGGGAAATTGGAGCGTGACCAAGATGACCCTATTGATGTGCTCATGGCGGGTCTGACGTTGCAGCGTCATCTTGGGGAGAATGCCGAAGAGGAGTTAGATTACTATCTAAAGCCTGATCTCTCGCAGCTTCAAGTTCCAGTTTTTGCGCGACCCCGCGATATTCTCAAGCCCTTTGCTTTGGAGAAGGAAATCCCTTTGAAGGAGGTGCTGGAGCGTCACGAGCAAAGGGTCGCTGTAAAGAAGGGTATCAAGGGCAAGGCTGTGATGTGCGGCATCGGTGCTGCGCATCTTCCTCGATCTGATGGCGTGCCTGTCAGTGTTCCCACTGTTTCACTTAAGGATGCTATAACCTTGAGGAAACTGAAAGAGGCGGGGAGTTCCGCCGCCCCAGAAGAGAGCCATGATCACCGCCATAGTATATAGGTGTTTTGTAAATGTATGTATTTTCCTTGTAATTTTAATAAATATGGAATAAGATACATTTTATAAGTTCGTAACTTAAATGTGTTTGCATTGTTTGCTGTTGATTTTTTCACTAAGTCTTTTAAGTGCGTGACTTAAATATACTTGCATTGTTTGCGAAGTGTTATTTTTTACTAAGTCTTTTAAGTGCGTGACTTAAATATACTTGCATTATTTGCGAAGTTTATTATTTGACCAAGTGTCTTGGCTCGTTATGTTGCTAAGCTGGTACGGTGTACTTGGTATATGCGCGTCC
The DNA here is from genome assembly GCA_030686995.1 of Artemisia argyi. NCBI lineage: Eukaryota > Viridiplantae > Streptophyta > Magnoliopsida > Asterales > Asteraceae > Artemisia > Artemisia argyi. The sequence continues at coordinate 266,452,291 of CM060709.1, read as the reverse complement.
GTCGTGGGATGCGCATGCGAATCTTACCTCAACGTCTCGAGAGTAAGGCGCTTAGCAAGGATTCGTGATCCAACGTTGATGGGTTTGCAACCCTCTTACTCAACAAGTCAATTAGTAGGTTAACTTATCCTTTATGCCGTCGTGGGTCTTTAAGTGGTGCATGCACGCCATGTAGGCAAAAATATAAGATAGACAATATTGACATATATGCAATAAAGTAAAAGTGCGCTATGGAGTTAGCTAGAAACCATAACATTTTATTAATACTTGCAAGTTTATTGAAAAGATAGAAAATAAAATTCCTAAAAAATAAAAGAAAGACAAACACTTATTGGGCACCTCGTAGGGTGTTTGTGTGTTTGTGTGAGGGTCGTAGCCTAAAAGTAACATTTTTTGAGATTGCAGATGTTCCAAGTGCGCGCCAGGTCGTGACCTTCCATATCGCGCAACCTGTATGCGCCGTTGCCGAGCGCGTCTGTGACCTCGTAGGGTCCTTCCCATTTGGGTCCGAGTTTGCCTGTGTCTTCTGCGTGGCTTGCGTCATTGGTGCGATAAACAAAGTCCCCTGGTCTAAATGAAGTGTTCTTGACTTTTGCATCATAATACTTCTTCATTTTTGCCTTGGCCTTTGCTTCTCGTATAGCTGCGCGTTCGCGTCTTTCTTCCAGTATATCTAAGTCTATGCGCCGCTCCTCGTCATTTGTTGTGACGTTGACTTCTGCTGTGCGTATAGTAGGCATTCCTATCTCAGCTGGTATGACGGCTTCTGTTCCATAGACTAAGGAAAATGGCGTGTCGCCAGTACTGGTTTTGATTGTCGTGCGATGCGCCCACAAGACATGCGAGAGCTCATCTACCCATCTTCCTTTGTGTTTGTCTAGGCGCGCTTTTATTCCTTCGCCCAGACTGCGATTGGCGCGCTCAACTAGGCCATTGGTTTGTGGGTGTTTGACTGAAGCAAAGTGTTGTGTTATGTTCAAATTGGTGCACCAGTCTTTGAATGGGTTGTCACAGAATTGTTTTCCGTTGTCTGATACGATCTCGCCTGGTAGGCCGAAGCGACAGACAATATTGTCCCAGACAAAGCGTTTGACTTGATTTCCCGTAATGTTCACCACAGCTTTTGCTTCGATCCACTTTGTAAAATAATCTATGGCTACGATGAGGAATTTTACTCCTCCCGCTGCGACGGGAAAAGGTCCTGCGATGTCGATACCCCATTTGTAAAATGGCCATGGTGAGGTGATTGGTGTTAGCTCGTGCTGTGGTCGGCGCGGAATAGGTCTATGTACTTGGCAGTTGCTGCACTTTCTTATTAGGTCGCGTGCGTCGCGGTGCATTGTTGGCCAATAGTATCCTGCCCTTAAAGCGCTTGCCACCACGGATCGTGGTCCTGAGTGCATACTACATGACCCAGCGTGAAGTTCGCGGAGTACATAGTCTGCTTGAAGGGGTCCAACACATCTGAGCCATGGTTGTAAGAAAGATCGCCGATAGAGTACATTGTCGCGGAATTCGAATCGTTGCGCTGTGCGCCGTATTCTTCGAGCGTCTTTATTATCTTGGGGTAGGGTTCCCTTGCTGATAAATTCGATGATAGGTGTCATCCACGTAGGATCTTGTTCTTCTATCACCGTCGATATCTCCATATCAAGGATTGACTTGTTCTTTAAGGTTTCCACCAATACCTGTTTTGAAAGGTGTGCGAAGCTTGTGGATGCGATCTTGCTGAGTGCGTCCGCCTTTCTGTTTGCCCCTCTAGGTACTTGCTTTATTGTGAACCTATCGAAGTTTTTGATCAAAGATTTTGTCTTATCCAGGTATTGGATCATGTGGTCATCCTTGGCTTCGTATTCTCCTAACACGTGGTTAGCGACTAGCCGAGCATCTACATTTGCTTCTAGGTTGCGTACACCCATTTGGATTGCGATGCGTAGTCCAGCTAGTAGGGCTTCATATTCTGCCTCATTGTTTGTGGCTGTGAATTCGAAGCGTAGCGCATAGGTGAATTCCATGCCTTCTGGATTTGTAAGAATAAGTCCTGCGCCTGATCCATCTGCGCATGAGGATCCATCGGTGAACAGTGTCTATGGTTCTTGTAGATCCGTTTTTGCTGCAGATGTTGGGCTGTCGCCCTCTGGCTTCTCCACGATGAAATCAGCTAAGACTTGTCCTTTGATAGCAGTGCGCGGCCTGTATGAGATGTTGTACTCACTTAGCATTACACTCCATTTTTGTAAGCGTCCTGATGCGTCTGGTTTAGAGATAACTTGTTTAATTGGCTGATCCGTGATTACCGCAATTGGATGCGCTTGGAAGTATCTACGCAGTCTTTTGGCGGCGAACACTAAAGCCAAGACCAGCTTTTCCATGGCACTGTAGTTAACCTCTGTTTTCTTTAAGGCTTTGCTTACGAAGTATATGGGTGTCTGGACGGAGTCTCTGTCTGTCAATAGTACTGCGCTAACTGCTCCGTGGGTTGCTAATAAGTACATGATTAGTTCTTCCCCTTGTCGCGGTGCGACTAGTTTGGGAAGAGATGCCAGATGGTGTTTGAGTTGTTGGAAAGCTTCCTCTGCTTCGTTGGTCCAGCGAAAGTCTCCCTTTTTTGTGCACTTCGTGAGTGTTTTAAAGAGAGGAAGGGACTTATCCGCTGACTTGGATAAGAAGCGATTCAGCCCTGCCAGCTTTCCATTTAGTGACTGGACTTCTTTGAGTGTGCGCGGGGAGGGGAGATCAATGACAGCCTTCGTCTTTTCTAGGCATGGTTTGATTCCATCGGGTTCTATTAAGTATCCGAGGAACATGCCTTCATTCGCGCCGAAGGTGCACTTTTTGGGATTCAGTTTCATGTTTATCCGCCCCAGCGTTCGGAATGTTTCCTCGATGTCGCGCACCAACTCATCCTCTGTATGGCTTTTTATAACAAGGTCGTCGACGTAAACTTCCAAGTTGCGGCCTACTTGTTTTTCGAAAGCTGTATCCACTAGCCGTTGGTATGTCGCGCCTGCGTTCTTCAAGCCAAAAGGCATTTTTGTGTAGCAGTATACCCCTTGACTGGTGTGGAAAGCTATTTTTTCTTCATCTTCCACTGCCATTTGGATCTGATGGTACCCTTTATATGCGTCTAGGAAGCACTTGAAGGGGTATCCACATAAGGATTCGACCTTCTAATCTATTTCTGGCAATGGATAGCAGTCCTGCGGGCATGCTTTATTGAGGTCCGTGAAGTCCACGCACATCCTCCAGCTACCATCGCTCTTCTTTACCATGACTGGGTTAGAGAGCCAGTCGTGGTAGTATACTTCGCGCATGATGCCCGCATCTACTAACTTGTGTACTTCCTCCAAAATAGCTTTTGCACGGTCTGGAGCCTGGCCGCGCTTCTTTTGTCGTATTGGAGGGTATCCTTGTCGGATTTGTAGTTTGTGCTCTGTGATAGAGCGAGGCACTCCTGTCATATGCTTTGGTTCCCATGCAAAGATGTCTAGGTTCTTTTGCAAGAGTGCGCATACGGCTGCTTTACCTTTGTCAGATAAAGATCCTCCAATCGAAACTTGTTGTTCCAGATAGTCTGGATGAATAGCGACCTTTAAATTTGGCGATTTTTCCGTGCGCTGTTCTGGAATAGTCTCTGCTTCAGTTGTCACTGCGATACATTCTCTTGGTGGTACCGTTGTGTTATAGAGAGTAACCACTCCTCCTTCAACTGGGAATTTAAGCATTCCGTGTGCTGTGGATGGTACTGCGCGCATGGATGATATTCCTGGTCTTCCAATTATACCATTGTATGGTGAAGGAGACTTGATTACCATAAAATTTATCCATGCCGCAGTTGAGTGTTGCTCATCTCCTACGACCACCAATAAGCGTAACTGCCCCATGGGCCAAATCTTTTCTCCTGTAAATCCTGTTAGTGACATTGTAGCTGGTATCAACTGACTTTGGATTTCAGATCGCAGCCTTTTGAAGCAGTGATCATACATGATGTCTGCGGATGCTCCTCCATCAATATACATGCGGTGGATGCCGTGTCCTCCTGCATGTATTTCAATGGTCAGAGGTTCCACGACTGCGTTGTCCGCAGCTATTGTAGGGAAGGATATCTCTTTTTCTGGAGAGAATTTTTGGCTGACTCTCTGCTTTATCTTGCGCTGCCATGATTGTATCATGTATATAGTCTCAGCCTTTTCCTTTGGGGGTTCTTTCTTGCCACCATTTTTAGATCTATCTTTCCCTTCTTTGATGTTCTTTACGAGGTGGTCCATCCTTCCTTCTCTGACTAATTTCTCGATCAGTTGTTTCAGTTGGACGCACTCGTTGGTTGTATGGCCTTTTAGGCCATGGTATTCGCAGTATCCACCACCTAGGCGCTTTTCTTCTACCGTGCGCATTGGTGGTGGTCTTGGGAAGTTCGCACCTTCTGTTGCAAATATCTCCCTTGGAGTTTTTGTTAGAGGAGTATATTTGTCGTTGTCTCTTCCACTGCGGTAATTCCTGCTGCGGTTGTTCTGATCATTGGATTGTTTCCGCGGCTGTTCTTGTTGCCGATAATTTGAATATCCTTTCTTGCTGTCCGCAGCAGCTGCTTCTCCTTGTATAAAGGATCTGGTGCGTTTTGTTAGTTCATCGAAAGACTGTGGAACTCTATCATTGAGCTTCCAGATGAGTTCTGGATTATTAATTCCATTCATGAACCCTGAAATTTTTAGTATTTCGGGACATGCTTTGACTTGTATGCACTCATCCTTGAAGCGCTCCATAAAGGCGCTGGTTGATTCCCCTTGCCGTTGCTTCACCCTTGCCAATTCCACAGGATTTTTAGCGCACTTCTTTCGCTGGGTGAAGTTGTGGCGGAATGCTTTTCGTAATTCCTCAAAGCCGCCTATACTCCTACGTGGGAGTTTGCTAAACCATGTGCGCGCGTTTCCTACTAATGTGGAATTAAACATGTGACACCACACAGGCTGTGGCCAATTTTCGATAGTTGCGGCTGACTCGAAAATTTTTAGGTGGTCGTCCGGGTCACCTGTTCCATCATATGTTTTCACATTAGCGGGCATGCGCCTGCGCCTGTCGTCTGAGTAATCACTTATGCGATGTGTTAACGCATCAATTTTATGGCGTCGCCATGGGAGAGACATATCCTCGTTCTCTTCCTCGCGACGTCTTCCTTTTGATTTCCAGTGACCTGTTTCTTTATCCTCGTTGTCCGAGGAATCGCTAGAGGAAGTATAATCTCTCCGTCGGCGTTTGCGCCTGCTCTCTTCAGAAGAGGAGCCTGAGGGATCTCTGCTTGGGGACCTTCTTCTACCCAATCTGTCTTGGATCCGCCTACTTCTGGGATTGGAGGATCCTTGGCTCGGCGAATGCTGAGGGCCTAATCGATCGTGTATTCCTCGACTGCCAAGTCTGGAATGGACATTGGTGCGCCTACCGCTGTCCCCAGAATTTTGTGAGCCAGACACCGTACCCAACCTGTCATGGACATTGGTACGTTCTGTACGTCTTCCACGTGGGTGACGTGGTGGTGATGGTTCACGTTCTGGACCAAAATTAAGTCGGGTTTGCAGATCCGTACCGGCTCTTCTTGCCGCCTCTTCCTGCATGAGGGCAGTTAGGGTTTCATAATTTTGGGATACAAAATTACCCAAAGTTAGATCGGGTACATCCTCAGTCGTTGCAAGGATCTCTGCCTCAGTATGGAACGCCCGGTTTCGTTCAGGCGCGCCTGGCGGCGCAGTGTTGTTCACTACGGGTGTAGCCTGATGAGGAGTGGTGAAGAGGGTGCGCTGGAGTTCCTCAGCGCTAGGGACCACTGACGAGATTATAGGTAGTTCCATTGTTGGAATAGGCTGGGTTGTTCCCGCCCCTTGGTGATCAGGTGCGCTGGTTGTCCCAGCAACCTGCTTAGAGGTCGAATCTTGTCGATTCTTCTTCTGATGATCACGTTTTTCTGACTGCGGAGTCCGCTGGCTCGAATTCTTGTGTTTCGTCATTCTAGTTCGTTGTAGGGTCCCACGGATGGCGCCACTTGTTGATACAAAAGTTGGGCGTACCTGGTTGTTGGGCTTTGCTCTTATATCAATTCGTTCCTTAGCACTTTGTTACCTGCGTACTAAGAAAAGAAAATAACACCGTTAGGCTTATTGAGGGATTGTCTCCCCCGATTAGACTCCGGCGTGAGAGTAAGTAATCGAATTTAGGTTTTGGTTGAAGAGTTTAGGGATTATGTGAATCGTACCTTTGAATGAGAATGTATCATTCTATATATAGGACGCAGAAACCGTGTAGGTTTCTTGCTCCTCACTCTTCGCACGCGTGGTGCTTATCCGAGGTAAGGATATCTATTCCTTGAATAGATAATCCTTATCGGATATATGGTGAGTTAGATTGGGCCTTTGGGCTTCGTGAGCCCAAGCATTGATACCGCGGCCCATACCATTTGTCATGGTAGCCCATTCGTGATGGGTTTAAGTGTAAGTAATGTCTATCATTTGGGCTTGCGGCCCAAATATAGGCTATACGTCATCAACGGCTATTGAAGAATCTAAGAATTTGTCAACATTGCAACTTGATGAATTAATTGGAAATCTAAAAGTTTACGAACTTATCATTAAGAAGGATTCCGAAATGGTCAAAGAAAAACGAGAGCAAAGCAAGTCAATCGCCTTGAAAGCTAGAAAGGAATCTAGTATCGAAGATAGCTCATCTTCCGAAAGTGATGACGAAGAATACGCTATGGCCGTAAGAGATTTCAAGAAATTCTTCAAAAGGCGAGGAAGATTCGTAAGACAACCGCATGATGAAAAGAAAACATTTCAAAAGAGTAAGGATGACAAGAACAACAAGATTGAAAGAAAATGTTTCAAGTGTGGTGATCCAAATCACCTCATCGGAAAATGTCCAATGATGACAAGAGATCAAAATCAAAGAGCTTTTGTTGGAGGCTCTTGGACTGATTGTGATGAAGATGAGAAAGAAAAGACAAAAGAAGAGAAGTGTCTCATGGCGAATACATCAAATGAGGTACGTTCCGAAACCGAATATTTTAGTGATGAAAGTTTATCATTAGATGAAAAAGATCTAGATAATGAATATAATAGGCTATGCAAATTAGGACAACTAGTAATGGCTCAAAACAAATCACTAAAATACATAAACAATCAATTGGAAAATGAAGTACTTGAACTAAAAATTAAAATACATCAACTTGAAAAAGGTAAAGAAATTTTTGAAGAATGTAAATCATGTCAAGTGCTTAAAAGTGAAAACGAAATACTTAGGGAAGAAATTAGCAAACTTAACAAATTTGAAAATAGTAGTCACTCACTTAGTAAAATAATAAGTATTCAAAGAACATCCGGAGATAAAACCGGTTTAGGATTTAACTCAAATGAAGCTTCAACAAGTGAGATTAAAAATGTCAAATTCGAAAATGAACCTAACGAACAAAAACCTCTAAAATCTAATCCTAAGTATACACTTATAAATGATAGAAAAATACCTCTGGCCAACAATGAAGAAGTAAAAGCTTTTTATAAACCGTCTTTAAAAAACGAGGTAGGATCTTCTAAATCTAAGACAAGATCTAAAGCACCACCAACTAGAAAATCAAATAATCCTAATCCTAGGTCTAAAACACCTCAACCAAGAAGAAATCAAAATAGGCAAAACTATAATAACAATAGTAATCAAATGTGGAACTACCAACAAATCTAGAATCCTTGGGGTATACTACCACCTTTCATGCATCCTAGTCAAATGTTAAACATGTTTGGACCAAACAACTTTGGACCAAAGAGACAATGGGGATCGAATGGCTAGACGAATATTCCTTAAAGCTATCTTGAAGTTTCTCTCAACATAGACTTTTTCAAAGTCTATATATCATCTTGATGATTTTCAAGACCACCGGGTACGCCATTCTTTCATAACTCATTGCCATGCTTAGATAAATACGCTTTAGTTGATTACATTGTTTGCATAGATATAGCTTGCCTTCTTCTCTCTACTTGTTTGATCATATATATATATATATATATATATATATATATATATATATATATATATATATATATATATATATATATATATATATATATATATATATATATATATATATATATAATTGCTTGCACATAACCTAGATACGTCATTAGTTGACATTCTAGAACTCCAGGAAATTTTTCTTTATCGAACCCTTTCCTTCCCCCCCTCGCGTTATTCTATTAAGTGCTCTTTTAGGAGACTCATGATGATGAAGGGATATGAGTCAAGTGGACTTTTATCATGCAAGAACGCCTTCGCATGTGAACACTATGGATGAAACAAACTCCTCTCGCCGACGTTATCCTATCTCCGCTACTATCTTTCAAACCTCACCCATCAACCCATTTTTCACTCACACTTATACTTTTATATAAATAAATATATACATATATATATATATATATATATATATATATATATATATATATATATATATATATATATATATATATATATATATATATATATATATATATATATATATATATATATATACACTTATTCACATATTCCCGAACACACCTCAAACCCTTCATCAACTTAACACTTTGATCATTTTATCCAAAATTGTCAAAGGTATATTTTAATTATCGAAATGGTAATTAAAAATTGTTAAGAATTTTATCATCGTGCCAATAAACGTTTACGTATTTTTGATATATTATAAATCTAATTATATACGTATAAATATTTTTGTTCCAGAAACTAATTCCGCGAAATTTGGAAAATTTCAAAGGCGGCCCCCTTAAAGATTAAGGGAACCGGCTTGTTATCGAGGGCGGTCCCCTTAATGTTTAAGGGGACCGGCCATCTGACATTTCCAAATACGTTTTCCACCTTATTTCCGTTCTCAAACACTCCATTTGCTCATTCATCTCTTTCCCATTGCTGCTGAGTACGAACCAAAACACCCAAAACCATCAAAATCCTCCATCATATCACCAATCCGGGGTTGTTTCGCAAGGGGAAAACATCAACCAAACATATAACAACATCTTTTGTAAGTTTTCCAACATGCATTTCATCACATTTCATTCGATTTGGTGTCTAATCAATAATTATGCATTTTATTAAAATTTATTTTAATTCGAATTTTAAGTGCAATAGAAGCTATAAATTGAACTACCAAATGCTTCCCATAGGATTAGAATGATGTATTGCAACTCAAATTTAGTATAACATATCGTTTTGTCAAAATCATTAATCGCCCATAAACCCTTGTTAAATTTTACTTTTCAAGAGGCACATTGTTGATATAAGTCTTAAAAACTACTTAAAACTTACTACATTACATTGTTTTAATGTTCTAAACAATCAAAACATACTTTTAAATTTGTTATAAAATGGTTCATGAAGACAACATGGGCGTTTGGTTCATGAACAAACTATAACTATATGTAGTTATTTGAAACTTAAAACTAGTTCATAAAACTTGTTAATACTACTAGAATGAATAGACGTCATCAAGATATATAATCAATATATATATTGATGTTTTAGGATATTTTTATCTAGTTAAGGGAGCGTTTGGTTTATCTCAAAAATGATATTTTTGAAAACTAAAATTCGCATTTTAATCTTTTAAACAAACTTATGTTGTGTCAAACTCTTATGAAATGGAAGATATATAATCTAATATATATCTAGCCTTATTTCGAAATGAATTATGATATCATACTCTTTGATATTATATATTCTAAACGAGTTTAAAATCAAAATAAAAGGAACATCATGAAACTACTTCATTGAATATTTTTTTTTGTGTCGAAGTAGAATCTCGTTCCACATATAGTGCATATAATTATATAAATATATATAACATATGCATGATAGTTGTTTTTATATTAATTTTATTTTTGTTGTTATATTGTTTAGGTGAAAATGCCTAAGACCACGGTTGGTGATGTCTCCAAAACCAAACAATACATTCCAAATGTCTCTTCTACTCCCGGCATGTCTCCTTAAGTTGCATGTTTCTATCGTCCTATTGAAAATAGAAACATTCACAAAGGACGAATTGTCGATCCATCTTTCTATGAAAATGATCAAACCGAACGAATGTTCACCAATATTCGTTTTGAATGTCTTTTCCAAATCAACGAACCTATCATTCCTCGTTTTATCCTCGAATTCTATAGCCAAGTGACGGTGCAAACCGATCCCTATGGTCATCTCCTCATTTCCTTCATGATTCAAAATCAATTCATCACTCTTACTCTTGCTCAATTTGGACAAATTCTTAGAATCCCATTCAACGGCCAAGCCGTTTTCTCAAATGAATGGGATCTTTCCACTCTTGAAAGAAATCGTCCTCAGGATGGCCCCTACTATTCTGAGATACCTAGTCCTGAAGACATTCGTCGAATGCTTGAACTAGAACGTCGTACGACTAGTCGAGTAATCAATTCGAAGAATGTCGATATTCATGCCAATCAAATCCTCCTCAAAGAGCTAAGCCAAGATATGAAGAAGTGGGAAGAACTCATTCGAGAGAATGCATTTGGAACTGGTGGTCACCGTGATCATGTCACGGCGAGCATTGCCCACATGTTATATTGTGTAATTTCTGAAGAGCAATACAATTTGGCTTATCTTTTTATCCATCGAATCATGTCCGCCAAGAATACCCCAAATGCCAATCTTCCTTACGGTATGTTCCTTACACGACTTTATCGTTATGTCATGGAACATTACCCTCATCTTCAAAGAGATTACTACGTTCAAATCCTTCCTACCTTGAACCAACTCACTCTTGTTCGTACTCGTCGTCCTCGTAGTGACAAAGGAAAATCTCGTGTTCCTTTGTACTCTAGGCCTCGTGGTTCTACATCTCATCGTGATGACGATGATGATGAGGAGGAAAACACCTCACGTGTTAGTACTCCATCCCCCACGACCTTTGTTGAAGATCTTTCCGATATTGATGATACCGAGTATCAAATTCCTCTTCCTCATGAACGTACCGATGAGCTTCTCTTCACTCGTCAAACGTCTATCATCAATCGTCAACAACAAATGCATGAAGAACTTCGAGGAGGCTTCAAATGCGTTGGGAAGATGTTTAGGAAGATGCTTGAAAAGAAGAAGAAGTAGGAGATATTGACATATTGCTACTTGTTATTACTTGGTTCTATTTGACATTTGTATGATTTGCTATTTGTCCGATTTATTCGGAAATACTTGTGTTATTTCTTGTTTATCTCTTGAATGATATTTAGACTTTAATTGTTATCATGCTACTATCTTAATGTTATGCCATGCTTATTTTCAAAATGGATTATAATATGTTTATTTGCATGCAATTTGGTTATATATATATATATATATATATATATATATATATATATATATATATATATATATATATATATATATATATATATATATATATATATATATATATATATGTGTGTGTGTGTGTGTGTGTGTGTTTATATATCATCATTCCTAGAGTATATACTTCTAATAGAGCTTGCTGGGAAAACACACTTGAAAAATCACCAAATTCTGCAAATTTTGGGTTTTTGGTCGTCTGGGAAAACACCAGATGGGCGGCCCCCTTAATTCCCTAGGCGGTCCCATTAATTATTAAGGGGGCCGGCATACAATTAAGGGGACCGGCCATCTGGAACTGGATTCACTGTTTTCTTTTGCATCTTGTGAACCCTTTCTCTAGTTTCAGCTACCATTTCCCATCTTAACCCAACTGATTTTAGAATCTCATTCAACCATTTCAAATACATACCTGAATCAACCATTTCCATACTATAAATTCCCTCCACAATCACCATTCTTCATCTCATCATTCATCATCTAAATCATCATGACTCCACCAAGCACCTCACACTCCAAAGCCTCCAAGAAACAAAAACTTGTGGTCATCCCCCCAAAACAACTCTTCATTGACTTAACAAATGAAGACAACAAGACACCATCACCTCCACCCAAATGCTCATCCCCAAGTGCACCCAATGCACCATCTAAAACACCTTCCACTCATGGAACTTCCTCATCCTCCATACCCTCAACCTCATCAATCAATGACTACATCAACTCACACTTGTCACCACAAGTATCATCACCACTTCCTACACAAGAACCCATGTCCACCCATCTTACCATCTCACTTTCACCAATAACACCACTTGATGCTCATCTCTCATCTCCACCAATTACACCACCATTCTTTGCCAATCCCGTGCCTTGGAGGCTACTTGAATCCCATGGGGATACTTGTCTTTGTTACATCCACAACCGCACGGTCATCTTTGGCCTTAGAGATGAAATTCAATATATTTTTTCATATTTTGAACATTTGCTTACCAACCCACCACCACCACCAACTCCACCATCCTCTCCAATCATTCCTCCACCGTAATTCTCACCCATTCCTTCACCATCACCATCATGCTCTCCTAATTAAGCATTTCATATGCTTAATAAATAATGTCTCTACCACCCTTTTGCTTGCAAGCTCTATGAAGACCATGTACTTTGTGCATGATGATGTATTTTCCTAGTTGTTTATTTGTGAATTAGCTTTTCTACTTGTAATTCAAATTGCTACTTGTATGTTGTGTCTTGACACAACCAATTATTTAATATGAATGCTTTCTTTTCAAACATGCTTTATTTTTTTTTTATCACCTTATACATGTTTGCATGCATATACTTGTGCTTCTAATATTTTTTTTTGCAAAGCATTCCATAGCTCGTTCTCTTGGTGCCCCCAAACGAGGGGGAGTACACATCAAGGGGGAGATTTCTACCCGTCAATTTTTCACGTTTGAAAATTGTCGGCATAACCTTTTTGATTCTATAAAAAGGGGTAGAAGTAAATATAAACTAACTAAAATACTTGTTTAAAAATTAATTTTTGAGTTAATAAGTTTAAGTTTTGTAATCATCAAAAAGGGCGAGATTGTTGATATAAATAATGTTTAAAAAGGTTATTAATATCTCTCAATAAACCTATGTTTTGATAATCACAAAACTTAAATCAAATTAAGTCAAGATTAAGAAGTAAACAAGTATTTGGTGACAAATATTTACTTCTACATCTAATATCACTTAAGGTATGCATAAACTAAGCATCTTATGCATTACATGATCAAAGGAAATTTTGTCTTAAGACATAACATCTTATAAAATGATATAAACATTTTATATATATTTGTAAATCATTTTTGGTAATGCTATATTAAACCACAAAGATATGATTTCAAATTTCCAACCAAAAAGGGCAAATTTTATCCAGAAAAACTTTTCCAACGTTCAGGAGGGCGACCCCCTTAATTTTACTAGGCGGCCCCCTTAATGATTAAGGGGACCGGCCCCTAATTAATGGGACCGGCACGCTCCCGAACAGTAAAATCTGGCCCTATAAATATTGGATCATTTCAGACATTTTCCTCACCTTTTTGCACTATAAACTTTCTGATCCAACCTCCATTTCTAGATCTAAAATCCTTTGATCATATAATTCATAAGTCTTTGTTTCCAAGTGATCCAAAGCTTCATCCATTCAAGTGTAAGAAGAAGAACACTTCTCTACATCCATCTAATTGTAGTAGTGTTGTGAATAGCTAGTTTCATATTGTAGTTGTGTCAGATATTTGTAAAAGTGTTGTGTAAATTTGTTGATTGTAGAAACTAGGTGTGTTGTAAAGTAGTTTAGTAGTTGTGAATTAGTTGTGCGTAGAAGAAGGTTTGAAGTTGTGAAGGTGTGAAGCCTTGAAGAAGTTGTGAAGTTGTGAAGAAGGGGTGAAGCCTTGAAGAAGTCGTGAGATTGGTTCTAGCTACGATTAGAACTCGACATTTAGCTTAGTGTCGTTAACTCGTGTAAGCCAAGGTGTGTAAGGTTTCTCCACCATAAGGAGTTTGTTGACATAGTGAAGAAAACTCTCGAGTGTGGTACTCGGGGAGTGGAGTAGGGCAAGGAAGGTGTCCTTGTAGCCGAACCACTATAAATTCGCGTGTTGTGGTTTGATCTTTCTAACTCTATCTTTTCTTCATTACATTTCAATAATTTCATTATTACATTAGAATTGCTTATATTGGTTGTCATTTGAATTCACTTGAGATCGAATCGAAAGTTTTTAATAAGCTACAAAATATTTTTGATAATAAACTTTTAAAAGGACGTAAAACTATTCAACCCCCCTTCTAGTTTTCCACAGGTTCAAATTCAATAACCTTCGTAGGGGCCTCCTTATGGGTTCATTTTACGAAGAAGGTACAAATTCAGTAACCTTCATAGGGGCCTCCTTCTGGGTTCATTTTACGAAGAAGGTTCAAATTCAGTAACCTTCATAGGGGCCTCCTTCTGGGTTCATTTTACGAAGGTTCAAATTCAATAACCTTTGTAGGGGCCTCCTTCTGGGTTCATTTTACGAAGAAAGTTCAAATTCAGTAACCTTCATAGGGGCTTCCTTTTGGGTTCATTTTACGAAGAAAGTTCAATCTCAATAACCTTCATATGAGCCTCTGTTTGGGTTTCTATTATGAAGAAGGAGCCTCTGTTTGGTGTTCATTTTATGAAGAAGGTTCAAATTCAACAACTTTCATATGGACCTCTGTTTGGGTTCGTTATACAAAGAAAGTTCAATCTCAATAACCTTCGTATGAGCCTCTGTTTGGGTTTCTATTATGAAGAATGAGCCTCTGTTTGGGTTCATCTTAAGAGGAAGGGTCGAATTCAACAACCTTTGTGGCAATCTTCGTGACCTTTATCGTAGCCTCTGTTGCAGCCCTCACAGTAGCCTACAACCTCGGTGGCAGCCTTTGTAGTTGCCTGCAACCACTGTGGCAGCTTTTGTAGCAGTCTGCAACCTCTGTTGCAGCCCTCACAGTATCCTAAAACCTTGGTGGCAGCCTTTGTAGCAGCCTGCAATCACTGTGGCAGTTTTTGTAGCAGCCTGCAACCTCTGTTGCAGCCCTCACAGTATCCTAAAACCTTGGTAGCAGCCGTTGTAGCAGCCTGCAACCTCTGTGGCAGCCTTTGTAGCAGCCTGCAACCTCTGTTGCAGCCCTCACAGCAGCCTACAACCTCTATTATAGCCTCCGTCGTAGTCTTTGGCACAACCTCTGCCCGAGTTTGTTCGAAGGAGAAGGCTTGAAATAAATAGTTCTTCGTTCTAGTATTCATGGCAACTTACGTTGAAACCTTGGTGATGAGTGCTCAAACACTCATCATTTTTGGTCAAATCTGAACTGCAAAACATACAAAAACACTCAGAAATGCATCAAAATACTGAAAATATTTCAAAATTGTGTTTTATATGTTTTAGATGCAAAAAGAGTAAAAACAAATGAAAAACGTACAAAGTTTTCAAAATTGCCAGTTTCAGTCCCTCAACTTTCATAAAATGTCAAAACTAGTCCTTGGTCATTCAAAATATGGAAATTTATCACCAAAGGTCCTTTTAAAATCATAAGTTGTCATATTTAGTCCTTTGGTGAAATTCTCAAAAGTTTTGGAAATTTATAATTTTGGTCCCTGGAGTTTCAAACTTTGGCAGATTTGGTCCCTGGTGGGATATTGATGAGGCGAAAAATGATCCGTTTTTAGGGGGTCATTTAAGCCCGAATCCGAATTTATTTGATCAAATATTGCCCTAAATCGTTCCTTTTGTGATTTTAGGTACTTTGGGAGTGAAATCTGGAAAAGGAAGCAATTCGGACGTTTTTGGAGCATAAAAGTGAAGAAAACGCCAAAGTCTTAATTTTCAAGGGTTCCAACCCCTTGATACCTTGCATGATTAATCAAGATAAGTGTTCTTCTAATTCAATCAATATGTCTATGTGTTGGTTTTCTATATCATATTCTTGTCTTAATTCCATCATGCTAGGCTAGATCTATCTTGTGTTTGCTTAGATCTAATGAAACCAAGATATTGATTATGTGTTGATTACTTGTTTATTCTTGTTTTGGATGAATGATTTATATGTTAGGCTTAAGAAATCTGGCAGATCTCCAATCGGTAACATGCTTGAACGTCTTAAGAAACATGAACCAACGCGCACTAGGTCTTTATTGGTTGTATTTAATGCATGAGCCACTGTTTACAATCCCTATAGTTGTGCTGGGCATGGTGTAGGAGGAGATAAGAGCTCATAGAATTGGGGAGTTATGTGTGCCACCCCATGAATGGTATTAAGGAATACGATCCGTCATCCATGCAATTATAACAAGTAATTAACGTGTAAAAGATATCTAGGGAGTAGTGAAATCTAAGTAAACACATTTTCTCCAATTACTGCTCACAACCTTAGTATAAATTAGTTTATTTTCATTTCTAGTATTTTATTTTGATTGCATCTTAGTATTGGGTTAGTTGAATAGCAACTAATTCCGCCCAAATCCTTCAAACCCAAGATTTTAATTTGCTTTCCATAAAATATAAAAACACAAAAATAATCATCCCTCACCTTTAGAACTAGTATTTAGGCTTTCTAATCCTAGCGACACTATTCCTAAGCTGAACGATCAATCCCCCGGTACTTGTCACTATACTATACTACAACGATCAGGTACACTGCCTGGTGGGGGTTGTAAGCTTCTCGAGATCCCTCGAGAGGTAAAGCCTGTTGCGATTCCCACGCATCAAGTTTTTGGCGCCGCTTCCGGGGAATAGTTATTGTCTAGGTTAGAATTTCTTTTTATTAGGTCTACTTGCTAGATTCCTTTCTAGTAAGATTTTATTTTTTATTTTTAGGTTTTCTTTAGTCTATCTCATTTCTTTGTGCTTTTGTTCGTAACTCTTTACCATCCGACATCATGGAAGGTGGTAACATCTTTGAACCCGTCATCCCACCACAACAAAACCCACCACTAGAACCCCTTAGGCCCCGAACCTTAGGAGAGTATTCCCAACCTAGCCACCAAGGCTACCGAAACACCATTGAGCTCACCGGAGCCAATGTGACCCCCTTGCGATCCGACACCATCCGGTTGGTGCAAAGCGGATGTGCATTCCATGGACTTCGTTCCGAAGATCCAAACCAACATCTTAAGGACTTTCTCAAAATTGTAGATTCCATAGACCTAGGTGTTGAAACTAGAGAGACTACCCGTTTACGCCTATTCCAATTCTCTCTACGGGATCAAGCTAGTCAATGGCTTGAGCGTTTACCCGCGGGATCCATCACCACATGGGATAACCTCACCAATCACTTCCTTACTCAATTCTTCCCACCGGGGAAGACTGCAATGCTTAGAAATGACATTCTGATGTTTGAACAGCAGCAGGGTGAAACTTTCTACGAAGCTTGGGCCCGTTTTAAAGATCTCCTCCACAAGGTCCCTCATCATGGTATAAACCTTTGGTTATTAGTCCAGATTTTCTACGACCATGTTGACTATCACACTAAGCGCACAATCGATAGGGCCGCGGGAGGTAAACTGCGTGATAAGAACGCTGAGGAGTCTTGGGCAATCATCAAGGAGCTCGCCACTGACAATCAGGAAATGTGGGAGTTTAATCATACAGTGGAAGCAGCTATCAATGCAGTCTCAACATCTGGAGGGACCACCGAAATCCCCAATGAACTCCTATGCAAACTCGAGGCAAAAGTTGACTATTTTGAGGAAAGGCAAAGGAGGGCTTTAAGTCCTAGACGAGCTACTGTCAATTCTGTCTCAAAACCAACCTCAGCACCATTATCTGAGTCACCTTCTAGAGAACATGTCGAGACTTTTCAGAGCTGCACCCCACCTTGTTCCCCTCCCAAGGAACTTAGCTCGGAGTTTGAGGCTAGGATGAGAGAATATATGGCAACTCACTCAGATCGGCTTGCTAGATTCGAGGAAGCAGTTTATAAGCAGAAGGAGGAGATGCAGGAGAAAATGAATGAGATGATGAGTCTATTAGAGGAGTATGCCAACCAGAGAACCCCCAAACGAATACTACTAAGGAAAGAAAGCGCCACTCCCACCACCTAATTTGTTAACTCCATCACCATTGTCCATAAGGATAACGAGAAGGTAGAAACTCCTGCTAAACAGACCTTAGAGAAACCACCAGAATCCCAACCTTTGAGTTACTACCTGAAACATGATATAAACAAAAACACCATAACAAATTGGATTAAGGGTGATGGGCGTAACCAATCCTCCGGACAGGTTTCTGAGAAAGATAATGAGGCGAAAAATGATCCGTTTTTAGGGGGTCATTTAAGCCCGAATCCGAATTTATTTGATCAAATATTGCCCTAAATCGTTCCTTTTGTGATTTTAGGTACTTTGGGAGAGAAATCTGGAAAAGGAAGCAATTCGGATGTTTTTGGAGCATAAAAGTGAAGAAAACGCCAAAGTCTTAATTTTCCATGCTGGGAACAGTAGGTGACGGCGTCAAGAGCAAAACCTTGACGGCGTCAAGAGCAAATTTCATGAAAATCCATGACGATCCAGAGAAGATTTGACGGCGTCACGTAGGAAGGGCGTCAAGAGTAAAAGAGTCATGACGGCCTGGAAACATATAAGTCTTGACGGCGTCAGAAGTAGATCTAGGCAGTCCGAGAAGAGTTTTGGCTGCGAGGTGACGGCGTCACATGTTTCTTCTTGACGCCGTCAAACCCATTTTTCTATATATAGTTTTCTAATTTTTCACATTTAAAGAGAGAAGTTTTGGGAGAAACCCTAAGTACGATTTTGGTGTAACTTTACAGGTTTTTCAAGGGTTCCAACCCCTTGATACCTTGCATGATTAATCAAGATAAGTGTTCTTCTAATTCAATCAATATGTCTATGTGTTGGTTGTCTATATCATGTTCTTGTCTTAATTCTATCATGCTAGGCTAGATCTCTTTTGTGTTTGCTTAGATCTAATGAAACCTAGATATTGATTATGTGTTGATTGCTTGTTTATTCTTGTCTTGGATGAATGATTTATATATTAGGCTTAAGAAAACTGGCAGATCTCCAATTGGTAACATGCTTGAACGTCTTAAGAAACATGAACCAACGCGCACTAGGTCTTTATTGGTTGTATTTAGTGCATGAGCCACTGTTTACAATCCCTATAGTTGTGCTGGGCATGGTGTAGGAGGAGATAAGAGCTCATAGAATTGGGGAGTTATGTGTGCCACCCCATGAATGGTATTAAGGAATACAATCCGTCATCCATACAATTATAACAAGTAATTAACGTGTAAAAGATATCTAGGGAGTAGTGAAATCTAAGTAAACACATTTTCTCCAATTACTGCTCACAACTTTAGTATAAATTAGTTTATTTTCATTTTTAGTATTTAATTTTGATTGCATCTTAGTTTTGGGTTAGTTGAATAGCAACTAATTCCGCCCACTCTTCCAAAACCCGAGATTTTTACTTGCTTTCTAAAAAATATAAAAATAAAAAAATAATCATCCCTCACCTTTAGAACTAGTATTTAGGCTTTCTAATCCTAGCGACACTATTCCTAAGCTGAACGATCAATCCCCCGGTACTTGTCACTATACTATACTACAACGATCAGGTACACTGCCTGGTGGGGGTTGTAAGCTTCTCGAGATCCCTCGAGAGGTAAAGCCTGTTGCGATTCCCACGCATCAAGTTTTTGGCGCCGCAGCCCGGGGAATAGTTATTGTCTAGGTTAGAATTTCTTTTTATTAGGTCTACTTGCTAGATTCCTTTCTTATAAGATTTTATTTTTATTTTTAGGTTTTCTTTAGTCTATCTTATTTCTTTGTACCTTTGTTCGTAACTCTTTACCATCCGACATCATGGAAGGTGGTAACATCTTTGAACCCGTCATCCCACCACAACAAAACCCACCAATAGAACCCCTTAGGCCCCGAACCTTAGGAGAGTATTCCCGACCTAGCCACCAAGGCTACCGAAACACCATTGAGCTCACCGGAGCCAATGTGACCCCCTTGCGATCCGACACCATCCGGTTGGTGCAAATCGGATGTGCATTCCATGGACTTCGTTCCGAAGATCCAAACCAACATCTTAAGGACTTCCTCAAAATCGTAGATTCGATAGACCTAGATGTTGCAACTAGAGAGACAACCCGATTACGCCTATTCCAATTCTCTCTACGGGATCAAGCTAGTCAATGGCTTGAGCGTTTACCCGCGGGATCCATCACCACATGGGATGATCTCACCACTCGTTTCCTTGCTCAATTTTTCCCACCGGGGAGAACTTTTATGCTTAGAAATGACATCTTGACGTTCCAACAACGTCGAAATGAAACCTTTTATGAAGCATGGATTCGATATAAAGACCTACTCCGAAAAGTTCCTCATCATGGCATCGAACCGTGGCTCCAGATCCAAATCATTTACGATAAGGTTGACTATCAAACAAGGAGAGCCATTGATTACGCATCCAAGGGTAGGTTAAATAGACTTAGCGTTGACGAGTGCTGGAAAGTTCTTGAGGGGTTGGCACAATACGAAGAGGAAGGATGGGAGGACCCGATGCTCCCAAGCAAAGTAAAACTTGACTATGCATGTGCCACCCAAGAACAGTTGTTAGGAAGCATCGAGAAGCAGGTAAAAGAATTGATGAGTATTGAGAAACTTGCTGCTGAACCCGTGTGGAATCATGATCCACGTAGGAATACGGTTATCAGCCAGAATTTTCCTGAACGCTCACGACACGAGGAATTCGAAGGGATAATGATAACCTTCATGAATAATTAGGAAAAACAAATCCAGCACCTAGAGGCACGCATGGAAAGCACGCATAAAGCCTTTATGAATTTCGCAGACCAATTCATATCAAGGGTAAAATAAAAGATCAAAGAAAATTCCGTACCTAAAAAAATTGAAAAAGTCTTCGAGGTGTCAACCCCTTTGGTGTTTGACCAAGAGGATAGCGGGAAATTTTCCTCAAGTGCTTTACCATTAACTACCCCCCGTTCTCATGAACACTCCCATGCAGAGAAAAGTTTGCAAATCCATAACATTTTCGTTGGATGTTTGCGAACTACATTCCCGATCTAATCCAAAAAACGTTCTTTTGGTTTTAAACCCGGTGTAAAGAGGTCGCACCTCAAAAACATCACTGATTTGAAACCCTCTATGGAACAACATCTCTCTTTTCACACCAATGACCCGTGCACAGGGTTCGACTTAGCCAAAACGTCATCCAACCCCTTCTACAACTTCACCTCTTTCCATGACAGTAATGATACGTTCGACCCTGGTAGACCTCGTTAACAAAATGGCTACTCATGGGTTTTACTAATGATTAGCTATTCACGCGAAGTGCAGGGACTAAACATGAACTGCTCCAAATCTCACCTTACACGGGCATCTGACGGCGTCAGATTTAACTCTTGACGCCGTCAGCTTGATGGATCAGCAATATTAACCCAAAACCAATCACTTTCAACCCATACCCCACAAATCTCACCCAAGGTGCTGCTGCTACTCCGATTCTCCACCATCCAATTCGACGTCTTCCGCATCCAATCTCCACTTGGTAAGTAAGTTTTCTTCATCCTTTTTCGATCAATTGTCCTTTGAACCCATCAATTTGGAAAACCCCTTTCGCCCGAAACCCCACTCTTGACCCATTATTAGCAAATCGTAATGCCATCCAATTGGTGATTTGTAACATGGGGATTACCCGTTGATTATGTTATCTCACTCGAATTATGCATTAGATTAGGGAAAGCCACTCATGCCACGGATTCTTTGACCCCCCACCCATGTTTTCTGATTAAAGGAGCGTTTGGGTAATGGGTTGAGAGTTTGAAAATTGATTTTTCCCTCGCATTTGCATGATTCGGATTCTGAACCATCTGACGGCGTCAGGATTACTCTTGACGGCGTCAGATGTGTTTGATTGCATAAAGTTCATTAAAATTCTCATTCTAATCGTTTCCGCTCACTCAACCTTTTTTCAGGAAAATGAGCAAAAGATCTCGTCAACATAAGGGCAGTTCCTCTAGATCTCAAAGGGTCAATTATGGAGAATTAGTCCATAGTTGGAGCGAGTTTGACACTGTTGGTGCTAGCACCAAGTATGCGGAGTTGTGTAACCACCATATTGATGTTGGGGCTGTAGTTGATTGGAATTTTCTGAGAGCCAATGGGTTGGAGGCTGCGTTTTTAGGGAGGATCCACACAGATGGGTTTGCGGGTCCACAGTGGGAGAGGTTGTTTAGGATTAGAGAGACAGTATATAGTGAGTTAGTGAGGGAGTTCTTTGCGACCTTCCGTTTTGATCAGGCTGAGGCTAGGAAAGATATGGGGGGCACCACTGTGTATTTTAGGCTAGGGGGAGAGTTGCGGTCATGTTCAGTGGCTGAGTTTGGTTGGAGGATTGGGTTGTATACTAGTGAGGAAGTTGATGGGACCTTTTTGTAGAGATTGTTACATGGAGAGACTCAGAGGAGTGAGATGAGGTGTATTACTTTTTGGCCGACCATAGGGAACGGGGTTTACACCTCGACTACCGGGGCTGCATCCATCAGGGACCCCGTAGCTAGGCTAGTCCACAGGTGCATCACATACAGCCTGTCAGGACGTCATGGCACCACTCACCGTGTCACTGCTTCAGACCTGTTATACTTGTACACCATCTTTTCTGCGGATGTCTACTGCAACATCCCGTTTTGGGTGGCCAGTTATTTGAGGACCAGTGTAGGTGAGAGGGATATTGACAAGGTGTATGGGGGGATGTTCGTGACCCAGTTGGCTCGTTCCTATGGTCTTCTTACTCCTCAGATCATGGGGTACTTGAGCGACTGCGGGAACTGTAGGGTAGTGAGGGAGAAATCCCTCAGGCAGATGAGCATTATGATGCCAGAGAGGAATGGGACCTATACTTGGTATGAGGAAGGGGGGCCAGATATTCAGGAGGATGCTGATGATGAGGTAGACCCCCAGCAGCATCAGTTCCAGGGGTATGAGGAGGGGATGGTTGACTACTACCGACACATGAGTCGGGGAGACTGGCAGGCACACCAGGGTGCCTGGATGGGTCAGATGGATGTGTGGCGAACCACCACTGACCAGCGCTTTGATTGGATGTACGATCATACCATCCGCCAGATGCAGCACCTCTCCACCCGAGATCAGCTTGAACCTCACCTGCATATTGACCCTTTCCCAGGCCGAGAGACTGACTACCCTCCCTACGGGTACACCGGACACCTCCCTCCTGGCTATGACTACCGCTTTGGTCCTCCTCCCCAGTGACTCCTCTTGATCTCCGCTGTCTTTGAACTATTTATTCATGGTTGTGTAATTTGAAACATTTGGTACTGTAATAGCTTAGGATGCGGCCTCTGTTGGCTTTGAACAATTTACTTTCATGTTTATGTTTATTTGAAATAATTAGTGGTTCTCATGGTGACGTTATTCATTTTATTTGTTTGTGTGATTTTATTTGTTTGATTGTTATTTGCTTCCGTATGCATGTTTTATTTTTATTGTTGGTAGATCATGTTTCTAAACTAAGAAGTGGAAATACTTTACTTTGTTGTTTTGGCCTAGTCTTAACTCCACCTAGAAGTATTTTTGCAAAAGATAAGTGTAAGGGGAAACCCCAAAAATGTTTTCAAGAAACAAACCGATCATGATTCTCCACAATATAAAATGAGCATGTATATTCGTATTTGTTAGAGTCAAATGCTTGTATTGAGTCATAATGAAGTTTTGCAGGATTTTCCAGGAAGTAGGACCAAGTTCTTCCAGAAATTTTCCGGAAACTTAACATAAGAATTTCTGTAGGTCCATTCTGACGGCGTCAGGGGTATACTCTTGACGGCGTCAGGAGTTAAAATCTGGAAATTTTACCGGTTTTGTTTTTCTAACGGAGTCTTATGGTTTTTGTGAATTATTAAGTTTTATAATCTCCAGGAGATCTGCAAACTTCATTCCACAAGCATTATATCTTATCTTGTTTTCTAGGATTTAGAAACTTATATAGGATGCCGCCGATTTTACGCGAGGTTGTCTTGTCTATTTTGTCAGGTTTTACAGGTTATGTATGACAAGAAGATGATTTATATTCTGGAAGGGAAGCTTTGATTGTTCATTTTCTTGGAGGAAGATTTAACCTGGCCATCCTATTATCCATACCGAGCGAATCAGAGGAGTATTTGATTTCATTCTCTTTACTTTTTAACTTTTACATTCTTTACTTGAACATTGGGGACAATGTTCATCTTAAGTGTAAGGGGAGGGTAAAAAGATGATACCTTACATATGCACTTTCGCTTGAGTTTGTTTTGTTTAATGGTAGATGTGTAATAAAACTATGAGAAATACTTGTTAGTGCAATTTTAGCGCCAAATTTAAATTTTTTTTACAACATTTAGGAGTGAAACTTTAGCCATAGCAAGCGTCTCATGGATAGGAGATTGTATGACTAGCACATAACCGTACTTTCAGAAAAATTTTCCACCCAAATATGTGAGGTTCGCCTTTAGATTTGATAGGAAAAGCATTTACTATTAGTGCTTATGAGTGTATCGGTAGCATTTGGATTCTAGAACTTGCGTTAGTGATGCATCCCGAGACCGCTAGTAAGACTACATTCGTGTGGTAGGATTTACTACATGATAAGAGGCATTAGGATCACCCTTGTGTTAAACCCGTATCATAATTACTTGACCATTTAAGTCATATTACTTGGCTAGTTAAGTCAACTGATTTTTCCCACACCCTTAGCGTTGTACTCATTTTTAGTACACGAAACCCCTAGTACACCCCTCCGAGCCTATCTTTTCGTTTCTAACTTTAAGCATTTTACATAAAGGAAGAATTTGTTACACCCCACTTAAATGTACAACCAAATCGCCTTAGCCTTCCATGTATGCGCTCATTTTTAGTGCATTAGTGTTATTTGTTAAACCCTAAGTTAACTTTCTAATTGATTACATGGTTTCTAAGTCGAGTCATATCCTTGTACATATTGTTTTGGGACGATTGGGACTCATGGTTAAGTACTTATTTTATGGAGTAATGGGGAAGAACATCATTTATTACCCCCATATGTACGTTAATCTTAAAAGTGCTCCAAGTGTTTTGATTCTCTTAATTCGAGTCATTAGATTAGTTTAATGTAAAGTATGTAAAGATTCAAGTGTAAGGGGAATTCTCATCCCCTATGATGTATTATTTTGGATGGTAGGGTAAGAGTTTATGCGGAAAAAAAAAAAAAAAATCGAAAAAAATCGAAAAAAATCAAGAAAAAGAAAAAAAAATAGAAAAGAAAAAAAGAAAAAAACATACGAACTACCATCCCTTTTCATTCTATATTCATTTTTATGTTTTTGTTATTTTTCATTTATTAGCTTAAGTCGAGTCTAGTCTTGGCTTAGCAAAGCCACATTGTACATGTAATTAACCAAGATTGTTAACTCGCCACCAGTAAAACTTCCTTTATCCAACAAAACCGTGTATTTCATATCCCTACACCTAACGTTACAACCCTTTAAAAGACCTCTTTGATAGTTTATCCTAGGTGCTTACGCCATGTGGTGGAGGTTTGATCCTTTCCCAAGCCTATGGTAATCTATTTTGCTATGACAGGTAGTGAGAGATATTTTCCATTTCCATATTGTAATTTATACTTTATTACACCCGAGAGATGTGAGTATCTAAACACTATTTGTGAGGTGCTTGTGTATGACCTCCGTGCTTGCCTATTGGTCTTTAGTGGAACGATTATTTGTTGTAATTACTTTTATATTAGTGTTAAATGACCCCTAACTTGTATTTTGAGTAGAATAAAAGCGCATTTGCTTGAGGACAAGCAAATCTCAAGTGTAAAGGTATATGATGAGGCGAAAAATGATCCGTTTTTAGGGGGTCATTTAAGCCCGAATCCGAATTTATTTGATCAAATATTGCCCTAAATCGTTCCTTTTGTGATTTTAGGTACTTTGGGAGAGAAATCTGGAAAAGGAAGCAATTCAGACGTTTTTGGAGCATAAAAGTGAAGAAAACGCCAAAGTCTTAATTTTCCATGCTGGGAACAGTAGGTGACGGCGTAAAGAGCAAAACCTTGACGGCGTCAAGAGCAAATTTCATGAAAATCCATGACGATCCAGAGAAGATTTGACGGCGTCACGTAGGAAGGGCGTCAAGAGTAAAAGAGTCATGACGGCCTGGAAACATATAAGTCTTGACGGCGTCAGAAGTAGATCTAGGCAGTCCGAGAAGAGTTTTGGCGGCGAGGTGACGGCGTCACATGTTTCTTCTTGATGCCGTCAAACCCATTTTTCTATATATAGTTTTCTAATTTTTCACATTTAAAGAGAGAAGTTTTGGGAGAAACCCCAAGTACGATTTTGGTGTAACTTTACAGGTTTTTCAAGGGTTCCAACCCCTTGATACCTTGCATGATTAATCAAGATAAGTGTTCTTCTAATTCAATCAATATGTCTATGTGTTGGTTGTCTATATCATGTTCTTGTCTTAATTCTATCATGCTAGGCTAGATCTCTTTTGTGTTTGCTTAGATCTAATGAAACCTAGATGTTGATATAAATAATGTTTGTGAATGTTATTAATATTTCTCAATAAACCTATGTTTTAATAATCACAAAACTTAAATCAAATTAAGTCAAGAATAAGACATAAACAAGTATTTGGTGACAAATATTTACCTCTACATCTTATATCACTCAAGGTATGCATAAACTTAGCAACTTATGCATTACATGATCAAAGGAAATTTTATATTAATACATAACATTATATAAAATGATTTTAACATTTTATATATATTTGTAAGTCATTTTTGGTATAGCTTTATTAAACCACAAAAATGTGATTTCAAATTTCCAACCAAAAAGGGAAAATTTTATCCAGAAAAACTTTTCAAACGTTCAGGAGGGCGGCCCCCTTAATTTTACTAGGCGGCCCCCTTAATCATTAAGGGGACCGGCCTATAATTAAGGGGACCGGCACGCTCCCGAACAGTATTTTCTGGCCCTATAAATATTGGATCATTCCACATATTTTTCTCACCTTTTTGCACTATAAACTTTCTGATCCAATCTTCTTCTCTAGATCTAAAATCCTTTGATCATATATTTCATAAGTCTTTGTTTCCAAGTGATCCAAAGCTTCATCCATTCAAGTGCAAGAAGAAGAACACTTCTCTACATCCATCTTATTGTAGTGGTGTTGTGTATAGCTAGTTTCATATTGTACTAGTGATTGTTATTTGTTAAGGTGTTGTGTATATTCGTTGATTGTAGAATCTTGGTGTGTTGTAAACTAGTTTAGTAGTTGTGACGTAGTTGTGCTTAGAAGAAGGTGTGAAGATTGACAAGGTGTGAAGACAGTGTGAAGTCTTGAAGAAGGTGTGAAGGTGTGATTAAGGTGTGAAGATCACGTGGTGTGAGATTGGTTCTAGCTACGATTAGAACTCGACATTTAGCTTAGTGTCGTTAACTTGTGTAAGCCAAGGTGTGTAAGGTTTCTCCACCATAAGGAGTTTGTTGACATAGCGAAGAAAACTCTCGAGTGTGGTACTCGGGGAGTGGAGTAGGGCAAGGAAGGTGTCCTTGTAGCCGAACCACTATAAATTCGCGTGTTGTGGTTTGATCTTTCTAACTCTATCTTTTCTTCATTATATTTCAATACTTTCAATATTAGTTTAGACTTTCTTATATTGGTTGTTGCTTGAACTCACTTAAGATCGAATCGAAAGTTTTTATAACCTACAAAATATTTTGGAAATAAATTTAAAAGGACATAAAACTATTCAACCCCCCCTTCTAGTTTTCTACAATTGGTATCAGAGCCAGGTTTAGCAAGATCTTTAAAATATATTGTATTTTAAAACTTGTAACGATCTATGGAATCTGAAAAATATTTAGAAGGGCAATCTATGCAAAGACCACCACTATTTGAAAGTGATGGATTTTTATATTGGAAAAATCGATTCGAAACTTATGTGAAGTCAAAAGATCTAGATCTTTGGCATGTTATTACTAATGGTGATTTTTTACCTATTCAAAATAACCCGGAAACTAAGAAAGATGAAATCGTACCTTTTGAAAAACAAAATGATGATTTAAAAAGAAAACTTGCTAAAAATAATGAAGCAAAAATGGTTATTTATAATGTGCTACCATGTAAAGAGTACGAAAGGATCTTTATGTGTGAAACGCAAAAGAAATTTGGAACTCTTTATTAATAACTCACCAAGGTAATAGTCAAGTCAAAGATAATAAGATAGATCTACTTGTTCAACAATACGAGCAATTCACGATTCCGGAAGAGGAATCAATTGACAATGCTTTTGCTAGATTTAACACTATCATCACAAGTTTAAAAGCACTTGATGAGAATTTTTCTAGTAAGAATTTTGTTAGGAAGTTTCTTAGGGCTCTTCATCCATAATGGCGAGCTAAAGTGACGGCTATTGAAGAATTGAAGAATTTGTCAACTTTGCAACTTGACGAATTAATTGGAAATCTAAAATTCTACGAAGTCATCATCAAGAAGGACTCCGAAATGGTCAAGGAAAAACGAGAGCAAAGCAAGTCAATCGCCTTGAAAGCTAGAAAGGAATCTAGTATCGAAGATAGCCCATCTTCCGAAAGTGATGACGACGAATACGCCATGGCCGTAAGAGATTTCAAGAAATTCTTCAAAAGGCGAGGAAGATTCGTAAGACAACCGTATGATGAAAAGAAAACATTTCAAAAGAGTAAAGATGACAAGAACAACAAGATTGAAAGAAAGTGTTTCAAGTGTAGAGATCCAAATAACCTTATTGGAAAATGTCCAATGATGACAAGAGATCAAAATCAAAGAGCATTTGTTGGAGGTGCTTGGAGTGATAGTGATGATGATGAGAATGAAACGACAAAGGAAGAAAAATGTCTCATGGCGAATACACCAAATGAGGTACGTTCCGAAACCGAATATTTTAGTGATGAAAGTATATCATTAGATGAAAAAGATCTAGATAATGAATATATTAAACTATGCAAATTAGGACAACTAGTAATGGCCAAAAACAAATCACTAAAATACATTAACAATCAATTAGAAAGTGAAGTACTTGAACTAAAAATTAAAATACATCAACTAGAAAAAGGTAAAGAAATTTTTGAAGAATGTAAATCATGTCAAGAGCTTAAAGGTGAAAACGAAATACTTAGGGAAGAAATTCGCAAACTTGACAAATTTGAAAATAGTAGTCAATCACTCAGTAAAATAATAAGTATTCAAAGAACATCCGGAGACAAAACCGGCTTAGGATTTAATTCAAATGAGGCTTCAACAAGCGAGATTAAAAATGTAAAATTTGAAAGTGAACTCAACAAACAAAAACTTTTAAAATCTAATCCTAAGTATATACTTATTGATGATAAGAAAATACCTCTTGCCAATGATGAAGAAGTTAAAGATTTTTATAAACCGTCTTTAAAGACCGAAGTAGGATCTCCTAAACACAAAATAAGATCTAAAACTCCACCACCTAGAAAACCAAATAATTCTCATCCTAGGTCTAAAACACCTCAACCAAGAAGAAATCAAAATAGACAAAACTATAATAACAATAGTAATCAAATGTGGAACTACCAACAAAGCTACAATCCTTGGGGCATTCTACCACCTTTCATGCACCCGAGTCAAATGTTAAACATGTTTGGACCAAACAACTTTGGACCAAAAGGACAATGGAGATCAAATGGCTAGACGAACATTCCTTGAGGCAATCTTGGTTTTTCTCTCAACATAGACTTTTTTCAAAGTCTATATTTCATCTTGATGATGTTGAAGATTTCTTTTGAAGACCACCGGGTACGCCATTCTTTCACAACTCATTGCCATGCTTAGATAAATATGCATTGTTTGATTTCGTCAATTATTTGTTATTTTCTTCTATTTGTTAGAATCATATATATACTTATATATATATATATATATATATATATATATATATATATATATATATATATATATATATATATATATATATATATATATATACTATTATACGTAATATATTAAATATATTTATACATATTCACTTGTACATAACCTAGATACGTCATTTGTTGACTTTCTAGAACTCCAAGAAATCGTTCTTTATCGAACCCTTTCTTTCTCCCCCTCACGTTATTCTAGTAAGTCCTCTTTTAGGAGACTCATGATGATGAAGGGATATGAGTCAAGTGGAATTTTATAATGCAAGAAGGCCTTCGCACGTGAACACTATGGATGAAACAAACTCCTCTCGCCAATTATATCCTATCTCCGCTACTATCCTTCAAATCTCACTCATCAACCCATCTTTCAATCACATTTATACTTATATATATAAACAATATATATATATATATATACATATATATATATATATATATATATATATATATATATATATATATATATATATATATATATATATATATATATATATATATATATATACTTATTCACATATTCCCGAACACACCTCAAACCCTTCATCAACTTAACACTTTGATCATTTTATCCAAAAATTGTCAAAGGAATATTTTAATTATCGAAACGGTAATTAAAAATTGTTAAGAATTTTATCATCGTGCCAATAGACGTTTACGTATTTTTGATATATTATAAATCTAATTATATACGTATAAATATTTTTGTTCCAGAAATGAATTCCGCGAAATTTGGAAAGTTTCAAAGGCGGCCCCCTTAATGATTAAGGGGACCGACTTGTTATCGAGGGCGGTCCCCTTAATGTTTAAGGGGGCCGGCCATCTGACAGTTCCAAATCCGTTTTTTCTTCTTAATTTCATTCCCAAACACTCCATTCACTCATTTGTTCCTCCCCACTGCTACTGAGTACGAACCAAAACACCCAAAAACTTCAAAATCCTCCATCATATCACCAATCCGGGGTTGTTTCGCAAGGGGCAAACATCAACCAAACATATAACAACATCTTTTGTAAGTTTTCCAACATGCATTTCATCACATTACATTCGATTTGGTGTCTAATCAATAATTATGCATTTTATTAAAATTCATTTTAATTCGATTTTAAGTGTAATTGAAGCTTCAAATTGAACTACCAAATGCTCCCCATAGGATTAGGATGATGTTTTGCAACTCAAAATTAGTATAACATATCATCTTGTCAAAATCATTAATCGCCCATAAACTGTCACAACCCATAATTTCAGGTCATTTTTCCAAACTTCGACATTCTACTATTCACAAATTACTATTCATCGATCACTATTCATCGTTTTACTATTCATCATTTTTTAGGTCAATTTGACATTTCGAGAAACATTCAGAAATTTTACTATTCACTTGATACTATTCATTTCCGAGAGAAAACCACTATTCACGTGCATTACTCATGTCATCGTAAATTTAGTTTACGAGTATTCAAATTCGCGTAACCGTATTGGTTCAGGAGCAAATTCATGCATTATTATCAAGGACATTTCATACGGACTAGAAATAGTCTGCATATCATTATTAGGGCACTTGCATACTTTTCCACTCATAGGGTATTCAAATTATATATTTTTATTATAATTAACGAATTTCGTATGTTTATTTTAAATAAACACTAATACGCGAACTATAAATGTGACTAACACGACCAACACTCCCGACTATGATCCCAATATATTTTTATATTCATTTTTATAATATAAAAATTATAATATTAATTTACCCGGTATTTTGGATATTTATTTTAATTATTAACTTAAGTTTACTAAAATTTCGACGGTTTTCATAGAAATTAAACTATAATTATCTAAACACCCAATAACTTTATCCAACCTATTTTTATAATTTTTATAACTTTATTTTATCCCGGCTAACTCCGTTAAAATTTATTTTTTAGTTAACCCGGTACTAGGTACACTTTAAAACTACAACTAAACACATAATACACAAAGTCACCAAAAAGTCATACACCACATTCCCCCCCCCTTTGACTTGCCGCCCCCCCCCCCCCCCTCTCCAATCACTTACAAATTTTACTTACACACTCAAGTTTCATTAATGCCTATACTAACTACATATAATAATAATAATACTAATAATACATATCTACTATACTAGATTTTATCTCATTTTCAACTAGCAAAATTTCACTCATTTCTCTCTTCCTCTCTTACTCACTCACGGCAACAACAACAACAATAGGGCAAGACAAAATATTTTTCTCAAAGATCAAGTGTAATCTTGTTAATATAGTATCCTTGTTAGAGTTTTGAGATAAAAACTCAAGGATTGTTAGGTTTTCACCATCCAAACTTCATTAATCTTCCAAGTAAGTTTACAAAACTCATTTCATAATTTTTACAAGTTATTACTATGTTTATATATTTTTCTTACAAGAACTCATGCATATATTGGCTTATACCACTCCATTTTGTATATATTTAACTTTCAAGCCCTAGAAAGTGATTTTTGGTTAGATCCTTGTTAGATCTACTTGGTTATGATGATTAAGAACCCATGACACCCTAAGAAGGTGTATGGTAGGATTAGACTAGTTTTGTGGTGATTGAAAGTGGTTTGATTGAAGATGGAACTAGATTAGAACCCTAGAAACGATTTTTGAAACATTAGAAATACCTACTGTCCCTATTTTTATTTCGTGGGAAAATCAGTGGTTGATGGCTAATTTTTGACCAAAGATTTAGAAAATAGTTTCAAAAATGAAACTTTAGGCGAAATAACGGATTAAAACGAGTTTATAACGAAGGAGATATGATTTTTGCAAATTTAACGACGAAAACTATTTTTATAAAAACTGCATGCTGTTTGGCAGATTTCGACGTACAAAAAGAGGTGTTAAACGTTACCTAGAGGAGCCGAGTTATCAAAAATATATTAGTATATACAAAAACGAATCCGTGGATATAAAGAACGAGGGAAATGAACCTAAAACGACCAAGTTATACGCGTTTTAAGATCACCAAAACTATATATATATATTTGGTCACAAATAAAAATAATAACTTACGTACTAAATGGTATATTTTCTAGAAACGTTACTAAGGACTATATTCTTAACAAATGAATACGTATGACCCAAGAGAATATTTATGCGACTTAACGACGTTATTTTAAGGTTTTCGATATGAGGAATATAACGCTAACATTTTCGTACGAGATAATATGACACGTTATATACTTCTATATTTGGATTTATTTTTCCTAAGTATGGAAACTATTTTACTATGACGATAACTAGTATTTCCAAATTACGAGTGGTATAGGTATCATGTGCATATGCATTCATTACATTACGGCTTGATCTAAATTAGATCACGATTATTCATTTAGGTTGCGGCTAGTGTTCGCGCCTCATTGTCCCGACTACTTTTACATCATTTCACCATCTTTGTACCATCATTTCGAGGTGAGTTCTCATAGCCCCGTTTTAATTACTTATTTGATTTCAAATCCCACGGGGGAGAATACATTGCACAATTATTTTTGTACATGCCCAAGTATTACAAATTCCATACATTGCTTAAGTTGCCTTACTACCAAGTTAAGTCCCCTTATATATCATGGACCGTTAATTATATTGCTAAGCGAGAGTGAGTGGATAGATCTATCGAGGGTGACGCCTCCATTCGTGTTTGGGTTGCTCCAACGGGACGAATGCATTTCATGTCTTAACAAATTGAGTGTTTGGTAAACACTCTGGTGGGGCCATTACAAAGTCTAGCTTCGGGGTCATGAGCTTAAGAGCCAATGTAGCATTTTTGACATTTTTGTCGGTTTACTTTATACTTGTGGTTTATGTACATACGATTTACTTATAAACCTATGATTATTCACCAACTTTATGTTGACAGTTTTTCGCAATGTATTTCTCAGGTAACTAAGGCATATTCTCATAGCACGCATGGAGTCATTTTGTGTAACAAGGATGATACGGCTCATTCGGACTTTCTTGCACTTATGTTTAAATGTCGTTTGATTGAATTAAACTTGTTTCCGTAAACTTTTCCAACTTTTGGGACCTATGTCTTTATAACTCTGAATATTTGAATGAATCAAACGACGTATTTTTAAAACGACACTTTAGGTCGTTCAATATATCCTTGCTTGTGATGCTATGACCGTTACACCCTCAGGCATTCCATTCCGCTGCCATTCAGGTATTTTGGGGGTGTGACAGATTGGTACCAGAGCTAAGGTTATAGCGAACTAGGATGCATCATGGACCCTAGACTATAACCACACCATCATAGCATATCATCATTTCATCATATGTGCATATTTACTTATTTTTAGGTGATCCCATTATACGAGTTATTTATTTTTATTTCACCTTGATTATCACAGAGACATGTCTTCGAATCCAAAAACTGTCGTACTTTACTCTATATCAGACTCTGATGATGAGGGCTCTATGTCCTCCACTGCTGTTTCACCACTTGTTTCTCCTACACCTGAGCTACCACTTTTGGCATCAGATGATGACACCGAGCCTTTCGAGGAGGAGGAGACGGCTCCTACTCCTCATGTCCATCCTACTGTACCCACTGACATACCATCTCCTACTACTACTATCCATTCAGAGCCGAGACTTATGTTTCCTAGGGGTAAGACTATCCAGGTTGCTAGGAAGAGTGTTCGTTATGCTACATCTACTTATAGGACTCTCCCTAGTCCTACTGTGCCTACACCACCACCACCAGCCATACCCACTACTACCCCTATATCTACCTCACTCTTGCCGCTCAGGAAGCGTGCAAGGTTTACCACTCCAGATTCACCTACCACTGAGACTGCTGACCTTCCCCCACCACCAGTATACCACATAGGTGAGAGTTCGAGAGCGGCTGCGGCTAGGAGCCCTACAGCTGTCACATTAGAGGATCAGATAGGTGCTCAGCAGGAGCAAGTCGATAGTTTGGGGTATAGAGTTGAGGAGATCATCACTACTCTACTTGAGGCTGTCGAGGAGCAGGTTGAGGATTTGGTTCAGGGCAGGGTTGGTATTGATGTGTCGTACCATGGACTCGAGGCACGACAGTTGAGGCACCAGGAGCAGATTGATCTACTTAGGGATGAGTTACCTGAGATTCGAGATAGAGCTCAGGCGACACAGGAGACTCAGTGGGAGCACGTAGACCAGTTGACATTGATTCGAGAGAGGTTGGTCATTTTGGAGCGCAGGGATGCTTCTTTTCAGCTACGGGTTCAGCATCTGGAGGAGATCGTGGTTGCGATGGATCGTGAGATTCGCCGCTTGAGGGGAGAGCCTGGACCATCTAGAGCACCTGGAGGAGCCTAGACATAGACTGGTATTATATTAGCTTTTATTATTTTCCTAGTCCCGAGGTGTGGGACATAGTTCAAGAACTTGTAGTCTTTTGGTTGTTGTACAAACAAATATATCAAGTGCGACTCTACTATGTTGGAAATGTTGTGCTATATATTATATCGGTCCATGTAGGCCGAAATTTTCATGTATTATATTCATGTGTTGTGATTATATTTATGATGTTTCGTGGTTGCTCTTTATTATTATCGTATTTATACAAGTTGTGGTTGTATCTCTACATATCGTGGTTGTATTGATACAGGTTGTGGTTGTATATATACATGTCGTGGTTGTATTTATACAGGTTGTGGTTGTATATATACATGTCGTGGTTGTATCTAGACAGATTGTGGTTGTACTCGTACATGTCGTGGTTGTATTTATATTTGTTGTGGTTGTGTATATATATATATATATATATATATATATATATATATATATATATATATATATATATATATATATATATATATATATATATATATATATATATATATATATACATGTTGTGGGTATATATCTTTGGTTCGATGACTATTTCTATTATGATTTTTCTCATGGTTATTTCCATTGTGATTTATCAGAAGTATGGCACCAAGGAAGGGTAAGACTGCACCAGAAACACCCGCTATGACTCAAGCCGCTATCCGCAAGTTTGTCAGGGATAGTATTGCAGAAGCTCTGGAGATTGAGAGAGCTGAGGTTGCTGCTAGGGCTGCTGAGACTGCTTCTAATACAGGGGCAGTTGAACCAACCACTATTAGGCGTGAATGTACATGGAAAGATTTCAAGATTAGTGATCCTATCAAGTTTAAGGGCACTGAAGGAGCGGTTGCTTTGATTCGCTGGTTTGAAAAGACTGAGAATGTATTTCTCATGTGCGGATGCCCGGACATCAGCAAGGTAAAATTTGCTACAGGTATGCTTCTTGATGAAGCTATGTCTTGGTGGAATTCGTATGCTCAGCCGATTGGTATGTAAAATGCTTACAAGCTCACTTGGGAGGAATTCAAGAAATTGATGACAAAGAAGTTTTGCCCTCGTACCGAGGTGCAAAAGTTGGAAACAGAATTTTATGAGCTTGTGACTAAAGGTGATGACATCGAGACCTACTTTAGGAGGTTTCAGGAGTTGGCTGCCCTATGTCCAACTAT
Source organism: Artemisia argyi (assembly GCA_030686995.1). Lineage (NCBI taxonomy): Eukaryota > Viridiplantae > Streptophyta > Magnoliopsida > Asterales > Asteraceae > Artemisia > Artemisia argyi. Next base: position 266,415,837 of record CM060709.1, on the reverse strand, counting down.
GGTTCCTGACGATGAGAAAAAGATGGAAAACTTTGTTGGTGGATTGCCTGAAAGTGTTCGAGGAGATGTGATTTCTTTTGACCCTCAATCAATGGAAGAGGCTATTCGTATAACTCAGAAACTCATGGTCCAAGTGGTAAAAGGGAAATCTGCTGTCAACAACAATAACCGTTCAAACAACACCAACTACAACAACACTCGAAACAACAACAACTATAACAACAATCGAAACCGCAACTATCCCAATAACCGAAACAACAATCCAAACAATAACAACAACAACAAGAGAAGGTTTGATTACAACCAAGGTGGAAACGTTGTTCAGCCGCCACCTAAGAGGCAAGAAGTGGCAAGGGCCTATGCTGCAGGACCGACTGAAAGGAGAGGATATGAGGGTAATCTACCTAAGTGTGAAAGGTGTCAGAAGCATCATAACCCAGGACGTTGCCCAGATTTATGTGGCAACTGCAAGAAGGCTGGTCACTACACCAAAGATTGCAAGAGTCCAAACTTTGGTGGCAATCAGAAACCACCGTAACATGTTTTGGCTGTGGAGAACTTGGACACTTTAGGAATGAGTGCCCAAAGAAGAAGAATCAAGGAACTGGAAATCAAGATGGAAAGGCTCGAGGAAGAGCTTATGTTATGGGAGGAGACGATGTCAAAGAAGACCCAAATGTTGTTGCGGGTACGTTCCTCATTAACAATCGTTATGCATCCTTTTTATTTGATTCAGGAGCGGATAGAAGTTTTGTTTCTATTGCATTTGCACCTTTACTTAACGTAGAACCAACCCCATTAGACATTTCCTATATCGTTGAATTAGCCGATGGGTCTTTAGTTAACACCAACACCATTATCCGTGGTTGCACTATAAATTTCCTAAACCATCCATTCAATATAGACCTTATGCCCGTAGAACTTGGAAGTTTCGACGTTGTTATCGGTATGGATTGGTTATCTCGGCATCGAGCGAGAATTATTTGTGATGAGAAAGTTGTTCACCTTCCTTATAATGGTGAAACTTTGGTTGTTCGTGGAGAGCGAAGTGGAACTAGACTCAGTATTATATCGTGCATTAAAACCGAGAAGTACATAAAGAAGGGTTGTTATGCATTCTTGGCTCACATCACGGAGAAGAAGTCGGATGAGAAACGACTTGAAGATGTGCCAATTGTTAAGGAATTTCAAGAGGTTTTTCCAGAAGAATTGCCAGGACTTCCGCCTACACGCCAAGTTGAGTTTCAAATTAAATTAGTGCCAGGAGCTGCAACAATTGCACGAGCACCGTATAGACTTGCACCTTCGGAAATGCAAGAATTGTCGAATCAATTACAAGAACTTTTGGACAAAGGATTCATTAGACCGAGTTCCTCGCCTTGGGGAGCGTCTGTTTTGTTTGTGAAAAAGAAAGATGGAACTTTCAGGATGTGCATCGACTATCGTGAGCTGAACAAGTTAACGGTTAAGAACCGTTATCCACTCCCCAGAATTGACGACTTGTTCGACTAGTTACAAGGTTCTAGTTTTTATTCCAAGATTGATTTAAGATCCGGTTATCACCAACTTAGAGTTCGGGAAGAGGACATCCCGAAGACGGCATTTAGAACACGCTATGGTCATTATGAATTTCAAGTAATGCCTTTCGGATTAACCAACACACCTGCGGTATTTATGGATCTCATGAATAGGGTGTGCAAACCGTATCTTGATAAGTTTTTGATCGTATTCATTGACGATATCTTGATTTATTCCAAGAGTAAGGAAGATCACGAAGAACACCTCAGAACAATCCTGGAACTACTCAGGAAGGAGCAATTGTATGCCAAATTTTCTAAGTGTGATTTTTGGATACGAAGAGTTCAATTTCTTGGCCACATCATTGATAGCCAAGGTTTACAAGTCAACCCAGCAAAGATCGAGGCAGTTAAGGATTGAGCTACGCCCAATTCTCCTACGGAAATTCGTCAATTCCTAGGACTTGCTGGATATTACAGAAGGTTTATCGAAGGGTTTTCTAAGATAGCGAAGCCGTTGACGAAACTGACACAAAAGAATCAAAAGTACGAGTGGGGAGAAAAACAAGAGTCCGCATTTCAGTTATTGAAACAGAAGCTTTGTAGCGCACCGATTTTGTCATTACCCGAAGGAATTGAGAACTTCGTGGTATATTGCGATGCTTCGCATAAAGGACTTGGAGCTGTGCTAATGCAAAACGAGAAAGTGATAGCTTATGCATCTAGACAGCTTAAGACACACGAGAAGAATTACACTACGCACGACTTGGAGCTGGGTGCGGTAGTTTTTGCTCTCAAGATTTGGAGACACTATCTTTATGGTACCAAGTGCGTAATTTTTACCGACCACAAGAGCTTACAGCATATACTCGATCAGAAGGAACTTAATATGAGACAACGTCGTTGGCTAGAATTGTTGAGTGATTACGATTGTGAAATCCGATATCACCCAGGAAAAGCAAATGTTGTAGCAGATGCACTTAGCCGAAAAAAACGACTCAAACCTTTGAGAGTTAGGTCATTGGGAATGACTATCATTTCGCCATTACCATCGAAGATTTTAGAAGCTCAGATTGAGGCTCTCAAAGAAGAAAATCGACCACATGAGAAACTTTATGGTATGCCAGAAAGCGAAAATGGCTTTGTAAAGAGATCAGATGGAGTGTTATGCTTCAAGGACCGAAGTTGGATACCACTCTATGGTGGAGTGCGAGAATTGATTATGCATGAATCACACAAGTCGAAGTACTCTATTCATCCAGGTTCTGATAAGATGTATCAGGATCTCAAAAAGCTTTATTGGTGGCCGAACATGAAAGCAGAAATAGCTACGTACGTCAGCAAATGTCTTACTTGTGCTAAAGTGAAAGCCGAATACCAGAAACCGTCAGGGTTACTTCAACAACCAGAGATTCCACAATGGAAGTGGGAACGTATTACTATGGACTTTGTCACTAAACTTCCAAAGACGTTAGGAGGTTTCGATGCTATTTGGGTAATCGTTGATCGACTTACCAAATCAGCTCATTTCATACCCATTAGAGAGACTTATTCAATGGAACAACTTGCTAGACTTTATGTCAAGGAAATCGTCTCAAGACACGGAGCACCAGTTTCCATCATTTCCGACAGAGATAGTCGTTTTACTTCAAACTTTTGGCGGTCATTACAAGACTCTTTTGGATCCAAGTTAGACATGAGCACTGCTTACCATCCTCAGACCGATGGTCAGAGCGAGAGAACTATTCAGACACTTGAGGACATGCTTAGAGCATGTGTGATTGACTTTGGAAATGGTTGGGCTAACCATTTGCCGTTGATCGAGTTTTCCTATAACAACAGTTACCATTCAAGCATTAAAGCAGCACCATTCGAGGCACTTTATGGTCGTAAGTGTCGATCTCCAGTTTGTTGGGCCGAAGTCGGTGAAGTACAATGTACTGGCCCGGAAATGGTACAAGAAACAACAGAAAAGATAATTCAGATTCGAGAGAGACTCGAAACTGCTAGAAGTCGACAGAAAAGCTACGCAGATGTTCGACGCAAACCATTGGAATTTCAGGTCGGAGACAAAGTCATGTTGAAAGTCTCGCCTTGGAAGGGCGTGATACGATTTGGAAAACGCGGGAAATTGAACCCGAGATACATTGGTCCGTTTAAAATATTGGAAAGGATTGGTCCAGTAGCTTACAAACTTGAACTTCCGTCAGAACTTAGCAACGTACACAACACGTTTCACATCTCAAACCTCAAGAAATGTCTTTCGGACGAGTCTGCCATTATACCATTAGAAGAAATACAACTCGATGACAAGCTTAACTTTGTGGAAGAACCAGTTGAAATAATGGACCGCGAGATCAAACAGTTGAAACAAAGTCGAATTCCGATCGTGAAGGTTCGCTGGAATTCTCGAAGAGGACCCGAGTTTACTTGGGAACGAGAACACCAAATGCGACGCAAGTATCCACAACTTTTCACCAAGCCAATTTCCGAGACCAACACTAACTGAATTCAGGGACTGAATTCCTTTTTGGATGGGCGACTGTCACAACCCACAATTTCAGGTCATTTTTCCAAACTTCGACATTCTACTATCACAAATTACTATTCATCAATCACTATTCATCGTTTTACTATTCATCATTTTTAAGGTCAATTTGACATTTCGAAAAACATTCAGAAATTTTACTATTCACTTGACACTATTCATTTCTGAGAGAAAACAACTATTCACGTGCATTACTCATGTCATCGTAAACTTAGTTTACGAGTATTCAAATTCGCGTAACCGTATTGGTTCAGGAGCGAATTCATGCATTATTATCAGGGACATTTCATATGGACTAGAAATAGTCTGCATATCATTATTAGGGCACTTGCATACTTTTCCACTCGTAGGGTATTCAAATTATATATTTTTAATATAATTAACGAATTTCGTATGTTTATTTTAAATAAACACTAATACGCGAACTATAAATGTGACTAACACGACCAACACTCCCGACTATGATCCCAATATATTTTTATATTCATTTTTATAATATAAAAATTATAATATTAATTTACCCGGTATTTTGGATATTTATTTTAATTATTAACTTAAGTTTACTAAAATTTCGACGGTTTTCGTAGAAATTAAACTATAATTATCTAAACACCCAATAACTTTACCCAACCTATTTTTATAATTTTTATAACTTTATTTTATCCCGGCTAACTCCGTTAAAATTTATTTTTTAGTTAACCCGGTACTCGGTACACTTTAAAACTACAACTAAACACATAATACACAAAGTCACCAAAAAGTCATACACCACATTCCCCCCCCCCCCCCCCTCTCCAATCACTTACAAATTTTACTTACACACTCAATTTTCATTAATGCCTATACTAACTACATATAATAATAATAATACTAATAATACATATCTACTATACTAGATTTTATCTCATTTTCAACTAGCAAAATTTCACTCATTTCTCTCTTCCTCTCTTACTCACTCACGGCAACAACAACAAGAATAGGGCAAGACAAAATATTTTTCTCAAAGATCAAGTGTAATCTTGTTAATATAGTATCCTTGTTAGAGTTTTGAGATAAAAACTCAAAGATTGTTAGGTTTTCACCATCCAAACTTCATTAATCTTTCAAGTAAGTTTACAAAACTCATTTCATAATTTTTACAAGTTATTACTATGTTTATATATTTTTCTTACAAGAACTCATGCATATATTGGCTTATACCACTCCATTTTGTATATATTTAACTTTCAAGCCCTAGAAAGTGATTTTTGGTTAGATCCTTGTTAGATCTACTTGGTTATGATGATTAGGAACCCATGACACCCTAAGAAGGTGTATGGTAGGATTAGACTAGTTTTGTGGTGATTGAAAGTGGTTTGATTGAAGATGGAACTAGATTAGAACCCTAGAAACGATTTTTGAAACATTAGAAATACCTACTGTCCCTATTTTTATTTCGTGGGAAAATCAGTGGTTGATGGCTAATTTTTGACCAAAGATTTAGAAAATACTTTCAAAAACAAAACTTTAGGCGAAAGAACGGATTAAAACGAGTTTATAACGAAGGAGATATGATTTTTGCAAATTTAACGACGAAAACTATTTTTATAAAAACTGCATGCTGTTTGGCAGATTTCGACGTACAAAAAGAGGTGTTAAACGTTACCTAGAGGAGCCGAGTTATCAAAAATATATTAGTATATACAAAAACGAATCCGTGGATATAAAGAACGAGGGAAATGAACCTAAAACGACCAAGTTATACGCGTTTTAAGATCACCAAAACTATATATATATATATATATATATTTGGTCACAAATAAAAATAATAACTTACGTACTAAATGGTATATTTTCTAGAAACGTTACTAAGGACTATATTCTTAACAAATGAATACGTATGACCCAAGAGAATATTTATGTGTAGGATCATAGTTTTATGTTGATATTGTGATTTGGGAGGTCGAGGATGGTGGAAGAAACCACCTTCCATGGTTAGAGAGAGAGTAGAGAGAGAAAGGTAAACTTGTATGTGTTTTATTGAAAGAGAAAATGTAAGATGACACAAATGCAAGCAACACCTCCTAGTGAAGTCTAGGAGGGTATAAATAGGCCACCAAACACATGACTTTACATAAATGACGGTTTCAGTCCATGTGTTTGTGCCTTACAAGATAACTAATGTAATCCCGTAAATGTCGTTCCATTTACGTGTTGGGATTAAAAACTTTGATCCCAACAATCTTCCCCCAATGGGGCGACATAAGGGATTACTTACAAAATTTCCTACAAGTACAAATACAACTAAAGAAAGGTCTTCATCGGCTCTTCAAGTGCAGAGGATGACTACAGTTGACGCTCTTTGTCTTCATCTTGTACCTCGGCTTGAGAACTTTATCTTTACTTGTAGGCAAATGATGTAATATGCATGAAATGGATTAACTTCCCCCCAATTCATGCTGCATGTCTTTAGCGGCTTTTTCGTACACTTCTTTTTGGCGAAGTTTCTGAATCAGCTTCCCCCCAAACTGACAACCGTCTTCAGCAGATTCTAAACTTTGATGTAGTCCACATGTCTTCTAACTATTGAAGTTTTGAGTACGCAGCGGAATTTGTAGAAAAACACCGTAAACCACACCAAGCAAATCTGACTAGTCACTTAATCACAGTTATGCTCAATGCGGAAGCTCCGTTCGGGGGTAACATGCAAGAAATCAGCAAGATCTTCTCACTTAAGTAGGCTACTTCACACTTCACAACCCGCGAGAGTTGAAATGATTACACCAAAATCACAAAATTGAACCACTGATCATCTCTGCGGACGTCTCTCCGGTAGTAATAAAATTGTAAGCACGATCACGTGAGTCTATTATGCGTCCCTGATGTGCACATTTCTTCCCCCTAATTGCAGAACCTCGTGGAAAATGAGTGTTTTCGCAAAGAAGTCAAGAAAAGTCAAAGAAAGCAAAGAACACCCACTCTCTCTTCCCCCACGATGTCTTCGCGGAATCGGAAGCATACACACTATGTTTACGATGGAAACGGAGGCAGCGTAACCCCATATGTCTAATCAACCGATTATGTGTGAAGTATCATAAATAGCCCGTGAGAATCAACTGCTGATAAACAACTCTACTCTTTGATACTCTTCTCATCTAACTCTTTACCGACCCCATTATCATTCTATCGACTCTTTGTAGTGACTACTGATGGAGAAAAACCCAATATGATGAACTTGAGACTGAAGTAAAATAACCCGAACTTGTGACTTAAACTTGCACTATTGTACGACTAAGAGCGGCGTAGAGAGTTCGTCCACCATCGAATCCCTAAGTACTCTATACTCTACTACCATCAAGTATAAGACGTACATCACCTCTTGAGTATCCACAACTTTGTGTGACACTGAGCACTACAACGTAACTCCTTAAAGTGATAGTCATTTTGTGGTAATAGAAAGAAAGAATCACAAAAACAACTAGATATCCAAGTCTTCGTCATTTTAAAGGTTAAAAGCTCGAACAAGGATCTCGAAGAATCATGCATCCAACCAACCCCGATATCTTCAAGATACTAAGTACACGCACCCGTGAAATTCCACTTCAACCTCAAATAAATAATAAAGAATTATCGCCGTAGTCACATATTACGGTTAAATGCCCAAAACTAGCCTTTTTGACGGTTAAGTGAATTTGATAATGGTTTCCCGATCTTGTCAAAATATATACCTCCCCGTGAAATTAATTCACATTGTTTTAATGGAGCCCAATTATAACCATAATCCAAGAGTTTAAACCAAAAATTAGCTGTAATACTAATTTTAGGTTTTACAAACAAGAACTGAACACATTCGGTTATTGAGGCCCATACATAAAACGAATTATAGCCCAAGCTAGTCAACGTTTTACGGATCCAACTCTTTCACACAGCCCATCAAAAAAAACAGCCCATATCCACAACAATGAAACCACGTATAATACTCCTAATACCCTAATTTTACACCTTAAACATTCTCATTATCATATTGCAGTCTACATCCACCTTCAAACAATAAACACTAAACACCCTAATCAAATTCATCCGCCCCCACCTCTTCTTCTTACTCCCGTTTATTCAGATCCAACACCCAACCACAAACAACTTTCTATCTCCATTAGATATGACGGATCTATACATCTAAACATGCTCGAGTCACACAAAGAGTCAAGAATAAAAAAAACAACCGTCAACAAGTTCTTTTGAATAAGGACTCAGGTAGGCTTACAACTTGTGTTAATCGTGGTTTTCTTGTCTTGTCTCTTTGAACGAACCAAGGAAAGGACTATAGCAAGATTGTTATAGGTCTATCTTTAGCTGTGTTCGGATATATAATGAAGCTTTGTCTTCAAAAGATAGATCGATGATGTTTTCAGGTTGTTCGTAGTGTTTGTCCTTGAACGAATTAAAGAAAGAAGTTAACAAGGTTGTTAAATTTCTGCTCTTTTATATTCGGTTATAAACGAAGTGAGAGCTTCAAAAATTAATTACGTTTTGGGTTTTGTTGAAGGTGTATACTGATGGAGATTGTAATATGAGGAGATGGGATTAGGTTAGAGTAGAAGTTGATTGTAATTGTGTATGGATTGGTTGTTTGGTATTCGATCTGTCCTTCCTCTTATTGTTTTTGTAGACAGTTTAGACCAATGAAGTTTTAACAGATCTGAGGTCAAACGTATGGGTCTTGGTCAATGTCCTTCTTCATCTATATACTTTATGAAACATTTTCGAAAAATATTCAACTTATCGAGAACTGGATTTTCGAAAACATGGCTTATCGAGAATGTGTTATCGAGAAAGTGAAACACTTTTCGAAAAATTTAAAAAAATTTCGAAAATTTCGGGTATTGTGTTCTCGATAAGTAAATGTTCTCGATAACAAGTACATCGAGAATTTCTTATACAAGAAATTCCGACTTTTCCGGCGATTCGACTATTCATCCAGTTTCCGATGAATTTTCCGACCAGCTACTTCAACCGTTGTTTCTGACTACTTATTGACTACCGTTTTGTTTTTCACGGTTTTGGAATATCAGTCACAATAAAAATGATGTTACAGAAAAAGGTACAAAAAAACTGATATCACAAGTAGCCAGCTAAAAAACAAATGGACCACAACTGTTACGACACTGTTTCCAATACTTGTTAAAAATATTTTGTACCAGTTAAAAAAATAACGATGAACAGCCTCAAAAACAGTGTACGAACCAACAAATCCGATTTTTTGACAAGATAAAAAACCACAATAAACAACAAAATAATAACCTTGGCTCCGATGCCACTTGTAGGATCATAGTTTTATGTTGATATTGTGATTCGGGAGGTCGAGGATGGTGGAAGAAACCACCTTCCATGGTTAGAGAGAGAGTAGAGAGAGAAAGGTAAACTTGTATGTGTTTTATTGAAAGAGAAAATGTAAGATGACACAAATGCAAGCAACACCTCCTAGTGAAGTCTAGGAGGGTATAAATAGGCCACCAAACACATGACTTTACATAAATGACGGTTTCAGTCCATGTGTTTGTGCCTTACAAGATAACTAATGTAATCCCGTAAATGTCGTTCCATTTACGTGTTGGGATTAAAAACTTTGATCCCAACATTATGCGACTTAACGACGTTATTTTAAGGTTTTCGATATGAGGAATATAACGCTAACATTTTCGTACGAGATAATATGACACGTTATATACTTCTATATTTGGATTTATTTTTCCTAAGTATGGAAACTATTTTACTATGACGATAACTAGTATTTCCAAATTACGAGTGGTATAGGTATCATGTGCATATGCATTCATTACATTACGGCTTGATCTAAATTAGATCACGATTATTCATTTAGGTTGCGGCTAGTGTTCGCGCCTCATTGTCCCGACTACTTTTACATCATTTCACCATCTTTGTACCATCATTTCGAGGTGAGTTCTCATAGCCCCGTTTTAATTACTTATTTGATTTCAAATCCCACGGGGGAGAATACATTGCACAATTATTTTTGTACATGCTTTACAAATTCCATACATTGCTTAAGTTGCCTTACTACCAAGTTAAGTCCCCTTATATATCATGGACCGTTAATTATATTGCTAAGCGAGAGTGAGTGGATAGATCTATCGAGGGTGACGCCTCCATTCGTGTTTGGGTTGCTCCAACGGGACGAATGCATTTCATGTCTTAACAAATTGAGTGTCTGGTAAACACTCTGGTGGGGCCATTACAAAGTCTAGCTTCGGGGTCATGAGCTTAAGAGCCAATGTAGCATTTTTGACATTTTTGTCGGTTTACTTTATACTTGTGGTTTATGTACATACAATTTACTTATAAACCTATGATTATTCACCAACTTTATGTTGACAGTTTTTCGCAATGTATTTCTCAGGTAACTAAGGCATATTCTCATAGCACGCATGGAGTCATTTTGTGTAACAAGGATGATACGGCTCATTCGGACTTTCTTGCACTTATGTTTAAATGTCGTTTGATTGAATTAAACTTGTTTCCGTAAACTTTTCCAACTTTTGGGACCTATGTCTTTATAACTCTGAATATTTGAATGAATCAAACGACGTATTTTTAAAACGACACTTTAGGCCGTTCAATATATCCTTGCTTGTGATGCTATGACCGTTACACCCTCAGGCATTCCATTCCGCTACCATTCAGGTATTTTGGGGGTGTGACATAAACCCTAATTGAATTTTATTTTTCAAAAGGCACATTGTTGATATAACTCTTAAAAACCATTTAAAACTTACTACATTACATTGTTTTAACGCTCTAAACAATCAAAGCATACTTTTCAAGTTGTTGTTAAATGGTTCATGAAGACAACATGGGCGTTTGGTTCATGAACAAACCATAACTATATGAAGTTATTTGAAACCTAAAACTAGCTTATAAGTTTTGTTAATAATACTAGAATCAATAGAGGTCATCAAGATATATAATCAATATATATATTGATATTTTTAGGATATTGTTATCTAGTTAAGGGAGCGTTTGGTTTATCTTTAAAATGATATTTTTGAAAACTAAAATTCGCATTTCAATCTTTTAAACAAGCTTATGTTGTGTCAAACTTTTACGAAATGGAAGATATATAATCTAATATATATCTAGCCTTATTTCGAAATGAATTATGATATCATACCCTTTTGATATTATACATTCTAAACGAGTTTAAAATCAAAATAAAAGGAACATCATGAAACTACTTCATTGAATATTTTTTTTTGTGTCGAAGTAGAATTTCGTTCCACATATATTGCATATAATTATATATATACATATATATATATATATATATATATATATATATATATATATATATATATATATATATATATATATATATATATATATATATATATATATATGCATGATAGTTGTTTTTATATTAGTTCTATTCTTGTTGTTATTTTGTTTAGGTGAAAATGCCTAAGACCACGGTTGGTGATGTATCCAAAACCAAACAATACATTCCAAATGTCTCTTCTACTCCCGGCATGTCTCCTTCAGTTTCATGTTTCTATCGTCCTATTGAAAATAGAAACATTCACGAAGGAAGAATTGTCGACCCATATTTCTATGAATCTGATGACACAGAACGAATGTTCTCCAATATTCGTTTTGAATGTCTTTTCCAAATCAACGAACCTATCATTCCTCGTTTTATCCTCGACTTCTATAGCCAAGTGACGGTGCAAACCAATCCCTATGGTCATCTCCTCATTTCCTTCATGATTCAAAATCAATTCATCACTCTTACTCTTGCTCAATTTGGGCAAATTCTTAGAATCCCATTCAACGGCCAAGCCGTTTTCTCAAATGAATGGGATCTTTCCACTCTTGAAAGAAATCGTCCTCAGGATGGCCCCTACTATTCTGAGATTCCTAGTCCTGAAGACATTCGTCGAATGCTTGAACTAGAACGTCGTACGACTAGTCGAGTAATCAAGTCGAAGAATGTCGATATTCATGCTAATCAAATCCTCCTCAAAGAGCTAAGCCCCGACATGAAGAAGTGGGAAGAACTCATTCGCGAGAATGCGTTTGGTACGGGTGGTCACCGTGATCATGTCACGGCGAGCATTGCCCACATGCTTTACTGTGTTGTTGCTGAAGAGCAATACAATTTGGCTTATCTTTTTGTTCATCGAATAATGTCCGCCAAAAACACCCCAAATGCCAATCTTCCTTATGGTATGTTTCTCACACGACTTTATCGTTATGTGATGGAACATTACCCACATCTTCAAAGAGACTACTACGTTCATATCCTTCCCACTTTGAATCAACTTACTTGTGTTCGTACTCGTCGTCCTCGTAGTGACAAAGGAAAATCTCGTGTTCCTTTGTACTCTAGGGGTCGTGGTTCTACATCTCATCGTGATGACGATGATGATGAGGATGAAAACACCTCACGTGTTAGTACTCCATCCCCCACGACCTTTGTTGATGATCTTCCTGATCTTGATTACTTTGAATATTCAATTCCTCTTCCTCACGAACGTACCGATGAACTTCTCTTCACTCGCCAAACCTCCATCATCAATCAACAACAACAAATGCATGAAGAGATGCGAGGAGGATTCAAATCCGTTGGGAAGATGTTTAGGAAGATGCTTGGAAAGAAGAAGAAGTAGAAGATTTTGATGTATTGCTATTTGTTACTACTTGTTTCTATTTGACATGTGTACGGTTTGCTACTTGTCCGACTTATTCGGAAATACTTGTGTTAGCTCTTGTTTATCTCTTGAATAATTTTTAGTCTTTGAACAATTATCATGCTATGCTATGCTTCTTTTCAAATATGGATTATAATATGGTAATTTGAATGCAAAATTTGGTTATACATATATGTTTATATATCATCATTCCTAGTGTATATGCTTCTAATAGAGTTTGCTGGAAAAACAAACATGAAAAATGGCCAAATTCTGCAAATTTTGGATTTCTGGTCGTCTGGGAAAACACCAGATAGGCGGCCCCCTTAATTCCCTAGGCGGTCCCCTTAATGATTAAGGGGGACGGCATACAATTAAGGGGACCGGCCATCTGGAACTGGGTTTACTGTATTCTTTTGCATCTTGTGAATCCTTTTTCCAGTTTCAGCTACCATTTCCCATTTTGACCCAACTGATTTTAGAATCTCCTTCAACCATTTCAAACATTTACCTAAATCACCCACTTCCATACTATAAATTCCCTCCATTATCACCATTCTTCATCTCATCATTCATCATATCATCATGGCTCCTCCAAGCACCTCAAACTCCAAAACCTTCAAGAAGCAAAAACTTGTGGTCATTCCTCCAAAACAACTCTTCATTGACCTAACAAATGAAGACAACATAACCCCATCACCTCCACCAAAATGCTCCTCTCCAAGTGCACCTAATGCACCATCCAAAACACCTTCCACTCATGGAACTTCCTCATCTTCCTTACCCTCAACCTCATCAATCAATGACTACATCAATTCACACTTGTCACCACAAGTATCATCACCACTTCCCACACAAGAACCTATATCCACCCATCTTACAATCTCACTTTCACCAATAACACCACTTGATACTCAACTCTCATCTCCACAAATTACACCACCATACTTTGCCAATCCCGTACCTTGGAGGATGCTTGAATCACAGGGTGATACTTGCCTTTGTTGTATCCACAACCGAACCATCATCTTTGGCCTTAAAGATGAAATTCAATATATGTTTTCATATATTGAACATTTGCTTACCAACCCACCACCACCTCCAACTCCACCATCCTCTCCTATAATTCCTCCACCATAATTCTCATCCACTCCTCCATCATCACCATCATGCTCTCCAAATTAAGCATTTTATATGCTTAATAAATAAAGTCTTTGCCACCCCTTTTGCTTGCAAGCTCTATGAAGTCCATGTACTTTTGCATGGTGATGTATCTTTCTTGTTTAATTGGCTTATGTATTTGCTACTATGTTGTTAGCTTATGTACTTGTATTGTTGTGTCTTGACACAACCATTGCTCTAATATGAATGTTTCTTTCTTTCCTTATTACATTATATTTGTGTGCATGTCTATACTTGTGCTTCTAATATTTTTGTTTTGCAAGCATTCCCTAGCTCGTTCTCTTGGTGCCCCCAAACGAGGGGGAGTACACATCAAGGGGGAGTTTCTACCCGTCAAAATTTTCACGTATGAAAACTTGTCGGCTTAACCTTTTTGATGTTACAAAAAGGGGGAGAAGTACATATAAACTCACTAAAATACTTGTTTAAAAACTAATTTTTGCGTTAATGAGTTTAAGTTTTGTAATCATCAAAAAGGGGGAGATTGTTGATATAAATAATGTTTGTGAATGTTATTAATATTTCTCAATAAACCTATGTTTTGATAATCACAAAACTTAAATCAAATTAAGTCAAGAATAAGACATAAACAAGTATTTGGTGACAAATATTTACCTCTACATCTTATATCACTCAAGGTATGCATAAACTTAGCAACTTATGCATTACATGATCAAAGTAAATTTTATATTAATACATAACATTATATAAAATGATTTTAACATTTTATATATATTTGTAAATCATTTTTGGTATAGCTTTATTAAACCACAAAAATGTGATTTCAAATTTCCAACCAAAAAGGGCAAATTTTATCCAGAAAAACTTTTCAAACATTCAGGAGGGCGGTCCCCTTAATTTTACTAGGCGGCCCCCTTAATCATTAAGGGGACCGGCCTATAATTAAGGGGACCGGCACGCTCCCGAACAGTATTTTCTGGCCCTATAAATATTGGATCATTCCACATATTTTTCTCACCTTTTTGCACTATAAACTTTCTGATCCAATCTTCTTCTCTAGATCTAAAATCCTTTGATCATATATTTCATAAGTCTTTGTTTCCAAGTGATCCAAAGCTTCATCCATTCAAGTGCAAGAAGAAGAACACTTCTCTACATCCATCTTATTGTAGTGGTGTTGTGTATAGCTAGTTTCATATTGTAGTACTAGTGATTGTTATTTGTTAAGGTGTTGTGTATATTCGTTGATTGTAGAATCTTGGTGTTTTGTAAACTAGTTTAGTAGTTGTGACGTAGTTGTGCTTAGAAGAAGGTGTGAAGATTGACAAGGTGTGAAGACGGTGTGAAGTCTTGAAGAAGGTGTGAAGGTGTGATTAAGGTGTGAAGATCACGTGGTGTGATATTTGGTGTGAGATTTGGTTCTAGCTACGATTAGAACTCGACATTTAGCTTAGTGTCGTTAACTTGTGTAAGCCAAGGTGTGTAAGGTTTCTCCACCATAAGGAGTTTGTTGACATAGTGAAGAAAACTCTCGAGTGTGGTACTCGGGGAGTGGAGTAGGGCAAGGAAGGTGTCCTTGTAGCCGAACCACTATAAATTCGCGTGTTGTGGTTTGATCTTTCTAACTCTATCTTTTCTTCATTATATTTCAATACTTTCAATATTAGTTTAGACTTGCTTATATTGGTTGTTGCTTGAACTCACTTAAGATCGAATCGAAAGTTTTTATAACCTACAAAATATTTTGGAAATAAATTTAAAAGGACATAAAACTATTCAACCCCCCCCCCCCCCCTTCTAGTTTTCTACACTAGATATTGATTATGTGTTGATTGCTTGTTTATTCTTGTCTTGGATGAATGATTTATATGTTAGGCTTAAGAAAACTGGCAGATCTCCAATTGGTAACATGCTTGAACGTCTTAAGAAACATGAACCAACGCGCACTAGGTCTTTATTGGTTGTATTTAATGCATGAGCCACTGTTTACAATCCCTATAGTTGTGCTGGGCATGGTGTAGGAGGAGATAAGAGCTCATAGAATTGGGGAGTTATGTGTGCCACCCCATGAATGGTATTAAGGAATACAATCCGTCATTCATACAATTATAACAAGTAATTAACGTGTAAAAGATATATAGGGAGTAGTGAAATCTAAGTAAACACATTTTCTCCAATTACTGCTCACAACTTTAGTATAAATTAGTTTATTTTCATTTTTAGTATTTAATTTTGATTGCATCTTAGTTTTGGGTTAGTTGAATAGCAACTAATTCCGTCCACTCTTCCAAAACCCGAGATTTTTACTTGCTTTCTAAAAAATATAAAAATACAAAAATAATCATCCCTCACCTTTAGAACTAGTATTTAGGCTTTCTAATCCTAGCGACACTATTCCTAAGCTGAACGATCAATCCCCCAGTACTTGTCACTATACTATACTACAACGATCAGGTACACTGCCTGGTGGGGGTTGTAAGCTTCTCGAGATCCCTCGAGAGGTAAAGCCTGTTGCGATTCCCACGCATCAAAAGAGGATGAAGTGAAAGATGAGTATGATACGCTTCCTGGAGGGTCAGTATTCGAGAAGCTATTGGTACAAAAAGTGGCTACTAAGCAGATAGCATGCGGGAACTTTGAGATACCAATGAGCATCGGGGACTTGAAGCATCTTAGTGCTTTCGCCGACCAAGGATCGGAAGTAAATCTTATGCCCCTAACTATTCACATCCAACTAACGTAAAAAATGCCAGCACCTACTCGTGTTAGGTTATCTCTTGTTGGACACTCGTACGTATACCCCCTAGGAATCGCAGAAGATGTATTAGTTAATGTCGCAGGATTCATGTACCCCGTTGATTTTATGATCATCGATGATAAAGGGGATGGATGCATGCCAATAATCCTTGGGGCACCATTCCTCACCACCGCTAGGGCTGTCATTAAGTATGAAGGTAGGAAGATTGAACTTAAATCTGGAAAAAGAAAGATTAGCTTCCCCATGACCCCGCGAAGTGGGCATGAGAATTTGAGTTGGAGAATGATCAAAAACAACATTGGCACGACACCCATTCGTGTTCAGAATAAGATTCTTGCATGGGAAGCAAGAATCAAAAGCTATAAGAAAGCCAAGAATGAAAGAAGAAAAAGCAATAAGGTTCAGGTCGAACTCGAACATACTCGACCCGCAGAAAATCATACACCATTTGAGGAAGGGAACTTGGTACTCTTGAGACACTTGGAAACAACAATACCATCCGATAAACCAAGTCCTTGGTGGTATGGGCCATTCACAATCGAAGGATTGAGCCAAGATGGGGTAGCTAACTTGAAAAGCAAATTAGGTGGAATGGTGATTGCGAGTATCGATAGATTGAGGCACTACCACCATAATAGTAATGATCGCAACTACATGGGGTATATCATTTCAAATGATGAGATCACGTAGTAACCCATGACCTTGAGTCTAGCTACAAGACTCATAAATAAAGAAAAGCGCTTCTTGGGAGGCAACCCATGTTTTGTGTGATTTTATTTGTTTGATTGTTATTTGCTTCCGTATGCATGCTTTATTTTTATTGTTGGTAGATCATGTTTCTAAACTAAAATGTGGAAATACTTTACTAGGTTGTTTAGCCTAGTCTTAACTCCACCTAAAGGTATTTTTTGCAAAAGATAAGTGTAAGGGGAAACCCCAAATATGTTTTTAAGAAACAAACCGATCATGATTCTCCACAATATTAAATGAACATGTATATTCATATTTGTTAGAGTCAAATGCTAGTATTGAGTCATAAATGAAGTTTTGCAGGATTTTCCAGGAAGTAGGACCAAGTTTTTCCAGAAATATTCCGGAAACTTAACATAAGAATTTCTGCAGGTCAATTCTGACGGCGTCAGGAGTTTACTCTTGACGGCGTCAGGAGTAAAAATCTGGAAATTTTACCGGTTTTGTTTTTCTAACGGAGTCTTATGGTTTTTGTGAATTATTAAGTTTTATAATCTCCAGGAGATCTGCAAACTTCATTCCACAAGCATTATATCTTATCTTGTTTTCTAGGATTTAGTAACTTATATAGGATGCCGCCGATTTTACGCGAGGTTGTCTTGTCTATTTTGTTAGGTTTTACAGGTTATGTATGACAAGAAGATGATTTATATTCTGGAAGGGAAAGCTTTGATTGTTCATTTTCTTGGAGGAAGATTTAACCTGGCCATCCTATTATCCATACCGAGCGAATCAGGGGAGTATTTGATTTCATTCTCTTTACTTTTTAACTTTTACATTCTTTACTTGAACATTGGGGACAATGTTCATCTTAAGTGTAAGGGGAGGGTAAAAAGATGATACCTTACATATGCACTTTCGCTTGAGTTTGTTTTGTCTAATGGTAGATGTGTAATAAAACTATGAGAAATACTTGTTAGTGCAATTTTAGCGCCAAATTTAAAATTTTTTACAACATTTAGGAGTGAAACTTTAGCCATAGCAAGCGTCTCATGGATAGGAGATTGTACGACTAGCACATAACCGTATATTCAGAAAAATTTTCCACCCAAATATGTGAGGTTCGCCTTTAGATTTGATAGGAAAAGCATTTATTATTAGTGCTTATGAGTGTACCGGTAGCATTTAGATTCAAGAACTTGCGTTAGTGATGCATCCCGAGACCGCTAGTGAGACTACATTCGTGTAGTAGGACTTACTACATGATAAGAGGCATTAGGATCACCCTTGTGTTAAACCCGTATCATAATTACTTGACCATTTAAGTCATATTACTTGGCTAGTTAAGTCAACTAATTTTTCCCACACCCTTAGCGTTGTACTCATTTTTAGTACACGAAACCCCTAGTACACCCCTCCGAGCCTATCTTTTCGTTTCTAACTTTAAGCATTTTACTTAAAGGAAGAATTTGTTACACCCCACTTAAATGTACAACCAAATCTCCTTAGCCTTCCGTGTATGCGCTCATTTTTAGTGCATTATTGTTATTTGTCAAACCCTAAGTTAACTATCTAATTGATTACATGGTTGCTAAGTCGAGTCATATCCTTGTACATATTGTTTTGGGACGATTGGGACTCATGGGTAAAGTACTTATTTTATGGAGTAATGGGGAAGAACATCATTTATTACCCCCATATGTACGTTAATCTTAAAAGTGCTCCAAGTGTTTTAATTTTCTTAATTCGAGTCATTAGATTAGTTTAATGTAGAGTATGTAAAGATTCAAGTGTAAGGGGAATATTCATTCCCTATGATGTATTATTTTGGATGGTAGGGTAAGAGTGTATGCACAAAAATAAAATAAAATAAAATAAAAATCAAGAAAAAGAAAAAAAAAATTAAAAAATAAATAAAAAAAAAGGAAAAAGAGAAAAAACATAAGGACTACCATCCCTTTTCATTCTATGTTCATTTTATGTTTTTGTTATTTTTCATTTATTAGCTTAAGTCGAGTCTAGTCTTGGCTTAGCAACGCCATATTGTACATGTAATTAACCAAGATTGTTAACTCGACACCAGTAAAACTTCCTTTATCCAACAAAATCGTGTATTTCATATCCCTACACCTAACGTTACAACCCTTTAAAAAGACCTCTTTCATAGTTTATCCTAGGTGCTTACGCCATGTGGTGGAGGTTTGATCCTTTCCCAAGCCTATGGTAATCTATTTTGCTATGACAGGTAGTGAGAGATATCTTCCGTTTCCATATTGTAATTTATACTTTATTACACCCGAGAGATGTGAGTATCTAAACACTATTTGTAAGGTGCTTGTGTATGACCTCCGTGATTGTCGATTGGTCTTTAGTGGAACGATTATTTGTTGTAATTACTATTATATTAGTGTTAAATGACCCCTAACTTGTCTTTTGAGTAGAATAAAAGCGCATTTGCTTGAGGACAAGCAAATCTCAAGTGTAAGGGTATATGATGAGGCGAAAAATGATCCGTTTTTAGGGGGTCATTTAAGCCCGAATCCGAATTTATTTGATCAAATATTGCCCTAAATCGTTCCTTTTATGATTTTAGGTACTTTGGGAGTGAAATCTGGAAAAGGAAGCAATTCGGACGTTTTTGGAGCATAAAAGTAAAGAAAACGCCAAAGTCTTAATTTTCCATGCTGAGAACAGTAGGTGACGGCGTTAAGAGTAGTTCCCTGACGGCGTCAAGAGTAAAATTCCATGACGATCCAGAAGAGTTTTGACGGTGTCATGAAGGTAGGGCGTCAAGAGTAAAAGTCATGACGGCCTGGAAATGATTTGTACTTGACGACGTCAAATGTAGATCTAGGCAGTCCGAGGATTGTTTTGGCGGCGAGGTGACGGCGTCACCTAATTGGTCTTGACGCCGTCAGACCCCTTTTCCTATATATAGTTTTCTAATTTTTCACATTTAAAGAGAGAAGTTTTGGGAGAAACCCTAAGTACAATTTTGGTGTAACTTTACAGGTTTTTCAAGGGTTCCAACCCCTTGATACCTTGCATGATTAATCAAGATAAGTGTTCTTCTAATTCAATCAATATGTCTATGTGTTGGTTGTCTATATCATGTTCTTGTATTAATTCCATCATGCTAGGCTAGATCTATCTTGTATTTGCTTAGATCTAATGAAACCTAGATATTGATTATGTGTTGATTACTTGTTTATTCTTGTTTTGGATGAATGATTTATATGTTAGGCTTAAGAAAACTGGCAGATCTCCAATTGGTAACATGCTTGAACATCTTAAGAAACATGAACCAACGCGCACTAGGTCTTTATTGGTTGTATTTAATGCATGAGCCACTGTTTACAATCCCTATAGTTGTGTTGGGCATGGTGTAGGGGGAGATAAGAGCTCATAGAATTGGGGAGTTATGTGTGCCACCCCATGAATGGTATTAAGGAATACGATCCGTCATCCATGCAATTATAACAAGTAATTAACGTGTAAAAGATATCTAGGGAGTAGTGAAATCTAAGTAAACACATTTTCTCCAATTACTGCTCACAAACTTAGTATAAATTAGTTTATTTTCATTTCTAGTATTTTATTTTGATTGCTTCTTAGTATTGGGTTAGTTGAATAGCAACTAATTCCGCCCAAATCCTTCAAACCCGAGATCTTAATTTGCTTTCCATAAAATATAAAAACACAAAAATAATCATCCCTCACCTTTAGAACTAGTATTTAGGCTTTCTAATCCTAGCGACACTATTCCTAAGCTGAACGATCAATCCCCCGGTACTTGTCACTATACTATATTACAACGATCAGGCACACTGCCTGGTGGGGGTTGTAAGCTTCTCGAGATCCCTCGAGAGGTAAAGCCTGTTGCGATTCCCACGCATCATATATTTTTGAAAGA
This sequence comes from Artemisia argyi, assembly GCA_030686995.1. Classification (NCBI taxonomy): domain Eukaryota; kingdom Viridiplantae; phylum Streptophyta; class Magnoliopsida; order Asterales; family Asteraceae; genus Artemisia; species Artemisia argyi. The sequence continues at coordinate 266,394,584 of CM060709.1, read as the reverse complement.
AACATCATTTTGGGTCCTTGGGAAGTCACAAAAGTTATTTTTAGTCCTTGGTGTAAAATGTTTGGAGAAACTACATGTTTGGTCCCTGGAGTTTCAAAAATGAGAGTTTTGGTCCCCGGGTGTTTTAAAATAGAGAACTTTATTTATGGTCCTTGTGTTATTGGTTATTGGCAAATTACACCCTTGAAGATACTTTGGATGAATGGCAAATTCAGCCTTTGGATTTTCAAAATTTACAATTGTGGTCCTTGTTTATCCATTAAAACCAAACGGACCCTTTCATGTTATTTAATCAAACACTTAAACAAACCCCAAAAACCTGATCCACCAAATACTAAACCCCTACCCAAGCCCAACACCTACCAAAGCCCAACACCAAAAAAACCACACACTCCCGTTTTTTATTATCAAAACAGTCAACCCAGGTCAAACGTTGACCACCTCTTTCCACCTCCCCCACTTGACTGTAAACAACCTACCAACACTCCATCTTCCCATCCCTCCAGCTCAATTACCCCACACCTTGTTCCCCTCCACCTCACACAACATCCAAATCCAATTAATTCCCACAAATCACTCCAAGTTATCCTAAACCTGCTAAAAAAACCATTTCCCACTAAAACCACTTTTAAAGGCTTAGATTATTTGATGCCATCCAACGGCCAAGAGAAGAGTGGGAAAGAGAAAGGAAGCCCCAAGAACCCTTATAAGTCAAAGAAAGAAGTAGAAGTTGGCAGTAGTGTAGCTTTACTTTAGATTTAATGTCGTTTTTATTCAATTATCAATTTCTAGTCTAACTTTTAGCTTAAAAGTTGTATTCTCATTGTTTTAAGTGTAACTCAACCTAATTTCAGTTATTAATTTCAATCCTAAGTCAGAATTCAGTTTATGTTATTTTTATGAGAAAATCTCAAATTTGCTTATCTTGATAAAAGTTGTTGCTTATTGTTTGTTTAAGCTCAATTTAGTTCACTTATGAATCTTATTAAGTTTTTAAAAGCTTAGAAATCAGTTTAGGGAAGAAATGCAAAAATAAGAAAAATACCAAAGAAAATAGCTAGTAAATTAAAAATCCAGTGAAGAGGTGAATGGAGCTTGAAGCATGGTTCAATTTGGAATGCTCTTGGGTTAGTAGTTCTGTGGAGATCCATAGGTTGGTTATTTAGTCCTTGTTCTGTGTTCTCAGTGGAAATCCTTTGTAAGCTCTTGTTCACAATCTTGCATATCTACTGTTAAATAGCTTTTATATGCTGATTTTGATGCTATTGTGTTTAACTAGTGCTATTTAGTTTAGTTAAAGCTTAATATCTCAACTTTGTTCTTTAGTACTCTTGTGTTCATAAATCTTGTTTAAACTGCTAAAATATCATTTGCGTGATTTTTGGTTATTTAGTGATATTTCTAGTATTTGTGTGCTTAAAAAAGTTTCATACATCATATTAAGTCATCAAAGATCACCAACCTGTCTAATTCAGTGTAACCTTTTGGAAACAACAAATTCATAGTTTTAAAGGGGTGTTTGGATTATGTTAGTATTCTGTGATCCTGGTGATCTCTTGCTGTGTTCCTGGCATACTTAGACTGCATTAGGGTTGGTTTAGTTAATTGAGTCATTCATTTGGTCACTTAAATACTAAAAAGTCAAAATGACCTTTGATCTAGCTTAAGTGTTCACTGTAAAGGTTTCATGCTTGCATAATCTTCACATGGTCTCAATAGTTGTTAGGTTAGCTTCTAATAGTCTTATTACACTTGATTACTTCATGTTTAATCAGTAAAGTAGGATCAAACTTCATAAAAGTCAATTTAGGAGTTAAAACTCAAAAGTCAAATTGCACATCAGTTGGAAAACCATTTCTTGGGGGAATTTATTAGAATTTTGTGTAGTGAATTAAGCCTTGAAATTTTTAGGTCTAGTAGCCCCCAGCTATTCTTCATTGTCTCAGTGTTTTTATATTTTTGTGAATTTTGTGTGGACCCCACCACACCTCCAAAGTCACCTGCAGGGGGAGGTAGTCCCCTGCTGCACAGAACAGTCAACCATCACCACCACTTTGATGGTGTTTTCTGGCCACCATAGTGGGCCCCACAACCAAAACTTTGTTCCTTTCAGCCCCCCTCCTACCCCTCTCTCCATTTTGACCATTAGTTTGACCTCAAACCCTCTGGGACCCACCTGAATCAACCTCCAAAACTTGTCCCATTTTCTATGTGGATTTAAGTTTCAATGTGCTTAAATTTTGCTTATTTGCTTATTCTGTGAGATTCTTTGCTTGAATTTCACTTAATCATGTCCAAATAAGTTATTTGGACCAGAATCACCCATAGTGGGTCCCACTTAAGCACATTTGACCTTATTTTCCTCTTTGGTCAACAAAAGTCAACTATGGAGCAAATAAGCTTCCGCAGTGCTTATTTTTAAGTTCCAAAAAAGTTGTTTTTACAAACGTTAGTTGTTTTTAGTTGTAAAATAAGTTTCCAAAAGAAAAATCCAAAAAAAAACAATTTAATAATAAATGATAGTTTCTATTTAATATAATTTAAATTTTAATTTTCATTTTTAGATTTTTCTTAAGTACTTGGTATTTTTATATTTTTATTAATTTCCTTTTATGTTAAAGTAATTTTAATAATTTTTTCAGATTTTTATTTTGTCATTTGATATTTATTAGATTTAATATTAGTTTTATTTATAATTAATTAATAATTAAGTTTAAATAGCGAAATTAGTTTTTATTAAGTAAGTCATAGTTTTTATATTTTTCCTAGCTTTTATATAATATAATATAATTTTAGGAATATTTCTAGAATTTTTACTGTTCATTTTCTATTTTTAATAATTTAAAATATTTTAATTAGGTAATTAATAATTAATTAGTAATTAATTAATAGAAAAATCACAAAAAGACAAAAATACATATTTTTAATTTTAAAACTTGTTTTTAGTTATTTTATAATTTTATAAATTTAATTTTCACTTTTTTTTTAAATATTATATTGTATTTTAGTTATTTTATAATATTATATTGTATTTAAGTTATTTAAATTTTAATAATAAGTTTTAAATAGTGTAAAAATTAATTTTATTTTTCAAAAAATTTTCTTTTAACATTTAGTTTGTAAAAAAGTAATTTTCACCCCCTGAGGGTTTTCAGATATCAGTTTTCACTTTTTATTTCGTACGTTCGCGTAAATTTAATTTGAACGTACGCGTTTTTAAGTTTTAAACGTTTCTGGTTTTTCCAACTTTCCAGTCTTGTTCACATAGCTTATTTAAGCTATTTCTTCATATATTCCTTAGTTTAATCACTCACAAACCTTTTCCTGTCCAAATTCACCCGATCACAAATCCGTTTGTTAACCATCACACCTCGTCGGGACATAACGACCCGGGGAAACCCTATACTTCCGCGGAGCATTGACTCTAGGCAGTTTGACTTGGTAGACCATATCCTTGGTTGATTTAAGTTGACTGTTCTGAGCCAATCAAATTTTTGGCGCCACTGCCGGGGAGGTGTGCACGCTATTCTAAACGGTTTTGCATATTAGTGAATCGGGATATACACCCATTGTATATTTACCACCCTTGTTCATATTATCTTCTTATTTTCATATAAAAACAAAACTGTTCCCGAAAACATTTTAAAATCAGTTTTCAACGAACACAAAAAACACAAAAACATTTTCTTTCCTATTTGTACAAAATGTCTTTCCAAAAACCCAAAAATATTCATCTTTACCCTCCTACCCTTTTGATTCTTCATTCCTTACCCTCCCAAACCTTTTGATTCTTTCTATGTCTCATCCACACCTTCAAATTTGCCATTGGTGTGGTAATCCTTATAATGGTGGCAATTGCCCCAGTTGTGGCATGGTAGAGTCAGGAAACGGGTCTGTCTATAACCAGAATCCCTATTCCTACCATGACACCACTGATTCATTCCATCAGTTACCACACCATGAGACTCAACAGTTTTACTGTTGTGAGTACTGTGGTGGTTCACATTACAGTTCTGATTGTCAATCGGGAAACACGCTTGTCTATGAGCAGTTTCCTGATAGCAATTATAACTCAAGCACATACAACCCACAGCCACATCAGTTTCACTGTTGTGATTACTGTGGAGGTCCACACTCTAGCTCGGATTGTCAAACAAGGAATCCATTTCCTTGTAACAATTACGACTATTCATTTTTAGACCCACCTCCACAGTACCAAATGATTCACACAACTCCTCATGATACTGAGCAAGACCTTTTACTAAAGGCTCATGATATATTCAAAGAACTTAAGGAGGAGTTGGTTACTACATCATTTCAAGACTCTCGTGAAAAATCTATGGCACAATTACTTGCTGAAGAACGAGAGGCTAGAAACGAATTGAGCATGGAAGAATTGCTAGTCTTAGAACAAGCAGCTATAACATGTGCCAAATTTCGTAAAGTTGCTCTTCTAGACTGTGATGATGATAGTGATAATGATGACACCCTTGATACCCTTCAATTTTATAAGGGTTCGTCAGATTCATCATTTGTGATTCCTCCCATTGAAAATCAGGGAGAAAATAATGTGACGGAGAAATTACTAGAAGAAGATCAAATGGAACTCGTACAATCCATGAATGCTAGCTCCTATCATCTCCCTCAGTCTGTTGTTATCACACCCGAAGTTCACACTCACTCTCTAAACATGGGGGATGAGCATCTTAGCACTGTTCCTGATAAGGAATCGGACGAATTAATAAAGTCTAGTGTTGAGATCCTTGTCCTAATCCCAAGAGAGTCACAGGGGACTTTTGATCAAGTGTGTGATATTCCTTCACCCCCTAATAATCCAAATGATCAAATTGAGACTGTCTTTGATTCCAGTGATGATTGTTTATCTTATGGAGACATTGAGTATGTTGATGCATCCCTTCCCCACTCTAATGTTGACTTTCTTCTCGAGGAGTTCGCCGATGAACTCACTCACACCAATCCACTTCCATCGGGATGTGATGATGATCTCTTTGATTTCAAAGATGATATGGAAGAAGTCGAAGCATTCCTTGCCCTAGATAGTTCAACTTTGTATGAAGTTGATGATAACTCTTGATTCTCAGGGGGATATTCTTTTCCTTGAAAGCTTATTGAATGATGATCCATCACTCAATTCCTATCTCAATATCGGGCTTAATGATTCAAACACTGGTGAAAATTCTTTATTTTATGAAGACATCAGTGATGTTGATGAAATATCTTCTGAGCCCGTCATTGATCACCTTATCGTGACTCCTCCGAAGTATGATAGCCTGGGGGAGATGCACTTAATCATGAGGATTTGCAAATTCCCACCCACCCTCCCGGGATGTTTTTGAGCTTAGCCCTTGAAATCCAAACTCAGGCTAATGAGCCTGCTCTCGAGGTGCCTTCCTCTCTTCTTCACTCCTTCGGGAATGAAGATACCATCTTTGATCCCGACATTTTTATTTACCATTCTCTTGAGCCGGGATTATATCTCATTGGTGTGGAACTTTCACGTGCTTCAAATGTTTGTCCAAACATCTTGAATGAAAGTCCGATTGAGATTGTTTCTTCCACATCATGCTTCCCTAAGGACAAATGTATTCGGGGTCGAGTCAAGCTAGCGACTCGGTAAACAAAAACAGTAGCATGTACTTAGGGTTTTCACCCTAAGTGTGGGGGAGTTACCCCACTGTGGTTACAAATGAAGTGAAAATACAAAATGGTGTTTCCACATTTAGCTTGTAATGTTGCCCTTTTACGTTCAAAGAGTCAGCATAATAGCCGGGACTTTGAATATTGAGGACAAATATTCATTCTAAGTGTGGGGGGTATTTCGCTATTCTAGCGAATTTTATCACATTTTACTATCTTATACCCCCGTTTTTGGCAAAAATTTAAAATTTTTTTCACTTGAGTTCAAAATTTTTGTGGTTATCAGTCCGCCATGTCTAAACGACAAAAGGATTGGCTAATCCAGGAGCAAACGGCTCTTGGTAAAGATATATCAAATCCGTTTATGGCTTGCAATTTGCCCAAAAATGTATGGTACCTCAACTCGCCATATCCTAAAAAGCGAATGAGTTGGCTAGCCCGCAAGATTATGGCTTTTGTAAAGGCAGTGGAAAAACCATAATTGGTAATCAGCTCATCAAGATGTTGACTTTGTCCATCAAGAGTTGGCTAGTCTAGAAGCAAACGGCTTTTGGTAAAGACTAATCAAATCCGTTGACAGCTGGTGGTTTGCTCAAAATCACATGGTTATCAGGTGGACCATAGTTCTTACTTGAATCGATACATCTGGCTACTCCAGAAGTGATGGCTTTTGGTAAAGAGTTTAAAATCCATTAAGTTTTCAAAACAGTTATTGCTAGGGACTAGCAATATTTTAGTGTAGGGGATTGATGAGTGCTCAAACACTCATCATTTTTGGTTAAATCTGAACTGCAAAACATACAAAAACACTCAGAAATGCACCAAAATACTGAAAATATTTCAAAATTGTGTTTTATATGTTTTAGATGCAAAAAGAGTAAAAAAAAATGAAAAATGTACAAGGTTTGCAAAATTGGCAGTTTCAGTCCCCCAACTTTCATAAAATGTCAAAACTCGTCCCTGGTCATTCAAAATATGGAAAATTATCACCAAAAGTCCTTTTAAAATCATAAGTTTTCATATTTAGTCCTTTTGTAAAATTCTCAAAAATTTTGGAAATTTACAATTTTGGTCCCTTGAGTTTCAAACTTTGGCAGATTTGGTCCCTGGTGGGATATTTTTGAAAGAAAAATCATTTTGGGTCCTTGGGAAGTCACAAAAGTCATTTTTAGTCCTTGGTGTAAAATGTTTGGAGAAATTACATGTTTGGTCCCTGGAGTTTCAAAAATGACAGTTTTGGTCCCCGGGTGTTTTAAAATGGAGAACTTTATTTATGGTCCTTGTGTTATTGGTTATTGGCAAATTACACCCTTGAAGATACTTTGGATGAATGGCAAATTCAGCCTTTGGATTTTCAAAATTTACAATTGTGGTCCTTGTTTATCCAATAAAACCAAACGGACCCTTTCATGTTATTTAATCCAACACTTAAACAAACACCAAAAACCTGATCCACCAAATACTAAACCCCTACCCAAGCCCAACACCTACCAAAGCCCAACACCAAAAAAACCACTCACCTCCATTTTTTATTATCAAAACAGTCAACCCAGGTCAAACGTTGACCACCTCCTTCCATCTCCCCCACTTGACTGTAAACAACCTGCCAACACTCTATCTTCCCATCCCTCCAGCTCAATTACCCCACACCTTGTTTCCCTCCACCTCATACAACATCCAAATCCAATTAACTCCCACAAATCAATCCAAGTTATCCTAAACCTGCCAAAAAAACCATTTCCCGCCAAAACCACTTTTAAAGGCTTAGATTATTTCAAGCCATCCAACGGCCAAGAGAAGAGTGGGAAAGAGAAAGGAAGCCCCAAGGACCCTTATAAGTCAAAGAAAGAAGCAGAAGTTGGCAGTAGTGTAGCTTTAGTTTAGATTTAATGTCGTTTTTATTCAATTATCAATTTCTAGTGTAACTTTTAGCTTAAAAGTTGTATTCTCATTGTTTTAAGTGTAACTCAACCTAATTTCAGTTATTAATTTCAATCCTAAGTGAGAATTCAGTTTATGTTATTTTTATGAGAAAATCTCAAATTTGCTTATCTTGATAAAAGTTGTTGCTTATTCTTTGTTTAAGCTCAATTTAGTTCACTTATGAATCTTATTAAGTTTTTAAAAGCTTAGAAATCAGTTTAGGGAAGAAATGCAAAAATAAGAAAAATACCAAAGAAAATAGCTAGTAAATTAAAAATCAAGTGAAGAGGTGAATGGAGCTTGAAGCATGGTTCAATTTGGAATGCTCTTGGGTTAGTAGTTCTGTGGAGATCCATAGGTTGGTTATTTGGTCCTTGTTCTGTGTTCTCAGTGGAAATCCTTTGTAAGCTCTTGTTCACAATCTTGCATATCTACAGTTAAATAGCTTTTATATGCTTATTTTGATGCTATTGTGTTTAACTAGTGCTATTTAGTTTAGTTAAAGCTTAATATCTCAACTTTGTTCTTTAGTACTCTTGTGTTCATAAATCTTGTTTAAACTGCTAAAATATCATTTGTGTGATTTTTGGTTATTCAGTGATATTTCTAGTATTTGTGTGCTTAAAACAGTTTCATACATCATATTAAGTCATCAAAGATCACCAACCTGTCTAATTCAGTGTAACCTTTTGGAAACAACAAATTCATAGTTTTAAAGGGGTGTTTGGATTAGGTTAGTATTCTGTGATCCTGGTGATCTCTTGTTGTGTTCTTGGCATACTTAGACTGCATTAGGGTTGGTTTAGTTAGTTGAGTCATTCATTTGGTCATTTAAATACTAAAAAGTCAAAATGACCTTTGATCTAGCTTAAGTGTTCACTATTAAGGTTTCATGCTTGCATAATCTTCACATGGTCTCAATAGTTGTTAGGTTAGCTTCTAATAGTCTTATTACACTTAATTACTTCATGTTTAATCAGTAAAGTAGGATCAAACTTCATAAAAGTCAATTTAGGAGTTAAAACTCAAAAGTCAAATTGCACATCAGTTGGAAAACCATTTCTTGGGGGAATTTATTAGAATTTTGTGTAGTGAATTAAGCCTTGAAATTTTTAGGTCTAGTAGCCCCCCCAGCTATTCTTCATTGTCTCAGTGTTTTAATATTTTTGTGAATTTTGTGTGGTCCCCACCACACCTCCAAAGTCACCTGCAGGGGGAGGTAGTCCCTTGCTGCACAGAACAGTCAACCATCACCACCACTTTGGTGGTGTTTTCTGGCCACCACAGTGGGCCCCACAACCAAAACTTTGTTCCTTTCAACCCCCCTCCTACCCCTCTCTCCATTTTGACCATTAGTTTGACCTCAAACCCTCTGGGACCCACCTGAATCAACCTCCAAAACTTGTACCATTTTCTGTGTGGATTTAAGTTTCAATGTGCTTAAATTTTGCTTATTTGCTTATTCTGTGAGAGTCTTTGCTTGAATTTCATTTAATCATGTCCAAATAACTCACTTAATCATGTCCAAATAAGTTATTTGGACCGGAATCACCCATAGTGGGTCCCACTTAAGCTCATTTGAGCTTATTTTCCTCTTTGGTCAACAAAAGTCAACTGTGGAGCAAATAAGCTTCCACAGTGCTTATTTTTAAGTTTCAAAAAAGTTGTTTTTACAAAAGTTAGTTTTTTTTAGTTTTAAAATAAGTTTCCAAAAGAAAAATCTAAAAAAAAAACAAATTTAATAATAAGTGATAGTTTCTATTTAATATAATTTAAATTTTAATTTTCATTTTTAGATTTTTATTAAGTACTTGGTATTTTTATATTTTTATTAATTTCCTTTTATGTTAAAGTTATTTTAAAAATTTTTTCAGATTTTTATTTTGTCATTTGGTATTTATTAGATTTAATATTCGTTTTATTTATAATTAATTAATAATTAAGTTTAAATAGCAAAATTAGTTTTTATTAAGTAAGACCTAGTTTTTATATTTTTCCTAGCTTTTATATAATATAATATAATTTTAGGAATTTTTCTAGAATTTTTACTATTCATTTTCTATTTTAATAATTTAAAATAGTTTAATTAGGTAATTAATAATTAATTAGTAATTAATTAATAGAAAAATCGCAAAAAGACAAAAATACATATTTTTAATTTTAAAACTTGTTTTTAGTTATTTTATAATTTTATAAATTTAATTTTCACTTTTTTTTAATATTATATTGTATTTAAGTTATTTAAATATTAATAATAAGTATTAAATAGTATTTAATTAATATTAAATAATTAATTAGTGTAAAAATTAATTTTATTTTTCTAAAAAATTTCTTTTATCATTTAGTTTGTAAAAAAGTCATTTTCACCCCCTGGGGGTTTTCAGATTTCAGTTTTCACTTTTTATTTCGTACGTTCGCTTAAATTTAATTTGAACGTACGCGTTTTTAAGTTTTAAACGTTTCTGGTTTTTCCAAATTTCTAGTCTTGTTCATATAGCTTATTTAAGCTATTTCTTCGTATATTCCTTAGTTTAATCACTCATAAACCTTTTCCTGTCCAAATTCACCCGATCACAAATCCGTTTGTTAACCATCACACCTCGTCGGGACATAACGACCCGGGGAAACCCTATACTTCCGCGGAGCATTGACTCTAGGTAGTTTGACTTGGTTGACCATATCTCTTGGTCAATTTGGGTTGACTGTTCTGAGCCAATCACTTGGTGAGGGTTCATTTAAGGAATTTGAACACATAATGGGACATGCAAATAGGGTTGTAGCCTTCCTTCGCACAAAGCCTATCACAAGATAGGCAACAAAGACCGTGCAACAATAACAAAGGATACCCTTGGTTAATCTGGTATGTTTTCTACGAAACTGATACTATATATCACCTTTATTTCACTAAAAACATATTGTCTACATATGAAACTTTTGATGTTTATTAAGAACGCTATAAACCATCTTTTAATGAATCTCTGCATATGACACAATGATCATTGGAGGTTGTACAACATTGATAGAGGATACCTTATGTTCCTAGAACCTCTGTTCGAGCTTTAATTTTGCTTTTAGAATAAAATACAATCCATGCATATTAAATACATGATGTTCTTTAATGAGCCTTAAGTAACTTTCTACCAAGCTTTACCATGTCACCCGTGATGATAAGTCCATTGTAGACAAAGCCTCTTTTGACAAGGCATTTCACACAAGCTCTATTGAGATGATAAAGACTTACATTCGCGTACTAGATAGTAATAAACTTTCTCATGGAACTTATATACTATTATCATATACTTTGAAATGACGGAGCATCACACATGTTGACATAAGTCTCTATCGATATAGCTATGGAGCATCACATATGCTGACATAAGTCTCTATCTACACAAGTACATAGCGTAGCCTCTGATTCATAGGTGTCTTTGTCGACACGATTACAGAGCATCGCCTCTGCTAACATAATTTATATGTGTCTACGTAGACACAATTACATAACCTCATTCCATCTACATAGTGGTAAAACTTATTTCAATTCATGTATCACATTCTTCTCATTTGGGGAAAGAAGCATTAATGGTAGGCGTCTGGTGTGTATTAATTTACACACCTTTTCATGGCCAAATATCTACCCAAATAGACTTAATATGCTAACAAATGCCAAAGAATTGTGTGTTTTATGTTTGTGAACGTGCAGGTAAGGATATTTCACAAAATGACGAAAAATAAGCAAAACCCCGGAAATAACGAGCATGAGAGTAGAACGAGTCAGAAAGTCAAGTTGGGAATCAAAGTTGAGCTTATCAAGTCCTCAGTGATTGATTTATGTGCAAAAGTATTCAGTCCTTGAAAGTTATTTTGAAACATTGGCAAGTACAGTCCTCAAAGTTTTAATAAATACATAAATGGTCCTTGATTTTTATAAAAAAACCAAAAGCTGAAAATATTTGAGCCTAGTCCAATACCTTGTCCAAATGTACTCAAATCCAATATCAAAGCCCAAGCCCACAAATCCCTGACCCGAGCCCACAAAACTATCCAATACCCTTGGTCAAACTATTAAAAACATGGGTCAAACCAAACAAAGATATTAAAATCACTCCCGCCCCCTCTTTTCACCCTATACCCAGTTACTACTATTCACCCAACAGTAAACATGAACCCTAATTTACCCATATTGATTAATTACCACAATTAAGGGCTTAAACGTCAAATCAATCAAGCTTCTACAAGTGTTGGTGATGTCAGAGCGTGTCAGAAGCCAAAGAAACAGAGATATGGACATGTGGCAGGTTATCATTGGTGTGAGCGCGTCACACAATTCAATCCAAAGGCTTAAAATGATTAGGCAATCATGAGGAGATGATCTAAGGCTCAGATTAGCAATGAAGAAACACACCACACGGATTGCCAAGGTTGCAATCCGTGAGCACCTATCTCTAGAATCATCTCATTGTTAGTATAAATAGAGTGCTAGGATTAGTGTTTTCAGTGTGGAGTTTGGAGTAGCCAAACTCTGCCAAATTCTCTTCTCATTTTTAGTGTAATTGTAATTTTTACTTTTTAATGGAATTCAGTTTGTTTATCTTTAATCAATTCTGCTATTGTAGTTTACTGGTTATTATTTCAGTTTGAATCTTCTAAGTTTATAGTATATTCAGCTTGTTTACATTTCATAATAGTCAGCTTTCAATTTTAGTTTTCATTGCATTCAAAATTCATTTTAATTAGAAAATCAGAAAATTTAAAAGTGAAAGTAGTTGTAATGGAAAATCAGTTTTCATAAAAGTTGATTTTGAGTAGTTTGAATCTCATTTAAAGTTCATTTGATTTGGTAAAAGTATAGTATCAGTTCATTTGTTCATTAGATTCTTGGTCAAACAGTCAAACTGTTTTGGTTTATTGGTGATTTGAAGAGATTTGACAGGCCAATTCAGAGAAGGAAGGTATTGAGCCTGTCTAGTGACAGGCAAGCATAGTGAACTTTCTCTTTTCAAGCTGAGAAAGAATAGCTTTGTAAGTTTGATTCTCTTTCTAATTTCTAGTTGCATCTTTGATATTTGTAGTTAAGTGTTACTGTTTCATTGAATTAGTCAAGTGATCTAGTTGTGGTAATTGTTGTAGTTGAGATTTATTGATCTTTAATTCACCTGATTTACTTGATTCTGGAGTTGAATAGTCTAATCTGATATAACTTTTGATCTGAGTTTCTTTTGATTTGTGATATTTAGTTTCTATTAGATCTGGTTGAGATTAGTTATTGATTTTGTTTCTGATAGTGTTTTAAAAGCTGATTTGATTAGTGGTTATTTGTTGTGTAGCTTATTCTTTAATCTCATAGTTATAGAATAGACTTAAGGGGGTGTTTGGATCATTATCCTGCTGTGTGCAGTTGTTGATTGCTTGTTGTTTATTTGTTATACATAGGTTGCTTTAGAGTATTGATAGAGTTTTAAATCATTTAATCAGTAGGTTTAGCTCAATATAAGTCAAAATAGATTTCAATTAGTTTCATAGTTAGGATTAAGAGGTAACAGTTTGTGAAGTTGAATAATTAGTTGCAATTAAGTTTTAGTCTGCTTATTTTAGCATAATTGTAGCCTAATATCATGAGTAGAAGTAGAATTAAGCTATAGAAATTAGCTTAAGTCAATAAGAGTAGCAATCTTAAATAGTCAACTGTTCATTGTTAGTTTGTTCCCATTAGCTGCTGATTTTGGAAGATTTTAGAGTAGTTAAGATTTGAATTTGAGTAGGAATTAGCAGTTATATAATCTCAGTAGGTATGTGTTACTTTTGCCCCCATCTTATTCCACTTTTTAGCTTATTAGGTGCATATTATTGGGTCTGCTAAGTCATAGTTTGGACCTGTTTTCTGTTTAATACATTAGGACTGCTTGAGTTTATTTTAGCTTATGATTGTGCCTAATTGACTATTCTGAGTTGTTTTAGTTTAGTATTAGCTATTTCTATCAGTTTTGAACTTCTGGCTTATTCATTTTGATTTGTGCTTTTTGGTTAGCTTATATTAGATTGCTTATTTGCTTGCTTACATTGATTCTGTGTTCTCTATGTTCATTTCTGTGTTTCTTTGAGCTTAATATAGTATATTGCACTTGTTTGTTCAGTTTGGATAAGAATTGTGGCAAGTGCTTATAAATAAGCACTTGCCATAAGCTGTTTAAGCTTAAATAAGCATTTCTGCTTATTGATTTTATTGCAAAATTTTTCTGCAACATTTCCATATTATTTTAGATTTTCTGTAATTTTTCCAGATTTTTCTGGATTGTTTTACTATTTTTCTTAATTTTTCTTCATTATAAATCATTTTTAAATCAATTTTAATAATCAAAAATCCATAACAAATCAGAAAAAGCTTTAAAAATACAAAAATAGTTTAGAAAATTCTTTTATAATATTTTAGAATTTTTAGAATAGATTTTATATTTTTCCCATTTATTTTTACATTTTCTTTTATTTTTAATTACTTTTTAATTCAACAAATAGAAAATAAATCATAGAAAATAAATAAAAAGTCTAAAAAATATTTTTCTTTTTCTCAAAATTCTTTTTATTAGTTTAAGATTTTTAGAAAATTGTTTTACATTTGTAGGATCATTTTTAGAATAAAAGTCGCGTTTTATTTCGTACGTTACGTTTTAAAATTACGTTTGCATTTCCGTTTTCACGTTTTAGACTTTTGTGCATAACTAGCTTGTACCATGTGCATAATTCATCATTTCTTTTCACATTTTGATTTCACAATCACTTTTCTCTTTACACTTTTCACCACACGATTCCCAATTCGATTATTCGATATTCCATTCGAACCTTCGTTGGGAGAACGACCCGGGAAATACTTTCACGAGTATTTCTTCGGAACAATTATATACTACGAAAAGACTTTATCAGCGTCCTAGTTTTCATTTCTTAAAATGATGTAATCCTCCCTACCCAATTAATGATATAACGCATTTCCCTCAAATCTCTTGTTTTGTTCTATACAACAAAGATTTATTCAGCCAAGTACAAGTTTCAATGTTCGAAGGATGATTCAAGACACATAAGTCTTGTATAATAACAACATCCATTACAATTCACATTAACTTTCCTAAGAGTCTTAGGGTATTCCAAGCCCTTTGTACCGAAAGGACAAAGACGGAGTGGGTCGCAACCCTCTGTCAGCAGTTAAATTATATGATTGCTAAAAATCTTGGTTCAAAGTACACACAATAAGGTTATGTATCTACTATAGCCTTAGATTGTATATTAACGTTAATAAATAACGTTAGAGAAGAGAAGCATGATAACAAAAGCGGGACACCATCCGTCATTAGTAGATATAAATTATGCTAGCATACGTAGCATAGGGCAAAAGCCCAAAAGATATAAACAAATATTGTTCAAAGACGGCCGAAGCCCAGAGAGCATAAACATAAAAGGTGAGGGAAATCACTCCCCACCTACGATACTCAAAATCCTAAACAAGGGATATTATTTTAACATGCATAGAGGCCATAGCCTAGCAAAAGAAAGTAAGTATATTGTCCAAGGACTACTACTTTGCTTAAATGAAGTCGTAAACTTCGTATACAAACAAAATATACGACCTTCGAGGTTTATATTACTTAAGTCGAAAGCAATACATTTGAAGTGTATGCATCACTTTCGACAGAGGGGCTTGATGATATACCCTCCGTTTAGTTTGAAGGTCTCCCCTTCATACTCACTTCGGATACTACATTCCAACACACTTGGCAAACCTTCTAAAATCTTCAATGGCGTAAAAATAATCATCTTTGATCTAGTTACCAATTGGGAATTCTCCAATCGAAGCCTTAAGCCCTTCGGGGTATGCTCTTCGAAGATACTAACCTAAAGGTTTCATAAGACCAAGTCAAACCCACGTTTATCAAGGCTTCCCTGCCAAGATAGAGATCGTGGAACATTAACCAAACACTTACCTAAAATCATGGGACACTCCCATGATCCTCGGATCAGGTACAGAAGCCTGACAGAGCCTAATATAGGCGCTCCTTATATACGAAGGGGTTGCATGACTACTTAAATCTAATCTCATGCCTCCTACGAAGTCATAACATTAGACTGGGGGGCTTAATGGGGTATCCACCACGATAGAGTGGCTATTAAAAACAAGTCTAGCTACTTTTATATTGGATTTGACAAAACAAAAGTAGTAGAAATTGTTACCAAGTCTTTTTTAACAAAGCAATGATAAGTCTAAAGCCATGCACTCTTCGCATGCATAACATTAGACTAAGGGACTTGATGACGTACCCTCCACTCTGCTAACGAGCGTTACCGTCACTATGGTACTTAGCTTACCATTTGCACAAAAGGTAATGATGTACCCTCCTAAATGATGAAGTCTATACCTTCGTCCTACACATAATGGTGGCGTAAAGTCATTCATAATGGCTACCGCAAGGGAATTCGCCAACCTTCACCCAAAACACTCATAGTGTCTAACCTCTGTCGCGGTTGGGAGGGGACCTCCATCACGGTCAGTAGGGGCCCTCCATCACGGTTAGCAGGGGCCCTCCATCATGGTTAGGAGAGGCCCTCCATCACTGTTTGGAGGGGCCTCCATTACTGTTCGAAGGGGCCCTCCATCACTGTTCGAAGGGGTCCTCCATCACTGTTCGAAGGGGCCCTCCGTCACGGTTAGGAGGGGCCTAACCTGGTCTTACCCACGTCCCCTCTTTCTCCTTAGCCTTCCCGCTAAACCAGGAAGAGTGGGGCACTAAGCCCTAGCGGTTACCACAAATCATGGGACGCCCCCATGATCTCCTGAAATCATGGGACACCCCCATGATCTCCTAAAAACGTGCAAAACACTCTCCAAGGCTGTTTCTTCACCTATAAATAGTCTTGGACGAGTCACAAGTATGGTATGCAATCTCTCTCACCTTACTTTACTACGTTTACACTTAAACTCTCATACCGATCACTTATTCACACGCCAGAGGTGGTTCGCATGGTCAAACCCCTGCGCAATCACTTAACGTAGTGTTTTCGTATTTCTTATTTCAGGTTATCTTGCACTCGACATCACCACCATCACCCCTAATTCCGTTAATCACCATTGACGGCCTGGTATGTGCATCTATTTGTAGTTTTGTACAATCAAGGGGCTTGTCTTGTAAAATTTCTCAAACATTCACCCAATGACCAATTATGATAACTTTTGACTTCCAAAAGACCTTTGTTGACTTTTCTTTCAAAATAAATGCTCAGGGACTAATTTTGTCAAATTTTGAAAGTTGAGGGGCTGAAACTGCCAATTATGCAAACTTTGTTCGTTTTTCATCTGTTTTTAATTATTTTGCATCTGAAACATATAAAATACAATCCTAGGATATTTTCAGTATTTTGATGGATTTCTGAGTGTTTTTAAATGTTTTTGCAGTTCAGATTGACCAAAAATGATGAGTATTTACACACTCATCAATCCCCCACACTAAACTATTGCTAGTCCCTAGCAATCCTTATGAAAATTTAATGGATTTGAAGTCTCTTTACCAAAATCCATTACTGCTGGAGTAGCCAAATGTTTCAGTTCAAGTATGAACTATGGTACATTGATAACCATATGATTTTGAGCAAACCATCAGCTGTCAACGAATTTGATTTGTCTTTACCAGAAGCCGTTTGCTTTTGGGCTAGCCAATTCTTTGATAAAATTATCATCTTTGTGAGTTGATTACCAATTATGGTTTTCCACTGCCTTTACCACAAGCCATAACCTTGTGGGCTAGCCAACTCTTCACTATCAAAGATATGGTGAGTTGAATACAATACAATTTTTGGCAAATTTTCAGCCATAAATGGATTTGAGATATCTTTACCAAGAGCCGTTTGCTCTTGGATTAGCCAGTCCTTATGTGGGTTAGACATGGTGGACTGATAACCATTTGTTGTGTTAGTGCATAGCACTTCCACTAAGTGAAATTTTTTTTAAAATTTTGGCCAAAAACGGGGATATAGGTATAATGTGATCAAATTCGCTAGAATTCCCCCCCCCCCCCCCCACACACTTATAATTGAATATTGTCCTCAATATTCAAAGTCTCGGATATTATGCCGACTCTTTGAACATAAAAAGGCAACATTACTAGCTAAATGTGGAAACACAATTTTTTACTTTATTTATATATACATTATATATATATATATATATATATATATATATATATATATATATATATATATATATATATATATATATATATATATATATATATATATATATATATATATATATATGGCAACAACAGCAGGGGCAACTCCCCCACACTTAGGGTGAAAACCCATGTTATGCTAATGTTTTTGTTTACCGAGTCACTAGCTTGACTCGACCCCGAATTCATTTGTTCATGGGGAAGTATCATGTGGAAGAGACAATCTCCATCGGACTTTCATTCAAGATGTTTGGATAAACATTGAAGTACGTGAAAGTTCCAGACCGATGAGATAAGCAGAAAGACCCTGGCTTAAAAAGATGATAAATGGAAGTGTCGGGGTCAAAGATGGTATCCTCACTCCCACAGGAGTGAAGAAGAGGAGAAGTCACATTAAATGTGAGAACCAGAAGAAAGATCTTGATAACAGTTATGAGATAATCGTCATCATTATCCAATTTATCATTTAAAAACATCACGGGAGGGTGGGTAGGAATTTTGTCATGAATGAGCAAACTCTCATGAGAGAGTATGTTTCCCTCCGAGTCATGATCTTTCGCAAGATCAAAATACGATTGATTGCACTCTTGTGGAGATATGATGTGAGTAAGTTCATCGGAGAACTCCTCGATACAAGAAGAATCAATCAAAGAATCATGAGTAAGCAAAAGTTCTAACTCTCTTAGATCTAATTCAAAATCAAAGTTTTCATCCCCTGGTGGGATGGGATCAGTATGAGCGAGTTCATCGGAGAACTCCTCAAGAAGAGAGTCAATGATAGAAGTGATACTCTTTAACTCTAACTCATAAGGGATATACGGAGGTGGGACATGTGTGGTACTTTGTGGGCTATAAACATGCACCTCGTCCATTATAGTCTCTGTTTCAAACTCATCACTATCATTGATAATTTTCTCCGGAGTAAGAGAAAGTGACGGTTCTTCATCTAACAATTTCTCAAGAAAAAGGATATCTCCCTCCGGATCAAGATAAGAATCATCAATTTTTGGAGAAATTGAATCTTCTTTAGCAAGAAAAGCATTGACTTCTTCCAAGAGACGATCATCTCCCTCAACTGGTGTGAGTGAGGGGAAAGAGTCGGGAATGATCGGTTCAGAAATCGGAGTGGGATTGCCAGTCAAAGGAAGAATCGATGTCTAAGCTTTTGAAGCTTCATCTTCATCACTCTCATCAGAGTCTGAGAAGTGAATCGTGTTAGGATGACCTAGTCCTTGTTGGCAATATTGGTTAATATAACTTTTGTGCTTGCCAAGGACCTCAATTTGAGCAATCTCAGCGGGAATGTAATCGGAATAATGAGCACTCAAATCAGTGGTAGAGTGATAATGAACTTCAGTATCCCACTGATAGTGATGATTTGTCATATTCTCGATTAAATCATAAGCTTCTTGTGGAGTTTTCCGCATAAGATTACCACCGGTAGCCAACATGATTTTGTCTCGATCAATTGAAGTTATACCATGATAAAAGGTTAGGATTTGATCAAGAAGCAAAATTTTGTGATCAGGACATTTCTGTAACAATGATTTGAATCTTTCCCAAGCTTCAAATACGGATTCCATGTGCAATTGCTGGAAATTCAGAATGTTTTTCCTGAGCTGCACCGTTTTAGAATGTGGAAAGTATTTTGAAAGAAACTTGGGGAACATCTCTTCCCAAGTATGAATTGAGTGGGTTTTGAGAGAATAAAACCAAGATTCAGCGTTGTGGGATAAAGAGAATGGAAATAGATTCAGACGAATGCTATCTTGAGAAACTCCTTTTTGTTTCATGGATTGAGTGGTAGTTATGAACTTGTTTAGGTGCTCGTTTGCATCCTCATCTCGAAATCCGTGAAATTGACAATTTTTCCGGATCAATCGAACCATGTGATTTTTCAATCTGAAATTGGTTCCAGGGACTGATGTTGGAGTGATCAGTCCTCCTCTACCGTCAAGTGTTGGACGATAGAGATCCTCCATGGTCCGAGGATCATGGGGATTATATGGTGAGGAATCGATCATTGTGGAGAATCAAATAATGAGAGGGTGAAAATATAAGAATTAAACATTTTAGGGGCATAAGAAGTTAGAATCAAACGGATAGAGGGTAAAGGAAATAATCAAAAGGTAGGAGGGTAAAGGTGAATATTTTTGGATTTTTGAAAAACATTTTGTAAAAACAAAGAATGAAAATATTTTTGGTTTTTCTTTTTTTTTTTTTTTTTTTTTTTTTTTTTTTTTGTGTGTTCTTTGAAAACTGAATTAAAATATTTTTGGAAATCGTTTTGAAAAAACAAATCGTTTCCTCATAGATCACACTAAGTAATTCCTGAGTAATCTGAAATGGTAAAATTTACGATTTGTTTTGTTTTTATGAAAATATGAACAAAGACGGTAAATATACAAAGAGCGTATATCCAGATTCACTAATCTGCAAAACCGTTTAGAATACGCGCACAACCTCCCTGGCAGTGGCGCCAAACTTTTGATCGGGGCAAAAGCAGTCAACCACGGACGTGGTCAAGATGGTCAAACAGCTCAGGTCCAATCTCCGTGGAGTACAGTGTATCCCCAGGTCGTTATGTCCCAGCGAGGCGTGCGAAGGTATATAAAACGGGTTTGTGATCGGATGAATTTGGACAGGAAAGGGTTATGATTGGAGAAATGAAGGAAATATAAAAGAAAATAGTTTAGACAAGCTATTTGAACAATTACGCGAATTAAAATTAACTAGAGACGTTAAGAAACTAAAAACGTATGTTTAAATTTAAAATAAACATAAACGTACAAAAATAAAAGTGAATTATATGCTACTTCACTCCTATGTCGAGCCAGCTAAGAAGCTCCTAACATGGGATCACTAGAATTCGCTCATGCATTAAATACAACCATAAAAACCTAGTACACATCGGTTCATGTTTCTTAAGACGTTCAAGCATGTTACCCTATGGAAGTCTGCCAGTTTTCTTAAGCCTAACATTAAATACAATCAACCAAACAAGAGACAATAGGAATCAAGAATTATAAGCTAAACCAATTAGATCTATCGAAGTGTCACGCCCTAATTGATGAAGATAGACACAAACATCAACAAGGAATCAATAAGATCTAATCAATTATATACAAGTTTTACATAAACATAAATAGACACAAGGTGAATTAGCAAAACATAATCAAAGAAGAGCAAACAACAATAATAATGAAAGACATAATTGAGATAGAATCATCAAACCAATACATGATATTTATGGAGTGATTTAAACCCTCTAGGTTGCTGAAAAAACACCTACCTAAACCCAGGAATCGACCTTAGGGTTTAGGGCTTACAAAAAGTGAAGTTATGATGTTATATTTATAGGCTAATTTTCTGTCAGCCCATCTTGACGGCGTCAGCCCGTTACTCTTGATGGATTCATGACCATTTTTTCACCAAATAGTAGATCTATTCGTCCTCTTCGCGTGGGCTTTTGAATCACCTAAATCCGAGTTCGTATGCAAAAGTTATGACCAAAACAATATCAGCTACTCCGCGCGCAAGTTTTGACAAGTTAACACGTGACGCCCTTGGGTGACGCCGTCACGTTTCTTCTGGATCGTCACCACTTTTACTCTTGACGGCATCATCAAAATGCTCTTGACGCCGTCAGGTACTGTTCCCAGCAAGGAAAATTAAGACTTTGCCGTTTTCTTCACTTTTATGCTCCAAAAACGTCCAAAATGCTTCCTTTTCAAGAATTCACTCCAAAAGTACCTAAAATCACAAAAGGAACGATTTAGGGCAATATTTGATCAAATAAATTCAATTTCGGGCTTAAATGACCCCCTAAAAACGGTTCATTTTTCGCCTCATCATATACCCTTACACTTGAGATTTGCTTGTCCTCAAGCAAATGCGCTTTTATTCTAGTCAAAATACAAGTTAGGGGTCATCTAACACTAATATAAAAGTAATTACAACAAATAATCGTTCCACTAAAGACCAAAGACAAGCACGGATGTCATACAATAGCACCTCACAAATAGTGTTTAGATACTCACATCTCTCGGGTGTAATAAACTAATATCACAATATGGAAATGGAAAACATCTGTCACTACCTGTCATAGCAAAAAAGATTACCATAGGCTTGGGAAATGATCAAACCTCCACCACATGGCGTAAGCACCTAGGATAAACTATCAAAGAGGTCTTTTAAAGGGTTGTAATGTTAGGTGTAGGGATATGAAATACACGGTTTTGTTGGATATAGGCAATCTTTACTGGTGGCGAGTTAATAAACTTGGTCAATTACATGTACAATATGGCGTTGCTAAGCCCACAATAGACTCGACTTAAGCTAATAAATGAAAAATAACAAAAACATAAAATAAACATAGAATGAAATGGGATGGTAGTCCGCATGTTTTTTCTCTTTTCTTTTTCTATTTTTTTTTTTCTTTTTCTTGATTTTTTTCGATTTTTTTTTATTTATTTATTTTTTTTTTTTTTGCATACACTCTTACCCTACCATCCAAAATAATACATCATAGGGAATGAACATTCCCCTTACACTTGAATTTTTACATACTTTACAATAAACTAATCTAATGACTCGAATTAAGAAAATCAAAACACTTGGAGTACTTTTAAGATTAACGTACATATGGGGGTAATAAATGATGTTCTTCCCCATTACTCCATAACAATAGTACTTTACCCATGAGTCCCAATCATCCCAAAACAATATGTGCAAGGATATGACTCGACTTAGCAACCATGTAATCAATTAGATAATTAACTAAGGGTTTAATAAATAACAATAATGCACTAAAGATGAGTGCATACACGGAAGGCTAAGGCGATTTGGGTGTACATTTAAGTGGGTTGTAACAAATTCTTCCTTTAAGTAAGATGCTTAAAGTTAGAAACGAAAAGATAGGCTCGGAGGGGTGTACTAGGGGTTTCGTGTACTAAAAATGAGTACAACGCTAATGGTGTGGAAAAAATTAATTGACTTTACTAGCCAAGTAATATGACTTAAATGGTCAAGTAATTATGATACGGGTTTAACACAAGGGTGATCCTAATGCCTCTTATCATGTAGTAAATCCTACTACATGAATGTAGTCTCACTAGCGGTCTCGGGATGCATCACTAACGCAAGTTCTAGAATCTAAATGTTACTGGTACACTCATAAGCACTAAAAGTAAATGCTTTTCCTATCAAATCTAAAGGCGAACCTCACATATTTGGATGGAAAATTTTTCTGAATGGTACGGTTATGTGCTAGTCATACAATCTCCTATCCATGAGATGCTTGCTATGGCTAAAGTTTCACTCCTAAATGTTGTAAAAAAATTTAAATTTGGTGCTAAAATTGCACTAACAAGTATTTCTCATAGTTTATTACACATCTACTATCAAACAAACAAGCTCAAGCGAAAGTGTATCTGTAAGGTATCATCATTTTACCCTCCCCTTACACTTAGGATGAACATTGTCCCCAATGTTCAAGTAAAGAATGTAAAAGTGAAATAAGTAAAACAAATTAAATCAAATACTCCCCTGATTCGCTCGGTATGGATAATAAGGTGGCCAGGTTAGATCTTCCTCCAATAAAATGAACAATCAAAGCTTCCCTTCCAGAATAATAATCATCTTCTTGTCATACATAACCTGTAAAACCTGAGAAAACAGACAAGGAAACCTCGCATAAAATCAACGGCAATCTACATATGCTAATAAATCCTAGAAAACAAAATAAGATATAATGCTTGTGGAATGAAGTTTGTAGATTTCCTGGAGATTATAAAACTAATGAATCAGTAAAAACTTTAAGACTCCGTTAGAAAAACAAAACTGGTAAAATTTCCAGATTTTTACACGTGACGCCATCAAGAGTAAACTCGTGACGCCGTCAGAAGTGACCTGCGTAAAATCTTATGTTAAGTTTCCGGAAAATTTCTGGAAAAATTTGGTCCTACTTCCTGGAAAATCCTGCAAAACATCATTATGACTCGATACAAGCATTTGACTCTAACAAATACGAATATACATGTTTCCTTAATATTGTGGAGAATCATGATCAGTTTTGTTTCTTAAAAACATATTTGTGGTTTCCCCTTACACTTATCTTTTGCAAAAATACCTTTGGATGAAGTTAAGACTAGGCCAAACAACAAAGTAAAGTATTTCCACTATTTTAGTTTTGAACCATGATCTACCAACAATAAAAATAAAGCATGCATACGGAAGCAAATAACAAACACACAAAAATAAAAATCACACAAAACATGGGTTGCCTCCCAAGAAGCGCTTTTCTTTATTTACGAGTCTTTTAGCTAGACTCAAGGTCATAGGTTACTACGTGATACGGGTAAGTTCCTCATTGAGGACAACTTTGGGATCAAACTTAGGTTTTAACTTCCTATCGGTTTTCTTAGTACGGTATGACCTTTCAAACTTCTCTCCATCCGGATCATACAAAGTCATCTTCATATGCCATGATCCATCACCTTCTTTAGGTGGCTTGTCCCACCTCCATTTACACTTATCTCCCTCTCTTTTCCACTTATTCATCTCTATATTAATAGGCATTACGCTTAAGAACTCAATCATCTTCCTAAAGACTAAGGAGTCCTCAAAAGGATCTAGCTCTTCATCTCTAGCTATG
The DNA here is from genome assembly GCA_030686995.1 of Artemisia argyi. NCBI lineage: Eukaryota > Viridiplantae > Streptophyta > Magnoliopsida > Asterales > Asteraceae > Artemisia > Artemisia argyi. The sequence continues at coordinate 266,370,143 of CM060709.1, read as the reverse complement.
AGTTGTTCCACCGAATGTGTCTTTTCGATGAAATCTTTTTCTAGATAGAATGAGCGTTGAGGTCCTATAAAGTTCCTTTCTATCCAAGGTCCATATCTAGATGGTCTCCTATTCATCTCAACCCAATGTGGTGTCGGTTCATCCTTACAATCATAGCTATGTTTCTTAACATCGTATACCGACCAAGTGTCGCCCTCACCTACCGCTATCTTAGACTCCTTACAATCTATCATGGCGCTAGCGGTTGCTAAAAATCCATTTCCTACCAACAATGGGCATGTAGTGTCACTAACCATGTCTTGGACGTGAAAATCCGCTAAGATAGTTAACTTCCCTACGTGAACAAATACATCCTTAATCATTCTAACCGGGTGGGAAATACTTCCATCTGCTAGACCTATCAATACCTCCGTCTCCTCTAATTTTCCTAGCTTAAGAGTGGTGAAAAGGGAAAAGGGAATCAAGTTGAGGCTTGACCCTAAATCGGCTAGTGTGTCGAAAGCTTCGGATCTTCCTATCTTACAAGGCAAAACAAATATACCCGGATCATCAAGCTTTTTAGGCAACTTGTTTTGAACGAAGGCGGTCCCATTTTTACCTAGTTTAAACTTCTCATACTTTTCTAGGAGGGCACTATAGTAGGGAGCACGGGCTAAGACATCAATGACGGGGCGTTCAAGGTGAAGCTCCTTGAATTCATCGTCAAGGTCTTGCGTGGGAGGTGTTTCAACTATGCTTTTGACCGGTTTTATATTGGGTGTTTTATTCGATTGGTTCTTTTGAAGAATTTGGTTTTGCTTGAAACACGTGCTTGTTGATTTAACCGATTAGTATTGCAGACAAGAAGTGGGTGACGAAACTGATGATATGGAATTAACGGTTATTTTCGGGTTCTTGATTGTGTCGCTTGGGAGTGCTCCCATTTCTCGGTCATTGAGAACTTTCAACAATGTGTCAATTTTGGTGGTCATCTCGCTTTGCTTTTGTTTGAAATCGGCTTCAAACTTAGATATGCGAGCTTCTTGAGATGCCATGAACTTAGACATCAATCCTTCAAGATTGTGAGTACTACCATAGTTGTTAGTAGGATTGTTGTTGAAAGTACGGTTGGAGGGTGGACCATTTGGTTGGTAACGATTAGGCGGATTGGAGGAATTGGCTTGATTTTGTTTCCACCTAAAGTTTGGGTGATTTTTCCAAGAGGGGTTGTAAGAATCACCATACGGGTTTGGCTCGGGTTTGAAAGTGTACCACTTATCTCCCGCTTCGTCGGTACGCGAGGATGCGTAGTCCGCCAAAGCTGTTCCGGGAAGTTCCACACAATCACGAGTGTCATGGGGACCACTACATAATTCGCATGAAGAAGTGATTTTGTTCACTTGGATTGAAGGCTTAGGAGCTTCGAAAGATTTCATGAGAAACTTGACTTGGTCTTCAAGTTCCATGATCCTACGGTCGGGAGTGCTAGAGTTGTTCGATGGCAGAGATATTGCCTTGACCGTTTGTTCAAATCACGGGGATCATTCCAACTTTCGTTTTCATAGAGAGCAAGATCTTCTATGAGTTCCCATGATTGTTCCGCACTTAGATCACGTAGCTTACCACCGACCGATTGGTCAATGGCTCACCTTGTGGAGAGATCGATATGGTCATAGAAGATTTGGACTTGGAGCCAAAGATCTATGCCATTCTTTTTGGAGTAAGTCCTTGAATCGAGTCCATGCTTCATAAAGAGTTTCATTTTGACATTGTTGGAACATAAAGATGTCATTCCTAAGCTTGGTAGTTCTCCCCGGTGGGAAAAAATGAGGAAGGAAACGAGTGGTGAGATCATCCCATGAGGTGATGGATCCCGCGGGTAAACGTTCAAGCCATTGGCTAGCTTGATCACGTAGAGAGAATTGGAATAGGCGTAATCGGGTTGACTCTCTAGTAGTAACATCAAGGTCTATAGAATCTACGATTTTAAGGAAGTCCTTGAGATGTTGGTTTGGATCTTCGGAACGAAGTCCATGGAATGCACATCCGCTTTGCACCAACCGGATGGTGCCGGATCGCAAGGGGGTCACATTGGCTCCAGTGAGCTCAATGGTGTTTCGGTAGCCTTGGTGGCTAGGTCGGGAATACTCTCCTAGGGTTCGGGGCCTAAGGGGTTGGTTATCAAGTGGTGGGTTTTGTTGTGGTGGGATGACGGGTTCAAATATGTTACCATCTTCCATGATAACGGATGGCAAAGAATTACGAACAAAAACATGAAGAAATAAGATAGACTAAAGAGATCCTAAAAATAAAAATAAAATCTTACTAGAAAGGAATCTAGCAAGTAGACCTAATAAAAAGAGATTCTAACCTAGACAATAACTATTCCCCGGGCTGCAGCGCCAAAAACTTGGTACGTAGGGATTGCACCAGGCTTTACCTCTCTAGGGATCTCGAGAAGCTTACAACCCCCACCAGGCAGTGTACCTGATCGTTGTAGTATAGTATAGTGACAAGTACCGGGGGATTGATCGTTCAACTCAGGAATAGTGTCGTTATGATTGAAATTAATCTAACTAGGTCTAAGGGTGAAGGATGATTTTTTTTCTATTTTTATATTTTATGAAAAGCAAGTAAAAATCTCAGGTATTGGAAGGAGGGGCGGAATTAGTTGCTAATCAACTAACCCAAAAGCTACTAATTAAACTAATTAACAAGAAAAGTAAACTAGAGTTCTACAAGATAAGTGAAGCATGTCTACCTATGATATGTTACTCCATGCTAGCTATCCAATTCTACCTATTGAATTGTCACACCTTTCTTTAATTGACGGGTTATATTCCTTAATACCATTCATTGGGTGGCGTACTTACTTCCCCAATCCTATAAGCTCCTACTTCACTCCTATGTCGAGCCGGATAAGAAGCTCCTAACATGGGATCACTAGAATTCGCTCATGCATTAAATACAACCATAAAAACCTAGTACACATCGGTTCATGTTTCTTAAAACGTTCAAGCATGTTACCCTATGGAAGTCTGCCAATTTTCTTAAGCCTAACATTGAATACAATCAACCAAACAAGAGACAATAGGAATCAAGAATTATAAGCTAAACCAATTAGATCTATCGAAGTGTCACGCCCTAATTGATGAAGATAGACACAAACATCAACAAGGAATCAATAAGATCTAATCAATTATATACAAGTTTCACATAAACATAAATAGACACAAGGTGAATTAGCAAAACATAATCAAAGAAGAGCAAACAACAATAATAATGAAAGACATAATTTAGATAGAATCATCAAACCAATACATGATGTTTATGGAGTGATTGAAACCCTCTAAGTTGCTGAAAAAACACCTACCTAAACCCAGTAATCGACCTTAGGGTTTAGGGCTTACAAAAAGTGAAGTTATGATGTTATATTTATAGGCGAATTTTCTGTCGGCCCATTTTGACGGCGTCAGCCCGTTACTCTTGACTGCGTCACGACCATTTTTTCACCAAATTGTAGATCTCTTCGTCCTCTTCGCGTGGGCTTTTGAATCACCTAAATCCGAGTTCGTATGCAAAAGTTATGACCAAAACAATATCAGCTACTCCGCGCGCAAGTTTTGACAAGTTAACACGTGACGGCCTTGGGTGACGCCGTCACGTTTCTTCTGGATCGTCACCACTTTTACTCTTGACGGCGTCATCAAAATGCTCTTGACGCCGTCAGGTACTGTTCCCAGCAAGGAAAATTAAGACTTTGCCATTTTCTTCACTTTTATGCTCCAAAAATGTCCAAAATGCTTCCTTTTCCAGAATTTACTCCAAAAGTACCTAAAATCACAAAAGGAATGATTTAGGGCAATATTTGATCAAATAAATTCAATTCTAGGCTTAAATGACCCTCTAAAAATGGTTCATTTTTCGCCTAAAAAATCGGCCATCTGTTGGTCGGGGTTACAGTTTTCTTTATCACTTTTTGACCCTCTTCACCCTATACTTCCCAAAATTCACAAACACATTTTGTCCCATACTATCCCTCACAATTTACCTTCCTAAACCACGTTTTTCTTACAATATAAATACCTTCTTCCCATCATTAATGCTATCACACCCAAGCATGTCATCCCCCAACAACCAAAAACCTAAGATTTCAAGAACCGCAAGGATCTCCGTCAAACCCATTTGGAGGAGGAAATTTGATTCTTGTCATAACTCAAGCGATGTTATTCCAAGTCAACCAACAACTAAACCTCAAACCCACACTAATGACTCATCTCACAACCTATCATCCTCTCATGCCCTCATTAATGCTTCTTCATATTATGAGCATGCTCAATCCCGAAACAACAATCCCAATCTCACAATCAATACTTCACATGTTGCTCATTCAACAAAAACACCATCCACTCATGAAGCACCTTTTCCACCCATATCATGTTTTCATGATTACCCAAGCTCTATCATGTCTCCACCACCAAGAGTACCACCACCACATCCTACAACCTCACATGCCATTCCTATGTTGCATGTTCAAACCTTCACCTAAGACAACTATCATGCTCCTCCACCATCACCTTCCTTCGAACACTTGAAGTTCGTTGAGGAGCTAAAAGAAGCTCATGAGCTTAGTGCTCTTTTAGCATTACATCTTGCTCAACGCAATTTGGATCCACCTCAATCAAGCTCACCCTCATCACCACACAACATTAACCAAATTGAGAAGCATGTTAACAATTGCCCTTGTTGCATCTTCCTCCAATAACAAACAATTGCATTGAATGAGCACTTTACTTGGATTGAGTATCTTCTTACTAGATCTTAACAAACACCATCACTTGAACAACATCAAAACCCTCAACTAACAAACCCAACTCCAAATTCACCATCTCCAAACTTACCAACATCCATGAACCCAAAAGTTTACCTCCATTAAGCCACCAACATGATCCCCATTTACCATTCTCAACCAAGCATTCTATATGCTTATGCTTTTTACTTTTCAAATAAAACACTTCAACCTTTTTGGGATTCAAGCAAGTTTGGTGACACTCTCTTTTGGCACAATAGGATATGCTACTTGGTTTAGTATTCTGGTATTATGGATTATGTAACAATGATTATGTTGTTGACATAATCATTTTGAATTAATGAATGTTTCAATATGTGTTTCAATTTCTTCTATGCCATGCTTATTATTAGTTGTTATTATGCTATATATATTTGCTTGTGCTTCTAATATTTTTCTTGCAAGAATTCCATAGCTCGAACCCTTGGTGCCCTCAACCGAGGGGGAGCATACATCAAGGGGGAGCTTTCACTCTTCCGGCTTAAACCTTTTTGATTCAACAAAAAGGGGGAGAAGTGAATATAAACTCACTAAATACTTGTCTAAAAATTAATTTTTGGATTTAATAAGTTTAGGTTTTGTAATCATCAAAAAGGGGGAGATTGTTGATATAAATAATTGCCTAAAAACGTCATTCATATTTTACAATATCTCTATGTTTTGATAATCACAAAACGAAAACTCATCAAACCAAAGATCATGAAGTAAATAAGTATTTAGTAGTAAATACTCACTTTCACCATCTAATCACTTAAGGTATGAATAACCAAAGTGTTTAATGCATTATAAGATCAAAGGAATATTTTTGTTAATCACTAGATTTATATAAAATGTCACAAGATATTTTATATCTTTTATAAAACATTTTTGGAATTAAAAGAATATGTTATATATGAATTCAAATTTTCAACCAAAAATGGCAAATCTAATCCAGAAAAATTTTCCTCACAAAAGGACAAAGCTGGGCAACGTTCAGGAGGGCGGCCCCCTTACTTAACTAGGCGGCCCCCTTAATAATTAAAGGGACCGGCCCCTAATTAAGGGGACCGGCACGCTCCTGATTCTCCCCAGCTTGTCCTTTAAATACTTGATCATTCCACATATTTTTCTTACCTTTTTGTACTCAAAACTTTCTGATTCAAACCTCCATTTCTATCCTCTAAAATCCTTTGATCACATAAACATTAATCTTTGTTTCAAAGTGATTCAAGCCTCAATACTCAAGTGCAAAGAGAAGAATACTTCCATCTATCAAGACTAGAAGTATTACAACTTAGTTTCATCTTGCTATCCAAGTTGTTTGATCCTTTTATCTTGTAAATCACTCATACTTTAGTGTATAAATTATATACATTGGTTAGCTAGATTTGGATATAGGATCTAGATTAGTTGAAGGTGTGAAGTTGTGCTAAGAGTGAAGAAGTAGAGGTGCATAGGATTAGTGGTAGGAAATATAAGAAGTGGTAGAATATTGTAGTAGTGATTAGTAGTGAAGATAAAGAAGTTGAAGCCTTGAAGTTGAGAAGACATTGAAGTCTAGAAGGTGTGAAGGCATAAAAGCTTTGAAGTGGGAAAGACATAGAAGCTCGTAAAATAGAAGAACTATTGGAGAAGTACATAGATAAAGGTCTTCAAAGTAGTGACAAAGAAGTAGTGAAGTTTTGAAGACATAGAAGCCTAGAAGTGGTGAAGAAGTATAAGTCTTGAAGTAGTTGATAGATCGAAGTTGTGAAGGCGTGAAGAAACAAGTGGTGTGAAGAAGTGAAGAAGGTGTGAAAGAGTGTGAAAGAAGTTGTGTTGTGACTATAGTTGTGAGATTGGTTCTAGCTACAATTAGAACTCGACATTTAGCTTTGTGTCGTTAAATAGGTGTAAGCTAAGGTGTGTAAGGTTTTCTCCGCCATAAGGGAGGTTATTAACTTAGTGAAGAAAACTCTCGAGTTCGGTGCTCGGGGAGTGGAGTAGGGCAAGGAAGGTGTCCTCGTAGCCGAACCACTATAAATCCTTTGTCTCTCGGTTTGATCTTTCCATCTCTCACTCTTTGTTTACTTACTTGTTAGCATTTCGTATATAGTTATAATTGTTTGTGTTGTGCATATATTGATTTCACATAAAGATCAAACTAGGTTATATAAACAAACCAAAAAGGATATACTCATATTAAAACACATATACATTTATATATACTTATATGTGATATATGAAATCATAATTTTTACTCAACATTCTATATAAGTAGTGTTTATATGAAAAGTGTGAATAAACTAGTATCAATATCTTTGTATCAAAGAATTTTGAAATTGCGTCTATTCTTTAGAAGCTAACTTTCATAAAACGAAAAAGACAGAAAACTATTCAACCCCCCCCCCCTTCTAGTTTTCCACAAAGTGTAAGATATATTCAAGAAACACATAGACATATTGATTGAATTGAAAGAGTACTTATCTCAATTGAACATAAAAGGTTTCAAAGGGTAAAAACCCTTGAAAGAGCTGTGAAAATCGGACTAGGGTTTCACTCCAAAGTTGCACCCTTAAAGTTACACACTAATGAATGAAAATTGGAAAACTGTATATAGATTTTACAGGGTGACGGCGTCAAGAAGAAAATTCTGACACCGTCAACTCGCCGCCCGAAATCGGATTGCCTAAATCCACTTTTGACGCCGTCATGTGTAATTTGGTTCTGGGCCGTCACTAACATTTGGGCCATGACTGCCTAGGGTGACGCCGTCACGTTTTCACTGGACCGTCACGAATTTTATCCACTTCCACCTCTTGTATTACTCTTGACGCCGTCATTAAGAAACTTGTGACGCCGTCAGGTACTGTTCCCAGCAAGGAAAATTAAGACTTTGCCGTTTTCTTCACTTTTATGCTCCAAAACGTCCAAAATGCTTCTTTTTCCAGATTTCACTCCAAAAGTACCTAAAATGACAAAAGGAACGATTTAGGGCATTATTTGATCAAATAAATTCGAATTCGGGCTTAAACGACCCCTTAAAAGTGGTTCATTTTTCGCCTTATCAAATACCCTTACACTTGAGATTTGCTTGTCCTCAAGCAAATGCGCTTTTATTCTAACCAAAATACAAGTTAGGGGTCATTTAACACTAATATAAAAGTAATTACAACAAATAATCATTCCACTAAAAACCAAAGACAAGCACGGAGGTCATACACGAGCACCTCACAAATAGTGTTTAGATACTCACATCTCTCGGGTGTAATAAAGTATATATCACAATAAGGAAATGGAAAACATCTCTCACTACCTGTCATAGCAAATAGGTTACCATAGGCTTGGGAAAGGATCTAACCTCCACCACTTGGCGTAAGCACCTAGGATAAACTATCAAAGAGGTCTTTCAAAGGGTTATAACGTTAGGTGTAGGGATATAGAATACACGGTTTTGTTGGATAAAGGCAATATTTACTGGTGGCGAGTTAATCATCTTGGTTAATTACATGTATAATATGGTGTTGCTAAGCCAAGACTCGACTCGACTTAAGCTAATAAAAAAAATAAAAAAAAAAACATAAAACAAACATAGAATGAAACAGATGGTAATCCGTATGTTTTTCTCTTTTCTCTTTTTCTATTTTTTTTCTTTTTCTTAATTTTTTTCGATTTTTTTTTTTTTTTTTTTTTTTTTTGTGCATACACTCTTACCCTACCATCCAAAATAATACATCATAGGAATGTACATTCCCCTTACACTTGAATCTTTACATACTTTATAATAAACTAATCTAATGACTCGAATCAAGATAATCAAAACACTTGGAATACTTTTAAGATTAATGCACATATGGGGGTAATAATTTGATGTTCTTCCCCATTACTCCATAAAACAAGTACTTTACCCATGAGTCCCAATCCTCCCAAAACAATATGTACAAGCTATGACTCGACTTAGCAACCATGTAATCAATTAGATAATTAACTAAGGGTTTAAACATGTAACAATAATGCACTAAAGATGAGTGCATACACGGAAGGCTAAGGCGATTTGGGTGTACATTTAAGTGGATTGTAACAAATTCTTCCTTTAAGTAAAATGCTTAAAGTTAGAAACGAAAAGATAGGCTCGGAGGGGTGTACTAGGGGTTTCGTGTACTAAAAATGAGTACAACGCTAAGGTGTGGGAAAAATTAATTGACTTTACTAGCCAAATAATATGACTTAAATGGTCAAGTAATTATGATACAGGTTTAACACAAGGGTAATCCTAATGCCTCTTATCATGTAGTAAATCCTACTACACTCATAAGCACTAATAATGAATGCTTTTCCTATCAAATCTAAAGGCGAACCTCACATATTTGGGTGGAAAATTTTTCTGAATGGTACGGTTTTGTGCTAGTCATACAACTCCTATCCATGAGACGCTTGCTAAGGCTAAAGTTTCACTCCTAAATGTTGTAAAAAATTTTAAATCTGGCGCTAAAATTACACTAACAAGTTTTTCTCTTAGTTTTATTACACACCTACCATCAAACAAACAAACTCAAGTGCAATGGTATCCTATAAGATATTATCATTTACCCTCCCCTTACACTTAGGATGAACATTGTCCCCAATGTTCAATTAAAGAATGTAAAAGTGAAATAGGTAAAAGAATGAAATCAAATACTCCCCTGATTCGTTCTGTGTGGATAGTGCGGTAACAAGGTTAGATCTTCCTCCAAGAAAATGAAGATTCAAAGCTTCCCTTCTAGAAAAATAAATCATCTTCTTGTCATATATAACCTGTTAAACCTGAGAAAACAAACAAGGCAACCTCGCGTAAAATCGGCGGCAATCTATATATACTAACAAATCCTAGAAAGCAATGTAAGATATAATGCTTGTGGAATGAATGTTTGCAAATTCCCTGCAGTTTATAAAACTAAAGAATTAACAAAAACTTTAAGACACCGTTAGAAAAACAAAACTAGCAAAATTTCCAGAATTTTACACATGACGCCGTCAAGAATTAATTCATGACGCCGTCAGAAGTGACCTGCAGAAATCTTTATGTTAAGTTTCCGGAAAATTTCTGGAAAAACTTATGTCCTACTTCCTGGAAAATCCTGCAAAACATCATTATGACTCGATACAAGCATTTGACTCTAACACATACTAATATACATGTTCATTTAATATTGTGGAGAATCATGATCAATTCATTCTTAAAAACAAATTTGGGGTTTCCCCTTACACTTAACTTTTGCGAAATACTTTTGTATGAAGTTAAGACGAAGTTAAACAACAAAATAAAGCATTTTCACAATTTAGTTTTGGAACATGATCTACCAACAATAAAAATAAAGCATGCATACAGAAACAAATAACAATCAAACAAAATAAAATGAAAAGTTAAACAACCATGAAATTAAAATCCTACATGCATCATAAGGAAAAAATAAAAAGTATCCCAAGGCCAACAGAGGCCATATCTAAAAATTATTACAAGACAAATTGTTTAGAGAGTACAACCACAAATAAATTGTTCAAAGATCATAACATAACAGATCACTGGGGAGGGGGACCATAACGGTAATCATAGCCAGGAGGGAGGTGCTCGGTGTACCCGTAGAGAGGGTAGTCCATTTCGCGTCCAGGGTATCTGCAGCTGAGGCTCAATATGATCACGGGTCGAAAGATGTTGCATCTGGCGGATAGTGTGATTATACATCCAATCAAATCTCTGGTCAGTGGTGGTTTGCCATGCGTCCACCTGACCCATCCACGCCCCTTGATGCGCCTGCCAATCTCCCCGACCCATGTGCCGGTAATAGTCTGCAGACCCAACCTCATAATCCTCATAATGCGGCTGCTGAGGTACACCGTCATCATCATCCTCAGCACCCGCCGGTTCTCCCGCTATATACCACATAAAGGTCCCATTCCCCAACTCCATCATAATACTCATCTGCTTGAGGGACTTGGCCTTCACCACCCTACATGCCCCACAGTCGCTCAGGTACCCCATAATCTCCGGAACAAGGATCCCATAGGAACGAGCCAGGCGGGTCACAAACATCCCCCATATACCTTGTCGCTATCCCTCTCCCCCACACTAGTCTTCAAATAACTCGCTACCCAGAATGGGATGTTACAGTATGCATCCGCTAAAAACATGTTGTACAGGTAGAAAAGATCTGAAGCAATGACACAGTGAGTAGTGCCATGGCTTCCTGACAGACTGTAGGTGATGCATCTGTGAGCTAACCTGATCATAGGGTCCCTAATGGAGGCCGCCCCAATGGTTGAGGTGTAAACCCCATTCCCAATACTCGGCCAGAACATGGAACACCTCAACTCGTTCCTCATTGTCTCCCCATTCATCAACCTCTGCATGAAACCACCCTGAACAGCCTCCTCCTGAGTATACAAGCCTAATCTCCACCCAAACTCAGTAATCGAGAACGATCTAAGCTCTCCCCCAGCCTAAAATAAATGGTGGTTCCTCCCATATCTATCCTAGCCTCAGCCAAATCAAAGTGAAAAGTAGCAAAGAACTCCCTGACCAACTCACTATAAACCGTTTCCCTTATCCTAAACAACCTTTCCCATTGAGGACCCGTAAATGCATCAGTATGGATCCTCCCAAGGAAATCACCCTCAAGTCCCTGGGACCTCAAAAAGTCCCAATCAATCACTGCCCCTGCATCGATATGGTGATGGAGTAGTTCCGCATATTTGGTTGTAGAAGCGTCATTATCAAACTCACTCCAACTATGAACCAAGTCACCATAGTTCACACGTTGGGACCTCGATGAACTCCCTCGGTGTTGTCGAGTGCGCTTGCTCATTTTCCTGGATAAAGATGGAATGGAACATAAATGGTTAGAATGAGAGTTTTATGAAGTTATGCTGTCAAACACATCTGACGCCGTCAGGCAATAGAACCTGACGCCGTCAGACCTAGCCGAAGTTCAACCATGCAATTACGAGGGAAAAATCAATTTTCAAACTCTAAATCCATGACCCAAACACCCCTTTTTGCAGAAAACATGGGTGGGGGATCAAAAAATCCGTGGTATGAAAGATTTTTCCGCAATTGACTCATGATTCATATCAACCACAACTACCTAATGCATAACTCATGAATACAAAACACCTAAGAAAGGGCATTACGAGTTCTAAGAATGGATCAATATTAGGGTTTCGGATGATGGGGGTTTTCAAAATTGGTAGGTCCTAGGGATAATTGAACGAATAAGGATGAAGAAAAATTACTTTCCACATGGAAATCGGTCACGGAAGATATCGGATTTGACCTTGAAGACTCGGAGGTGGAGTAGCACTTGGGTATAGTTTGTGGGGTATGGGTTGAAAGTGAAGGAAATGGGGTTATTATTGCTGAGAAAGCGAGGTGACAGCGTCAAGAATAAAATCTGACGCCGTCAGATGCCCGTTTTATGAGTACTTAGTGGCAATTTCAAATTCAGTCCTTGCACTATTGTAGATAGCTAATCAAAGGTATAAACTATGAATACCCATTCCCGTTAGTGAAGTCCACCAGGGTCAAACATTTTGTTATTGTCACGAAGTGAGGTGTGGTTATTAATAGGGCTGGGCAGAGTTCCACTTAGGTCGTGATCTTCATATTGGTAAATGGTGGGTATGGGAAGGAGTTGTTCCATAGAGGTTTTCAAAGCTACGGTGTTTTTGAGGTGCAACCTTTTCACACCAGGTTTAAAACCAAAGGAACGTTTCTTATGCAAATTGGGGAGCGTGATTTGCAAACTTCCAACAAAGATGTTATGAAATTGCAAGTTCTTTTCTTCCTGAGGACACTCATAAAAGTAAAAGGTAATTGAAGGTGAAGCGCTTGGAGAGGGTTTTTCATTATCCTCTTCGTCACACACCAAAGGGGTTGGGAGTTCAAAGATTTTTTCGATTTTTCTTGGCGTGGATTTTTCCCTAATCTTCTCCTTAATTCTTGATATGAATTCGTCTGCTAAGTCCATAAAAGCATTACGAGTACTTTCCATGCGAGCTTCTAAGTGCCGAATCTATTTCTCCAGATTATTCATGAAGGTTATCATTATTCCCTCAAACTCCTCTTGTCGGGAACGTTCAGGAAAATTGTATTTGCTAATTGCACTCACATGTCTATTAGGACTCCTTGCGGTTTCAATTGTAGGCATTTCAGTTCTCATCAATTCTTTAACCTGCCTCTCGATATTTCCCAATAATCGTTCTTGGGTAGCGTTTACGTAGTCAAGATTTCCTTCGCTTGAAAACATCGGATCCTCCCATCCTTCTTCTTCGTATTGTGCTAATCCCTCAAGAACTTCCCAGCATTTATCAATGCTAAGTCTGTTAAGTCTACCATTGGTTGCGTAATCTATGGCCCTTCTCGTTTGATAGTTAACCTTATCGTAGAAGATTTGAATTTGGAGCCATGGTTCAATGCCATGATGAGGGACTTTTTGGAGTAAGTCCTTGAAACGAGTCCATGCTTCATAGAAGGTTTCACCTTGACGTTGTTGGAACATCAATATATCATTTCTAAGCTTGGTAGTTCTCCCTAGTGGGAAAAATTGAGCAAGGAAACGAGTGGTGAGATCATCCCATGAGGTGATGGATCCCGCGGGTAAACGTTCAAGCCATTGACTAGCTTGATCACGTAGAGAGAATTGAAATAGGCGTAATCGGGTCGACTCTCTAGTTTCAATATTAAGGTCTATGGAATCTACGATTTTTAAGAAATCCTTAAGATGTTGATTAGGATCTTCGGAACGAAGTCCATGGAATGCACATCCGCTTTGCACCAACCGGATGGTGTCGGATCGCAAGGGAGACACATTGGCTCCTTGGGTGAGCTCAATGGTGTTTCGATAGCCTTGGTGGCTAGGACGGGAATACTCTCCTAAAGTTCGGGGCCTAGGAGGTTGGTTTGGTAGTGGTGGGTTTTGTGGGTGATTTTGAATTGGTGGGTTGATAGGTTCAAAGATGTTACCACCTTCCATGATGTCGGATGGTAAGGGTTACGAACAAAAACACGAAGAAATAAGATAGACTAAAGAAAACCTAAAAATAAAAATAAAATCTTACTAGAAAGGAATCTAGCAAGTAGAACTAATAAAAAGAAATCCTAACCTAGACAATAACTATTCCCCGGGCTGTGGCGCCAAAAACTTAATACGTGGGAATCGCCCCAGGCTTTACCTCTCGAGGGATCTCGAGAAGCTTACAACCCCCACTAGGCAGTGTACCTGATCGTTGTAGTATAGTATAGTGACAAGTACCGAGAGATATATCGTTCAACTCAGGAATAGTGTCGCTAGGATTAGAAAGCCTAAAAACTAGGTCTAGAGGTGAGGGATGATTCTTTTTGTATTTTTATATTTTTATAAAAGCAAGTAAAATCTCGGGTTTTGGAAGAGTGGGCGGAATTAGTTGCTAGCCAACTAACCCAAATGACTAAAGATGCAATCAAAATAAAATAACAAAAATGAAAATAAACTAATTATACTAATGTGGTGTAAACAATGATAGCTAAAGTTGTGTTTACTTAGGTTTCATTACTCCCTAGATATCTTTTACAGGTTGATAGCTTGTTACAATTGCATGGATGACGGGTCATATTCCTTAATACTAGTCGTAGGGCCGTGTACAATATTCCCTAACTCTATAAGATCCTCCTTCACTCCATTTCGAGCCGTTAGAAGCTCCTAACATGGGATCACTAGAATTCTCCTACGCATTAAATACAACCAAAAATCATAGTACACCTCTGATCATGTTTCTTAAGACGTTCAAGCATATTACCAATGGAAGTCTGCCAGTTTTCTTAAGCCTAACATCGAATACAATCATCCGTAATAACTATAAACAAACAATCAACCCATAATTTACATCTAGGTTTCACTATATCTAAGCAAACATACAAGAGATCTAGCCAAGCATGTTAAATTGAAGACAAGTGCAAGATATATTCAAGCAACACATAAACATATTGATTGAATTGAAAGAGTACTTATCTCAATTGAACATAAAAGGTTTCAAAGGGTAAAAACCCTTGAAAGAGCTGTGAAAATCGGACTAGGGTTTCTCTCCAAAGTTGCACCCTCAAAGTTACAAACTAATGAATGAAAATTGGAAAACTATATATAAATTTTACAGGGTGACGGCGTCAAGAAGAAAATTTTGACGCCGTCAACTCGCCGCCCATAATGAAATCGGATTGCCTAGATCCACTTTTGACGCCGTCATGTGTAATTTGGTTCTGGGCCGTCACTAACATTTGGACCATGACGGCCTAGGGTGACGCCATCACGTTTTCATTGGACCGTCACGGATTTTATCCACTTCCACCTCTTGTATTACTCTTGACGCCATCATTAAGAAACTTGTGACGCCGTCAGGTACTGTTCCCAGCAAATAAAATTAAGACTTTGCCGTTTTCTTCACTTTTATGCTCCAAAAACGTCAAAAATGCTTCGTTTTCCAGATTTCACTCCAAAAGTACCTAAAATGACAAAAGGAACGATTTAGGACATTATTTGATCAAATAATTTCGAATTCGGGCTTAAACGACCCCTTAAAAGTGGTTCATTTTTCGCCTTATCAATACTATCTAATAAGCAATAACAAGCAGCAACAAGCAGTTAAAAACAGAAAATAAACCATACTAAATAGATCTACAGTAAAATCTAAATATTGAGGTTTTAACTTACAAATGATGCATTGTGATCCAAAACAAAAACCAAGTACTCAGTACTATCCTACTACCTCCCCTGAGGCACTAATACCACAGCAATCCATAATCAACCATAGTCCTTGCTTCTTCTCTTCCATAAACTGATTTTTTATTTATTGACTATTTTTAAGCTATTTTTTTGTATTTTTAGTTTTTATGAGCGAAACTGATTTGAATGTTAAAGAAAACTTGTAAAAGCTTTTTAATGACTTAAATGAACTCACAGGATCCTTAAACAACGACTTTTAACATACTATAAGTAAAATTTGAGATTTCTTAGTAAAGAAATGGCATAAACTGAATTTGAAATAGAAACTTGAAATTAAACTTTAATAAAGATGAAATTACATTAAAGATGTTTAATACAACTTTCTTGAACTAAAAATTACAATTGAAATGGAAATTATACTAAGGACGATTTAACTACAACTATACTACACTAAATAAGCTAACTAATGCCTTCCCTCCCTTATTTTCTTGACTTATAAGGACTCAAGTAGGTCTCTGAGGCTTTCCCATTTCATTCTAGCCCTTGGATGGGGATAAAATCATCTTGGCCGTTCAAACGGATTTTAGCGCCAAAAACATACTGACAACTATTGCTTCTGATAACTTGTATAGAGGTGTAATTATTTGGACTGGGGTGATTTGGAGTGTAGGGGAGGGTTGAGTGTGCAGAGAGGGAGCAGAGGTGTGAGGGTGATGATGGTATTTGGTATTTGCAGTCTAGTGGGGGGCTGAGGTGGAAGATGGAGGTGGTCAAAGGGAGGGTTGACCGGGTGTTTTATTATTAAACGTGAGTGTGGAGTTGGGTTAGAAGTGGAGTGGGCATGGTGTTGTGGGCTTGGGAGATATAAGGGTGGATTGGGTTTAGTAAAAGGGTATTGGATTGGGTAATTAAATGGGTTAAGGTTAAAAAGGGTTTATTAGTTTAGGTAAATCACAAGGACCATAAGTGTAATTTCCTGAAAATGAAGGACCTTTTCTGCCAAATTTACAAAGTCACCACAAGAGCCAAATTTTGCCATTCTTTAATTACCCAAGGACCTTTGATGTTTGCTTTCCAAAATAAACCACCGGGGATCATTTCTGCCAAAAATCAAACTTGAGGGGCTTGTCTTGTAAAATTTCTCAAACTTTCACCCAGGGACCAATTATGATAAATTTTGACTTCCAAAAGACTTTTGTTGACTTTTCTTTCAAAATAAATGCTCAGGGACTAATTTTGTCAAATTTTGAAAGTTGAGGGACTGAAACTGCCAATAATGCAAACTTTGTTCGTTTTTCATCTGTTTTTATTCATTTTGCATCTGAAACATATAAAACACAATCCTGGGATATTTTTAGTATTTTGATGCATTTCTGAGTGTTTTTAAATGTTTTTGCAGTTCAGATTGACCAAAAATGATGAGTATTTACACACTCATCAGAGACTAAAAGAGTAGACTCAGTGGTTGGCTTTAGCTGAATATTGGTATAACACCAATTTCCACAGTTCTATCAATACTACACCTTTTGAAGTGGTGTACTGCCAAACACCCCTATCCATTTGCCTTACTTAGCTGGAGAGTGTATGGTGGATAATGTGGACAGAACTTTGTTAGCAAGGGAGCAAGTAATTGATATGTTGAAGTTTCATCTCAAAAGAAGCTAAGATAGAATGAAAAGCCAAGCTGACAAACATAGGACTGACAGAAGTTTTAGTGTGAGTGAATGGGTGTATTTGAAATTGCAGCCATACAGACAAAGTTCAGTTAGACATAACCCATATCACAAGCTGTCAGCCAAATATTATGGGCCATTAATGATTTGTAACAAGATTGGTCAAGTGGCTTATAAACTTCAACTACCAAGTGATAGTCTTATTCACCCTGTGTTTGATGTCTCACAGTTGAAGAAATGCAAAGGTACAGTGCAAAAGATGGGAGCTTTGCCTCAAATTGGGAAAGATAGACTGCTATCTGCGCATCCAATAGCTATATTGGATAGGAAGTTGGGCAAACTCAATAACAAGGCAGCAGTTTACATCCTAGTACAGTGGTCTAATAGTGATGTTGATGGAGCCACATGGAGGTCTATGATGATGTGATGTAGAGGTTCCCTGAGTTTGCAGCTGCAGAGGATCAAGACTAATTGTGAAGAACCTTCCCAATTGTTTAAGGGGAATGGAGTGACACGTGCTCGAATCATAAGTTGCCACGTGTCAAAATAGACTTTCAAATGGCGCCAAAATCTGTTATTCAACTTTCTTTTATAAAGTATCTTTTCACTTTCATTTACTCATTCATGATTTGTAAAAGTTCTTCTCCTCTTGTTTGTAACAAACCTTCATCATTCTAATAACAAACCATTGATCATTTCCTTTCGAGTTCATCTTTCTTATCTTGTATGAATTCCTAAGTTTGATTAGTTAGACTACATTTCCATTTGTGGATTTCTAGTTTGACACATATCATAAATCACCACCCTCTCTTCACAATTTACTTGCACTTCTAGATCTCATTCTTCTTCAACCTCCATAATTTCTAACATTACTTGTTCATCCAAGTCTCCCTCTAAACAAAACCAGGTTATCAAATTATAAAGGGTTTTGTTAAACACAACCCTATGGGTTGTGCATAAGCCTTCTATAAATATATAATTAAAATTTATTAAACATTTAATGAACTCTAAATATTCCATAGTTAACATCACTTACCTTTTTATAATGATTAAAATTATATAATTATGTAATATATGAGTTCATTAATTGACATTTTCATAAATTTGGAATGCATATACACAACCCATAGGGTTGTGTTTAACAAAACCCAATTATAAATACCAATTTTTGGTTTTTGTCTTATGGGCTAAGATCAAAAATGTCATACTATAATAAAAATTTTTGCATCAGCAAAATGCTAAATAAGTTCATACTTTGTTATTTTCTTGCATACAAATACGACTTACAAAAACTAGAGATAACGTGTGTTTTAAATTATAGTTAATCTATATGATAAGTATAAAGATTTGAATTTAGAAGTAGGGTTTCCTAATAATGCTAAATAACTAACAAACCAGACTCCTTTCCCTTACGTACATTTTCATCAAAAACATTTTGTCACGCTCACTCTTCATATATGGATCATGGCAATCGTCATATACCTGATGGCATTCTTCACAACATACTTGCTCGACTACCCGGAAAGCCATTACTACGGTTTAGATGTGTATCGACACATTGGAATCGTCTCATTTCAGATCCTTATTTTATGAAGTCAAGATCACGTCGCATGATCATGCTTAAATATCCATCGCCTCTTGCTGTTATAGATGCTAATGTACCAGTCGACGACAAGGCTCATTCCATGGTTAAGGTTCCTTCTCTTTTAGATGAATATAATTTTGTCTCAATGGTTGGAACATTCAATGGCATAGTGATTTTGGTTTTAATAGATATGTCGTTTCGTAGCCATATGATCCTATACAATCCGCTAACGCGTGCTTCTAAGACACTTGATGTTATGGATCCACAACCACGTGGTTGGACTTTTAGGCTCCCCCATAGATATGGATTTGATACAAATGACTTAAAGATTTTTAGATTTGTAGAAAGTGGCTATCCACCTGGCGGCAATATATATAAGTGTGACGTATTCGATCTTAAAACTAGTTCATGGAGCAAATCGCCACAATACCATAAAAAGGAATTTTTCTTCTGGGGTGATGGGGGCGTGTTTTTGAATGGGTGTTTATATTGGACTATTTCATTAATGAATATGGGGATAATTGCTTTCAATGTTAAGGAGATGGCATTTTCGAACATAACTCTACCACATGGACATCATTCTATGGAGATTATTCCCATTTCAAGGCGACTACCCGACTGCCAAGGGGCTGTTTTGGGTTCCTTAGATGGCCGTAGCCTTTGCTTGATCACCAAAGTCGATACCACATTCAATGTGTGGGTAATGAATAAACCAGGGGCCGAGAACTTATGGTTAAAAACATTTACATTCACATTAGGTGTCGAAGGTGATCGTTTTTATGAGTTCCATCCTATGTGTATCTTGGATAAAGGGATAATTCTTTTGAGGAGCAAGGGATCACACCAACTAGTTACCTATGACACGTCGAAAGATTCATTGAGAAACTTAAATAATTTGGCAAGTCTGGATGATTTCGAAGACAAAGATACGATGCATTGTGATCGCATCAGAATACACCCAATTGAGTACGTGGAAAGTTTGGTTTCCCCATCAGACATATGTTTTGTTTAACATCCCTTATTTTTTTTCTTTTTGAAATTAATTAGCTGCATTTCATTTGATTTTACCTGCTTGACCCTTTATAAGTAGAAGAGATTATGAGACTAGTCAAAAGCAGTGAAATAATAGTCTGAGAGTTCATACAAAGGTAACTCATCCCGCTCAAATGAACCACAAACTTGTACTGAACCATGGAACTCATTTAACCCGTTTCCTTTTAAGCTTATTACCTGTTTGACCCGTTAGCATGTGTGACCATTATAACGGGTTCTACATACTTTCTAGCTTACATCTTGTTTATTTTTTATCTGGTACGATTATCTTAAAGTTATTACAGTAGTTTATTTGGATCCGTGTGTTAATATATTGTGTATAAGTTCCACGATAATTGCCCTATACCTGTTTGAATAGCCTCGGTTAATCCTGTCTTTCTTTGATAAGAATCGATACGATTTTTATAAGGCTCCTCCTCCGAATGAAATTCAATGGGATCCAGAGAGACCATGTCTTCATCCATAGGCTCCCAAGTACCCGAATCAATCAAAAGTTCGATTCTATCAGAATTACTCATTTTCAAATGATATCCACATTGTTCACAAAGATTCATTTTTGATTTAAAAAATTTCTTATAATTTAGTCCATAACAATTTTCGCATTGAACCCACAAATGACTGTATTTTTTATTTACATCCAGATCGGTAGAACTTTCTCGTATAGTTTGATCACTCCTTATGGCATCCCGGGTTTTAGTCCTATTTCCACTTTCACTACAAATGGAACTAGAAATGTAATTGTTGCTGGAATTGTCACTACCATTTATAATGTAACTATCAATACAGATTTGAGACTGAAGATAACTGTCAATGCAACTATTAATGTGATTATTCCAAGAAGATAACTGTCAATGCAACTATTAATGTGATTATTCCAAGTATACTGAGTATCATCCATTACTAGAGGTATTATCAGGTCAGGTTTATTCGGGTTTTTGAATGAGAAATAGTGACCCGCCACCCAACCCTATAAGCTACCAAAAGCTTGGTTTTTGTCCGTTTGGGTCATTCTGTAACCGAAAATTCCTTGTGACCCACTTGGGTCACTGATTCGAGAGGTTATGTCTGATAAACTATCAAACCAATCTAAACTAGTTAAACCAAACTGTTCACGTCCACGTTGAGTACAAGTACTTTTTCTATAGTATTAAACGTACACCGTAAGCATATTTTTAGATACTACTGCAAACAAATGACAGAAAATGAAGTTTAGCCTTGTATTTGTCATCTGCAGTCTAGCAGAACTTTAACATACTGGGGACAAATTATCATCCGAACCTTCATTTGACATACACATAATACACTAAAAAAAAAACAATAAACTGAGTGCATAAATAGAAAACAAAATTCGGCGTATCAAAAATTTGCATTTGCAAAAGCATACATTAATCAATCAACAAAATGCCTCTCTGGATTCCCTATCATAATTTCTAGACCATAATCCTATTCATCATCCGAAGAATCGGGTTCCACGTCAACAATATCAGGAATCTCGTCCATTGGATCGTCATTATCACCAAAACCAGACATGAAATCCGATACCAGTGTATTACCTTTTGACCCCATATCACCAGTTTCCATTTTGTCAGATGCTCTAAGGTCCACAGTTTGACTCTGAACTTCAGACTGCTTACTAATTATTTCAAGTGACTGCGTCTCTACCATAATCCCCTTCCCTTTATCTTCATGTGTTACTTTTGCGCTAGAAGGGGCTTCAATAGAAACAAGTTTTTCTGATAACGGCGGTGTTACTTCATTGGTGGTTGTGTTACTTGGTTGCTCCGTTACAAGTGGTTCGTTTGCATCATTATCTTTCACCCATTTTTCATACAGATCATCCTCTTCTGATTCAGGGTTTTCAAACCCGTTTTTTGATGTGCCAGCTGAAACTGGGTTGTGTTTCTGAGAACCGAAGTATAAGTTGTTATCCATAAACCTGTTTTTCTCATTAGGAGAGTACTCGATGGAGGATCCAAAATCTATGAGTGGAATGGCCCGGGGATGTATTAGGACCTCTAAAGTCATCAAAGCGTGTGCACAGAACTCTGCAAGTTTACTTCCTACTCCTTGCTTACCTGACGATGTGTACCAAAAGATGAACATTATACATAGACTAAGCATAGAAAAAGGATCAGCATACTGAAATCATGACATACAAAGATACCTTTACGGAAAAACTCAAGACCGTGAGCCAGATATGGAGGACGTACACGACCAGGCGAAAGAAGGGATGCCAAAAGAGCACGTAAAGAAGCAAGCTGAAAATCAGCCCAGCTAGAACTATTGCTGTTAGTATTGTTAGAATCATTTGTTGGTTTTGTCCATCCACCGTTACAAGCATCTGTAGCTACAGTTTTAATAAGTAAGTCTACATTTGATCGCCATCCCTCAGATCTCAGTCCACCACCCTGCCAAAATCAGTACCATAGTTTAGATGAAAGCTAAAATTACAATTTACAGGAACATAAAAACAAAGAAACTTGGTCAGGTTTCTTCGAACAGCATATCCATACAAATGTACAAGAAGAATGTCTAAAAGATGAATCGGGTACTCTAACCGAGTTAACAAGAAAACACACAACGCAAAGTGAGAGGCGTGGGCAATGGGTCAAGATGGGCAATTTTGTACTGCCCAAAACTAATTGTGTCGTGTTGACCCACACCACTTTTCCTCTATACTTTAGGCATCTACTCATGCCTAAACACGTTTATGCATGCATACAAGATACATATGTCTAAAACATGAGCTGAATACTCAATCTCTAATTAAGCTAAACGAAAAAAAACATACCACGGTTAGAAGTGTTTCTAATGCTTCAAGAGCAGCAATCTTGAGAGAAATGGGTACAGGGTTTTTGCGCATGTATACTGTATCAGATTGATTTTCATGAGATGTAACTGCCATTTCATGCTTCCTTTTCTTTTGCACAGGTTCTGAACTAGAGCATGCTTCACCACCACGATCACCTACTGAATCCAGATCAATGGAAGCACTGGTTACCACATCTTCAGCTAGGTAGATTGTCAGCCCTGCTCAATTGCACAGCAAAAAAGCAATCATTAAATTGCGCGTCAAGTACACTTAAATACTAACCTAGATAAATATATTCTTAAAAGACTGTAAAAGGTCAAAATTTGTTATAATACGTAAAAAAAATGGGAAAAAAGATAAAGTTAAAAGCATACCAACCCCCATGGACAGCAGCATTAACTTTATGAGAGCATAGAGTTTAACCCTAAGTTCAGGTTGTTCACACCTTCTAAGATACTCTGTTACAATTCGAATCATATGTGCAGCATGTGGTAGCAGTTGACTGCAATAAGAACCAGTCACATAATGTGAGAAACCACACGTCAGAGAGTGATATCCTGAAGCAATTTATATGGCATTTAGAACAATTAAACATGTTGACAAGACTACAAATAGAAAAGCAGAATATACATGTTTATCAGTTTACATATGAAATCAAAGCTAAAAGTACTAAAGATCTGCAATATCTTAAATAGAGTGATCACATTTAACAGCTTAAGGATCAATTAGTATATTTCATAGTTGCAACTTACAAGTCAAGCCATTCATCAAGAAGCTAAATAATGACTTAGTTTTCTATCAACCAATTAATGAGTTGTATGTTTTAGAATAAAGTTGACTAGGGTATGTTTACCATAAATCAAGCATGTAAAGTGAAATCAGACAGGATAGCAACTTTTCTAGAAAAGTAAATTTGCCAATTTTTCATATGACTCAAGGGAGTATCTAATCTTGTTTTTCCTTCAAGTGAAATGAAATCATATGCTTCATCACAAACAGTACTAAAAGAAGGATAAATATTGTAAATCACCTGTGTGCTCCCTTGACAATACCACATAGGATATCCAAACTATATGAATGCTGAACCGGAAGTTCTAGACATACATGTTCCTGTTGCATTGCAGTGATAGTGGGGTACAAGGTGTGTGGCAAAGAACCATCCACCATCAGAACTCTTTCAACAAGCATTAACAATAGCCGAACAGGAAGTTTAGCCTACAATCAAAACAAATGGAGCTTTTAAATTATGTTACCCCTTTAACTATATTGAAGATGATTAGAACATATAAAGATTGAAGCTACCTTAGCAGGATAAGAAGTTGTAAGCATTGTAGAGCAGCATAGCATCAGTGCAGATATACTAGGCATAGAGACTCGTTCCTGCAGTGCTGCCTTGTTAGAAATGTCGAATATTGTTAGGCCTCCGAGAGGGGCAGGTGGACTGGAAATCGTTGCTGTTGTTGTTGTTCCAAGAGGGGCAGGTGGATCTTTTTTCGGTGGGACTAATGCCCGCATGATTTCACTAGACCTAGTTTCTGCAATGTATGTGCATAACCATGTAAGTACTGCTGACATAAATACATAATTAAACATTCAAACATCAACCAAATTACTCTCCATAAAACTTACCTTCTTCTAAACCTTGGAATGAATCATTTAGAAGAACATTAATAGCAACTAAGACCTTGTAAATCATCAATGACCAACTATCTTCATCCGCTTTTGATTTGGGAAGTAATGATAAGCAAAGAGCAAGTTTCTGGCCACAGAAAAAAATACGTGTGAAATTCTGTCACCATTAAAAATCCCAACAGTCAAAAGGATAGACAATGGTCTCACCTTCAACATATCAGTGGTGCATTTCCCAGACATAATCTTTGTAACAATAGCAGCTTCAACCTGTCACAATTTTCAGAAAATCAACCAAGGACCATCGTTTATCACAATTTACCACAGAACCTATGTTCAGTCAGCAAAAAATGTAATTTCATTAAGGAGAACCGGTTTTGCCAAAATTAGCAAAGTGACCGATAATGACTACTGACGACTTAGCATATCTATTATGTAGTACATGTTATCACAAGTCACAACTTCCCTTATAGAACATAACAACAAATGTTAGATAGTGATCAGGTGTAAGTGAGTGAGAGATTACTGCATAAATGTCTTCAGTTGCACATTTCTTCTAATAAGTAACATTGCAAGTTGCACGAGATAATATGCCAAAACCCAAAATTATGCAACTAGTATGACTAAAGAACTTCATATTTCCTGATTCCTTATTCACAGAGAGATAATTAGTGGAGAAGTGTCTGTGTGTTTAATAAACAAGATGATATTTCTACACACTTTACAAAAAAATCCGATAACTTACAGAATCACAGGTCTTCTGGAGAGAAGATGGAAATAAAGTCAAAATGGTGCATAACAAACTAGCAGCTCCATCCTGCAAAAAAGTACAATATTAGACTAAAGAGCCATATGTAGGAACAAAAAGTAGGAAGAAATATCATTTTCCTAGACTAAAAGCCATCACCTTCTGATTATAAAATGTCTTATATAACAGATAACATAGATTTAACATACACTACATTACTTAGATTTCCAGATTAAAATTGCTTGGCATGCAGAAAGCTGCTGATAAGCCCAAAGCTTAGGGGGGAAAATTAGAAGTTTATGTGAATCCGAAAAGTGTTGGATGAGTAATTTTGAAGTACATAAAATCTTTAGGTCTTTGGGATGAAAAGAATTGAGTATCCAATTTGAGTGCAGACAGTTGGTATTAGCATCTACACAATAAAAAATGAAAGATAAATGGCCCTGAACTTGGTAATACCAATACATACAGCATCTGAGCTATCTGCGTGCATCAGATTTAAAACTGGTTGAAGAAGTTTTGCAGCATGTGTAGTTCCATCTCTCTTCGTATTTGGAAGACCACTCAACCTAGTTCAAATGGAAAAAGTTCAGATCTTTTTGTTTGATGAAAATGAAAAGGAAATTAGATTTTGAGTAAGTGCATACATATTATATTAGCAGATATTAAAGAATGAATGCTCAATGCCCCCACAAAATATGTAGTAAAGGGCCTAAGGAAGCCTATCTTTAAGGGTTTCGTTCATAACTTTAAAATTTGCATCCTCAAACCAAACACATTCTATCAAATCTATCACATTCCCAAACCATTGATCCAAAAGTACCCAACAAACTGGTCTACACTTCCCCTCAAAGAACCCCATGAGTTTCTCACAAAGCCCTTTTGTGAGTAGCTCTGCTAGTTGCTATAATGTTTTACGTTGGAACATAATCAATGTTGTTGATATTCCCACCTTCTTTCTCCTAGATAAAATACCAATTTACTTACATGTGTTTAGTTAAGTCATGATAAACTAAACGTGCTTGTTGATAAATATTTTTCATTTTGGACCATGTCTACAATCCTCTGCTACTTGAAACAAACATGTAAAAAATGATGCCATACACCTACAATATCAAAATTTTATGTCTGCAAATGCGAATGTAAATATATAGTAGTACCTTGTAAGAAGATCTGATAACGAGACACAACAAGCAGCCTTCACAAAGTGAGAATCTGCAGGAGGCTGATTTAGAGTGGACAATGCAAACTTATGTTAGATTAAAAAAATGTAGAACATCAACATATAACAATCTCGAAACACAGCAACTAAAAATATTAACTTTTAGCTAACCATGTATTTATTAGATTTAACAGAACCAGCTAAAGTATAAAGCCTAAATACTGACATAGAGAAAGTGTGTGTTATCAAACTTTTAAACTGGATTCAAAATAATAAGGTTGTGTGTCACTGTGTTGTATACTCATGAACAAAAATTTGGTATTAAATTAGTCGAAACTATATGACAATATTGCAAATATATTTCCAGATATAACAAAAGCCCATAGCATATGACATTATTTGCGATAAGTTCAAAGGGGATAAACAATAGATAGTTGAAGAGATTCATAAGCGCTCACCCTATTATCATCATGCTTACAGGAAAGATAGACTCATTACAATGCAACATAAATGAAGATTGACAGGGTCACCAGTATATAAAATGATAATATTTATAAGAATGTACAAATTATCTGCCACTCAGTATGCATTGAAATCAGAATATCAGATTCTCCTCCCTCCCTTTAGTTATCATTTTTCTATGCACAGAACTACATGGTCAAATCCGGTATCAGATTTCCCATTTTTGTTAACTACATTTTCAGAGTTGCTAAAACTAAATTAGTAACATCTTAAAATCATCACGCAAAACTGATAACATTCACACCGGAAGATAGCTAGTAAGCTAGATATGCTGTCTAATTCCCTCCATTGACATTACAAACATCCATTAACACAACAAATTCTCAAACTATTAACACGACTTCTCTGTTCTAAAAGCAGAACAGAAACTAAATACCTGAAGATGGGAAAGCAACTTCTGAAACCAAACAGAATAAGATGCGAGAAACCGCTCAGGACTGCATCCTTCACAAGTCACCCCTAATAAACATATTCCAGCCCAGCATTTATCTGGCTACACCACACACATTAAAAGTAAACTCAGATCGTCACTTCTAAAAAAGGCATAAAATTACGTAGATAATAACAATCACGCTACTATTATGCCATGTTATCATCAACAGCAACAAACTGTACTTCTCATTTTAGCCGCTTACATCCTCCGAACCTAAATAGTAACCGACAAAAGAAAATCTCTCCTAATCTCTTACTAAGATTGTATTTGGGATTGCTTATTTTTTCTGCTTATGCTTCTACTTACAAATAAGTACTTCTAAGTGCCTTAAAACTATTCATTTCAGAAAGTGTTTGGATTTGCTTATTTGTATACGTAAAGAAAAAAGGTATTTTAATTTCATTTCAAATAAGCAGCTTTTTCCATGCTTATATGAAACAGCTATTTCACCCAAGAGCGGACCCAGAACTTACGATCAGAAGGTGCACAAAACGTTTACTCAGTCATAAATGCACTAACTATACATAGACTTGTACCTAAATTTTTTAACAAGGTGCATTCACATGAACCCCACTAGTCCGTCACTAATTTCACCTAAATATAAGCCGAAGATAAGCAAAAGCAGATTAGACGAAACAAAACCGCTTCTGCTTAAAAAAAAGCAGATAAACAGAAAAGTAGAGCAAATAAGGGGGTGTTTATTTAAGCTTGTATGTGGCTTATAAGCTAATTTGTTTTTCGTCATAAGCCCCAATTTCCGGGGCTTCTTCTGAGACTTGTAGACTTATATAACTTTATCACATCATAATAAACATACATAAGCCCACAAGTCTCAAAATAAGCCAGAAATCAGGGCTTACGAAATACAACCCGAAATCAAATAAGCTGATAAACCCACAAATAAGCAATCCCAGTAAAGCTAATAAGCTAAACTTATATACCATGTTACTAGAAAGAAGCATAAGAACACGATCAACCCATAAATCAACAGCAGATTTCCATTTCTCAGCCATCTTTTTATCATCATTGGACAGTATTTCAGACAGCAATTCATGTGTTTTAACAGCAGATACAAGGTGATACAGCTGCAATGAGTTTCGCAGCTGTTGTTTTTCATCAGGGATGTGTTCTTTTATTAGTGAGCGTAATAGCCTTGGTTTTAATGCTGGGTCGTATACGTTGTTTACATACTCGAATGCCGCCATTTGTTGCTAGAGTACGAGGTTGGGGTTTATGGTTCTTTTTTCTTTATTAACTGGTGAGGGTTAGGGTTTAACGGGATTGAAGATGAGTGGGGTTTTATATTTTTGGTACTTGGATATTCGTGTTATTGCATCTTGGTCCCTCCCATTTTTTGTTAAGATGTTGTAATGTAAATGTAAAAGGCCTGATTTGGGCCCCTTGTGTTGGGCCAATTACAACTTGGGCTTGGTCCTATTAGTATTTGCCTATTTGGATTTGTTTATTTATTATTTTTTTTAAGTAATGCTATAACCACTTATAAAATCCACACGAAAAATACACTCACTAACGTGTAGGGGTGAGCAAACGGATTGGATGTACCGGACCGACCGACAAAACCGACCGGACCGACCACATTCAGTCCGATCTCGATCTAGGATTTTTCATAATTTCGGTCTCGATCTGGTTCGATCCGGTCCGGCTTAAAAACCAGACATTTAGCCTATTTGGACCGAGACCGGATCGGACAGACCACATTCAGTATCGGTCTGGTCCAGTTTTTCTCGGTCCGGTCCTGTTTTCACCCGATGAGCAGCCTTACTGACATGTATGATTGTTTTAATAAGAGAAAAGAGAGAGAAACTGTCAGAAAATGCACCAATCACTCGCTAACATGTCAGCGAGTGATTTTTTTGTGCGGATTTTGTGAATGGGTCTAGCATCTTATTTTTTTAATGTTGTTTTCTATTTATTATGCGAATTAATTCACGAGGTTTGAATTTACCGTCACATATACAAATCGAGTAAAACCTTCTTCTTCTAACAAACATTGGTGTATCTTTTCACCAAAAAAGAATTGAACTTGATATCTCTAATATTTTAATGATGATGGTTACAAGCTTTAACACTATATCACCCTATGCTCTCGTATTTACTAGTATTGGTTAAATAAAATTGATATATATATATATATATATATATATATATATATATATATATATATATATATATATATATATATATATATATATATATATATATATATATATATATATATATATTTGAACTTAATACAATTGATATTTGATACCATCAATAACACAAATAGCGGTAGAGACTACAAGCACAGGCAACTCGACGTGACTAAAAAATGTTAAAATCATGCAACTTGTTATATATATATATATATATATATATATATATATATATATATATATATATATATATATATATATATATATATATATATATACTAGTTATAATGCCCGCGCACGCGCGGGTTTTTTTAAATTTTTTTTGAATCATATATTTTTATTTATTAAAAAACAAATAATTTAATATTTATTTTGTTTGATTTATGATTTTTAATTATAGTTTTTTATTATTAAAGATAATTATTTAAAAATTTTAATCCTATTATTAATTAAATCTTATCTATATTTTTTGTATTTATCTTCTACTTGTGTTATGGATAAATATAAAATGTTACATAATAATAAAATAATCTTTTTTTTTAAATAATATTATTACTAAATAAGGTATGGTTTAGTTTTTTTAAAATGAAAAAAATTCCCACTTGAGGTTTTGTTTTATTATATAAAAGATATATTTGAACTTAATACAATTGATATTTGATACCATCAATAACACAAATAGCGGTAGAGACTACAAGCACAGGCAACTCGACGTGACTAAAAAATGTTAAAATCATGCAACTTGTTTTAAGCTCAGTTGATTCTGAATTTGTGATTTTTGATCTCGAGTTTGGTTTATTAATAGATGTTTTTCAGCTTGGGTTGACAACTCGACTAGATCACCTTTGACTAAAATATAACTCAAGGTATATTTTTCTTATATTTCTAGATTGGCTTGAATCCACTTAACCAGTGGTACAAATGTACAATAATTATGTAAACACAAAGGGTAGAAAGGTACAATGGCACAACATTCATAAGGCACATGAGCTGTACGAGTCACGGTTTTTGATTTTGAGTTCAAATCGGCTTAAACCAGGTCAGTTTCAAGTATAGTTTTTAGTTGATCTCGAGCAGTGACGGAGCTACTTGATGAGTTGGGTATGCCATGGCCAACCCAAACTTTTGACCAAAGCTTATGTAATTCTTAGATTTTATATTATATTGGTTCTTCAAAACTATCTGGCCCACCTTCTAAGGTTTATATTCCATGCATTCTATAGCATTTTTCAACTACATCAATTAATTTACCTTCCATTTACTTTTGCTTTATAGATTTATACTTAAATACGTTGTATTTTATAATGTTAACCAATTAAAGTTTTTAGTTTATTCTGATTTAACCTGAAAAACAAGTTGTATATACTATGCAGTTTGTTCATGATTTTTCTTCAAATACTTTGGCTGGTATATTTTTTGAAAAATGCTAGGCTACGTATAAAATATTTAGACATGCCCTAAATGTTTATAATTTAATGATAAACCACTCACCCATTGCACATAAATACTAATGTACTACTACTTTTGCATTTTTTTTAACTTTTGAACATAGCTCTAGAGCTACAAATAGCAAAACCCTTATTATTATTATTATTATTATTATTATTATTATTATTATTATTATTAACAATAGCCAATTAACTAAATACAACTTAATAAAACTATTCTTTATCGATATTATTTTGTAGATGCTGATTTGTTATTTGGCTCACCCACAACTAAATTCCTGGCTTCGTCACTGATCTCGAGTAGCTCACGAGTTGTATCATCTTACATCGAGAGTCGAAAAGCAAATCACTTTATTAATATGCATGTTTGAAAATATAATAAAAATATTATGATCTCATCCTCTACATTTACCTATACTTAACTAATACAGTATTTGTTAATCTTAAATTGGAGGTGGTTGGTAAAGTGATGATGGTCTTACTCCTTTGGACTTGACATGCCTTCCATGATTAATCTTCACTATTCCTCACATTAAACCAAATCATTTCCATGGTCCAACAGCAGGACCAATTTTCTAAAGTTACCCTTTCGCTTTTCATTCCATAAATTAAAGATGCTTTTTTTTTTAAAGGAATAAATTAAAGATGCTTATATATGAAAACCAAAATAAAAAATAATGACCCAATTTTACCGCATGTCATGCCTAAATTGAACAAAGTTTGTCCAACTTTTTAAATGTCCCTACATGCACATTTTTCTTAGCCTCTATATACCATCATAACTTTGTTTCCTAGTTAACTTTGTTATGGCTTCATCCTTTCTACTATGTTTCATTGCCTTCTCATTGTTGCTTAGCATTATTATACCGATAAGTTCCTCAAAACTCGATATTGAGGAGTTGTCATGGCTTGACAAGGACAACAACGATGAGGAGATTGTCATGGTCCAAACCCGACATGAATCGTTAAGAAAATGTGATTTTGGGTCGGGAAAATGGGTGTATGACCAAACTTACCCGCTTTATGATGCGGCCACTTGCCCGTATCTTAGTACTAGAGTTACTTGTAGAAAAAATGGAAGACCGGATTCTGATTACGAGAAATGGAAATGGAAACCACATGGTTGCACCATTCCTAGGTATGTATTGTTCTATAAATCTTTTTTTAAAAAATGACTTCTGACTGTATTTGGCATGCTCAGCTTATTCAGTAGTCTCCCTCTAGCTAAATTTTGTTTTATCTGTTTTGTTTTGTAAGTAAAAAATAAGTACATAACTTGAATTGACCCATTCGTAAGTAAACGGGTTAAACTATCACTATAAGTGCATAGCACCCATAAGGAGTTAGGAAATTTGGTTTATAGCACTAAGTTTTGGAATCAATATCTTGTGATTAGTACAGCAAAAATTGTACTTTAAGTTGGATTGATCACAATATTTCAGGTTTGATGCATTGGAATTTCTTGGTAAAATGAGAAGGAAAAGAATAATGTTGGTTGGTGATTCCATAATGAGAAACCAATGGGAGTCTCTTGTTTGCTTGGTTGAATCTGTCGTGCCCACAGATCGTAAAACTGTAACTTACGCAGGCCCAACAATGGCCTTCCATGCTCTGGTGAGAGACCCATTGTACTCAAAACCATGTCTCATACGTGCATTCGTGATAAAACTGTTTATTGATGGTGTTTGCTTATGTTACTATGTCACATTTTGCAATTTTTTTTTTTCTTGTACAGGATTTCGAGACATCAATTGAATTTTGTTGGGCACCACTTCTAGTTGAACTAAAGAAAGGGCGTGGAAACAAGAGGATTTTACATCTGGATTTGATAGAAGAGAATGCCAAGTATTGGAGGGCTGCTGACGTGTTGGTTTTCGATTCAGCACACTGGTGGACCCATTCCGACAAGTGGACCTCGTAAGAAACATGATTTGTTGCATTAATGACTTGTATACTACAACTTACTATTTGTGTCAATCTTTTTAAGGTGGGACTTGCTGATGGATGGTAAGCACGTAGCCCAAGATATGAACCGGATGGTTGCATACCAAAGAGGGCTTCAAACATGGGCTAAATGGGTCGATTTGAACCTCGACCCACGTCAATCTCGGGTCATATTCCGTAGCATGTCACCTCGACATAACAGGTCTACCTTATAAAATCAATGAGATATCGTGTCGAAATTATTTATGTGCATAAAATAGTTGTGCCTGACTAAAAGAAAATTGTACAGGGACAATGGATGGAAATGCTACAAGCAAAGTGAGCCATTGGGGTATGCTAGTCACCCTCATGTACCTCAAGAGATGATGGTGCTTAAAGGTGTTCTCAAAAGAATGAGGTTTCCGGTTTATCTAGAAGATATAACCGCAATGTCTGCTCTACGAAGAGATGGGCACCCATCTATTTACTCACAAGCTAGTGGTGGTGGAGCCGAGAAGCAGCGTAGAACAAACCATGGTTCAGCTGATTGTAGCCATTGGTGTTTGCCTGGGGTTCCTGATATATGGAATGAAGTCTTGAATGCTATGCTTTGAAAACTACAGTTTATTAAGTTAATGTGTCATTAGGCTAATGAAAATTCGTGTTTTGTCACGATTTAGTACTTTAGTTGCATTGTAACCTCTTAAATGTACCATTTGGTTTGTCTACTGTTTATAGCATCTCAAGATTGAATTCCTATCTTATTTGTGCATTTTTTTTTTTTTTTTTTTTTTTTTTGGGTAACATGGGTTTCCGACTCGACATTGCGAGCCGACTAATCCCACGGCGACTACCCTTTTGGATAGCCCGGAGTCGGCGCATGTGAACCTCCGTGAGATTGAATTCCTATCTTATTTGTGCATTTTAGAACGCAAATGGGTCGGTTTTTACAGGAATTATAATTCCAATCCTCCCAACTTCATGTGGCACCTGTTATCCAAAGACCCTATACCCATTGATACTTTTCACAACGTACTTGCTCACGTCCCGCAGAGCCTTTGATAAGATTCCTATGCGTATCAAAGCATTGGAATCATTTGATAAGATCCATACAATTATATTAGGTATCGAGATCACGTTTAAAGATACTTGCCCGGTGCTTGCTGCCTCTTGCAGTTATAGATGACAATGTACTAGCCAACGACAATGTTTATTTTCACTAGATTAATTCAGTGGTGAAGAAGCTCGTAGTTTACAGATGTTCATATCAGTTGATGTTATAGCATTAGATCTACATCTTCCATTTATAATTTATATTAGTACTTTAGACAAGTACCAAGTGGCCACAAGAAAAATGGTTCTTTTTTAACGTTTGATCTTCGTGTAAAGATTCATATTGATACGGTATCATTTCAACAATTAAGGATATAGATCGAGATTCACAGGAATTTACATTCTGTCATTTCAACAACGAAAATGGAACATTGTAAGTTGTAACGAATCATGACCCTTGGTAGTTGGTAATTTGAGTTCATAGCCCAAAGATACCAACTGGCCATGCTTCCGCATTTGTATCAGTATACGGCGTTTAAATCCTTTATCGTGACTATAGCAAGAAAAACGTAACGGGCCAGTTTATGAAGCCCTATAGAATAATCAAGAGTAGTCGTCTCTATGATAGTTTATCATTGTAATTTCTATAATAGTTTTCTCATGTAGTTTATAGAATATTGCTTAGAAGTGTATTTCTTTAGAATAGCATTTTATATGTAGGCATCAAGTATAAATAGGTCAAATCTCTTTCATTTAGATTAATAGCTACAGTTGGTGTCGTGGAGTGATGTTATTGGTAAAAGTAGTGCAACTTTAGCACTTTTTATCCATGTCATCACTTTTACCCATGACACCAAAACACCCTCTCCTGTATGGTACAAAAGTGTTGCCATAGAGTAAAAGTGATGTCATTGATACACATATACATCACTAAAACACAAACACACACACCAAAAATAAAAAATAAAAAAATTGGCTTGAGCTGGTGGCCGCGGCGCCAAGACTCATCATCCCACTTCCGGTGTGAAATCTCGCGCCATAGTGTGGCACCGAAGCCCATGGCTTGAGCTATCAGCCATTGTACCGAGTACTTTTACTCTTACTCACTTTTTACTTGAACAATATCAAATCTCTATTTTCAAAGTACTCACACGCCATGTTTTATATTTATAGGAGTAAATTGCAAAAACCATCGTTGCACTTTGGCTAAATTGCATATTTCGTCCGTATGGTTCAGAAAGTGCAAACTTGTGAGGAAACTTTGGGTCTGATTTCATCATCCGTCAACGTGAAATGACTGATGTGTCCTCGTCTTCAACCACTTTGATTTTACATTTGAAGTTTACCTTTTTATTTTAAATCAAAAATGAAGAACACTTTCAATTCTTTAACAAATATTCAACATACAAATTTTATAAACAAAACCTAATTCTAACTTTTGTTAATCAAGATTCGCAAATACATGATTAGATCTTCAATTCATACCCTATCTATTCACCAAAAACAAAATCATTATCGACCAACAATATGCAATGCAACAGCCGTTTTCGTAACATCCCAAACTTGTTTTTATTAAAAAACAAAAACAAAAAAAAAATAAAAAAATAAAATAACACCAAACATTACACAAAATCAAAATCTCCAAACAAAAATTACAATTCGAGCCCCGAACTTTATATAATATCTAAAAAAGATGTATACTCTAATTTTACAAATTCACAAATATCACAACTCCAAAACCTAAATTCAACAACAACAATAATATACATCAATCAACATTATAAATAAACAAAACATTTTATAAAAGAACCATACAGTTCTCAGCAAATAACGATACGGCCAGTTTCGCGTATATGGCCAGTTTCGTGTCGTTTCATCTTTCGGGACAACAGATTCCTCCACAAACACACTATCCTCCTCCATTTCATCCTTCGGCGCCACTCGAAGCACCTCTTCTGGCACCACCAATTCAGGAACCACCTCTTCGGGCACTAGATCTGCAACCACAACAACTTCTTCTTGATTAACTTCATCTTGTTTAACTTCTTCTTGGTTTACATCTAGTTTGGGGATTTTGGAAGAAGAAGTTGATGTTTATGTGCATTTTTTTTGTTAGATTTTTTTTTTTTTTTTTTTTTTTTGTACGATTTGGGTTTCGGTTTTAACTTTGACGATATTGGGAAGTGCCCATATCATATTAAAATACGGCTGAAAATACGTGAGCCTATGAGGTCACACACGTATATACCGAGGTGTTATCAATTGTAATGTATTTAATATTTTTATTGTAAATATATTATTTATGTTAATTAAATTACCCATAATCGACTAACAGCCGTTAATTAATTCGTTAGACGCATTAACTAACTAAAGGCCACCATTTAATATGTATTGGACATGTAATGGACTTGATCCAAAACAAATACAGGAAGCCTGTATTTTGTGTAGGTGACTAGCCATAGAGGAAAAAATGGGAAGGAAAGCCCAACTTGTTGGCCAAGTTTTATATAGAGTTATATTAGGATTGCAAATAATCATCGTGATAACTCTTGAAAACAAATCAAAAAAGTAATCTCTCCCCTCTCTTTGAATCGTCGACCAAACACACCCAAGTTGGGGTTTTTGGTTTTCATCATTAAGCAAACAAGATTCGTTGTTCGTGCAAGATCAAGGGTTATCAAGGAACTAGCATTTGGGTAATACACGAGGACGTGTAGTGTGGACTATTATAGAGACCATGTATTTTAGTGATTAGGAGTGTTCGTGGGTTTCAAGGGGTGAAACATGATCCGTTCTTGGCTCAATTAGCTCAACCGATCACGCTACAAGAGATAACTAATTGTCATTAATTTAATCTTTATACATCATATGGATCCACTGTTTTGGGACCTTAAATGCTACGTATTATATGTTTACATATAAATCCCAACTGTGGTATCAGAGCCATCATATGATGTTTTAGATTAGTTGTGTACGCGTAAAAGTGAACACAAACGCGTTTTCGCAAGTTTTATTTTACACGATTTTAAATAGCCCTCGGGGCAAATTTTTCTATGAAAAAATCGACCCTAAGTGGTCTTAAAAATCAGTACTTGAAAACCCTAGGTCGTGGTTTATGCATACATGTCAGGGGTTTTTTACTTGCTTTAAATCTCTCATTATTTTGGCTTTTCTTTTATCACTTGTCTTTTATTATGATCCATGGCAAATACTGCATGTTTGTCCATGGATAATAAGCAAACATCTTGTAACATTCATATTCTTAGTGTATTAATATATGGGATGTGCAAAATCAATGAAAACCTTAGCCTTTTACATGCTCGTTTGTTTATTACATTGTTTTATGGGATTTTGCCATTGTTTCAGCTTTGTTTAAGTGCCTTTAAATTTCTTGTAGCAGTTGTTTGGGCACTTTACAGTATGGTATTAGGTCTTATGTTAGTCATAGTTTAATATCAAATTGTAACCGTTGCTCGATAAGGAATGGCTTCAATTTAAAGATAGAAGTGAAAAACTGGAACTGTTGGAGGTAGCTATAGTAAAAATTAATTC
This sequence comes from Artemisia argyi, assembly GCA_030686995.1. Classification (NCBI taxonomy): domain Eukaryota; kingdom Viridiplantae; phylum Streptophyta; class Magnoliopsida; order Asterales; family Asteraceae; genus Artemisia; species Artemisia argyi. The sequence continues at coordinate 266,332,878 of CM060709.1, read as the reverse complement.
CCATAGTTTGACTGAGAGTTAGGAGCTGAAATTTTCTATGCGGGTACATGACTTAGAGGGTACAACTTTGTAGTTTGGACCTTTAACTGGAGAAGAATCTTTCCTGGAATTATGGGGCCACAAGTCAACGGATTTGTTCAAACAACATGTTAGAATATGGTCTTAATGGGTTCTACTTGCTTTGCAATAGGTCTAAAGGCAAGTGGGAGCCCAATGATGGCTCATGGACCCTAGCATAGGATTTCATCAACTGAGGTTTTGCATGTTGATTGTGTTTATGTTTTATTTATTTTGCTTTTTATATATTTTGTGACTTGTGTGAATTATAAAATTAATTTTGGAAATAAAATGAAACAAGAAAACGTTTTCCCAAACTAAATCTTTTAATTTAGTTAAAAAGTTTAAAATGATTTGAAACTTAATTAATGTTTTGCATTGTTTAAATCCATGAATAAATTTATTTATTCTAAATTATCCATTGTCAGTCAATCATACACGAGTATTATTGAATTAAAACAAATGTGAGCGATCGGTAATATTCGTCATGAATGAATATTAAAGAATGTGTCCGCCAAACTCATATGTTATTCACTGGTTATAATATTGGGAGTTAATTGCATTTTTGGTCCTTTTGGTATGGCTCAATTGCAGGTTTAGTCCTTAAAATTTTGAAAGTGCAATGATAGTCCTTATTTTGAAGTTTGGGTTGTATTTTTTGTCCCTGAATAAAGTTAAATGACTAAAATACCCTTTGTCTTCTTTAGAAAAGACAAGGGTAACATGGTTATTTCACATCGAGCAGGGACCAAAAATGTAACCCAAACTTTAAAATAGGGACTATCGCTGCACTTTTAAAGTTTTGGGGATCAAACCTGCAATTCGGCCATACCACAAGGACCAAAAATGCAATTAACTCTGATATTGGACTATCCCAACCTACAAGAAATCGCTTTATGGATCAATGTCAATAGAGAATCTCGCAAGTGGTTGTATTTTACTCGTCTTCAGGTTTGAGATGCAAGTATGTCTTGCATGTGTGAATCAGGTCTTTACCACCCTCAAATTTTGGCTGACAAGCACCTTAGGTGGTGAACAAATACCAAAAGACCTCCATCTTTGCAAAAAAGAGTTTATGTCGACCATCGTAACATCATATTAGATGTTGTAATTAATGGAAAGCTTGTGGATTGCCTGGACAAGCGTTTTGGCATAAGGACATCTACTATGGTGAAATTTTATAAAGTTTTATACATTTAATATTTCTTGCCACCTCAACAATTTATAAACCTTTTGAGTTAATAAACCTACTTCCCTATGATATAAATATTTTAAAGCTTTATACTTGTTTCACATAACACATAAATGTTCTAAGATTATAAAGAGGTCTATGATTTAGGACTTTTACATGTCATGTAATCATGAAATGAAAATCCATTATGATTGAAACAAAACATGAACCTTTTCAAGTTTCATAACCTATTCTTAAACTTTTAATAGTAGATGCTATAATTGTAACATCTGAAATGTTAGCCAAGAAACATTGTAAAACCTCGCGAAAATTTGTATAATTAACTTCGGTTAATTAAATAAATAATCTCTGTCATTATTGTAATCACCATTTTTACGGGGAAATTTAAAATTTTCTTTGTATATTAAAATGGTCACGATTACGATATTGCAAAATTCACCAAACGACAAAACAAGTTCTCGACACAATTAACAAAATATTAATAATTCACTAATCTTAATTAACAATATTAATTACAAAGCCAAACGGGCCCTTGATCTTTCATAAGACCAACCGGCCCAAAAATTAAACCCATTTCCATTATTAATAATTCATATAAATCGACTAAACAAGCTCCAAAATGCCTCGTTTATTCTCAATTTGTACACACGACACATATATATTTTTACACCATCTCGTTCAACACCTAGCCAAATATTAGTGTGTCAAATCCCAAGTTCATTGGACGACGTTTGATACGTTTTTAAATGGCAAAGTGTTTGACGAATATTCATGTCAATCGATTCATAAAATATTCCAAACTCAACCATTTTAATCCCGGTCTGTTTCTAAATGATCCTAATAATATTTCAAGCATGTTTTCATGTTTTATTATGAGTTTCATAAGCTAGAACCAAGCCTCACAAGATTTTTCCAAATCGTATATATTCAAATATACATGTCGACATATATACAACACATAAGCAAATCTCAATTTTGCTACTCACTCACACACTCCCTTAAAGTCAAAATGTCCGTAAAAAAAAATCTATATCATCCAACATTTTTCTGAATTCGAAATAGTAGGAACATGTTGAGGGAATTTTAAAAACTTTTATATACATACTAAACGTATAACATTTTCTTCTTCGTTATCTCACACCCTCACCTCCTTTCCACATTTCCTCCGCTCCTTTTCATCATTTAGAAACCCCAAGAAGACCAGAATTGAGTCGCATATTCATTTGGAAGCAAACAAGTGAAATCGAGTTATATAAATATATATAAATCGTTACTTGGGTTTTTAAACGAACGTGTGAATTCTTGTGTTTTCTTCCATTTCACTCGACTCTCTACCACCCTAGAGGTGTTGTAAGTCCTCACGCTCTCTTTTCAATTCGTTTCCTACGTTATTATATGTCCATGCATCATATATTATTTTTATCAAAAGTATTTAGTTTCATATATATATATATATACATACGTACGTACAAACATATAGCACCACAAACGTGACTAGCCTCCATCTTGGAAGGCCTAGGAGTCATGTAGCACACTTGTTTCATGTTTATTTTTACGTTACATGCATCACACGAACTCATTTTGAAACATATATCAAATGTATAAAAATGTTACAAAACATAGAAATAATTCTAAGTCTTTTAATAATAAAAATACGTCCCAAGTCACTTATAAAACCGCCTTTTATCTCACAATTTAGCGTAACAAGCATGTCATATTTTTACACCATCTAATAGACACCATGGCTAGCTACAACTTTCGTATAAATAACATGTAAAAATAACCACGTCTTGACACTCTAAATCGACCAAAGTAAATTGCAAAACTCGTATATACCAAAAACACTTAGAAATTTTCCAGGTCTTTTTACTCAAAAAACTGGTCCAGATTGTGACTAAAATGACCCTTTAAAACTCAATCCGACTTAATAACCACCCAATATTTTTACACAGCCTATTTCTCCTTGCTACAAGCTACAAGTTTCGTGTTTATACTTTGTAATAATAAGCTCTTTTAGACCCTTTAAATTGGCCAAAGTAAACCACAAAAACTCATTTTTCAAAAACTATTTATAAAGCTTAATGGACTGAAAAGCCCAATAAGCTGAAAATAAGCAATCCGTATAAGCTGGACCAAAAAGCTATTTTGATATGATTTTATGACATTAAAAATGAGTCTAGGGATAAGCCCAACTTGTCTCAACGCTCACGGATCGTTAAACGCTAACGGGCCTTTAATTTAGCTCGTTAAAGCCCATTTAATGAAAAATAAGCTATTTTTGCAAATAAGCAGTTGAAATAAGTTTTAATAAGCTTCAATAAGCTCCAGAAATTTTAAGATAATTTTTCCCATAATTTTTGAACGTTTGGACTAAAAATGTAACGCGACGACACCTAAAAGGACTAAAACTGCCAAACCTTAAAAACTTGGACTAAAACTGTCAAAACAGAAAGTTTAGGATAAAAATCGATATTATATAATATTCCAAGCTTAGATTGTAATATTGGACATGTAGTGGACTATAATTATAAATTATATATAAAAAGGACTAACGGTGTAACGCTAACGCCGTTAGTATAAAAAGTGTAAAAATTGGAAAAGGACAAGGACCAACATATTATATTTGACATTCTTATTTTATTTATATTTTACGGCAACCGTCACGTCATATGCATTTTATTACATTGTATATTTATATATTGTTTATTTTTACGTTAATAATATATATAACGATATTTCAAAAGTTAATATTTTTACTTACGATTAAAAAGTTAAAACTACGATGGATATTTTAAATAAAGTATTTTATCATATCATGCATGACATAATAATTACACTGCACATCATCTATTCGTCATAACGAATAAATAATTATTCGTTATTCGTTCGTATTTACCAAATAGTATTTGGTTATATTCTCTGATAAATTTATTTATCAGGTTCCGTGTCAAAGACGTTTCCATAATCGTTCCCATAAATCTTATCCTACTTTACTTTTCATCATTTCCAAATCAATCCAGGTGAGTCATAGCCCCATTTCCAATAATTGTTTTTAACTCATTGGGGGAGATACATGCTTACATATACTTTGATAACTTGATAAGTATATGAAATAAAATAAAATACATGATTCAAATCAATTTCCTAATTGATATTAAAATAATATAAATTGTGATTTAAAATATGTTAATGTTTCCAATGTGATTATTGTGGTATGTGAAATATATATTTATTGAAGAATTTCTTGACTGAAATATTGATACTTATATGAAAATGTTCTCAATTCGATTATTGTGGTATGTGATATAAATGTGTTACTGGCGAAATATTCAAACTGAATTTCTGATACTCAAACGATGATATTTTCAAACTGAATTTCTGATACTCAAACGATGATATTTTCAAAACTGAATTACTGATACTCAAATGATACTGTTTTCAATTTAATTACTGTGATACGATACTTGATTTCATGATGTTATGCTAAATGAGCCCATTAGTCCTTGATATTGCCTAAGTTAGCTATAGCCATGAAGCCCATCTATCATGAGCCATTAATCACTGTAATATGAGCGCGAATATAGTGAACAGATTCGAAACCTGTTTCGGATTGACCTCCGATCCCACTAATGCCTGACGGAATGCCAATTGCAATTGGTTAGTCGCATTAGTCGTGATACACTATATTTGAGTAAAAATAGGAATTGGCAAATCACCTATTACACGAGGGCAAAATCTGTCATTGATTTGATAGAACACCCCTTCTGTTAACGTCTTGCGTGTCATGAGGCTTGGTGCAATATCTATAAAGGAAAGGTATATGTATTCAACATATATTTAGATACAGCTGTATAGGTTTGACTATACGTGAATTGTATATCTGATTGATTTAGTATCATGAGTTTCCAGCTCATGTTAAGGTTATTGATTCTTTATTGAATGTGATTGAATATTTATATGATTTATTTGTGAATATATTCGATACTTGTTTCGTTACTTTTTGTATTTATTAATACTAAATATTCTTGAAATTTAACAAAATAAAGGGTTTTTCCTAAAACTCTATGAACTCACCAACCTTTGTGTTGACACTTTTAAGCATGTATATCTCAGGTAATTTAACGGAGCAGGACAAAACACGGAGTGGGCATTTATTACTCTGATAAATTAAAATGGTGTAAAAATCAAATTTGTCATTTTTACAAGCCTTTATATCTTTTTGTAAAACCTCGCGAAAATTCACATAATTAACTTCGGTTAATTTAATAAATATTCTTTGTCATTATTGTAATTACCATTTTTACGGGGAAATTTAAATTTTTCTTTGTATATTAAAGTGGTCACGATTACGATATTGTCAAATTCGTTAAACGACAAAACAAGTTATCGACAAAATTAACAAAACACTAATTACACTAAACCTAATTAATAAAACTAATTATTAAAACTAATTACTAAACCAAATCGGGCCCTTAATCCCCCTAAGCCCAACCGGCCCACACCAAAACCCAATTTCAATAATAATAAAAATTACAAATCGACTAAGTAAGCCACGAAACCCCTCGTTCATTTCAAATTCGTACACACGACCTATGTATATTTTTGCACAGTCTCGTTAAGCTCCTAGCCAACTATTAGTGTGTCGAATCTCACGTTCATACGTTGAGGTTTGATACATTTTGTCACACCCCCAAAATCGGGTCCAGCGGAAGCATACGTGTAGCTGGGGTGTAACTCAATTGGTATTACAACACAAGTTCAAAAATGGTTTTCATTTGAATCATTTAGTATAAATAGTTTAATCAAAAATGTTAAATTTACATTGTTAAAAGTAGTGCGGAAGTAGGCCCTTAAAATAGTTTTAAAACGGTCCCCAAATTAATAATCAGAGTCTTCTATGACCATGCCATGCCCTGCCAAAACCTCCAGTTGCGTGCCATAGGTTAAAACCTGAAAATACATGCTAAAGTGTCAATACGAGGTTGGTGAGTTCATAGAGTTTGTTTAACAAATAAAGTTTATGCATAAGTATGAAAGTTTCCCAGCAAAGGCATCGTAAATCCACTCAGTTACAAGTCCCGCCATAAGAGCCTTGTAACCTGTGTGTTTACAACCCACTGCTACAATATATAGTTTCTCAGGATTATATTCACCCAAGGTCAAGTATAGACACAAAGGCGGGGAACCACCATCCCAAATAGTACCTGTCACCCAACGTCGCCTCTGTTTTGGACTTGGGTGGGGGGTGTTTCCCCATAATAGTACTATCAATACCTCTCCTTTGACAGATTACTGGGTGTCGTTTCCCAAAGCATAAAAGTTTACTGGGTGTCGTTTCCCAAAGCATAAAAGTTTACTGGGTGTCGTTTCCCAAAGCATAAAAGTTTACTGGGTGTCGTTTCCCAAAACATAAAAGTTTAAACGTTTCAAGTATCAAGTAAGTATAACACAGTTAAGTATAACACAATCACGTATGTATAAAATCAAGTATAAGTATAATCAAGTATAAGACAATCAAGTATAAATGTTTAAGAGTATCAAGAAAGTATGTTTTGAGTATTTATACTAGTAAGCAAGTAGTTGAGCATGTATCTCCCCCAAAGAGTTAAAACAAGTATAAAGAGTAAAAGTGGGGCTATGACTCACCTGGTGCGATAGCTACGAAGACAAAAGTGGATACACAGAAATGAGGTTCGATCTCTAACCGCAACCTAATATGAATGATAGTGATCTACTTAGATCATGAAAGGATGTAATGAATGCACATGCACATGATACCTATACCACTCGTAACTTGAAAATACTTGTTATTGTCAAAGTAAAATAGTTTCCATACATAGGAAAATAAGTCCAATTATAGAAGTATATAACTTGTCGTAGTATATCGTATAAAAATGTTAGTGTTATATTCCTCGTCTTGAAAACCTTAAAATAATATCTAGTAGTTGCAAAAATAAGTCTTGGGTCATAAGTTCTTCATTTGTTAAGAATATAGTCCTTAGTAATATTTCTAGAAAATATACCGTCTAGTACGTAAGTTATTATTTTGGTAAAAGCTGTCAAAACAATATAGATTTTGCCGTTATTGAAACGTGAATATCTTTGTCGTTATTAGTCCGTTTTACTCGTTCTTTATATTCCCGGAATCGTGGGACAAAATACTAACATATTTTTGATAAGTCGGGATGGCTAGATTTAGTTTTACGCCTCGAAACAGTCGTGACAACTGTTCATCAGCAAGCATTTCCGGAAAATATAGTTTTCGTCGTTAAACTCGTTTTTAGCGTATCTCCTTCGTTATAAACTCGTTTTTATCCCCGTTTTCGGCCATAGTTCCGTATTGGAAAGTATTTTCTAAATCTTTGATCAAAAATTACCCATCATCCACTGATTTTCCCACGTTTCACAAATAGGGACAGTAGGTCAATATGTAGTTTCAAAAATCATTTCTAATGTTCCAAACTAGTTTCTAATCCAACCAAACCACTTTCAATCACCACAAATCTAGTCTAATCTTACCATACACCTTCTTAGGGTGTCATGGGTTCCTAAACATCATAAACCAAGTGGATCTAACAAGGACCTAACTATAATCCATTTCTAGAGTTCAAAAGTTAGATGTATATATAAATGAGTGGTATAACTAACATATGCATGAAATCCTTGTATAAAAATGATATGAACATTGTAAGAACTTGGTAAAATTATAGAGATGAGTTTGTTAACTTACTTGAAGGTTTAGGGAGTTTAGATGATGAAAACCTACTAATCCTGGAGTTTCTATTTCAAAACTCTAACCAGGATGATTATATATACTAGTTTATGACAAGATCTTGTAAAATTAGTTCTCCTTGCTCCTTGAACACCCTAGTTCGATCCACCTTAAAGAGAAATGAGAGAAAAGAGTTTTGCTTGAACTTGTAAAAATGATTTTTAGTGATAAAATGAATGAAAAAGTTTCTTATATAGTTAGGGACAAAAGTTTGGTAAGCCATTAAGAGTGTTGGTGAGGTTTTAAATGAGTGAAGACCATGGGGGGGGGCCGGTCATGAAAGGAGGAGAAAAGGGGAAGATGTTTGTTGATTTATTTAGGAGTATAAGTGTAGTATTAGTGTTGTTTTTAGGTAGTTTAAGTATAATTGGGTACCGGGTTTGCTAGAAATAAATTTTAATAAAGTTAACCGGGACTTAATAATGTCATAAAAATGATAAAAATATGTTGGGCACAAGTATTGGGTGTTTGGGTGATTATCGTTTAGTTTTTAAGAAAACCGTCGTAATTATATTAGACGTACGATACGAATTAAATAAATTTCCAAAATAACGGGTAAATGAATTTTATAATTTTTGTATCATTATAATGAGTGTAAAAATGTCTTAGGACCATAGTTGGGATTGTCGGATCAATTATTCAAAATAATAGTTTATAGGATAACGTTTATTAGGTTGATAATCGTACGTATACAGAAATGACGCAACTCACGTATAAATGACAAATTTTCTCCGGAGGTGAATAGTGTTTTGTGAATAGTAAAATTTTAAAACGCTTCTCAGAATATCAAACTGACTCCGAAAAAGATGAATAGTGATCGATGAATAGTAACCGATGAATAGTAAATGTGAAAGTTCGGGAAAAGACCAGAATTTACGAGTTGTGACACATTTTTACGAGGCAAAGCGTTTAGCCATAAATCGACCCAAACGATTTGGAAATTATTCAATTCTTAACCGTTTCCATCCCCGTTCGTTTCTATGAGTTCCTAATAATATTTATATCATGTTTTCATGTATAAATGTTAAGTATGATCAACTAAGAACCATTGAATCACAAATGAGTATTTCGTTTGTATAGAAAATGGATGTCGACATACTAGATTACTCACAAGGACGATTCATCATTTTCTAAGCATATTCATATCATTGTTTATTTAAAACCTACATCCTAGAAATCTCTATTCCTGACATTGCATAGTTGTTATGGTCTCCTCACAATTATTTGAGCCATACGACTCAAACTCTTAATATATATATATATATATATACATCCGATCGTCCCTTTGTTCTCCTCCTTCATCACCAAATCGTTTTCTAAACTTTCTCCATTCTAGGATAACTTAAAAACCTCAAGAGAACCATACGAGTATAGTTTGAAAGCAAGGCGTTTGTAACTTCTTGTTATACGATCCATACTTGTCTTTTCTAAGTCGAACGTGTACCTATACTACTCTTTTCATCCGTTTCTCTCGACTCTCTACCACCCTAGAGGTGTAGTAAGTCGTCTCTACTCTTTCTTGTTTCATATCATTCATTTTTTTTTCATTCCATGCATCATATTTATATACATTCCATCGTATATCATGTCATATATATAATACACGTATATATTTATCTTTAGAACACGAAACATGACTAGCCTCTATCTTGGTAGGCCTAGGAGTCACGTAGCACGTACACTTCACGTTTATTTTCATGTTACATGCATATAACGAGTCCATTTCAAATCATGTTACACGTATAAATTTCATTAAAACACTTAGTGAATATTTCAAGTTTTTCAAAATAAGTAATCGATCCAAACATGCCACAAAACCTACGTATAACTTTTTATTTCACTTAACAAACGTACCATATTTTTCTACGTACTAATAGACCACCTAGAAAACTATTAGTTTCATATACACGACTTCTAAAAATATTCACGTTTTGACACCCTACTCGAGCCAAATCAAATCGACATAAACTAGATTTTTCAAAACAAAACTTATATAAAAACTAATATGGTTGTCGAGTGGGCTTAATCAAGGCCCAACAAGACTTTGCGTTTTAACAGCCCACTGGGCCCATAAAATATATTTTTAGAATCATAAAGGAAGCCCAAGTTCAAGCCCAAAAGAATTTCTATGCCCTCGCCTCTAAATTTTTAAATGGGCCTTTGTTTGGTTCGAATCAAGGCCCATAAGCTAAATAAATAAGCTTTTTATGGAATAAGCAGTTGAAATAAGCTAGAAAGTAATAAAAGAAGCCACATAAATTTTTCTAAAATTTTTATAATCACTTTTGCAAAAATAGGTCTAAAAATGTAACGCGACGACACGTATAGGGACTAAATGTGAAAACTGTGAAAACTAAAGACTAAAAATGTAGAAACAGAAAGAAAGGATAAAAATTGATAATATAATATTTTTACAAGTTTAGATGGTAATATTGGACATGTAGTGGACTAAAATTGTAAATATATATAAAAAGGACTAACGGTGTGACGCTAACGTCGTTAGTATAAAAAGTGTAAAATTGGAAAAAGGACAAGGACTACACATTATTTATTTGACATTCTTATTTTATTTTCTATTTTACGGCAACCCTCACGTCATATGCATTTTGTTACGTTTTATATATATATTATTTATTTTTACGTTAACTATATATATAACGATACTTAAAAGGTTAATATTTTTACTTACGATTTAAAAAGGTAAAACTACGATGGATATTTTATATAAAGTATTTTCATATCATGCATGACATAATAATCTCACTTCACATCATCTATTCGTCATAACGAATAATGTTTATTCGTTATTCGTTCGTATTTACCAAATAGTATTTGATTATATTCTCTGATAAATTTATTTATCAGGTTCTGTGTCAAAGACGTTCTCATAAATCTCATCCTATCTTACTTTTCATCATTTCCAAATCAATCCAGGTGAGTCATAGCCCCATTTCCAATAATTGTTTTCAACTCATTGGGGGAGATACATGCTTACATATACTTTGATAACTTGATAAGTATATGAAATAAAATAAAATACATGATTCAAATCAATTTCCTAAATTGATATTAAAATAATATAATTTGTGATTTATAATATATTGATATTCCCAATGTGATTATTGTGGTATGTGAAAAATCTATATTGATGAATTAATTGACTGAAATATTAATATTCATGTGAAAATTGTTCCCAATTCGATTATTGTGATATGTGATATAAATGTGTTACGGGCGATATATTCAAATTGAATTTCTGATACTCAAAAGATGATATTTTCAAATTGAATTTCTGATACTCAAGCGATACTATTTTCAAACTGAATTTCTGATACTCAAGCGATACTATTTTCAAATTGAATTTCTGATACTCAAATGATAATATTTTCAAATTGAATTTCTGATACTCAAGCGATACTATTTTCAAACTGAATTTCTGATACTCAAATGATACTGTTTTCAAATTGATCTCTGTGATACGATACTTGATTTCATGATGTTATGCTAAATGAGCCCATAAGTCCTTGATATTGCCTAAGTTAGCTTATCGCCATATAGTCCCTCAATCATGAGTCATTAATCACCGTAACGTGAGCGCGAATATAGTGAACAGATTCGAAACCTGTTTGGATTGACCTCCGATCCCACTAATACTTGACGGAATGCCATTATGCATGTGGTTAGTCGTATTAGTCGTGATACACTATATTTGAGACAAGTAGGAATTGGCAAATCACCTACGAATAGAGGGCAAAATCTGTCATTGATTTGATAGAACACCTCTTCTGGTTAAGCTTTGGTGTCATGAGGTTTGGTGCAATATATATAAAGGAAATATATATGTATTCAACATATATTTAGATACAGCTGTATAGGTTCGCCCATATGTGAATTATTTTTCTGATCGATTTAGTATCATGAGTTTCCAGCTCATGTTAAGATTATTAATTCTTCATTGAATGTGATTGAATATTTATATGATTTATTTGTGAATATACTCGATACTTGTTTCATTACTGTTTGTAATTTATCAATACCAAATATTCATGAAATCTAACAAAATAAAGGGTTTTTCCTAAAACTCTATGAACTCACCAACCTTTGTGTTGACACTTTTAAGCATGTGTATCTCAGGTAATTTAACGGAGCAGAACAAGACACGGAGTGGGCATTTATTACTCTGATAAATTAAAATGGTGTAAAAATCAAATTTGTCATTTTTACAAGTCTTTATATCTTTTCATAAGATTTTAAATCAAATGATTCATTTTTATCAAAATTATTATTTAAATGACAAATAACTTTCAAAACGTTTCTTTTAAACCGTTTTATGTGGTTAAAACTTCGATCCTCACCGTAACACCTAAATTACTTTTCCGCTGCGACAAACTTAAAAATGAGGGTGTTACAAACATGTTGCATAATAAAACATGTCGATATCTGTGACCTCATATACAACCTTGATACATAAATTTTTAACCAAATTATGTGAGTTTCTTTTTATGGGTGTTTGTATGTGGATCATAAATTCTCCTTAGTCAACCAATTTTAGTTTTACATGTCAACGGGTGTGATGAAGAGGGTAGTGTGTGGGCATGAATTTTTAAAAGCTAGCTTAAGTCCATTTTTAGATGATCATAATTACTACTCTTTGTATATGTTTGTTTTATCCTCAATAGTACATGATCACAATTGATATTTTTTAGGTGATAATTTGATTATAATTTTTGTAGCTGACTGTAATATTTCATAAAAAATACACAAAAATGACTAAATGACTTACAAAAAAGACTCAGAGACCCATAAAAAGACTTTGTGATCCATAATTTGTAGCACAAAATTATAGCTAACTGGCTACACAAAGTAGCTAATACATTCCATTTTTTATAACAATTAACACAAATAAATTCTCATGGGTTATGTTATCCCCAACCTCCTAGGATGTGATATAAGGGGGTACACAATTCTCTTTGTTATCTCAGTTAACAGTACAACACAGTTTTTTATTAGTTTTTGTTTCATGTTTTATGTCCATTTTAAGCTTTTGACTTTTCAAACTTTATTTATTTTTTGTTCTATACCTTCAGGATTATAATTATATATATATATATATAGAGTCGAGTTATTCAACAAACCAAACATTCCTCATATACCAAGGGACTCATCCCCACCATCCATCTAAAAAAGAAATCAATGGTTGAGATTAAAAGGATTTTATTATTTCACCCACTTTTTATAATTTAAATATCTCTTAAACCGTTAATCGTTAAGCGAAAATAATTACACCATCGCGACGGGCATTTAATTATCTTTCTATAGACGGGCACTTTGATATACTTTCGAAAAAAAAAAAAAAAAAAAAACGTTTTTTTCACGTTTTTTTTTTTCCTGGCCGAAAAAAAAATCATATATAATATTGCATATCATATATGATATGTAATATCATATATGATATTACATATAATATCATATATAATATCATATATGATATTATATGTAAAATCATACTAGTATATGATATTGAATATGCAATATCATATATGATTTTACATATAATATCAAATATGATATTACATATCATATATGATATGTAATATCATATATGATATTATATGTAATATCATATATGATTTTTTCGGTCACGAAAAAAAAACGTGAAAAAAGCGAAAAAAAAAAATTTTTGTCGAAAATATATCAATTAGCCTATCTATAGAAAGATAATTAAATGCTCGTCGTAACGTTATATTTTTTTTCGCTTAACAATTAACGGTTTGAAAGATATTAATATTAGAAAAAAAAGGATAAAAGTGGGTTTTTTAAATTGTTGGGATTAATCTCATCCATTAGATCAAATAAAGATGGAGGGAAGATGGAGGGTGGAGATTAGTCCCTTGGTATGTAAAAAAAGTTTGGTCCTCAAATGATCTTTACTCATATATATATATATATATATATATATATATATATATATATATATATATATATATATATATATATATATATATATATAAAACAAAACAAAAAAACACGGAGGTTGTCATTTGTAAAAAAGAGATGGGAATAGTATTCCGAATAACCTCCCAATTCCCATATGTTACATCCACAAAGTAAATTTGCGTACATGATCCGTTTTGCCACCTTTGTAAATTAAAAATCCTTGTTTTAGAGAAGTGTTTCAAAATGGTATAACACTCAAGTTGTTTTATGTAAAGCATATGTCGATACAAGATATACCCTCACGTTTTTTTTTTTTTTTTTTTTTTTTTTTTTTTTTTGTAAAGCATATGTTTTTTGTAAACCTGGTTTAAACGTGTTGCGACATATGGAAATCCAGTACATAATAAGTCATTAAGTCATGACAAATCACAAAGATATGTCGAAATACAAAACATAACTAAAGAACTACTATAAAGTATACAACAATTTAATAAAAAATTTCTTCTTATTCAATCTATGAAGAAAAAATGTATAAGAATATGCAACACATATCTCAACCTCATACCTATTCTTCCCCTAATACACGAAATCTCTTCTTCAACTTATCAATATCTTTACCTTTCAATCCAAAAGCCTTTTCCAGCAACTCATCATCGATACCGGACCCAAACAAGGCCGTAGGAAGCTTAACCGAGCCCGGGTTCTGGCTATCAAAGCTCCCGATAATAGTAGCCTTAGAATCACCAACGTTCATTTGAAAATGCAACACTCCTCTAGGAAATACCATAACCTCGCCCTTTTCTATAACTTTCGCGTAAACTTTGTTGCTTGTGTCAACAAATCCAGAATATACTTTTCCTTCTAGCACATATGCCACTTCTGTGGCTCTAGGATGGTAATGTGGGACATTGATCCCACCAACCTCAAAGTCCGCTCTAACCAGCGACATTCCTAGCGTGTTGAGCGCTGGGAACACGCTAGCGGACACTGGGACACCCGAGAATTTATTTGTAAATTTTCCCGGGTGTTTTATGCCCGAATATATAAAGTCGTCCACAGTTATTGATGATGTGTTTTTGCATAGTTTTGTATGAGGTGATGGGAGGCAATAGTCTTGGACCGGATCCGGGTCGGAGCTGAAAACGGGTGACAGTTGGTGGATGGTTGTATAGAGGAAAAATATAACTAACATAACTGTCATTTTAGGAGACATTGTGGTGTAGTGAATGGGGTATGTGGGGGTGTAGAGTAGTTATATTTTTATAGGGTCATTTGGTGGATTTTGAGTATGATTGACACTAAAACTTGGTCATGATAAGAAGTGCAAATCAATAATGTACCATGCCACCTGTTTTTTCAAAAGTGATTAAGTGAGGAAAATATAGTAAGTTGATTTTCAAAAAGAGAGAAAAGTCAGGTTCCGTTTAGTCGAAAGAAAACACTCTTATTTTTTTACAAAATGTCTTGTATAAAATTAATAAAATAGATATCGTGTTCAAATCAAACTTTTCTCTACAAAATACAAAACATGCATTTTACAATTTAACAAGTAAAACTACAAAACACATTTTATTTTATTTTTATTTTTTTTTAAATAGAAAACAATGTCACATGAACGCGTTTTCAACGTTTCGTGGAAAATTTATTCCTGACCTTTTTTGCAAAACTGAAAATAGGAATTTAAGAAATTTTTCTTCAACTAAACGCACTCTTATTATCTGTAGACAATGTTTTCGATGTAGTGGTTTTTGACAATTTTCGATTTGTCATGGAAATGATATACGACTATACGTAGTACTTTTCTTATTGTTGCTTATTCAACTATTTGTGAGTTACGTACATGTTTCTGATGTCGACTTACATACTAAAGTAAAGTGTTTGGTGAGAATGTGAGATTTATTATTGTGAATTATTGAAGCTAAAATCAGAAAATGGGAGAAGATGAAGATGCATGATGAGTGGTGGTTATGGCTTTATGTGCGTGGAATATGGCATAAAGGTGAAAGATGCGTAGTAGGAGACTTATATTAGAAGTCAAGTGATAATAATGTTGCTCACATGCATCATGGCATGCCTTCATTTGTTTGTTTTTACGATTAGCTATATAGTTGGCGTAAAATATAGTGTTTGCATTTCCATTATTCCATACCCATAAACCATATACTCTACTTTAAGAGCACTGGATACCCTTGTACAATAGAGGTGCTGCCATAGGCAAAAAGTATTACCACATCACCGAAAATTTCTATGGCACGACATCTTCAACGGCACCAAAAAACCCACTCCCTCATACAAATGTAGTGTCATAGCAAAAGTGGTGCCGTTTGGTCCACACATACCCCACTAAATTTAAAAAAAAAAAAAAAAAAAAAAAAAAAAAAAAAAAAAAAAAAAAAAAAAAAAAGTCGCTGGCTGTTGGCTACCAGCCGAGCACCAATGGTGCCACATCGGGTACCGTGAGCCATTGGAACATTTGGGATGTTGGTTTGGCGCAAGTAAACAACGCAAGGGTACCCCTTCTCTAAGTGATGAAAACCTTATAAAAAAAGGTTAAAACCCACATCGTTCTAATACCCATTTACGTATCAAAAGAAAACTACTATTGCTGTAAAGTGAGTTCTTGAACCAAACTCTCAAAAAGGGACTTAACCAGGTTCTTGGATTTGGTCGTTATTTCTAATTTCAGTTCGGTCTACATTTGCTTAATGTACAAACATTCTTGATGCAAGATGCAGTAGCAAGGTACTAAGAAGACAAAATACAATGAAATCATCATTTGGGCTAAATTCAAATTAAAATATCTAAAAATCCCTGAATAAAGTGGATCGACATAGGGCATAATGGAGCAAAATAATTACATCTGAACACTACACTACCGACATAATATAAATACAAACAAGACACAAAATGATATCCAGCTCAAGTGGAGTGCTAAGGTGGAATTACAAACGTAAACTGAGGATAATTCCACATTTTTTTGGTAAAAGTATGTCTCAGAATGTATTATCGAGATCTGGAAGATACCTTCATATGGATCATGAACAATGACACGTCTCAAGCCTCTTTCTTTGTGATTCTGATCATTTTAGTCATAAGATTAGTGATCTAAAGGTCAACACATAATAACAAACAGCAGAAGTAAAGGAATCGAGGTTTTGTTACCTGAAGCAGTAGATTCCAAGAGCTGATGTTATTTCATGAATAACTGATGTCGCAAAGTGCATATAGAGTGCAGCTGGAACAAACACAAAATAACAAGTGTGTAATGATGCCAATTGCCATACATATCTCTAAGGATTCGAGAGAATGAAGTAAATTTGCAATTCTTCAATACAATATATACAAAACCAGTTAACTGAAACTGATAGTCTGATAGCAGATAGAAATGAGTAATTTAACTTTTCTACTCATGAGTGTTTTTGTAGCAAACAAAATTTGTCCTAATAACAGTGCATAACAGAAACAATCACACAAGTGTGCCAAACAGGCAAATTCTTTTATTTTTTGTTTTAGCAAGTAATTATCCACTATTGCATCTCTATTGTTCAAAAATTTACTTATACTGGTTCAAATCATGAGGATTTTAAAGCATCACGATGAACACCTTACCTGTGTATACACAGAAACCGAGAAGTACCCATTTCTCATCGATCCAGGGAATTCTGCAATATTTTAAACATCATTATCAGTTAGATATAGGTTATGGATAAAAAGTTAGAATTAAATTGTTATAATGTTTCCTGATGACCACATACCCGTCATTTAACCGAGCAGTGAGTGTATTTGCAATTGCAAGAGGGAGATAAAATAAGGACTGCAGTTAAGCAAGAAAATCGGTTATTAACAAATATTGCAGGCATGTATGAGTGAACTATCTAATTTGGCTGTTACTATAAATCTTACCACACACATACTGGTTTTCAATCCCTTAGGCTCATCACACAAGTGGGATAATATCATCCTTCCCTGCCAAACAAAAATACCAATATGAGATTGCCAGTTTTCACACATCAGGAAACAGTATCGATAACTTAATCTTACCACGAGGAATCCAAATGCTAGTCCAGTTCCCATCACAACCATATGTGGGTAGTTTCCCATTAAATCAGATGGAGACATCAAATCCCTGAAAAAATTGTCGGAGAATTTTAAAGGAAAAGTACTGGAATGTCTCGATTACCCTTCATGATAATAATATAATTGAGGAATCTTGTGCAAATAGATTAGTACCATCAATTGTTTGTTATGATGACACTGGGAAACTATTTGATTTTAGTCTATTATACAAGTTGCACTTTGCATGGGACATCTAAAATGGATTTTGTTGTAATTTTAGCGGGAGATAATATAGAGAGGATGCATACCAGAGAATAACTACTCCCAAAAGAACGCAGAAAGGAATAAGCTGGGAAGACAAGATAACAAAGCAACCAATAAGCCTTCTTAAGGATCAACAAAACAGTAGACTGCACAAAATAATAATATAACAATTGTTTACCATGGCCAAGGCTTTTAGCATGCTTCCTTTTCTCGACTGTACAACCTAATAAACATTCTGTACACTGTGAGCAAGAAATATAAGAATCGAATTAAGTTAACATTATTTACCAACTCAGGTAAAGAAATAGTGAAGCTTTTTTTACGATGAAAAGAGATTTGCTCACTTGGATGTCAGGGTAGGTATAACAGCAAAAAGAATCATAAACAGCAAAACGGCTCCAGAAGTAGGGATTCCTGAATACAATAAATCAATCGAATCAAAAGCCAGTAAAAAAATATACTTCATCCATAATATACACAAAGTTACATATCTTACCATTTATAATTGGTACCCAACTGAGCAGGGGAATAGACGTCCCAAAATCCTGGGCCCACCACTCTGAACCTGAAATTATATGTAACCACTTATGATTATAAATAGTGATCATCTAAGTATATTATTTTGTTACAAAGAACAAAAAGCATATGTTGAATCTTTTAAGTAACATACCGACTATAGATGTAAAGATATGTGCCACATATATCAGCATCAAACCCTCTGTTGGTCCATTTACTGCTGGAAGGATTAAGGTGTTGGTGAAATAGCTGCAACATGCACAAAATTTGAAGGATTAGTAATTATATATCATACTGTATGATATAGAAAAAAGGACTATTTGCAATACTTACTGTTCCCAAGTTGCAAAGTAAAATGGAACAGCCGAAATCACCCAAAACCAAAATGCATTTCTTCCACACATGGCAGTGCTCGCAAAGGCCAAGGCCTCCAACTATAGAAAGAAAAAAATGTGAAAAAAGAGCCTCTGGGAGCATCAGGTATAACTAAATTAAACATATAGAAGACATACCGCACAGGCAAGTGCATCACATCCTGTCACATCAGAAAAAGCCACCAATTCACACCATTTAGTAAGCCGAAGAGCAAAGAAAGATCACTGGGTAAGGCAATGGAAATAATGGAAATTCGTAATTTACCGTGATCGAAAAGTTCTCCTAATGGACTAGATGAATTTGTTCTCCTAGCTTGTTTTCCATCAACAGCATCAAAGGTCTATATAAACATCAAGAGTGTTGAAAGTAAATAAATGAACGGATATATGAAGTTAAGTTTCAAAATAAAAATATAATATAACAATGGTGAACCAACAGAATCTGCTGTATGATTTGTGTTCTGAGTTTTTTTCTGAATATGAGTCAAACATGAAGGCGATTAAACTATTAACATATCAAATCAAGTGTCAATGTAGACATTTAGCTGAATAGAGAAAAAACATTATTTTCGCATCTTGGACTAAATTCTCTACTCAAGTACTCAACCATCTAAGCAAGCATAACTAACTGCAAAAAGCTGTTAATCATGCTTCTGTGATTGTGACTTTTTACCTAAAAACTTTCAAACAATACACTGATAACAAAAACATATTTTTGATATACTAGTGACCTAATAAAACACCAGATAACTAGGTAGCTGGAACTTTCATAGTGCAAAGTAATGAACTGAAACTGGCAAGCATGTATATTTAATTATTTTCATAGAAATCCAAGAAAA
Organism: Artemisia argyi; assembly: GCA_030686995.1. NCBI lineage: Eukaryota > Viridiplantae > Streptophyta > Magnoliopsida > Asterales > Asteraceae > Artemisia > Artemisia argyi. The sequence continues at coordinate 266,312,871 of CM060709.1, read as the reverse complement.
AGTATGCAGTTTGAGTTGCAAAGGCACAAATGTGAGAATGGGAACACAACGACGGGATAACAGTTTAGGTAGATAAAAACAAACCTGGTACAAGAAGAGAAGTAGCCCATGAGCAAAATTAACCCATCTTGGTGGTGCTGTATCCAAATGAGGTGAATATATCTAAATAAAGTCCCCGCACATAGAACAAAAAATAGTGAGAAATGCAACCAAAAAAAGAAAACAATATGCATAAAATTATCCGGCTTGTGCACTCACATAACCAAGCACTGCAGAGAGCGACAAGAACATGAATCCCATGAGTGTAATCTGAAAAGGCAAACATACGGTAAGTAGCAAATAAATAGATAGAAACACCTTTAAAACCATGTAACAAGGGACTTAAAATGGTTGAAAAGGTGTGTTTACCATATTAGGCCTGCGGCGTCCACGACATGCAAGAAAAATATAATACAAGTGATTAGTGACTACAGAAAGCGACTTAAATCATCAACACATTTTCCATGTGGAAAAATAAGCAAAGTAGAGTGGTACTTACGGCATCCAGAGAGGGAAGAATGTAACAAATTTAGCCCAAAAAGGTTGCAGGACATATTTTGCAACATAAGAGTGATCAACTCCACTGTACTTGTAATTATTCAGTGCTTTAATTCCATGACTACCTATGTAACCCATTTCGTACACTACTTTTTAGCTTTTACTACCTGCACATTATTAAATAACATAGTTAAGTGACTTATCCGAAAAAGCCAGCATTACAAATTTACAACATTAGCACAAATATTTTGAGTTTATGTCATACAAATTATTATCAAAACAGCAAAAAGTTAAACCCTCTAACGTTTTCCATGATATATTATTTCCGTAAACAGCAGCTAAAAATTAATTTTCAGGAAGAAATCGCAACAACTGGAGCATAAAACAGAGATATACGAGGGTGTTTGGGATTGCTCATTAAAACTGATTATCTGCTTATTGTTTTCTTTAGATTAATCACAAGTAAATAACCATCCAAGCATTTTCAAAAAAAAAAAAAAAAAAAAAAAAAAAAAAAAAATCTGAATCACCCTTGAAACCACTTGTCTATGGGGGTGTTTGTTTAAGCTTTTATACGGTTTATTAGCTTATATGTGTTCGGCTTATGTTAAGCAGTTTTTAATAAGCAATACCAAATACCATCTAAACTGCTTATCTATGTTATATAAGCAATACCATCTAAACTGCTTATATAACATAAGCCACACTTTTGTGGCTTATTTTGACACTTATGGGCTTATATAACATTGAATGTTATATAAGCCCATAAGTGTCAAAATAAGCCACAAAAGTGTGGCTTATGTTAAGCAGTTTTTAATAAGCAATACCAAATACCATCTAAACTGCTTATCTATGTATCAGAAAGCAATAAGCAGTTTATAATAAGCACTCCCAAACACAAACATACTAAAACTATTGGTAACCAAAAAGGTGATGATCACCATTAAACTGCAGAAATACACCCAAATTTATCATTAAAACTAACAAATCAAAATAACATAATCACAGGAATCACAAACATAAAACAACACAATTAATGAAACAAACAGGGTTGAGAATATTAAAAAAAAAACCATAAACAATGATGTTTTGCATGTGCACAAGATCTCAAAAAAAAGGCAAAAAAAAGGTTATAAAAATGAGGTTGATTGAGCGTACCAAGACAAACGAAGAAATAATTGGGGTTGTGATTTTGGTACCAATGATTCTTCTATTTATCTCCCGCCCTAGGAATAAATAAAAAAGATATTCGATTTTTTGGGACTTTAAAGGTGCAACTTTATTTGTTTTCTTTTATTGGGTTGGATTCGTTTGTGTATGACAGAGTGCCACTAACAGCATGTTACGTGTGCCGCGGGGTCATTTATTGGAGTGTTGAACCCGTGTCTCCGTGTACCTTCTTACAATCCCAATGTTTTAGGTGATTAGGATACCCTACATAAAATCATTGTTTATTTGTTGATTGTGTTTCCTTTTTTAAGTTTTTTTTGTTGATGAGTAACGAGTTTTTTGATTTTTAGTAGTTGTTTGATAAAATAGTGATGACCTTTGCTAATTTTTTAGAAAAACTAACATTTTTAATTTTTCTTTAAAAAACTGTGAGCGGTGAGCTGTAAACTGTAGCTATTGCTCACTGCTATTTTTACCAAACACACCCTATATCAATGTCACTTTAATTTTGTCTCTCCATTCATTTTTCATCTTCTTTTCACCTTTTACTCATAGTGGTTTACTACTCTTATAACATTTTATTAAAACATTCACTTTATACAAATATATCTTACAAAATATCTTACACATATACTCACAAATCAAATAATTAATAAAAACACCCCATCAATCCCATAAATCCCACAAATGCACAAAAGCCAAGAGGTTCGCCAACATAATCAAGATTACTAAATGTGCGTTTGTTTTATAAAGGGGTTGGAATCGGATTTGAAATTATATAAGATTTGGATTTGATGTAGATTTAGAAGAGAGAAATTATATTTATTTATTATTTTTTATATTCAAATTATAACTAACATTATTATTTAAAAAAAAAATAGGAAATTAAATGAGAAAAAAGAAAGACATGAAACATAAATAACCCACAAATTTTTTCAAAACCTGACTTCTCCACTTTCTTTTATAAACCCTTATGTTTTGATTAAATATTTAAATCCTAACTCTCAAAACTTAACCAAACATTTGATTTCTCTTTTCAAACCCAAAACTCGACCTACACCCACAAAACAAACGAACCTTCGTGACTACTGTGGGTTTGAATCTTGAGTGCTGGTTTGTTTGACAAACACATATAAATTACACGATCACTCACACACTTACAAAAAATAAAAAAGACCATCTGTCAATGATTAATTTATGTTATGCATATTTTGAAAAGCTAATGTTCTTAGTTTTTACGGCTTGTGACTTTATAAATAGTTAAATGCATAAACCGAAATTTATAAACCTAAAAAGTAAAACATATGACTTTAATCTTAAAATTTTAAATCACTTATAGGCAAAATGAAAAAAATTTAAACTAAAAAGATGTTTTGCTAAGCTAATCTAACATACTTATTAGCTATTTACAAGCTTGATAAACCTAATTTTTAGCTTATAAACTCAGCCACTTGAGTTTATGAACAAACTCACAAGCTAAAAAATTGAGCTTATGACATTATCCTTACACGCTACGTGTTGACTTTAAAATAACATAAATATCATACTACATTCATCTCAAAATAAGTGTCAAGTTTGACTTTTCAGAGTGAAACTGGTTCAACTTTGACCATATATATTTTTGCAGGTGTTATATAATACTTGATGCAAAATATATGAATGGATTAAGTTTTAAGTGTATTTTTTATTGGTATAATTTTTCATAAAGTATTATATAACACAAAAAATATATATATGGTTAAAGTTGAACTAGTTTGATTCTAAAAAGTCAACCTGGATACTTATTTTAGGACGGAGGGAGTATTAGTTAGGGTATTTGGCAGGTCGCCACCCACTAATACAAGTGTTGGATGTTAAACTTGGTGATAGACCAAAAGATGATGTTGAGTTAAGTTAGCGGTGGTGATGCAGGTAACAACACTCTTAAATAGGTGTGTTCGGGTAATATCTATAGTAACCAAAAACCAAACCGAACCGAACCGAAAGTTGAACCGAATTCGTAACTGAACCGAATTGGTCAAAATCGAATTGAACTGAACTAAATATTCGGTTCTCGGTTTGGACTTTTGATATGGTTTTGGCAACGAAAATCGAAAACCGAATTCATATAAATATATATTTTTTCTATGTATTTATATGAAAATAAAAATCACTAAAACTCTCTCTTAGTATAAATATACATTATTTAAGCTTGAAAAAAAAATTTATGCTAAAAATATATATAACTAAATGAAAAATAATTAAAATTATGTAATTCGGGTTATTCGATTCGATTTTCGATTATTCGTTTCAGTTTTCCGTTCGGTTGAATCAAATTTAAATTCAGTTCGGTTCAATTTTCAGTTTGACCCAAAAACTATTTTTAACCGAACTAACAAATCAAATAAACCGATAACCTGATAACCGAATGAATGAACACCTCACCCTTAACAAATAAGCATTTAATAAATTAGCCCAAGTTATTAACACTGACGGCCCGTCCCACCACAGCATACATCACCAAAATAACAAGCCCAGCCCTCTCCAATCAACGCCAATTCAACGCGTCGTAACCCCCACAAACGGTAAAAAACCACCACCACCAACAACCATCATCCACCGTCATCTCTCACCATCAAACCACCGCCCAATTCCACCATCAGGTATCATTTCCCCCAATTCAATTTCACATTTCATTCATCCCACCGTTAACTAGGTCACAATTCATTTCATTTCTAAAATGCACTTCAATTATATATATATCTACAAATAATTTAATATTTTTATTTATTTTTGTGCTTTTTGTTAAGGTTGTTAAGTTTGTTAAGGTTGTTAAGTTAGTTAAGTTAGTTATATGGTGGTGTGTGATATGTAATGATATGAGATATGGCTGCGAGTGCGAGATTCGAGTCGACTTCCGCGAGTTCTTCGGAGGCGTATACGAATGCGAAGAGAGGAGGAGGAGGGAGTAGTAGTAGTAGTAGTCATTTGGATAGGTCTGCAAGCTTTAGAAGTGGGAGTTTAGTGCAGTGTTTGTCGTTAGACCCGTTTACGATTGGTGATAGGAAGATTGATAGGTCGGGTGAGTTTAAGAGAGTGATGGGGTTGATTGTTGGAAGTAAGAGTGATGATGATGATGATTCTTCGCCTCCCGTGGCTGTTGCGGAGGATTTGAAGCGTTTGAGGTCGAGTGTCGTGGATACGTGTAACACAGCTAGGTATAACTTTTCTTGCTTATGGAAACGTTATTTAAGTTGAATGTACCCCTGTGCTACTGATTACGTTCCCTTCAAAATGGGTGTCTGTTTAAGCTTATTTATGGGCTTATGAGCTTATTTGTTTTCGGCTTATGTCTCATAAGCTCCATTTTTGGCTTATTTAGGGACATATGGGCTTGTATAAGGTTAACAAGCTTATATATGCCCTGAAGTATCCAAATAAGCCGAAAACAGATTAGCTTATAAGCCCATAAATAAGCTTAAACAATCACCCTCGTATATGATTAATTCCCCTGCTGAGTGTATGTGACAGTTATGACAGTATAACTGTTTGATCATTGGTTAATGTTCTATGATGTGATTTTATAACAGGGGTAGAGCAAGTAAATTGGACGAAAACTTGCATAAGTTGGATAAGTATTGTGACGGTGTAATCTCAAAGAAACCGCAGAGGAGCGAGATAATGAATAGTGATCAAGCAGGTGCTTTAAACTCGAAGACTGGAACTCAAATTTACAGAAACCCCACAGAACTTGTAAATCAAAGAGTAGAAGATCGTCCTAAGAATGTCCTTTTGAACAAACGTGTTCGCACATCAGTTGCAGAAACAAGGGTTTGCTTCTAATATGATTTTGAAACTTTTTTTTTATATGAAATCGCTTACAGGTGATTGCTGTTGGCGATACAGCATCAAGTTAATTGTGTTGTTGCTATGCACGCGAATTTGGTGTTTAGTGAAGCTCATAAAATGTTTGTTTTTTCCAAATTTATACTAGGCGGATTTAAGGAGTAATGGTTTAAGACGGCAGCCCGTGACAATGGCTAAAGATAGAGAAGTTCTTAAGGACAGTGGCGGAGAATCTGATATGTTAGAAGACAAAATTCAAAGGTTGCCTGCAGGTGGGGAAGGGTGGGATAAAAAAATGAAAAGAAAACGTTCAGTAGGCACTGTTTTAACAAGACCCATAGATAGCAATGGAGACCCGAAAAGAGCCGTTCAAAGCAAGGCTGTCAGTGAACCGGGGTTGCCATCAAATGACGCCCACCCTTACAGGTTACCTTTCTATTACATGGCGCATACCATACATTATACAATGGGTCCATACCTTACAAAATAACTATATTTTAAGCTGTGCTTTGCATAATGTTAGTTAGATTGCATTTCAGATTAGGAGCGTCCAATGGTATTGGTAGCACTCACAAGTTAGATAACAAGTTGGAAGGGCCGCCCTTGCCTAATGGCTCTCGTGTTCGTCTGTCTCCTAAAAATGAACTTGAGGGCCCCATCAGAGAGCTTGCTGCTGGATCAAATAAAGAAAGAATTCTTACAAAAGGAAACAATAAGTACGTGTTTACTTGTAATATGATGCATATCCTCATTTGCTGTCTAAACCATATTTTATTTGCAGGTCAAATACTCGTGATGACGATTATTCTCCTAGTAGCAGTCAAGTGACTAAAGGGAAAGCTACGAGGACCCCACGTAACGGTGCCACGCTGGCAGCTAGCTCATTACCTAGCACACCTAGACTATCTGGAACACCAGAAAACTGGGAGAACTTGACGGCGACAGGTGGCACTAAAATCCCGTCTACAGGTGGAGTTAACAATCGGAAACGTGCTATGCCCCCGGGTCCGTCTCCTCCTTCTGTGGCTCAGTGGGTTGGTCAAAGACCACAAAAAATTTCTCGAACCAGAAGATCGAATCTGGTGTCTCCTGTCTCAAATCAAGAAGAGAAACCGTTGTCATCTGATAGTTGTTCACACTCTGATATTAGCGCTAGGTTAGCACCTGATGAGACGACCAATGGTCCTATTTCCAAGCCGTTGAAACCTAAACTAGAGCCGGTTCAGTCTCCACATCGGATGTCTGAAAGCGAAGAATCTGTTGGTGGTGAGAGTAGATTGAAGGACAAAAAGGTAAATATTGGCGTAGATGGAAATGATAGTAAAAATGTTGGACCTTCTTTGGCAATTGGAATGAAAGTCAAATCTTTACTTAGTGAAGAAAGTGGCGAGGGTGTGAAAAGACAGGGGCGTAGTGGAAGAGGCCCTCTAATTGCGAGAGCAAGTTTGTCATTAAACGTGGAGAAGCTGGATGATGCAGCTACGGTTAAGCCACTGAAAAGTAACAGACCTGGTTCTGAGAAGAATGGAAGGTCTTGATTTTTATCTACATAAGAAACTAACATATATTTTATATTTCCGTTTACTCATGAAAGGATGCCTTTGTTTTCCAGCAAGATGGGCCGTCCTGCGAAAAAGCTCACGGAGCGCAAGGGGGTTTCACGTCTTGGCAATCTGCAAAACAATGGCTCTGAGTCTACGGGACACACAGGTATGCTGCTATCAGAATCAAGAATTAAGGTTTTTATGTTTCATTTCTGTATATGTAATTTTTTTTATATAATTTTTCAGGGAAATCTGATGATGATCGTGAAGATCTTATGGCAGCTGCAAACTATGCCAGAAATGCTAGCTGTAGGACATTTATAGTTTCCTAATTTTTATATTTTAATTATATTATTTATATAAACTCTGATGTAGTAATATCTTACTTTCCCCAGATCTAGCATGCTCAAGCCCTTTCTGGAAAAAAATGGAACCAATATTCGCTCCTGTCAGTTCAAAAGACAAGCTCTTCTTGTCTTCGCAGGTGGGAACTGTTTTTAGCTACTTGTTAAAATTATTTGACACATGATTGGTCACATTTTACATACTTAATATCCATTTCTGATTTTTAACTTCTCAATCACTTCCGATGACAGCTAAAAGAGCAGGACGTTGAAGAAAACTTTCCTCGGATGCATGGTCGTGAAAATAATGTTGTGGTACGTAATCTTAACCTTAAATCTTGATATGCTGTTTGACATATTATTGTGAATCTTATCTTTCCTTGTGGTCCCAGGTGAATTTTCCGCAAGACGCATGTGGGGAAAGAAACGGGCATGTGAAACATCAGGGAAGCGAGTCTTTTTCTGGGAGACTTGATTCTGATAAAAGCAAGAAAGAATTCATCCCATTATTCCAGAGAGTATTATCAGCACTAATTATAGAAGACACCTATGATGAACTTGAAGAAGATACTGGAAATATACCACCCGACGATGCTTTTTGTGATTCAACTTATGATACATTTCAACCCGAAAATTATGATCCTAGAAAGAGGGCTAGAAGGGAAGTCGAACAAGAAACCGTGTTTCAGAGTATTCATTCTGTGAAAGTGTCTTTTTCTAGCAATGGATGTACAAACTCTTTTGGAAACTCTACCATTAATGATTCTCCATGTGATGCTGTACCGTTGGCTGGGATCTCAAAAAATTTACTCAACAGGCCACAAGTGATACAGATGGAAGGTTTTGGCATTTCTTCATATGATAATCAGTATGAACAAATGCGTCTTGACGACAAACTTCTTTTGGAGCTCCACAGCATAGGTCTATATCCCGATATAGTGGTAGGCTCAGTTTCCTTAATAATTGGTTCTTCACTTTAGGGTTTATAGAAGTTATAAAATGATGCTAACAAAAGTGATTACCTCAAATGAATGGATCGACCGGGTTGGGTTTTGTACGAGTCATAACGGGTCAGGTCATCTTTGTTATCCACAATTTCAAATGTTTTGTTAGTGTGTCAAAAATGATTCCAAAAGTTGTATAATTTCAGTAGGATTCTATTTTATTAATTAATTAAAGATACACTTCAGGCGACTTCCAACTGATTAACTTGTTTTCTTTTAAGCTATTTTGTTTATACTGACTCTTTCTTTGGATAACAGCCTAAGTTGGATGACAAGGACGAAGCAATCAAGCAAGAAATTAATCAGCTGAAGATAAAACTTAGACAACAGGTTATCTGACAAGAACCCTAGTTTTCATTTTCACATCTATTTATTCATGATTCTCAAATTATTTTACAGCACAAGCTTAATTGAGCATTACATATTACCTACATAGCTTCGTTGATCACCTATTATTAATGCTCTGTAATTTCTACATTTTATCATATAGAACTATAAAAAGAAGGCATGCTTGGAGAAAATAAGTAAAGGTGTTGGAGGCATCTTAGTAGGACGGTAAGAACTTCATACAGGGACATCTTGTTATCAACTTATGCCTGTTAATTTATTGGTCTCCAATATTTTAATATTATTTGGTTATGCAGAAATCTGGAGCAGGTCGCATTAGATAGATTGGTGGAGCTGGCTTACAGAAAGCTTCTGGCAAGTTTCTTACTTTCCTCTGTCTTAGTAGCTAGTTAAATATCTCATTAGTTTTGGTCATTTAGGGATGTTGTAATGCTGTATTTATTTGGTTAATCGAATCATAAACTCATAATTATAATCCAAAATTTTGAAGTATCAGGCTGTTTATTAAAAAACTGAATGATTTTGTTACAGGCTACTAAAGGTCCTAGAGGTGCGCTTCAGAAGATACCAAAGCATGTAGCGCTGGCATTTGGAAGGAGGACACTTTCCAAATGTAGGAAATTTGGAAAATCTGGTGTAAGTTGCTTCAGTATGCCTCCACTTCGAGATATCCTTTTTGCTCCCCCGGAAAATGAACTGGAAACCTTAACTTCTGTTAGTATTGGCGTTGCTAATACTACTACCAAGTATTTTGGATTCCAAAACCCTCATCCAGATTCAAGAATATCGTCGGGTAGGCCAATTTCTCTATGCTATTTTATGTCACTTAATGAATTTATATTTATTTGGCAATTAAGTTGGAGGTTAATTACCAAAAGTACACATATAGTTAGCCAATTTTACTAACAAGTAACAACAATGGCGTTTGAAGAATTTGACATCTATATTAAAACTTCAAAACATGGTTGTGATGGATGGCTCACTTGTTATCCTAGGCATAACATGAAACTAGTGGTGGAAGTTTATAGTATATACTTATAAATTGGTCGATTCAGGTTATGTTTTATATAAAATGTATTTTTAGAGAAGAAATCGGTCAAAAGTCACCGGAAGTGTATTTTTAATACATAAGATATCCCAGATAGTTTATTTCTGAAATATGAATGTTATGGAAATTATATGGTACGGAGTATATTAATCCATATTTGGCACCATTACTGTTCATAGGAAAAGTTTGAAATTTCATTTAAGTGTTTCAATCCGCTCAACCAATACAAAACTACCCTATTTTGACATGTTATCCAACACGGGTTTCTTCTCATTTTCTTTGCTATTCTTGCATGATCATACTCATGTAAGTTCATATATTCTAGATGGTTTATTCAACTAACATAATTAAAAAAAATGTATCATGTATCAGATGAGGCTTTTGCCATAAACGGACCAATATCAAACAGAGGTAAGAAGAAAGAATTATCGCTTGATGATGTCGGCACTGTTTTTGGTGGGACCATGGGCAAACGTGCATACCTGGGTGGTAACAGGAAAACACAACCATCACCTAAACAAAAAGCGGGTCAACCTCTCGTTAACCAATTTTCAAGAACAATACACCCTGTACAGCCTTCCCTAAATGGGTCTAATTATAGTAGTGTCGACACGAGAAGGGATATTCGGACAGTGTCCCATGGTAACGGGACTCAAGAAGTACCCAAGGCGGGTATGGAAATTATGGACCCACTTTTAGACCCAATAGATGAACTGGGGGTTGGCGGCCCACAGGATCTGAGTTCTTTGCTCAACTTTGACGATACGGATGATTTACAAGACCATTTTTCAGCAGGACTTGAGATACCTATGGATGATCTTACAGAATTAAATATGTTCTGATGTACTGTTTACTATCAAACTGATTATTTAAAGAAGTGCAAATGTATATTATTGTGGGTTATTTGGACTATTACAGGAAAGGTAAGATGTCTTGTAAGTTGTAACCAATCGTTTGTAATTATGGCCTCTTTTTATCTTCCATAAATTTGGTTTACTGTTTTTTTAGGGAATTACTTTAACATTCTTGTTTATGTGCTCACCTTGTAAAGACAAGGGTTGCCGTTTGTGTTATTTCTATTTCTAACTTTATCTGTTGATTAGAGCTATTTGTTTATACCAATTGCGTCTTTAGTTCTAAACACATCTTACAAAGGAGTGTTGCTGGTTCACATCATGTATTATTGCTTTGTTTGGTTGAAATACGACTATTGTCTTGTCAAACAAAACTCAACGGATCCGAAAAGATTGGACGGATGTCTGAGAAAATACTTGCGATACGACCATTGTCTTGCCAAACAAAACTCTACGGATCTGAAAAGATTGGACATTGTTAACAGGAGCATTTTTTAATATCCAACTCAAATAGTTACTTTCTACAGACAAAAAGATGAAAACTAAGTACACATCTTCAAATACTACTGACCACATTCTTGCTTCTAGAAATGGAGAATAAGGAGCGTGAAATAACTAAAAAAAAAAAAATACAACTATAAAGGACTATGAAATTTGATGTATGCATCATGGTATGCGAAAATTCCAAAACTGTACTTTGGTACATCAACCAACTTTTTATGTAGGATTATAGGACCTGCTAACAAACCGGCTTGCCCTTCACCTCTGCTACATTCGATAAGGAGTCAAGAATGACTTTGGGCCTCTAACTCCATCCCAGGGAAAAAGGAACATAGCTCTTCGACTGTTTTTGTAACAAACACTGGATTCGGTAACTGAAAAGCTAGTTTGTAAATATCAGTGTCAAAGTGAGTCTGTTTGAGAGATTTCTTGAAATTTTCAGTGGCATCTCTTGGGTGACCCCTAGCAATCGCAACCTACATCTTCCCAAAATAAGAGTCAAGTTAGGCATTGTCTGAATTCACACATGGGTTAAGTAATATGTTCAAATTTATTCAATACTATGCATCAATAACTGAATCTTGTCGCCAAATCAGTGTCATCAATATGATTGTACCGAACTAATATGATATTGTGCAATGCCTCAATCAAATAAGATATAGCCCTATGGAAAAATGTAATTGTTCAGTAGCTAGAAACCTAATAATACTCTTGCACTATATCCTATATTAAATCAATGTAGATAGTCGGTCTTAAAGGGACTAACCCGATGTCTTCCTTGAAGCTCAAAAAGCCAGAAATTCCAGTCCTTCGACACATTTCCATCCACTTTGACATATATGTCGGTCCAGTTTTTGTGATGAAACTCCACATAATTTAACTTATACCCGACCCCTGTGCCCAATGCCTTAACATATGCTTCCTTCAAACACCAGTACCTGCCCCATTTCCCAACAATCTATAATATGATCACCAAAATATATTAATCAAGGCTCATATAGTTTCATATGAATAACTTAGAGCATGGGGTATGGTAACACCAAAGTGGCGTCATTCCCATGTGGACACCAAATGGCTTGAGCCATTTCGGTGCCACCCTACCCCCCCCCCCCCCCCCCCCCCCCCATCTCTCGTCATTGTCCAAGCCATTTAACTGGCATACGCATTGTGTACATTTTTTTTTTGTTGAGTTTGTGTTTTAATTGGGTATGGTGGGTCCCAAAAGGGGTGAAATGGCTTGAGTAGTGGTGGGGGTGGGGGGTATTTTGGTATGTGAATGTGAAAAGGGGAATGCTGAAGTGGCAAAACGGCTTGAGCCATGATACCTGATGCTCTTAGAGGAGACATAACGGGCGGATCATGTGGGTTGGGTAACAAGTAAAAAAGGGTGAATTTCGATACAGGTCAAAACAGGTTATGTTGACCCGAAACTCTTTTTGTCCAAGATTTTCAATTTTTTGTATGAATAAAATCAGTTTTCACCTGAAAAAGATGTCAAGAACGTCATCATCAGAACCAGCATTGACAATCTTTTCCCACTCTAAACTTGAAAAGTATGATAAGAAATTGTGAATGAAGTCTAAAACCGTTTCTTTCCCGGGAATGAAACACGATACAATATCCAAACCGACAAGGCAAATCGGTTCAGAAGCTATTGCTACATAGTCACCATGATGTGATACATTAAAGTTGAAATTTGGAAATTCTGCATTCTTCGTATGGTTTTCCTACAATACATCACCACCCACACAATCATAATAAGCAGTTGTAAGATTTTATTAACAGAAAGAACTTTTTGATCGTATCGGACTGTTAGACTAGAAAAGTCATCTTTGACCACACTTTCATGTTTAGTTGCTAAAACTAGCTAGGTTATTATAAGCATTTAAACTGCAACACATAACCCATTGGCATCCGGCTAACAGACAATAATCAAAATTATCGACTTGAAGCAATTTGTTGCCGCATTCATTTAGAAACTATACAAAGCTGTGTCATTTACTTAGGAGTCAAGAAAGTAGTTAGCAGGTGTTTGGGATTCCATTTGCAAATAAATCATCACATTATTGCATTTTAAAATCACATATACATGATTACATGATGAATAAAATCTAAGTAATTAACTTTTCACAATCCATCGAACCATATATAACAAATTACAATATAACTCTGTTTTCATGTGCTTGATGGAATTGGAAATGTAGCCTTTGATTGGTATGAGCTAGCATTTAGTTATTCTACACTCATGATGATGCCTTTTTGTGATAACATCTAGCAGTCTTTTTGTGAGGATGTTAACTGCAAAAGGGCTGTCTAGGTAATCTTACAAAAGGAAATGTAGTCGTAGTGTTTGAATATCGTAAGTGCTTGGTGAAAACAGTGTGAAAGTCAAGTCTAGAGTGTTTTAATTTTACTGCAATTTTGTTTTGCAGTTTAAGGGGTGTTTGGGATATGCCCATTACCTCTTGAATGTTGCTTATATTGAACATGATTGGAGTTAATATATCTAACCGTTTCACCGAAAAATAAAATAAAAATTACAATATAACTAGTTAAGCAAGCAATATTTATACCAAGTAAGGTTTTCCTTCTGGAGTGCGATTGATGACGATTTCGAAAAATGGAATATCCATAACATGATGCACAAGTGCATACTGCAACAGCCTGCTCACAAGTGCTCTCTTTCTGTCTTCGACTTTCACATACCTATATTTCATTTCATCCCGCCACCAAATTACTTAAGGATTGCTTAAACAGTACTCCCACTTTAATAATGCACAAAGTTTTAAAAAATCCACTTTCCACTCTCCACTAGTGGAATATCCTAGCTATCCACTAAAGTCTATTTTTATTAGATGCAATATAAAAGGGACACTTATTTTGAGACATACCAAAACAGAAACGTGATTTAGCAAAACAGAATGTATGAAAAGTACTTAATAACCTGGTGATAGAAGAGTGATCTTGTTTGGGTAACAATGACATGGCAGTTGAGAAGTCATGCGGAGATGGGTCCCACTGAGATATGTTAACTAACCATCTTTCTACTCCTTTTTCCATACTCATGGCCAAATATTTTAGTATTGGCCGGTTAAAGAGAATAAAAAATAAAAAAGAAGAAAAATTTGGGGGCAAAAGTGTAACTAAGAAGTACTTAGAGGGTAAGACTTAACAGCTAAAGTAAAGTTTGGTGTGGGTCAACTGTAACTTGTTATGTTCTGTTTTGGTCCCTATATCAATTTTGGGGGAAAAACGGCCGGCCGGTTGCTCCGTCACTAAACCATGTATGTATCTTATAAAACAAATACTATCTTTTAATCATATTTTATGTATTCATATTTTTGTATTTTGTTTTTCATTGGCACATTGAAAATAAACAGTTTAGTTAGTTGTTTAATTGTTTTATAATTGAGTGGAAGACATGAGCATCATTTATGGATATGTACTAAATTTATCAATCTTAGTTTAATATCTTTTAGATTGCTATAATGCTGTGATTTACATTAATCATACTCACAACAGTTGCAAAATGTGACAATTGGTTTCTTACACCAACATTTTTTATTTTTTATTTTTTATATAACTTATTTTTATAGAAAATAACTAGTATAACAACAACAGCAGCAAAAAAAAAAAAAAAAAAAAAAAAAAAAAAAAAAAAAAAAAAAAAAAAAAAAAAGGTTTATACAAGTTATCAAAGTTGAAAGTTAGTACATATGATATATCCCAAAGATGCAGTAAAACTGCAACTTCATTTTGGAACAGATACACAACAAATTAAGTTTCCGTGTTTTTTTTGGTGTAGTGATACTTTGCATTTTGTGTTTGCAGATGGATTTTGCTTAAGTGTGACGTTTGTTTATCGGTTTAGTGCAAAATATGGTATCTCCAAGGTTTCTCTGGAATGTTTGTAAATCATCTTTCACCTTAGGGTTAGTAGGTCTCACTATATCAGACCGTATTGCTAGTGTTGTTCATGTTCGCGGTTTCTCTATGTCACCCACTTTCAATCCTCACATTATCAATTCCATGGAATCCTTTTCTGGTAGGTTTCTGTTTTATAAAAAATATACATATGGCGGTTTGGATATCCAGTTTGATCGTGTTACTGGTTTGTCTGCAGATGATCATGTCTTGGTGGAGAAACGTTGCCTCGCGGATTACAAATTCTCACATGGTGATGTCGTTGTTTTCAGGTTCTTCAGTTACTTTAGTGTCTTGTACATTTAATTTGAATTCTTATTTAGGTAGACGGCGTGAATCCTATTGATGTTACTCAGCACACATAGTGGTTGTGATTTTGATAGTTTTCTAAGGCCTATGATGTATTAAATAGTCTTTGTATATATTGGCAGCTCCCCGAGTAATTATAAGGAGAACAACCTGAAACGTATAGCTGCAATGCCGGGTGATTGGATCAATCTCCCACACTCATATGATACTGTGAAGATTCCAGAAGGTCATTGTTGGGTTCAAGGAGACAATCCAACCAATAGTATGGACTCGAGATCATTTGGCCCGGTATGTTGACATCATTATAAACATTATGTCTAAAAAGCTCAAGAGACAGTCTTTCATACATCTTATGCAACAACATGTTGAATGATTTTTTTACAGATTCCTTTGGGCTTAATTCGTGGGAGGGTTACACACATTGTTTGGCCTCCTCAAAGGATTGGTAAAGTTGATAGAAAGCTTTCTCAAGGTGTATTAGTCTTATAAGGTGACGATAAATACTTCATTTAGAGTGTCGTATATGCACCCCTGTGAAATTGTACCCGAGTTTTGGTTTCTGATGTATCTGTATCGGGTGCTAATTGCCCTTGACATCAAATGTTTTGATTCTTTAAACTCGTTAATAACATTGGTGATGAAAGAATTATCATTAATAAAAATAGTGACCAGATTTTGCTTTATATTTTATGTCTTGTTTCTTAAACTTTTGATTCTGTTGTGCTTTCTTATACATGTTTATGCATCTTGGTGATGTTCCTCTGGTTGACCAAGTCTAGGGCTCCTAGTTCATCACCAAACACCTTCAAGTAGGCCTAAAAGCTGAAACTCTTCCTTGTATAGCCATTTAGTGCATCCAGGTTTTTATTTTTGTACTTATGGTAATTTAATAGACTGGGTGGTTGATTTCACTTGGAAAGTTTCTACTGTGTTCATATATCATTTGATGATTTGTCAAAAGCTGAATAAATTAAACTAGACATCTTAAATGAAATTATAGACAAGGCATCTTAACTTTAAAATTTATGTTACATCAAGAAATCGTGTCTTGTTTCTCCAATTTGATATGGCGAAACCAATGTAGGTCCATGCATTATAAGTAGTTACATATTTTGATATCATTATCGTTGTCATCGTCACATGTCACTGTTTTATTAAGAGAATTCTATTACAATTTCTTTGTGACGAGTTTTTGATTTGGACAAGTTTGGATTTTGTAGGACAAAATAGGCAAAGAAATCTTCAAAGAAGTTATCAAATAAGTTTTAAACAAATAGTTATAATCCATTTACATAGTGACATTATCAGAAGTATGTTATCAATGAATCTTTTTGTTCAAATATGAAAGCACAGTTATATATTTTGCTGATTTGCAGATTCTGTAATATTAATCGGACATTGGTACTGAACTAATACAGTAGTTAAAATTTACTCCGTCTATGCCGCAAAAGATCTTTAAATTCGATGTTTACTAAATTAGTAAATTTAACTCTGAAATGACATTCTATGCCCTTCTAGCTTCAAATGTTTCAATGCTGTTCTATATATAGCTAAACAGTCATCGTCAAATAACAGAAACAGGAAGCAAACTATCAACTTCAAACTCCATTTTCGTGTAATCGTTTAAATTTAGAGGGCTCGTAATTCTTTAGTAGTTTCTTTCGTTTTTCCCTGTGTATTGCTTAGCTACCACCCACCAATGCCGCAGAAATAGCTAGACTGTACATTAATGTGGGAGAACATACATACTGTGGCACCACTTATTCAGGCTTTTTACACGTAATAATCGAGAATTTGATCACACCCTTCTGGAATCCTTCAATCATTAATGGCATTACTAATGCCCCTCTTATGGTCTTCCAACCTATTATCAAATTAGTACAAAAAGTAATAAGTAAACCAAAATATTCATTCCAAACAGCATAACAAGTAAAATAGCAACCCTGCTTAACCAATGAGACTCGGTTTTGCAGAGGTCAGTCAGAGGTTCATGATTCAAGACCTTGGCCTTATGGTCACCAAGGAACAATTGTTCAAAGGCTCACCTAAAGAGTACAGATTCGACTCATTAATAGGCAAACAGGCCATTTCGGTATATACTTTGTCTCTAACGGGTCAAACAGGCTGCAAGTCACTCAAAGTGTATTTCCAAATGCATAAAACCTCATAAGTAGGGTTGTTTCGCAAAATTGGAATAATTTACTTAATCTAATCTTATTCAACACATTTAGTTTGTATAAATCTCAAGAAACAAATTAAAAAAACAATCTATAATTCAGCCTGGTCTGATCTATTTTGACCCATACTATAATTAACATATTTTGATGTGTCCCCCCGTTTTTTTTCCCCAGCTTTAGGCGCCTACTTCAAAAACATATCGTAATGAATAAATAGGTGGTTAAATCTAGTTACCACTCTGTAGTAGTGAAGTAAGACCATTCCATGACAGTGCAGACTTTATCACAGCTGGCCAAAATGGGGCAACATTGTCCGACCAATCAGCTGCCTTAATATCCTGTAAAAAGTAGTATTACTAACTTTCCTTCAAACTGTACTAGTAATGGTATTAAGAACAGGATGGAAATTACCTTTAGGGAAAGAGATTCCAATAACTTTATATAATCAGCCGTAGAACACCAAGCAGGAAGATAAAACCCGTCACAAATCTTGTCCAAGATCCTTTTTTCCTCAGGGCGAAGGGATTTCTCGTTAGGTGAAAGGTCCCTGTGGCACCACGTGACTATAATTATTGTGGCACCAGGTGCAGCTACTCGAGCCAACTCGCTAACAAACTGTCAGTTTTCAAACCAGGAAAGTACTGTTAAAAATCAGAAGTTCAGAACACAAGACGAGTGGTTTATCCAAACATGTAAGTCATATTTGGTGAATTGAACCTTTAGTTTATCAGGCATGTGCTCTCCACTCTCCATAGACCAGACCAGATCGAACTTTCCATCAGGAAATGGCTGGTTCAATGCATCAGCAACTTGAAATGATACCTGCTTATTGTTTATCATGATTAGTTCAACTACCTAATGCCCATATCATCTGTACATTAACATTATTACCTTGCTGGATAACCCTTGTGCAGCAGCAAGTGCCTGAGCCCTTTCGGCTTGCACAGGACTGAGGGTGATGCCACAACATTCTGCATCGTATTTTCTCGATAAGTACCTTGAGCTACCCCCAATACCACACCCAACATCAACTATGCTCTTAGGTTTTTTTAGGGGGTCCTCTGCAAGGAAAACCGTTACATTGATCATAGAACACAATCACATGTTACTGTAATAAATTGTAGAAATAGCAACAGTTCATATTGATAAATGTCCATGATCCTTTATTCTAAAATTATCAATTAATGACTTTGATCCATTGTTGACAAAGACCTTCCCAGAATACAAACTAGACACATTTTACGAAATTTTATTTATCAAACCTGTTGCTTATCACCTATTGGCATAAAAAAATTTACTAATTTTTCACTTAGAAATGAAGTTCAAACTAAAATGAACTGCTTCCGAGATAGGAGTGGCACTCATGGCTTATACTCGAACATTGCCATTGAGCAAGTGTCTGCACCTAAATCTTTGTTTAGTTACTAGTTGTTGCATGCTAGTGGCAAAACTGCAAAAGTGTTGTATCGTATGTTGAACTATACGAGCAGTAACCCGGATAATCACAGGTCCAAAACAGCGCCCCAAAATGTTACATAGTACAGCAAATGATAATAAGAAAGAGATTAGCAAGTACCAGCAACAGAGGCGAAACTGAGTGACTGCTCAATCATACGAATCTGAGCAGAGCGATGACCAGAGATTTCCACAACAGCACCAGGTTCATAAAAGCCATGATGCATGTGTTCTCCCCATATATTCTCCCATATCCCAGACGACTCATCGTAGAATTCCGCTATTCCTTTCTTCAGCTTCATGTCATCCTCAGCTGTAACAGCAGTGGCACGAATAGCTCCTCCCGTTCTTCTGAGTCGCAGCACAGGCTGTCGAGTACGTACGCTGAAGAGTCTTCGTTGGCAGGTGAGGGAAGTGGTGAGGAGTGTTGATGCACAAGCGCTGCAGTGTAAGGAAGTCATGATGAATATGTTACGAGGAAGAAAGTGGGTGTGTTTGGTATGTTAGTTGGTTAAGTTTAGTCGTGGAATGATGCTGTCCGCTTTCTATATTTGACTAGTTATGTTATAGATACGTGCCTGTCTAAACTTTCTATTCACATAATAAGAGTAAAGAAGCCACACATTTTTAATAGTAAGGGGGAAAATTTTAAGAGGAGATGATGCATCCTTTTTTGTATTTTTTGTAGGTGGATTGTGATTTCTTCTCATCGGTTCATTCTAATTTTTCTTTACATTTTTCCCTAAGTCATACTGATTCTAATTTATAATACTTTAGGAAGATATATACGCTTTATATAAAAAATAAAAAAAGAAAAAAAGAAAAGAAAAAAATAAAGAAGACATGCTTCAAAACGGTTTAATTATTGTTTACTCCATCCGTCTCATATTAATTGACCAGATTGCTATTTTGAAATGTCTCATAATAAGTATTTACATTGTATTTCAACCAATAGAAAAAGACTTTAGTGAGTGATATTTGATTAGTAAGAAGCGTAGTTAATAGGATTTCCTAAAGGGACATTTACATATATATCACCAAGAACACTTCAATATTTACATATTTTTCCAAAGTATGCTTTATTAGCATTGTACATCATGCATTGAAAACTTTTGTTTTGAGAAAATATGTAATTTTTGAAATTTCATTGGGTATGTGTGTAGTTCCATCTTTCCTAAAGCTTCGTATATTATGAAAGTGGACACTAAATATGAGATTGAATAATTGATACTTATACTTTTAACATTTTTTGGTTAACCTATAAATTTTACCTACGCAATAATTATATCCTAATCTTTCTAGCAATATTTTTCAAGATATGTATGAAGATTACAGTTAAACTATTAAATGTTGCATTAAGAGTTATCACGAAAAATTGTTGGTGCCAAAAAAGTAAAAGCTAAAAACCGCAAAAAAATAATATTCGTCACCATTTTGCACAAGGTTTTGATTTTTGAAAACTGAGATTAAACATGTTAAGGTGTTGTTTGTTTTTTAAAAGTATTTAAACCTGAATCTGAATCTGATTACCATATCTAATTGCTAGAAGAGGTTGAAAAGTATGAATTTGATTCGTGTAAGGAATTTTTATTTATTTATTTATTTTTAATGTTTGATTAGTTTAAAGTTCAGTTTTATAACTTAAATATAAACAAATGAAGTAACAACTATAACACTCATAAAAACTGTAACCAAATTGTATCGTATGTATTTTATAATACACTTATTTATCAAGAGTTTTGCTAGAACTACAAAATATTTACAAAGAAATATCCACATAATGACATGCTTATTTCTTATTGATGTTTATCATTCTCATTTTCTCTCTCTCTTCTCTTTTATTAACCAGTAATATGTAACCAACTCAATTGTGTATAAGTTTTTTTGTGAACTTTGAATGGATGTAGCATTTCTCATTTATCAATAGCACTTGGATTGTTTTGTTGAAGTTGAAGATGTAATTACATATATTATTAATTACCAACGTCGCCGCCGCCGTTTTGGGACTTATTTTCCCGCCAAAAAATCCGGGCCAAGTGGTAGCCTGCTTTTTTGTGGGCTTTCAAGCCTGTGGCTTATATAATGGCCCATAGTTTATCCTTATAACTTTGGCCCAGAAGTTTATACTAATACGGGGATAACTTTTAAGTTCCTTAAAATACGTACAAAACTTTTATAAAATGTACTTGTGTCGATCATCCACCCTTTGATCTTACTGTAAATGTCCTTTTTTTTTTTTACCTAAGCGCATGATGTGTATGGCTGTGATCTTATGCGAGGTACAACATACACGTTTGACACAATGTGAAGTACCATAAGAACCTTCTTCCCCATAATATGTCAACATAAAAAAAATGCCACTCAACCTAACACCAGAAATTTTAAGAAAAAAATTAATTAACGTGAAGAAAAAAAATGCCCAAACTAGTTATCTGAAGCAGCTGAACAAGGTTTGTATCATGTTTTTTTTTTGCATGTTAAATTGTTGTTGCGGGTTACTTTGGACACTTTAAAAGGGTTTTCTTTAACTTGCAGGGGACGAACGTGTGGTGGACGCTATAAAAGGTATCTTCAAATTAATCTACGCATATGCATGGTTTGTTTGACATTAATGATCATTGTTTCTGTTGTTTCTATGCTTAGGATCTTTCCAGTTAACAATGCATGTAGTTTACATGTGTGACATGTTAACCATGCATATATTCCTTCACTTTTAACAAATACATGTTAGTCTGCTACATGTGATGCTATAGATGCACTTTCATATGTTTGATCCCATTGTATACTGCTATTTTAACATTTGAACTATTTATTAAGCCCTGTGTTCCTTGCAAAGTATTTGATAATCTCTTTTTCACAATATGAAGATTTAAAAAAGGGCGAAACATAAGGTAGTTTCTGTTGATTCGTTAGAATGTACGGGTATGTGCAAGTCTGATGAAGAGGTTGGGTCTTATAGTATAGATACTAAACCAAAACTGGTATTAAGTAATATACGTAGCGCTCGACCATCTGTAAATTCCAGTAAAGTGGCCGACGATACTCCGGAGGGTTTCCGTAGTTGTGTCCAAAAGACAAGTGCACAAAAAGTAAATTTATGCAATCTTTCTAACGTCGATTATGAATGCGGTGACACAAGTACCATGTTGTCTCATCGTCCGTGTCAAGAACAATGTACAAGCCAGATGAATGAGGTGCACCAGGATATGGCTGGTCCCATGCCTAAATCACCTAAACAGAAAATAGGTACGCTACTGATGAGTGTTCAAACACTCATCATTTTTATCGTATGTAAACTGTCAAAACATACAAAAACAATCGAAAAGTCATCAAAATACTTAAATTATCCCAGGGATTGTGTTTTATGTGTTTTAAATGCAAAATAAGCAAAAACAAATGAAAAACGATCAAAGTTTGCAATATTGGCAGTTTCAGTCCCCCAAGTTTAAAATTTTGTCAAAAATAGTCCCTATGCATTTATTTTGAAAGAAAAGTCAACCCAAGTCCTTAAAAAATCAAAAGTTATCAAAAATGGACTTTGGGTGAAAAGTTTGGAAAATTTACATCTTTGGTCCCTAGAATTTGGAAATTTGCAGAAATAGTCCCTGGGAATTTTGAAAAGTAAAAAAATTGCAAAAATGGTTTTTGGATTATTAAACTTGGCAACATTGGTCCTTGGTGATACTTTTGGAGAATTACATTTTCAGTCCCTCAAGTTTTGGTAAATTACAAAAATGGTCCTTGTGATATATTTTAGCCAAACCGGACCCTTGTTTTATCTTAAGTCCAAAACCAAATCCAACCCCAATCCACCCAGCCCACTCCCTATCTTGGCCCAATCACCAACACCAGCCCACCACTCAAAATATTACACCCCCCGTTTCAAATAAAACTACCCAGGGTCAACCCTTTGACCTCTCTTCCTCCCCCAACTCCCACGTGACCTGCAAAGCTCACCAAATACTCTATCTCCCCCCTCATCCACCTCAGCAGCCCACTCCTTGTTCCCTCCACCTCAACTAACATCCAAGGGGCATTTATTGCTCCCCTAAACCCCTCACTCAACCAAAAACAGTTAAAAGGAAAATGGCGCCAAAAAGTGGTTTCAAAGGCTGAGATCATTCCCACCCAATCAAATGGGTGGGATTCACTCAGAAAAGTGCAAGGAAGTCAGAAATATTCATATAAAGAGGAAAGAGGCAGTGGGAGAAAAGAGTAGTAACTTAGTGTAAAAAACTTAGTCGAATAGTAATTTTTATGATCCTTATTGTATTTTCAAACTTTCTAGCAGTTGTGTAAGTCTTATTATTGTAATTGTAATCTTTTTAAGTAATGAATTTCAACCTTTCAGTTTAATTTCCAATTTGTACAATTTTTATCAAAAATCTCAAGTATGGTTTAAATGCTAGTTTCAGCTGTTGTTATGGACTATAATAGAACATATAAGTTCCCAGGAAGCTTATAAAAGCTTCTAGTAACCTATAATTCAGTGTAGCTAAAAAAATCCACAAATACAAAATTGGTCAACAAAAGTCAACTGTGGGATTTGGATTTGATTTTTGGAATTCAGAGTTGATTTGGAAGCAAAGTAGCCTTGGATTTTGGGTTTAGATCCTCAGGGAGGAGTTAGGATCCTTGGTTCTTGATCATTGATGCTCACAGTCCCTAAATTGTAAGCCTTATACCCATTTTTCAAGCTCTTTTCCTATAATCATTATTGTATTTGCTTGGTTCTGTTTTTCTGTGTTTATTTAAAGTCTTTTAGTGATAATATAACCAAAAAAATAATACTACCTCCGTCCCAATTTATTTGTCCAGTTTTGACTTTTTGAGTTTTTCTTTGTCAACTTTGGCCGTAAATATTCTTATTTGTGTTATATAATACTTGATAAAATTATACAAATTAAAAATACACGTAAAACTCAATCTATTCATATATTTTGCATCAAATATTAAATAACACAAACATACATATTTAAGGTCAAAGTTGACAAAGTAAGACTTTGAAAATCAAAAGTGGACAAATAAATTGGGACGGGGGGAGTAGTTGTTCATTAGCTCTAATAGTTGCTTAGTATTTCATATTTTAGTCATATATAGCTTGGTTTTGATTTTCAAGTTGTTGTTATTATTTCTGAGATATTAGGGCTTTAACAGGTTTATATAATCATAGTATAAGGTATTGTGTTAGTAGGTTGATTGCAATTGATGAGTGCTCAAACACTCATCATTTTTGGTCAAATCTGAACTGCAAAATATACAAAAACACTCAGAAATGCATCAAAATACTAAAAATATTTCAAAATCGTGTTTTATATGTTTTAGATGCAAAACGAGTAAAAACAGATGAAAAACGTACAAAGTTTACAAAATTGGCAGTTTCAGTCCCCCAACTTTCATAAAATGATAAAACTAGCCCCTGGTCATTCAAAATATGGAAAATTATCACCAAAGGTCCTTTTAAAATCATAAGTTGTCATATTTAGTCATTTGGTGAAAAATGTCAAAAGTTTTGGAAATTTACAAATTAAGTCCCTGAACTTCATAAATTGACAGATTTGGTCCTTGGGAAGTATTTCTTGGTAAAAAAAGTAAATTTTGGTCCTTGGGAAATTACAAGTTGGCAAATGTGATCCTTGGGTAAAAAGTTTGAATAAAGTTACAATTTGGCCCCTAGAGTTTCATAAATTGCAAAACAAGTCCCCCGGGTTTTCAAAAATGGAAAATTATGTTTACGAGCTTAACCTTAGAAATCCAAACTCAGGCTATTGAGCCTTCTCTTGAGGAAGAAGATCAAATCATGCTTTTTATCATGATTTTCTTCCTTTTCTTCACCTATACGGTGACTTCTTCTCTTCTTCACTCCTTCGGGAGTGAGGACACTATATTTGATCCCGACATTTTCATGTATCATTATCTTGAGCCGGCCACTTATCTCATCGGTGTGGAACTTTCACGTGCTTCATATGTTTGTCCAAACATTTTGAATGAAAGTCCGATGGAGATCACTTTTTCCACATTCCCCAATGACAAATGAATTAGGGGTCGAGTCAAGCTAGCGACTCGGTAAACAAAAACAGTAGCACGCTTATAGGGTTTTCACCCTAAGTGTGGGGGAGTCCCCCATGCTATGGTTACAAGAGTGAAAATACAAAATGGTGTTTTCCACGCTCAGCTTGTAATGTTGCCCTCTTACGTTCAAAATGTCAAAAATTTTAAAATGGTATTTCGCTATTCTAGCGAATTTTATCACATTTTACTATATAATACCCCCGTTTTTGCCAAAATTTCAAAAATTAAAAAAAAATTCACTGGTGCTTCAAAATTTTTGTGGTAATCAGTCCGCCTTGTCTAAGCGACAAAAGGGATTGGCTAGTCCAGGAGCAAACGGCTCTTGGTAAAGACATATCAAATCCGTTTATGGCTTGCAATTTGCCCAAAATTGTATGGTTCTTCAACTCCCCAAAAACAAATGAGTTGGCTAGCCCGCAAGATTATGGCTTGTGGTAAAGGCCGTGGAAAATCCATAATTGGTAATCAGCTCACCAAGATGTTGACTATTCCATCAAGAGCTGGCTAGTCCAGAAGCAAACGGCTTCTGGTAAACACTACTCAAATCCGTTGACAGCTGGTGGTTTGCTCAAAATCACACGGTTATCAGGTGTGCCACAATTCTTACACCTGGCTACTCCAGAAGTGATGGCTTTTGGTAAAGAGTTTTTCAAATCCATCAAGTTTTCAAAACAAGTATTGCTAGGGACTAGCAATAGTTTAGTGTGGGAGATTGATGAGTGCTCAAACACTCATCATTTTTTGTCTAATCTGAACTGCAAAACATACAAAAACACTCAGAAATGCATCAAAATACCAAAAATATTTCAAAATTGTGTTTTATATGTTTTAGATGCAAAATGAGCAAAAACAGACGAAAAACGTACAAAGTTTGCAAAATTGGCAGTTTCAGTCCCCCAACTTTCATAAAATTACAAAACTAGTCCCTGGATATTCAAAATATGGAAAATTATCACCAAAGGTCCTTTTACAATCATAAGTTGTCATATTTTGTCCTTTGGTGAAAAATTGGAAAAGTTTTGGAAATTTACAGTTTTGGTCCCTGGAGTTTCAAACTTTGACAGATTTGGTCCCTGGTGGGATAATTTTGAATAAAAAATCATTTTGGGTCCTTGGGAAGTTACAAAAAATCATTTTTAGTCCCTGGATGAAAGTTTTATGAAATTACAAGTTTAACCCCTAAACTTTTGGAAAATGTCAATTTTAGTCCTCGAGGTTCAAATTTTGGAAAATTATAAATTTGGTCCTTATGATTTTCAAACTTGTCAATATTGCTCCTTATAATAAATGTTGGAAAGTTACAATTCAGGTCCCTAAACTTTTGGCAATTTTACATTTATGGTCCTTGTTGTTTACTACTTACCATATGGACCCTTATCTTACAAAACCAAAACCAATCCAAGTCAAACATCCCAAGGCCTGATCCAAATACCCAGCCCATCACCAACATCCAGCCCACTCCTTTTTAATAATAAAAACCTCCCAGTCAAACATCCAGGTTTGACTTCCATCTTCCCCACCATCCCCGTTTTCCTGCTCCATGTTTCCCCCTCCTCTTCTCCACAAAACATGCACCAACTATCATAAATATTTCTACCTACACCAACCTTTCCCCCCCCCCCCTCATTAATAACCAAACCAAACCCCACCAACTGCCAATCTCAGTTTTCCCGCCAAAAATCTTAAACGGCCATGATCAAAACTAAGCCATCCAATGGCTGTGAGAAGATGTGGGAAAGAGAAAGGAGTCTTCCAAGGCCTATAAAAGAAAAGAAGAAAAGCAGAAGTAGTGTGTTAGAGTAGTTAATTTTTAGTTTTAGTTTAATTTAGGTTTAATTTAGTTCAACTCAATGTAAACTTTTAATTTCAGTGTTGTAATTTGTTGTTCAAGAACAAATGTAACCTTTTAATCAAAGTAATTTAAGTTTCTTATTGCAGTACTCATAATCTAATTTTATTAGTTAAACTCAAAATCAGTTGTGTTCGAAATTACTTTCTTAAGCATTAAAACTTGGTCACTAAGCTTAGTCAAGCTGCACACAGCTTGTTGTTAGTTTAATTTGGTTCAAAAATACCATTTTGTCATTAAAAATCTTCAGGTCAACAAAAGTCAACTGGGAATAGGATTAATGGAAAGGTGATGCATAAGGTTGTTTGTTGATGTTTCTGGGTTAAGTAACTTGGTGATAAGCTCTCATGAGCTTTTTGATTATGGCTTGAGGTATATCTCTCTGATTTCTATCTCAAATCAACTCTTTGGTCTATATAATAATTTCAGTCATCAGTTTGTTCTCTTGCTTTATGGCTATGCTTGTTTCTTGTCCAATTTAGTCTGCTTATGGTCATCATAGGTGTATACAACTAGTTATATTCAGTAGGGTACCTTAGCTCACCCATTTGCCTCATAAAACTAAAACAGTCTAGTTATAAGGGGTGTTTGGCTTTAGTGGTTAATCTGTGTTGTAGGCTGTTCTAGTTCATGCATTTGGTTTAAACACCTCCCATTAGGTTGCAGTAGGTCTAGTAATCAATAAAATTAGTGGTTTCAGTTCTAGAAAGTCAAAAATCACCCAAATCCCTCCTCACAGTCAACTGTGAGGATTTGAGTTGGACTAGCTTTTCATACAAGTTCATTTGTGACCATTAGTAGCTAAAAGTCACCTCACATCAGCTTATTATCCATTGTAGATGCAATTAGGATAGATTAAATCTCAAAAAAGTCAGCTTATTAAGTTTTTAGAAAAAGTCAAAGTTCATGCAATTCAGATTTTTGCAAAATTTCAAAGAATTTATTTGATTTATGTGTTTGCTTTCATGAAGTAAATCTTGTTTCATTAGATAGTATACCACCCCAACTATTGATTTCCCCCTCCTTTCATTTTTGTGATTTTATTTGAGGGCCCCACAGCCACCCAAAGTGGGCTGCAGGGAACACCTCTGCTCTGTCTCAGCAGACACACCACCACCACCACCACCACCACTTGGTGGTGGTTTTCCAGCCAACCCAGTGGGCCCCAGGCCACCACTTTTGTTTTTCCCAACCCCCCTCCTACCACACACCACATTTTGACCTTGGGTTTGCCCTTGAAACCCCTGGGACCCACCTAGTTTGAGCCTTGAGTTCTGTCCCACTTTCAGTCTAGCACCAAAGTTTCAAGTGCTTATTTTTAGCTTTTTGGCTTATTCAGTGGATCATACCTACATTTTCTTGTTTAAACATGTTTATCTAACTTGCTTGAATCAGATTTCACCATTGTGGGTCCCACTTTAAGCCATTTTAGCTTATTTTCCATTCTAGTCAACTTAAGTCAACTGTTGGCTTTTTGTTCTCATTTCAGCTTATTTTTAAGTTCCAGAAAGTTTGTTTTCACAAAAGTCTTTCATATTTAGGTATAAAACAAGTTTTCAAAAAGAAAATCCAGAAAATCAAAAGTAATTTTTACGTGATAGTTTCTATTTAATTTTATGTAATTTTAATTTTCATTTTTATATTTTTATTAAGTACTTAGCTATTTTATATTTTTATTAAATTCCTATTATATTAAAGTAGTTATAATAATTTTCTCAGATATTTATTTTGTTGTTTAGTATTTATTAGAATTAATCTTAGTTTTATTTATAATTAATTAATATTAAGTTTAAAATAGCATAATTAGTTTTTATTAAGTAAAACCTAGTTTTTATATTTTTTATAGCTTTTATATAATGTAAAATAATTTTAGAAATTTTCTTAGCATTTTTACTGTTCATTTAGTATTTTTCTTAATTTAAAATAGTTTAATTAGTTAATTAGTAATTAATTAGTTATTAATTAATAGAAAAGCCACAAAAAGACAAAAATACATATTTTTATTTTTAAAACTTATTTTTAGTTATTTTATAATTTTAGGAATTTTATTTTCACCTTTTTAGTATTTAAATAATATTGTAGTGTATTTTAGTTATTTAAGTATTAATAATAAGTATTAAATAGTTTTTAATTAATATTAAATAATTAAATAGTGTAAAACGTAATTTTAATTTTCTAAAAAGTTTCTTTTATTATTAGGATTGTAAAAATGTGATTTTCACTTTTGTAAGTATTTTATTTTGTTAAAACTCGCGTTTTATTTCGTACGTTTACGTTTTATTTAAACGTGAACGTACACGTTTTAAGTTTTAAACGTTTCTGGGTTTTCAAACTTTCCCGTCTTGTTTATATAGCTTATTTAAGCTATTCTCTTGTAGATTCCTTAGTTTAATCAAACTCAAACCCCTTTTCATCCAAATTCACCCGATCACAAGCCGTTTGAATACAATTCACACCTCGTCGGGACATAACGACCCGGGGAAACCTTATACTTCCGCGGAGCATTGATCTAGGCTATTTGACTTTGTTGACCATTCCTTGATCAATATAAGTTAGGTGGTTCGGGCTCAATCAATCACCTTCCCACTAAATCTTTGTCTCCCCTACACTCCAAACACTCCACTCCAAAAATTATCTCTCTGGCACAAGCAATCAGAAAAAGAAGTCAAATTCCACTTTGGCGCCAAAAGGCTCCAACGGTCAAGATTGAAATCTAGCCAATCTATGGCTTAGATTAATGTTGGGAAAGAGACAAGGAACACCCAAAACCCTAATTTTTGAAGATAAAAGGGCCAAGAGAGCTGGAAAGAAGGGAGCTAGTTATTAGTGTAGTTTTAGTTTAATAATGTCGTTCTTAGTATAATTCATTCAACCTTTGTATTTTCATGTTCAAAACAGTTGTAATCCATCATTTTAGTGTAATATTATTTTTCTTTAAGCTTAATTTCAAGTGTTATTTAATAAATTTTGATTTGGCAAATTAAAGTGAAACTGACAATTTCACTTTTATCTTGTTAAGTTGTTGTTCCATAATCCCATAAGCTCAATTAAGTCACTGTTAAGCTTTTTCAAGCTTACTAGGCTTTAGAATTTGTTTTAAATCAAAATCCCCAAGATACTAAAAATAAAAAAAAAAAAAAAAAAAAATAGATTAAAAATAAAAAATAAAATCAATGAGAAGCAGAGAAGCAGGGTAGATTGTGAATGGTTTGGATTAGCAAGCTTATTGGGAAGCTTTAGGTGATGATATTGGTCCTTGGTTTCTCAAATTTCAAGCTTGGTTATATGTAAGCCTTTTAATTCTAATTTGGCATTTCACTGTGATATAGCTTTTTATCTGCTTATATATAGTTATCTGTGTTTCTTAGGTATATCTTAGTCCTTAAATTGCTTTATATTCAGTACTTGTTCAATAGATTCTAGAATTGCTTTATATTCCATTTTCACTGTTGAAGCAGTCCAATTATGATTCATGAGTCTATGTTGTTAATATCTGTGTTTTTTAATCTCCTACAAGCTAATTACATCACACTAGACCCTTAGGTTTCAGAATCATGGTTGTAATCTGTGATTTGCTTTAAAAAGTTTCATGTGAGTCTGAGTTAAGGGGTGTTTGGATCAGTTGGTCTCCCTGGGATTTGGGTTGATTTGGTTTATGTTTGTTGCTGAGATAAGTATAAGTAGGTCATATTAGCTCATTTAAGTCCTCAAAATTTAGGTCTTAGTTTCAGATAGTCAAAATCACCAATAAATATTCATATCTGTTCACTGTTGAGTTTTTTGGAACCCAAATCCACCCTTATCAGTACATAAGTTGTTAGGTTAGCTTAATTTGACCTTATTTTAGCTTATCATTTCAGTTTCAGTCATTAAATTAAGCACAAAATCCATTTTAGTCAACTTTCTAAGTTTTCTACAAAAGTCAAAATTGCACAATTCAGTTTTTTCCAATTGTTGCATGAATTTTGTGGAATTTTGTGGTGAGTTCTAGGGTCTGAAACTTCTTGAGATCATAGTCCCCCACCTCATCTCCAAGTTCCCATCTTGCATACATTTTTGTGATTTTTTATCTAGGCCCCACACACCCTCAAATTGAGTTGCAGGGGGGCTGTGTGCCCTGCTGCAGCAGACCCTCCACCAAACCACCACCTTTGATGGTGATTTCTGGCCACCCTTGTGGGTCCCATTGGCCAAAATTTGTTCCTTTCAACTCCCCCCCCGGCAGGCTTCAAGGTTTGACCTTTGGTTTGACCTGAGAACCTGTGGACCCCACTTGAAACTACCACAAAAGTCTGTCCCATTCTCAGATTTGAAACAAGAAATCAATGTGCTTATTCTTGCTCATTAGCTTATTCTG
Source organism: Artemisia argyi (assembly GCA_030686995.1). Lineage (NCBI taxonomy): Eukaryota > Viridiplantae > Streptophyta > Magnoliopsida > Asterales > Asteraceae > Artemisia > Artemisia argyi. The sequence continues at coordinate 266,281,553 of CM060709.1, read as the reverse complement.
TGGACACTTTTTGTTTTTCCTAGCTTAAACATGTTCACTTAATCCATTGGGACCTGATTTCACCATAGTAGGTCCGACTTAAGCCCATTTTAGCTTATTTTCCTTGTTGGTCAATAAAAGTCAACTGTGGTGCCAAAAAGCATCCACAATGCTTATTTTTAAGTTGAAAAAAATTTGTTTTCACAAAAGTTGTTTGTTTTTAGGTGTAAAATAGTTTTCAAAAAGAAAAATAAAAAAAATCCAATTTAATTTTAAGTGATAGTTTCTATTTAATGTAATTTAGATTTTAATTTTCATTTTTAGATTTTTGTTAAGCACTTAGATTTTTTATATTTTTATTAATTACCTTTTATATTAAAGTAGTTTTAGTAAATTTCTCAAATTTTTATTTTGTCATTTAGTATTAATTAGAATTAATATTAGTTTTATTAATAATTAATCAATAATTAAGTTTTAAATAGCATAATTAGTTTTTATTAAGTAAGACCTAGTTTTTATATTTTTCCTAGCTTTTATATAATGTAAAATAATTTTAGGAATTTTCTTGTAATTTTTACTATTCATTTTCTATTTTTAATAATTTAAAATAGTTTAATTAGGTAATTATTATTTAATTAGAAATTAATTAATATAAAAACCACAAAAAGACAAAAATACTTATTTTTAGTTTTAAAATTAGTTTTTAGTTATTTTATAATTTTAGAAATTTAATTTTCACTTTTTTAGTATTTAATTAATATTATATTGTATTTAAGTATTTTAAATATTAATAATTAGTAATAAATAGTATTTAATTAATAATAAATAAGTAATTAGTGTAAAAATTAATTTTCTTTTTCTAAAAATTTTCTTTTGTCCTTTAGTTTGTAAAAAAGTCATTTTCACCCGCTGGGGGTTTTCAGATTTCAATTTTCACTTTTTATCTCATACGTTAACGTAAATTTAAATTCAACGTACGCGTTTTTAGGTTTTAAACGTTTCTAGGTTTTCTAGTTTTACGTACTTGTTAATATAGCTTACTTAAGCTATTTTCTTTTATATTTCAGTAGTATAATCAATCACAACTCACTTATACCCATTTCCGTCCAAATTCACCAGATCACAAACCCGTTTTTATACCATCCACACCTCGTCGGGACATAACGACCCGGGGAAACCCTATACTTCCACGGAGATTGATTCTAGGCTGTTTGACTCTGTTGACTATTGACTTGGTCAATTTAGGTTGACCGTTTAGAGCTAATCAGTAATCATTCACTTTCTTTGAAAACCTAAAATATCAGTTAGATTAGGGGTGTTTGGCTTAAGCTTGTCACCTTTGCTCAAGCTGTCATTTATTGTAATTGTTGGTTCACTTCAGTCACTTAGGTATTTAGTAGGTTAAAACTTGCATAAACACAGTGGTCATTTAGGAAAAAAGTCAAAATCACAAGGTTTGAATCACAACAGCTTAACTGTTGTGATTTGGTTGCTCAAATCTTTTGAATCAACTCAAAAATTAGTTTAGCTTAGTAGATTTGGTTAGCATTAGGCTAAATTAACATCAAGTAGTCATATGTGATCAATCAAAACTCACAATAGTCAATTTAGCAAGTTTTCTCAAAAAGTCAAATTTGATGCTAGGCAGAAATTTCAAAAATCCAAGTAATTATTGTGAATTTTAGGAGTTGAATCAAGCTTTGAAACTTGTTGGGTGCAATATATATCTGCTAAACTTGAGATTTCCATGATTTTTATATTTTTGTGATTTTATTTTGTGGACTGAATTGCCCCTCAAACTGAGTTGCAGGGGAAACACATCCCCTGTGCTTTAGCATACCCTCAGCACACCACCACCTTTGGTGGTTGTTTGTGACCACCCTAGTGGGTCCCACAGTCCAAATTTGGGTTTTCCCAACCCCCTCCTAGCAGGCTTCAAAAGTTGACCATTAGTTTGACCTAGAGACCAGTGGACCCCACTTGAAACTCCTTCCCAACTCTGTCCCATTTCTGACTCAGATTCCAAATAAGCAATTGCTTATTCAGGCCTTGTGGCTTATTTACCTAGCTTATTTGTGTGAAACCTGTTCAAACATGTTCATATAACTCATAGGAACCAAAATACACCATTGTGGACCCCACATAACTCCATTTGAGCCAAATTCCCTTCTTGGTCAAAGAAAAGTCAACTATTTGGACAAATAAGCACTCAAAGTGCTTATTTCTGGTTTACATAAAAAGTGTTTTTGTAAAAAGTGTTAGTTTTTAGTGTAAAATCAGTTTGGAAAAAGAAAAAACAAAAAAAAAAATCAATTTTAATTATAGTGATAGCTTCTATTTAATAGAAATTATCATTTTAATTTTCTTTTTAGCTTATTTATAAGCAATATAGCATTTTTATATTTTTATTAATTCTATTTTAGATTAAAGTAATTTTGTAAATTTTTCCAGAATTTTCTTTTGTCATTTAGTGGTTTTTAGAATTAATTTTAGTTTAATTAATTATTAATTAATATTAAACAATTAAATAGCATAATTAGATTTTATTAAGTAATACCTAGTTTTTATAATTTTTCTAGCTTTTATATAAGTTAAAACATTTTTATAAATTTTTCTAGAATTTATACTGATCATTTTCTATTTTTTATAATATAATTAGTTTAATTGGTAATTAATAAATTATTAGAATAATAATTAGTAAATTAGTTTAAAAATATATAAAATTAACTTTTTATAATTTTTTAGGATTCCTGTTATGGTTAATTATATTTATAAAAATCTTCTTAATTATCTAAGTCTTTTTAGTAATTTTTAGTAATTTAAATTAATATAATTAGTTAATAAATAGATAATTAATAATTAAATAGTGTAAAAATAATTTTTCTTTTTCTTAAAATTTTCTTTATTTGTTAGGATTGTAAAAATAATAATTTCACACTTGTAGTCTTTTCTGTTCATCAGTTGTACTTTCTGTTTCGTTCGTAAGCGTACGTTTTTAATTAAAACGTACGTTTTTAGGTTTTAAATCGATTCTTCCTAATCTCAATTCCAGTAATCAATCACATAGCTTACCTAAGCTATTTCTATTTATAATTTCCAAATAATTCCATTCACAACCCCTATTCCCGTCCAGATTCACCCGATCACAACCCGTTTGAATACAATCCACACTTCGTCGGGACATAACGGCCCGGGGAAACCCTGTACTTCCACGGAGTATTGACTCTTAGCAGTTTGACTTGGTTGACCATTCACCTGGTCAATTAGGTTCACCGTTTGGAGCCAATCAGCTACGTACTCCTTTTGCCTTCTTCTATATTATAGCAACTGGTCCTTTGAACATCTTTCATTTTATAAAATTTTATCCTTTCCGTGTCTCAGTTAACTGTATTGAAGAAACACAACCAACAATTGAAACTATCTTAGGCAACCATGTTTCATGTGCTGAAAAAACTGTCCCTTTACTGGATAAAGGGAAACGCAAGATATACGAAGTTTGTGATGAGTATCACCCATTTACTGAAGATTTCATCGACGTCAGTCACCATACCAACGAGGCGCACCTAATATGTAACTTACACTCCTTTTTTCACTTTACAGGTGCTACTGTGTATCATTTTCCATACATTTATCCTCATGTTGATTTCCTTTGTTCCAAGCACGGAAAATTAGGACATCAACGACGACAACGAAACAGCTATTGTATCTGGCCATTCTATGCACAAGAGCTGCCAGTTACCTTCCGGAATTGCTTTAAATGATACCACACGTTTATCTAATGAAGGTATTTCTTTTATACTATTAGTACTTTCTTATGCAACCAACGGTAATGAAGTGTTTTACTGTATATGGTTAACCACATACTTTAACTTATGCTGATTGACTTTCTTGGGCAGGCCTAGGAAATTCGGACGCAATGGAGGAAAGTCAAACAACTATTATATCTGATCATCCTTTGCACAACAACCACCATTTGCATTCCAAACCTGCTTTACATGTTAGACCCGTTTCCCGAGAACTTGGACCCCACCCTAGATGAAATGGACTAAGGCCTTACGTGATTGGTTAATCAACGAATGTTGTGTAATGGTCAAACCCGATCGTCAATCTTGTGGTCAAAGAATGTGTTATAAGGTTATGAAAGTATTGTGTGGCACAACAAGAAGGAAATGGACTTCAAGGGCCTAAGTTGTCATTGTGGTGAATGTGTTATAAGTTATTGTGGCCAAAATAGAAGCAAAGAGACTTGAGGGGCTATTCTTGCCATAAGCCTAAACTTGTGCCTAGATAAGTATATCCATGGAATTCCAGAGAATTCCTTATCATTCTAGGTGTGTTTGATGTACGGTTTTAGAGAGAAGAGAGGGAAAGAAGATGGAGTTGGATGGTTAATCCATGAAGGGTTTGAGGTCCCAAAGCAAAGGGTTAATCCATAGCATAATTATCCTAAGTAAGTAATCTCCATATCTTGATGTTAATAAGGTTATAGATTATGAGGAAAGTGGGAAATCATCATATGATCAAGATATGACCATATGATGATATAGAAAGGATGATGAGTAAGTTATAGTGGGTTTTATATAAACCCTTATTTATGTTATTGATTGTTATGTTACTAGGTTTTGTTAAATGATTAAGGATGATGATGATGATGATATGTTGATGATGATGGTGTTATTAAATTGTAGCTTAGCTTGGATGATCAAGGTAAGTAACTTGATTGATATGAGTTTAAGATGATTGTTTACATATTATGTGACTATGAGTATGGACCCGATGTGTTAGTTTTGGTATCCTTCGGGATAGGCCCAACTTGCCTTTTATGGCATGTATTTGGCATCCTTCGGGATGGCCTGGCTTGCCTTCACGGCATGGTTGTTAGCTTGCCTTTATGGCATGGTTGTTAGCTTTGAATTAGTGAGTGTGGCCTTGATAGGTGATTTGCCTAGTTAGCCAACTCAAGTGATAGATTATGAGTAGGGAATGCCTAAGGTAAGTTGTGATGTTTATGTGTTTATTGGTTGAAGTATTTGTGTTGCATATTTGTGGATTAACGTGTTAATCATGTGTTAATCTAGTTACTTACTAAGCGAAAGCTTATTGTTTAGTTGACAGTGTTTTGTAGGTTGCTCATGGGTGAAGTTATGGCTTGGATATGGATTGAGGATTTGGTTATGCAAGTATTGAGGTAGTATGCGTTAGGAGCTTAGGTAGAATACCGAGCTCAAGTGTAAAGTTTGTACCCCTGTTGGTCATTTAATGGTTTGTAACGTGTAATCAAGTGTCAAGTTATGTCGTTGTTGGATATGGTGAAGAATGTCTAACGGTTTGTCAAGTAAATGGGTTTTAGTGTTATGAATATGTTTAAAAGGGGTGTATTAAAGGTTGTAAACGGGTCAAGTGAGCAAGGAAACATTTTATTATGTTAGTATAATGATTTATGGAAAGTTTGGTGTAATACGGAAGTAGTATGAGTCGTATACAAGTGAAACGGGTCAAAATGTAGCAAAAAGGACATGCAACCCAACAACCGGCGTTTTGGAAGTGTCTGATAGAATGGGATGAACCTAGGCGGTTTGGAATCAAACCCGCGGTTTGGAGGCGATTTTAAGATTCTGTAAATTTTTAGAAAATCATATCTTTTAAACCGTAAGTTGTCACGGGTCGCGCCACCCGGTGTTTCGAAGGTAATTGAGTCCAGTTTCATTTAAAAATAGTCTCAACGTCCGAATGTTTATAAAATTTTATAAATGGCTATAAGAGTAACATAATGTCCATAAAAGTGTTTCCGCGCGTAAAGTTTTAATGTTTGGTCTAAGCGGGCACGGGGTGTTGCATTACAAAATGCCAGATGTTCATCTAACGAAGGTACCTTTTTCTATCGTTGGTGATTTCTTATTGATGCGGTGCTATGTGTCAGTGTAGTATAGAGTATTTTTGCATAATCAAGTTTTAAATTTATATTTAGCCGACTTATTACTAACACTCACACTTAACGAGTAGTGTACCCGATCAATATGTATATAGTGGTAAGTAAAGTGTCGAACACTAAGAATGGAACGTAATATCTAGTTGATTTAATCAGTATCTTAATATCTAAGTTAGTTTTACAACCTAATCTAATAAAACGGGGGTTTAGCCTGAGAGACTAACACAGATTTAATTAAAAAATAAAAGTAAAACTAATGAGAACAAATCAGTGAATAGAAATCACGTACACAGATAGATAATAGAAACACGTAAGAAGACATGTCCTTATAATTAAGTAGTTTGTCACTTGTTTTATTGCTAGTTTTATATGATAAGTATCGTAATCTAATCTGTCTCGTTGGATCCTAAATATCGGTGAGTAAACTATTAATGATTACTTATGTTTATCCTACCTTCTAGACACTAGATAAGTAGGCGAAGAACATGTATGGTAGCCCAGAAGACTCAACTAAACACAGAGGTTATCAATGCACTAATAAAAGTCACCAAAAATATCATCATTTAAACTTTAATCGATGGGAAAGCAATTTTAAGGGGAGCAGTATGGTGGCCACAAGCCCATCAATCCTGATGGATTAAAGCTTAGTAGTACAATAAACAAAACTACTTAATGAATTATACACATGCAGGACCTTCTTACGGCTCTAAGATCTTCGTTTAGGGAGTATCTTGTGATGCCTATTTGACTGAATTCGTCTCTTTAGGGTTTCTTTTCACACACAAAACTCATATCTGTCATGGGGTATTTATAGTTTCTGTCTGAGGGATCGATGCGGCGCATGTTGATGATAGATGCGGTGCATCTACTTAACTTCGCGTGGGGTCCAAGATTATTATATTATGGAATATTTGTACACCGCCTTTAGATGCGGCGTAACTTATTTCTCTATGCGGCGCATGTCCTTTAACGTCTTGGATAGTATCTGGTGAAGTCTATAGCTGATATGCCGCATGTTGTAAATGGGATGCGGCGTATTTGCAGTAGAACAAGTTGATTATCTTTCGTTGACCAAAGTTTCATATGCGGCGCATGTTGTAATTAGATGCGGCGCATTCTTCAAAGTCAGGCAATGGTCTTCAAATTCATCTAAGTATGATGTTACGACGTATCTGTTGAGAGTGATACGGCGCATCTCTTGAATTTCAGTAGACTTTTCAAATCTTGATCATTTAGCTCCATAATTCGTCTAATATCATTAACTTTCATCAATTGCTTGTTTTTACCTGAGAATCACTAAAGTAAACATTAAAGCACCAATTCTCATACAAAACAATATAAAACAAGTCAATTAAATAGGATAAATGATGCTAATAGAATGTACTTATTTGATCTCATCAAATATCACCCCTTACTTGTCCCCAAGTAAACCTTTAGATTAAACATAATGAAAATGTATCCTTGATAGGATATTTTTACATTTAAGCACTTATTCGTTTTATCATAATTGCACGGCCAAACACTTAACCAATTAGAAACAAAATATATTTATTAATAAAAGCAAATCTAATCGTTTAAATGTCCGGACGTGACAAATATTCTATCATATGCTTGACAAGGATACACATCTCCCCCACTAAAGCTAAGGAATAATAAGTCTAAAGCGATAAAAAGGGGTTTTTTGTTTTTTTTGGATCATGGGTTAAACCTAGCTTTTCTTGAACATCCCCTACATAAACTTAGTAGATCGCTGGCGCGAGTCCTTGACACTTTAACTAACGGATGGTCACTAGTATGCTTCATGGATCGCTGGCGCGAGTCCTCAATCTTTCAAATGATGGATGGTCACTAATGTGTTCCTTGGATCACTGGCGCGTTATTTTCATAATGGATGGTCACCAAGTTCACACCAGATTGTTGGCGCATCATTTAATCAATCTTAAGCTCGGATGGTCATTAATTCACACACTAGATCGCTGGCGCGTTACCTAATTAATCTAATACTCGGATGGTCACTACCTTATTCATACATTTACTATTCTTACTTGGCCATCATCATATTCAGATGCTCGAAAGCTAACAATGAATATAACAATATGGTTGGGTATGGATAACATTTAGGATATAAATTGGTGTAAAATAAAAATACATAACAAGAAACAAATAGATTAAGTACTAAGTGTGGTTAGAATACTTCCCTACCATCCCATGAATAAGACTCATATCATTGAATAACTCACGCTTTGACTCTTTTGTAATTCACGCTTTAGGTAGACACGAATTATACTCAATAAGATCTTAGACAAAGAATAACCAGTCCTTAGTTGGCGTTCCCATAACGTCCAACTCCCTTTCAATCCATAAATATAATACAACAATAGTGGCGATATCAACCACTTAATACAAAACTTTACATTGTTGGTTTAAACAAACTACCAACTTCTTCTTTCTTTTTCTTTTCTCATTTTTTCGATTTTTTTTAACTAATGGTGAAAAATTTCACCACAGGCACAATAATTCTGGATAATTTTTTTCTTACTTTTCAGACTTTCAGACATAATGTAATAGTGAAAGTAGTAAACATACGAAAACTAACTAAAAATATACAATATGTACTTTCACTCCAATTGCATTGTGCAATTTCCCAACCTAACCAAAGATAATGAATTTACGCACACGAACACAGGTAACGCAAGAAAACACACTTTGCCTAAGTAACTAACCACGAACTTAAATCTACAGGGTAGGCTAAGGTGTAAGGTGTAACGAAACTTAATAACAAGGTTTATAAATCCTAAAGGAATGGCTCTACGTGTTTTTCTAGGGGGTATCTTACTCTAAAAATAAGAGTAACAAAGCGTTTATACGGGGGTTAACTAACCAGTGTAGTTAGTTAATATTACATAACATATAGAGGCTATTTGGTGTAATCCTAGAATTTTACCAATTTAGACAAGTCACTCCAATTATAAAAATAATACTTATTATGGTGGTCTCGAATAGTATACAAGTCAAGTTCTAAAGTTTACAAGTCACCGGCACACTCATAGATTTGTGAATTTTGAAATCACAATTTTAGAAAATAAAGTCTTGTGTGCAGCTATGCAACTTAGATTAAACAAAAACATGCTAAAAAAATTTAAATTTTAATATATTAAGCGCAAATTAAAGCATATTCTTGAAAAATAAGGACAAGTAAGAGTTAAGTAAAAGTTCTAATTATCTATCCCCCCACTTAAGTTAAACAACGTCCCCGTTGTTTATTAAAATTAAAAAAAAAGGAAATTAAAAAGAATTAGAACGAAAAACTCCCCTGATATTTGCTCGGTTTGATCCTCCATTATGCATTTACGAGCAATAAATATAAATACCACCAATTATACACCTGAGTTTAAGAAGATCGATACTTGTACAAAATTCATTAGTGGTTAGAAAATAAAAATAAAAATAAAATATGTAAATCATCAGGTCAGTCGATGCACCGCATCTTATTAAAGAAGATGCACCGTATCGAGCCTGGAATTGGTACTGGTCAGAAAGATTAGATGCGTCGCATCCTTAACCAGAGATGCGCCGTATTAAATAAACTGACAGAAGGTTCATAGTTCAGAAAATAAAATGCAGAAAAATAAAAACAGATATGACCTGTGCAGTAGATACGCCGCATCTATTGATAGAGATGCGCCGCATCTGCTACAGGTCTGACAGACTCGACAACAAAAAATAGTAAAGATAAATTCGGGTTATCTCCTGGTAAGCACTTCTCTTTATTCCAGAGTCTTCAAGTTAGACTCATGTTCAGCTCCTATTTTGTTTCATTAACGCCATTTGTGGCGTCGCGCTCCCTCATCCTTAATCCAGTAATATCAAGTATATCTTGTCCCTCCTCGATTTCCATGCCATTCTTTCTCAAAATTTGCACAAGTAAACTTCTATCCCTTTCGGCCAGCGATGAAAAGATAATAGACGGGAAATTTTTATTCTTGCAAAGGCATAAATATTCTAGATGAGGTGGTAACTCAACAAATATTTCATTATGTTCATTAACCCTTCTACGTTTGTTAACAACTTCACATTCATCGTCAGACTTATCAATCGTATTACTAGAATCATTAGGAATTTAAGTTCTTCCAATTAGTCTCGCTTCCAGAGTTCCAGGTTAGGGGTCCATGCATTCATTTAATCCTATCATGTAAACACTCGTAATTATGCTTTTAACATGATTCTCACACATATAAACAAGTTTGTTATTCCCTACTCTTAATGATATTCTCCTTTTAAACACATCAATTTTAGCATGAGCAGTAGACAGGAAGGTCTTCCAAGGATTAAGGGAATCTTTAAATCCTCGGGCATATCTAATATCACAAAGTCTACGGGGAACACAAACTTCTCGATCATAACTAGTATATTTTCAGCAATCTCCACAGGTCATTTTACCGTTTTATCTGCTAATTCAATAAGCAACTTAGTTAGAGCTAATTTTCCTAAACCTAAAGAGGTAAAGGTCTTAAATGGCATGACACTAACACTGGCTCCTAAGTCAGCTAAGACATTTTCAATATGCAAATTTTTAATTTGACAAGGAATAGTAAAACTTCATGGATCTTTTTCTTTTTGTGGTAGCTTGTTGAGCAGGGCAGCTGAGCTTCTTTTGCTTATTGTAACTGTGCATGCCTCTTCGAGTTTGGACTTGTTGGTCAACAAGCTTTTTTTAGATATTTGGCATACTTCGGCATTTGCACAAGGGCTTCGATAAATGGTATACTAAGTTGCAACTGCTTTAGATTCTCGAGAAATTTGCGTTGGTATGTGATGTGTGTGATATATCAGTGTAGCATAGGGTGTTTAAGCCTTTTCAAGTTTTACATTTATATTTAGCCGACTTATTACTAACACACATACTTAACGAGCAGTGTACCCGATCAATATGTATATAGTGGTAAGTAGAGTGTCGAACACTAAGAATGGAACGTAATATCTAGTTGATTTAATCAGTATTTTAATATCTAAGTTAGTTTTACAATCTAATCTAATAAAACGGGGGTTTAGCCTGAGAGACTAACACGGATTTAATAAACAATAAAAATAAAACTAATGAGAACGAATAAGTGAATAGCAATCACGTACACAGATAGATAATAGAAACACGTAAGAAGACCTGTCCTTATAGTTATGTAGCTTGTCACTTGTTTTATTGCTAGCTTTATATGATGAGTATCGTAATCTAATCTGTCTCATTGGATCCTAATATCGGCGAGTAAACTCTTAATGATTACTTATGTTTATTCTACTTTCTAGACACTAGATAAGCAGGCGAGGAACATGTATTGTAGCCCAGAAGACTCAACTAAACACAGAGGTTATCAATGCACAAATAAAGTCACAAAAAACATCAATAATATAAACTTTAACCAATGGGAAAGCAATTTTAAGGGGAGCAGTATGGTGGCTACAAGCCCATAACCAATGGGAAAGCAATTTTAAGGGGAGCAGTATGGTGGCTACAAGCCCATCAATCCTGATGGATTAAAGCTTACTAATAAAATAAACAAAACTACTTAATGAATTATACACATGCAGGACCTTCTTACAGCTCTAAGATCTTCGTTTGGGGTGTGGCTTGTGATGCTTCTTCGACTGTGTGAAAACGTAGAGGGGGTGAATACGTTACCGTTTAAAAACTTTAAACTTATTGTATCAAATATCCATTTTTAGCTTCTTCTAGTATGAAAGATGTTATGTGTAGCTAGTGACTAGCATAACTTAAAACATGTTATCACCTAAGTACAATCAACAAGTCACAACACAAGAAATCATATAATGCAAACATTAAAGTAAAGCAATAAGTAAAAGAAAGCGCAAACCGAACACGAGGATTTATAGTGGTTTGGTCACGGATCTCCTCTCCGCCCTACTCCACTCCTCGAGTACCTAACTCGAGAGTTACTTCACTAGATCAACAAGCTCCCTTCTCGGCGGAGAAAACCTTAAAATCGTCGCTTACACTTTATACGGTACAAAGCTAAATACCGGGTTCTTTTACAAAGGTACAACCACTCCCATCGTCGCCTATAATATTTCCGACACTAACTTTTGAGCCCTGATTCGAATTCTAGTTCTCTTGTCATGGCTTTGACCTTCGTTAGGTTCTACGTGCATGCGCTAATATATTTCAGCGAGAGCAGACAGAATTATTGATTCTAGCATGGTGGACCAGGTCGTTGACAGTAGACTAGCAGATCCCTTAGCAAGCCTTGTCGTATTGATCTACAAACACCATCTGGAAACTAGTGCTTAACGTGTGAGGAACCGTAAGTTAAAGCCTAGCTGGCGATCAACTAGTTATCACCCATAAGGTGTCAGCTTGATTTATTTCATGTTGTGGAAAGGCCAATTGAAAACCCCTGTTAGGGAAGTAGAGCAACTTAAATGAGACAAGATTCCAATTATAAGTTTATTTGAGCTTAGGTCGTGGACATTAGTTACTTGGGAACAAAAGATCCAGGCGAGACTTAAGCACCCACACTTTTAGGCAATGGTACTAGCTGAATTTTGAGGACAAAATTCCGTTAACGGGGATGTACTGTAGCAACCGGCATTTTAGGGCAATACTGTGCATTAAAACTCGAAACCATTTGTGGCAAACGATAATTTTCAAACTTTTTTTAATAATAAATTTTATTTATTATTATTATCTATTATGCATTTCGAGCTTTATGGAATTTATTCGATTTGAAAACGAGAAGCAAGTTGCACAAAATGTGAAAACTGCACACAGCGCGTACGGGCACAACCGCAAATCTAATAAACATTTTACTGTGATTTTTATATCAATTATGTGATACTAGTTGCATAAATACTCGTTTTTTGAGGAAAATTTATTTTAAACGCAATGGTATAAATTTCGTGTTCAAAATCGATCATTATCGAGCCTAAATGAGTCCCGAATCTTAAATTTTCAAAAGAATGCAAAAATTTTGCTTTTGGTCCCTGAGGTAGAAGTTACAATGGTGCTCCTCAACTCTCCATGACCTTACATTTGGATAGTAATACTTTTTTTGGGTTATAAATGATGGCATAGGGTTTCCTCCTCCTCACTTTATTATAACTCAAAACCCTAGATCTCTCTCTATCCATTGCAGCCGCCTACCAACCTTCTCTGGCGCCACCTCTTCTTCCAACCACACTACAGTCGGCCACCACCATCACCCACTATATATATCCCTCTCCATCCTCCCATCTCACTATTGTTGCAACCCTCAGCGCACTAGCATCACAGTCGCCATCCCCAGGCCCTCTCGCCACCACTCTGCTGCCACCGTCCCACGCTACCAACGCCATCCCCACCATCAGGAACCACCAAAGAGGCCAAGGAGATCGTGTGTCTAGGGTTTGCTAGGGATAAACGGAGACACAAAGAAGAGTAGTTTTAGGGTTTGGTTGTTCCTGGTTCGAGTACCACCGTAGCACCACCACCACGGCTGCGCCAAAATCATCTCCCTCTGTCTCTCTTTCTTGTCCCTTTGATTGTGCCGATCCAGTACCGTTGTGCTCTACTACTTTGATATCGATGTGCCATTACTTTTGATGCCAGTTGTGTTATTTGCGATATCTTGCATTGCTGCATACTCAGGTGAGTTCTCGTAGCCCCACTTTTTATATGTTTTTCCTCGGGGGAGAATGGTACTCAATGCTTTTTAACTGTTTTCATGCTGTGACTAAACGTTTTCATGCTTTACTTTGGACAATTATGTGAGTTTGATTGCAATTATGTGCTATGTGGTATACTATTACTTTTGCGAGCATGTGCTACTGTTTAACTCCGTATGGGGCCGAAGCATAGGATATTACTATCCGGGGTAGCTCCCCGCTATTATTTATTTGTGTGACAATCATGGCAGGTTCAGTTTAGCGCTATTAAAACTTTTCTTTTATTTCATGCTATAATTGCTTATCTCTCTCACTATTGTCTTACCTAATAGCATTCACAGCTTCGTGGTCTAACTTTCAAACCTACGAGCTCACCAACATTATGTTGACGTTTTCTAGTACCAGTTTCAGGTGGATCATTATTAAGGTATTTGAAGGCACGTTTATTGGAGTCAGACTATTTGATAATTTGCTACCATAATTTCAAGACATTAATATTTCAGAAAGACATGTTCTACTTTCAAATATTTAGCCGAGGAATGTTTTGTGAAGTTGTAAACTATTGTTGTAAAAGTTCTAAGGTACGAATCTATGATGTTAAGTAATGTGCCTTTCTCAGTTACATCTCGTGTTTCCGCCTTTGACGGGGTGTGACACCCTTAATTTCACACTCCACTTTCACTTGATGCAATAATGAACATATTTGATTCTTGATATTTAGTAGCATGTGACTACAACATTGGCCTTGTATTGGGCTTCATCTTGGGCTTTTAATCTTGAGCTCACAATCTTGATGAATTTTGGGCTATATTTCATCGTGCTTTATTTTTGGGCTTCCACTAAAATTTGATAAATCCATTAATAAGCTCCAATAATTTCTTGTCTCGTGCCGTTGAACTCATAATTTTGTACTCTTTTCAGTCTCGTGCTCGTTTTTATCCATTTTATCTTTCTTTTTGTCCTTTTCTCATATCTGTTACCTGCACATACAAAAAAAAAAAAAAAAAAAAAAAAAAAAGCATATATATGGCATTTTTATACGTTTTTGGTCTTTTGAGTCCGTTTTATTAGGTCAAAGGTATGTGTATTTAAACACATACAACTACTCTTTTCTTTTTCTTTTTTTTAATATATATATATATATATATATATATATATATATATATATATATATATATATATATATATATATATATATATTGAAAATATCTCATATCCTCAGCACCCATATATAGTCCTATCCTATTCTTAAAGTAATATACTTTCTAAAAAACTGTGAACCCTTCCCACCCACAAATAAACAATATACAAGTACGTAGAGTATCCAATGCAGTAAGACTAATACAAAAGAAAATGTGAAAAGCAAAGCAATTGCACACAAGACAATGAAATTGCTAATGTAAAATCGTAAAAACAATTCAAACAACTGATAAGTTAGCCTTTTATTAATATTAACATAAACATACAACCAGTACCACCTACATTTAGACTTCCATCCACCCAAAATACAAAACTATACTACCTACATATTCCTTACACAACTACAGGTCCTTAACCATTTAATCCAACAAAAGTACATAACACATAAGGACACTTCAAAAAATTCAAATACACTAAAGACATAGACACCAACAAGCTTACTCCAATTTGCTCAATATCTTCAGAATCACGGACTTCTGACCAGCACGTAAAGAGGCGGCATAACTCATCTGTACCAACCGGCCTATTTCAGTCAAATCCTCTTTCTCCTCATTCATCAAATCTGCCAAACCCTCATCAACAATAGGATCCCTTTCAAACTTTTTTAGCTCCAAAATGATACCATGCATGTGCTCAACCCTGGCATGTATCTCTTCAATCCTTTCATTATAATTTGTTTCATCACTCTTATATGCCTTCCTCTCTCGCCCATAAATAGCGTGAAGAACCCTATGAATACGACGATCAACAATTTGATTGGCAGTGTTCAATAACTTTGAACTGGTATGACTCTGGTTGTTAATTGTACTAGTATTTGTATTTTTACTTGATACTGATTTATGTTTGTTTTGAAGGACATTTGCAACGAGAAAGTTGGTGTGAAGGTGGAGGACCCGATTTGTTAGCAGATTTGAGAAAGAGTAATTTGAGGGATCAGTGTTTATAAGTCACATCATCTCCAAAAATAGTCCCTCAATCACAGCTCAATTACAGCCCACGATTATTTGTTCTTTCCATATTTAGTTTTGTGAAATTAGTATTTATAGATTATTCTCCCTCAATGTAAAATCATCAGAAAAGTACAATCAATAAATAAAATAACCTTTTTGGTGATTCAAACTCATTTGAGAACATGGTATCAGAGAAGTGTCATTGATCTCAAGATTAACCTGCTCATCATTTACAGCCTTCAATCCCAGTCTCTTTACCATAGAAGAATCATGTCAGACGAGCAATCATTAAGAGATGTGATTGAAGGAATGAACGGTTAGAATATAGGTGGACGTAACATTACAGTCAAAAAGGCTCAGTCTTGCAGTGGTGGTGGTGTTGGAGGCCTCACAGAACACATCACAGGAGGTATCGGGTTTGGGGATTTATCCTCAAGCCCTTCCACTAGTTATTACCATCTGAGTCCCTCTAGTATATTTAAACCTGAATACTTTCCCATTGAAGTTCAAAAATTACTTGAAGGCATCCCTTTAAATTTAGAGCTGTCAAAAGAAAATATTGAAAAACCACTTTTACAACAGGAAGTCAGGCTTTTTAAAAACAATAAGTTTGAAACAATGGGAAAAGTAAATGTCGTAAATGGTTGTGACAGTCGTAACGGCTCTTGGATATTCGACTGTGGCGCCACAGATACTATGACGTTTGATCCATCTGATATAAAAACAAGGATGAAACCAATGAAAAATCATATCCAAACTGCCAGTGGAGAAATTATTGAAGTTAAAGGGGGAGGAACGGTTGAAGTGTCACCAACGATGAAGCTGTCAAATTGTCTCTATATACCTTCCCTGTCACATAAACTTTTATCCATTAGCCATGTCACGAAAGAGTTAAATTGTACAGTTCTAATGCATCCTACCTTTTGCATCTTACAGGATATCAGGACAGGAGTGATCATTGGGCGTGGCACTGAACACCAAGGGCTGTACTATGTGGATGAAGTGACTCATCAGGGGACTGTGATGTTAGCGCATGGAAGTATCGATAGAGAAGCATGGCTATGGCATAGGAGACTCGGACACCCATCCGCTGGTTACTTACATCTTTTGTTTCCAAGGTTATTTCCTTCAAAAAACAATTCAGTTTGTGAAACTTGTGTTTTAGCCAAAAACCATCGACATACCTATTTACCAAATAATACTAGAGTCGATATTCCTTTTTCGTTGATACACTCTGATTTTTGGGGACCAGCGAAAGTTGTGGGGGGAGGAAACTTTCGATATTTCGTTATATTTGTTGACGATTGTACTCGTATGACGTGGAGGTATTTTCTGAAGCATAAATCCGAGGTCTTTGAAAAATTCAAGGAATTTCATACTATGGTCGAAACTCAATTCCATAGCCTCATTCAAATTCTCCGATCTGATAATGGAGGAGAATTTGTTAATGACTCCATGAAACTTTTTTGTAAGTCAAAAGGGATAATCCACCAAACTTCATGTCCCTACACCCCTGAACAGAATGGTGTGTCAGAACGGAAGAATCGAATCTTGTTAGAAATAACACGTGCCCTACTAATAGAATCCCAAGTTCCTACATCATTCTGGCCCGAAGCTTTAGCTACGGCTACGTATCTCATAAATCGCCTCCCAACCAAAGCACTCCAGCTTAAAACCCCAATTGAAACCCTAGCCAAGTTCACTAAACTCCCTTCACCACTTACTCTTGAACCTAAGGTATTCGGTTGTTCTGTCTTTGTTCACATACCCAAAATCAACCGAGACAAACTTGGGCCATGTGCAGAAAAGTGTGTCTTTGTAGGATATGGAGTTACTCAAAAGGGATACTGTTGTTACAATCCGAAAACGAGGCATATGTATACTACAATGGACTGTGACTTCCTCGAAACAGAATATTTCTATAACTCCCAACATAATGGTCAGGGGGAGAAGGAACATGTTGATCCATTAAGTTGGTTGGTTTGGTTGCCTTCGTCAGAAGAAACTTCTCACAATGAGTCACAAAGATCCACACAGCCTACGGAACCAACGGTTAGTGCCACTGAACAAGGTCCTCTTGACTTGATACCCGAGGTAAGTGAATCCTCCCTACTTGAATCTCCCATACTTGAACCAAATGATAATTCTTCATTTACTCCTAATCATGATGTTCAACAAACTGTAGTAGAACCAAATGATAATTCTTCATTTACTCCTACTAATGATGTTCAGCAAACAGTAGTTCAACAGGGGGAACAAACAACTAGTGACAATGAGCAAGGAGTACAGGAAACAAATGATCGTTATGTGTTACCTCCAAGGGAAAATAGAGGAGTTCCTCCTAAACGGTACTCTCCGGAAAAAAAATCTCGAAGCTCCAAATATCCTATGGCAAACATTGCCAGAGGAAACCTATCCAAAGAAGCCAAGGCATTTGATTCCTCATTATACTCAGAAGAAATTCCAGCCACTGTTGAGGAAGCCTTAGCATCAAAAGTGTGGAAGGATGCAATGGAGACAGAGATGAAGGCCCTAATTAAAAATGATACATGGAAAAAAGGCAAGCTTCCAATAGGAAAGAAACCAGTAGGATGTCGTTGGGTGTTTTCTATTAAATACAAACCCGATGGTACCATTGAAAGGTATAAAGCCCGATTGGTTGCCAAAGGGTACACACAAACTTACGGGATTGATTACTCGGAAACCTTCTCTCCAGTAGCAAAAATCGATACAATTAGGGTGCTTCTCTCTATTGCGGCTAATAAGGATTGGCCGCTGCACCAGTTTGATGTAAAGAATGCTTTCTTGCACGGAGAATTAAAGGAGGAGGTTTATATGGCAGCTCCACCAGGTTTCACTGGAGATTTCAAAACAGGAGAGGTATGTCGATTGAAGAAGTCGATCTATGGGCTTAAACAATCTCCACGGGCTTGGTTTGGGAGGTTCACCATTGCTATGAAAAAATATGGTTTCAAACAAAGCAACTCTGACCACACCCTGTTCTTAAAAAGGAGGGGGACCCTTGTGACCTGTTTAATTATTTATGTTGATGATATGATAATTACAGGGGATGATCATGAGGAAATGTCAAGATTAAAGGAGAATCTATTTACAGAGTTTGAAATGAAAGACTTGGGAAGGCTCAAGTATTTTCTTGGAATTGAAGTCCTAAGATCCAAACGGGGAATATTTATTTCTCAAAAAAAAATATATTCTTGATTTATTAGCAGAAACTGGAATGCTTGATTGTAAACCAGCCGACACCCCAATAGTTGTAAATCATCGGTTACACATAGATGAAGGAGCAAAATTGGCCAATAAAGAACGGTATCAACGAATGGTGGGAAAATTAATATATCTTTCTCATACTCGTCCTGATATAGCATATGTAGTGGGAGTAGTTAGCCAATTTATGCATCAACCTCAAGTAAGTCACATGAAGGCAGTATGGAGGATTGTGAGGTATCTCAAGGGTACAGCTGGGCATGGCATCTTGTTTAAAACATACAAGCATTTGGAGATTCAGGGATATACAGATGCTGACTGGGCAGGAAGTAAAGATAACCGGAGATCAACATCAGGATACTTCACTATGGTAGGCGGAAACCTTGTCACTTGGAGAAGCAAGAAACAAAAGGTGGTTTCTCTTTCAAGTGCAGAAGCTGAATTTCGAGGGATTGCTCGAGGTGTGGCGGAAATTTTATGGATAAAAAAACTTCTAACGGAGATTGGTTTTCCCCCTAATAAGACCATTAAACTTATGTGTGATAATAAAGCAGCGATTCAAATTTCAGAGAACCCTGTGCAACATGATCGAACAAAACATGTTGAAGTGGATAGACACTTTATCAAAGAGAAAATAGAGGCAGGCATAATTGAACTTCCATTTGTTTCATCCGAAGACCAACTAGCAGATATTTTAACAAAGGCGGTCAACGGGAGAATTTTCAACAAGTGTTTAGACAAGTTGAGTTTTGGGAATCCCACTACTCCACTTGAGGGGGAGTGTTAGCAGATTTGAGAAAGAGTAATTTGAGGGATCAGTGTTTATAAGTCACATCATCTCCAAAAATAGTCCCTCAATCACAGCTCAATTACAGCCCACGATTATTTGTTCTTTCCATATTTAGTTTTGTGAAATTAGTATTTATAGATTATTCTCCCTCAATGTAAAATCATCAGAAAAGTACAATCAATAAATAAAATAACCTTTTTGGTGATTCAAACTCATTTGAGAACAATTATGGATGCAAAAAATAGGGACGCTTCTCTTATATCACCTGCAATGGCGGAGGAGGAAGTTAAACTTGAACAACAAATGCATAAGGAAGAAGAAAATGTGGAAGAAGCACCTACTCTGGATGATACTCAGTTTAGTAAACTGGATGAGCTTCTTTCTCATTCCCATGTTTGCTTTTGGTATTGTAATTTCAGTTCCTAAATTTTCAGTTGGTGATGGTTTTTCATTTGTTAATGTAGAAAGCGGTGGCTGAAGATGCTGATGAAGTAAAGGAGGTGAAAAAGAAAGGTCGTGGTTCAAAACGAAAAGTTGTCACCGGTAGTGTTACAGTAAGGGTTTCGCCTAATTGCATTTAATTTTTGAAGCTAACTTCCTTTTTGCTTATAATAAATGGAATATCGCTTCATTTTGTGGACTTATATCTTAAGATGTCTTCCAAGTTGTTTCTTAATTGGGTTAAGCATCTGTTTTTCTTTTTTTGCTTACAGTATATTGGGCTTAGGTGTGTAGTGTGATGCTGTGTCATATATACTGAATTGAATAAGTTGTTTGTGTGATAGCAATGTGCTTTTGTATTATATTTACGCACATGTTTCTGCATGTAAGATGTTTACTTGTAAAACTTGCTGTTGGGGTAAGATGATTTTTAGTGGGCCATTCAATTGTTATTCTGTTAAAAAGGACATTGAAGCAAGATGGCGTCTTTTGCTTATGGTAGTGTGGTGTTTGAGACAGAATCCGTTTGCATGAAGTTTAGTAGTTGTTATAAATTAAGCTACTTATTTGCTCCCTCTGAACATTACATATCAAAATTAGTAGTCCTTATTCTATCCATTATGACCATATTTTTCTATTAAACACATGACATATTTGCATCAAATTTTCAGACAAGGGCCAAGACGGCTGTGGCAACTATGCTTACACGAGCTGAAGAAAGCACTCCCTCATATACGAATCTCAGTAAGGAAGAGAGGGGTGCAAAAGAGCAAAATGAGATTTTTCCCTTGCTGACTGGTGGACAGTTGAAACCTTATCAAGTTAAGGGTGTCAAATGGCTAATCTCACTATGGCAAAATGGTCTTAATGGTATCCTGGCTGACCAAATGGGGCTTGGCAAGACAATCCAAACTATTGGTTTTTTTGCACACCTAAAAGGGAAAGTTAGCTTGGCAAAACAATCCAAACTATTACCATGACTCAAACTCCTCATAAGATGATTTATATCAAGCAAGATGAAGTTCAACAATGACCACAGTTCTGCTATATTGTTTTGCAGAGGTGTACCTGTCAACAAAATTTTGGTTGCAGGGTCACAGATTGAAAAATTCTAAATGCAAATTATTGAGAGAATTAAAATGGATGCATGTTGAGAACAAAAGTTTGGATTGTCTTACCAAGCTAACTTTCCCTTTTTAGGTGTGCAAAAAAACCAATAGTTTGGATTGTCTTGCCAAGCCCCATTTGGTCAGCCAGGATACCATTAAGACCATTTTGCCATAGTGAGATTAGCCATTTGACACCCTTAACTTGATAAGGTTTCAACTGTCCACCAGTCAGCAAAGGACAAATCTCATTCATGCATTCGATTATTTTTATTTTGAATCTCCACAATCTCAATTTCCATATGTTCTTCATCTTTTTGTTTATTAATTACGAACAAAATTACAACATGTATTTGATTTCTTATAAAAGTTACAACTTGTTTGTTAATTTTCTTTGTTTGTTTTCTTGGATGAATGTCCGACTTAGAAGCCACCAAACAGTTTGTGCAACGCGTTCGGGCTACGAAGGATGTTGTTACTCATAAGAGACGCACTAGTTCGCGTTTAAATAAAATCCCCGAAGCCAAAAGACCTTATTACGGACTCGCTCCCACTCCCAAATACCAACGGCCTCCGACAAACAACAAAAACAAAAACAAGAATAAAAAGAAGATAACTAATACCGAAATATCGAATAATATTTCTTCTTTTTCTTCTCGTTTTTGTTTTTGTTGTTTTTCGGAGACTGTTGGTATTTGGGAGTGGGAGCGGGTCTGTAATAAGGTTTTTTGGCTTCGGGAATTTCATTTAAACGCGAACTAGTGCGTCTTTTATGAGTAACAACATCATTCTAGCCTGAATGTGTTGCGCAAACTGTTTGGTGGCTTCTAAGTCAGACATTCTTCGAAACAAACAAACAATGAAAATTAACAAACAAGTTGTAAGTTTTATAAGAAATCGAATACATGTTGTAATTCTGTTCGTAATTAATAAACAAAAATATAAAGAACCGGTACATTTCGAAAATGGAAATTGAGATTGTGGAGATTCAAAATAAAAGTAATCGAATGCTTGAATGAGAGCCAAAGGAAAGACTTTTAAAGAGTGTCGCCCTAAACTTTAATTTATTGGTGACTTATTTTCATTTGACTTTCCTTTTTACCTGATAATCACATTTATTCATTCATTACACCACTAAGTACTAACATCATTGTTAATAAGACGCAACAACATGAAATATCATAAATTAGACCGTATAACAGACCAAGAAAGATGGAGTATAAAACAACAACCAGTAACACAAAAAATCAAAACGAAATAACTAGCAAAAAACAGATTTCAAACAGGAAAATGTATGCATCTAAGTATAAAGAGCAAGAGATAACCTTGAGTAGCTGAATATTGTCAGCAGCAAATAAGATCACCCGTGCTTGAGTGATATCATGATCGGCACTCAAGACACACCGAACAAATAGATTGGCTCGCAGGTGTGATTTATACAGTGTGTCTCATTTCCAATTGTTACGTTTGGAACAATCGGAAACATGACACGCTATATCAATCACAGCTGCAAGCCCAATCTGTTTTTTCAAGTGTGTCTTGAGTGCCCACCATGATATTAGTCAAGCACAGTTTATCTCATTTACTGCTGACAATATTCAACCACTCAAGGTTATCTCTTGCTCTTTATAACACCCGATTCTTCAACATAAACTCATAATGGTAAAGATAATGTCAATAAGTTTTCGTTTTGGTGTTTATATATTAATTTTCTTCAACATAAAAAAAAGTGGCCCTTTAGTCTATTAGAAGCTTACCATCATACTCGTAGCAGCCCAAAAGTATTAATTTGCTATCATGGCTGCTGAAAACTTTAAAACTATTTGGATGTTTGAACTTGGAACCAACAATCCATTTTTGTATTACTCAACTAACTATTAGGCAACATGCTTAATTTTAATAGAGGTACATAAACAGGTTACCTTTTCACTGCCTTCAGTGCTCGAGCGCCCCATCTTGCTTTGACTCATGGAGGGCTATAATGAGTGTGCAACCCCATTTCCTGATGCATATTCTTTCGATGTGATACCGTTCTGCACTCTCTTTCCAAAAGAAGGGTTTTTCTGCTGTCAACCGAGAAAGTTATTAGTACACTAAAGGATAAGATGCTAATATCATTACTATCTAATGTAAGATGAAATAAAGATCAGAATGCACAAAACAAGGGTGAACCACACTTGAAAAGCTGGCTGAACAAGTTACTTGTATAATCATAACCCATAAGCATGTATAACAGTTATTCCGTGAACATATGAAAGAAATAGAACTACATAATCATAAGCCTACCTTGGATGCAGATGGACTATTTGTTGATGTCTTTGAACTCTCACTTCTAGATACCTCAAGACTTGAACAAATGCTGAAGTAAAACCTAGAAATCTTGAAAGAAGAAATCATTAATAAATGAAAACTAAATGAATTTTAAACTTAAAAAGGCTGTTTGGAACAAGAAAAATTAGAATAATTCACTAAAGTACGTTTATCTTACGCGTCAATGGCATCAGCCTATGACTTCCTTTGGAGGATTCACATCTGGTAATGTCTCTCTTTTTTTATTCACCCGAGATAAAGAGGAAGAACTACTTAAAGTCCTCGGGCTGTAAGAAACAGAGCAAAATTTTGAAATGAACTACAATAATTGCAAGTATTTTCACAAATTGCCAAATAGTTACATAATTTAAACTAAAGTTACCTATATTCTGCTCAAGCCAAATGGAGGAGACTCGATTAAACCGAATTTGTTTGTGAGAGAGACATCCAGTCTTGAGCGTCTCTTTGTGTCTTTTCTACTCAATCTGGAACTATCCTTATTTCGTCTCTCATCAAAGATCAGCTTCTACAATGAAAATAACGCGCATATAATCAGTATTGTTAGGCAAAAAAATATCCAAGTGCCTGATGTTCCAAGTTCAAACATCCAAATAGTTTTAAAGTTTTCAGCATCCATGATAGCAAATTAATACTTTTGGGCTGCTACAAGTTTGGTAAGCTTCTAATAGACTAAAGGGCCACTTTTTTTATGTTGAAGAAAATTAATATATAAACACCAAAACGAAAACTTATTGACATTATGTTTACCATTCTGAGTTTATGTTGAAAAATGGTAACAGACCCAGCAGTATGTTCTGACATTATCTTTACCATTCTGAGTAATCATATATGGCTTCTCCATCGGTTATAGCCAAAATGTGGTCAGTGAAATATCATGGATATTGTTAAAGCAGCTATTTACTCGCACAAGTTTCCTTCGGGCGCTTAAATATTCTACACACGAGCCAAGTAGTAAAACAGTTTTTGGGAAGTCTACCATTTTTGTTATCAGAGCAAATCTTAGGCCAATTTACACAAACTAGTTTATAATTACCTAATGATACCATGTTTTATACTTCTTAAGTTTTTCATAAGCAAACAAGATTGTCCAAACTGATCTCTTGCCATATACTTATATAACTTTATTATCTTGTTTGCACAATAAATACTTCCAATACTTTTAGTAAAATCGTAAATATCATTAGCAAATAAAATTGGCCGTGAGTGTATGAAAGTTTTTACCATCTAGGGGTTGATCTCTTTAATACAATATAAAACTATAACAGATTTGCAAAATTAACGACATGCAGAACTTAAATCGTTATGTGGTCACACAACCATTCCTAATAACCTGGTGTAAGTATCCCAACAATATACTTCATTATCACATGAGTTTTCATAAATTTATTTAATACAAATATATCAATCAATATTCAAAGAATTTCAACAAACTTTGAAGTAAGGTACAACCATTTGAGCGTCAAGTATTAAGGGAGTAACAAACGATAATATGAGTAGCAGTGGATGACTATGTGTTTTAGTATATTTAACAATCATCCCCAAGTAAACATATATCATTTGTTCTAGTGAAGAATTAAGAGCTTTTGCATCCTATATGTCTAGGAGAATCTTGGTGTAAAAATTAGAATGCAAATTACCTCACAAAACAAATGACTTGAAACCCGATATCACTGATGAAACTACAAATAAAACTCCCTTCTTCCTTCGTACCCTCTGCCTTAATTTACTCACGCCTCTCTCATGTTAGGTTTTTATTGATGTGAATGACAAGTTAAAGCGTTGTTATATTTAAGAGTCTTGGACCAAAAATCTCGTAAAATCCCTGACTATTTTGAGAATTCAGTAACCTATATCTCATTGACCACGTTTCTTTTAAATTTCAAAAGCATGTATCTATATCAACTTCATAATAATACAATAGCCACCCAAAAGAATTTATCTAGTTTATATTTAGCCCTAAAAGTTAAACAAGTCACAAATTTTTATTTATACAAAAATTTTCGGGTTTTACAACCTAAGTTAGACACGAAACACCAACTCGAGCGTATTGATTTCCGAATGGAACTCAACATAGAACACCCTCGTTCACCCGGTGGTTAGTGGCAGCTTTTTCTCTCAATAGCAAATTGCTTCAGCTTTTAGGGTTTCTATTGTTTGTGGCTCAAAATATTTATATGCAATGGTCACTAGATTATATTGGCAGGGATATAAAGTATAAAATAATTTCCATAATCCCCTCAAAGTAGTTATTGTTAATTAATTATTACCTAAATAATCATCCAATTATTACCTAATAAGGGAAGTTCTAAAAATCTCTATGTCAAAAAGATTTTCTTTTATCAATTCTTGATGGATATAGAAAGAGAATCACTTAAAATTTTAATGAGATTTAGTTCAAACATATAAAAGAAGTCGGATTGAAGAAATTTAAAATGGGACCGAGGTTTTTTGCCTTTTATGGTAGTCGATTCCGACCCAACGATTCCCGGCTATAAGCAGTTTAGATCGGTTCGTTCACATCAGGTTCCAAACACAAATACTTTCTACCAACACACAGATTTACTAAAACTCCTAATACTATCTACCGCAAAAGTATACATATCGCCATTGTTTACTAGATGACCTTGTACAACCCGAACATCCATAACTAAAACACTACAATGGTAAGCAGTAGTTTTTTTTTTTTTTTTTTTTTTTTTTTTTTAAAAAAAATGTGTTTGATAACGTAGCTGTAACAGTAATTATAAAGTGTAAAATTACGAAAAGGGTTATATACACATTAAAATAAAATAAAAGCTTGGAGCAGTCTGGAATACTTATTCAAGAAGCATTTAGATTTGAACGGTAACACAATATTCAAACAAGTTTTTTAAAGAATGTGTTGCCAAACAAGTTTTTCATCTAAAATGCTTACCGCTTATCGCTCTTAAATGCTTCCAAATGCTTGTTGCCGGACATGACCTAAACCATTAAGAGTCATCACGAAAAATTGCCAGAAAAATAAATGTTAAAAATCGTAAAAAAATTATATTAGTCACCATTTTGCGCAAGGTTTTGAAAACCAAGATCAAACCTGTTAAGTCAACCGTCCGGTTCAACTGCGGTTAGACCGGTTTTGAAAAATGATCAACATAAGTCAAAACATATACAAACAAACAGACAGCATTTCACGGGTCTCATCTTTTGCTTTTAGTCTTTCTTTCACACAACCCAACACAAACTAGTTTACGACTTCAACCTTTCTTGTTCATTAATCACACCCCAACCAAAAATATACATACGATTACACTCATGGTTCACCCGCATAATGAACAAGTCGGAATGAAGAAATTTAAAATGGGAACGAGGTTTTCTTGCTTTTTCCGGTGGTTGATTCCGACCCAACAGTCCCCGGTTATGAGCGGTTCGGATCGGTTCGTTCACATCCGGTTCCAAACACATACTTTATATCAACACAGATTTACAAAAGCTCCAAATACTATCTAGTAACAAAAGTATACATATCGCCATGTTTACTAGACGACCTTGTACATCCATAACTAAAACACCATAATGGTTTTAACTTGTTAAAAAATGACTACCTAGAAAATTAAACCAGAATCAAGGATATTGAGATGTGATTATCCTTTAACCAATTTAAAGATGATAAAAATAGCATTAATTATAAATATGCAAAAGAAATTAAAAATGATGCTCATGATAAAGATAGGCACAAATGCAAAACTGAATCTCACAATATAGCATTGAAGAGCCTTTTAAGAGCGACAAAAGTATGGCATGAAGAAAGGTACTTAATCTTACAATAAACAAAAACTAGAGGCAGAAAACATGAAAACCATGCCTTGACATTGTCTCATAAAACACTACTATCTCTCAAGTATTTGTGGCCCTGGTGTAGATTTGCTGACTTGAATGAGCAGATACCATCCTGATTGCACCTCTTGCCATCAAATCCTTAATTGCCTTTCGTGCCAAAGATCCATTGATCTGAATAAAAAATGGAAACAATGTGAGATGCTGTTCTAGTATGTTTATAAGCAAGCCAATCTTTTGAGTATGTTTTATATACAATGTGGTGATTAAAATACGAAAACAATGAGAGTTTCGCTCAATTCCAAGTAAAAGGCTGGGACACAGTAAGTAGCTTTTTTGAATTACAAAACATGACAGCATAAAGATTTTGAACATAAACTTAAAATATTACCCTTAATCTGTCAGATAAGATGGAGGGAGTGATGAGCTTAAACTTTGGAGCTTCAGAAAGAAGCTTGTCATAAGTCGCCTTATCGAACAAAACCATGTTGTTCACCTTCTCCTTTTGCTTTCCCTTGCTCCACTTCTGTAAAACCCAATTCACAAACAATCTTAAACACCACTTGCTATTAAAAAACATAAAAGTTTAACTATGCAAAAATGCCCAATCTTGTCATTCACACTTGTTTTCAGGGGGAGTAATAAAGCACTCTAGTTAATATATTCTGTCCAAAATCATTAGTTTAGTCCTAGTTTAACCATCAACAGACTTCTATTTACATATCATATTTCCGCCATTTCTAATAAGCTCATAATTGTATAATTTTCTTTACCAGCTCACTAATTCCTGATAAACCCTCTTACAATAACTCATTGGATATCACAAAACAATTTTTAACCATAAAGTTTAGAAAGCAAAAGTTAATAACCAATAAACTAACATATAATAATTTACTTATCAAGCAAACCAAATGAACAATGAGCATTAAACATTTATAACTTTAGATCCAATATGAGAGCATAAATTTTATAATTAAGTTATACTAATTAAACTAAACTTTATAACACACAGTAACTATACAACAACAAATAAAAATAAAATAAAATAAATAAAAAATGAATAAAGAGATTTGACCTTCTTCTTTTGCTTTCCACCACCAGACTTGGCTGGTTTAGATGACGGAGGGGGGGCCTTTTCCTTCTTTGGTGCCTATAAAAACAACCACAAATTCAAACTATTAAAGAACTGTAATAACAAACTCATTTTCAGAATCATTCATTTATATAGTTTTTAATATGATCATTTATATAGTTTGAATATGATAAATGTTTTTACCATTAAATCTGATGATGTGTTTCGGCTAGTGTCTCAAAGCTGTGAAGAAAAGGGGGCTGCGCACATAAAATGTTCTTGTGTTTACAAGTTTTTATATATAGCTAGGGTTTGCATGCTAGTGGGCTGAAATATTGTATGTATTGGGCCGGGTTCTATTTTTAACCGTAAAACTGTAAAAACAAACACAAATTTTAGTTATCTTTTTCAATTTCAATATAGCTTTTGAGAGAAAACACTTTACTTTCAAAATCAATAAAATAATACTACTTTTTATTCTATTTCCTTTTCTTTTCCTCTTTAAGTATTATTCGAGAACACAACATTTTTTGTTTCATTTCATTTTCTTACTTAACTCTAACACGAGAACACAACGTGTTCATGACAGCGATTGTCATCATTGAAAACTAAAATGTGATTGTCATGCTGACGTGGCGTCGATGACAATAGAAATCAAGGACACCATACATAGTGCTCTAGTTATGATATAACTAATTTACATACCATAACAAATTACATTTTTAAGTTAATTACAAATCAGATAGAAAAATAAACATATTTTTCTGTCTTTTATTCACAGTTTCTATTTTGTAGGCTTACACTTATACTTTTTGAGCCTTTGTTTCTTTAAGTAGCTTGTAGGTAAACATAAGTTACAATGCTGGAAAGTCACACCATAAATGATATTTTATTGCTACACAATATTATTTTAGTGTCATAATTAAAATAAATGATAGAGTCACTTGCAAAATTCACACAAAAAATTCACACGCTCATGTATCAGCGGGTAAGTGGTTTAATGAGAGTGAGGTGAGAGAAAATGTCAGAAAATGCACCAATCACTCGCTGACACGTCAGCGAGTAGATTTTTTGCGTGGATTTTCTGAGTTGGTCTAGCATTGCTCGATAATTAAAGTTTAAGGAGCTAGTATATGTCAAAGGAAGTCGATTTTAGCATGTTCAGAATCGTGGTACTTTTTCTTTAATTAACGGTGCTCACTTGGAGGTTAAATGTTGGTGCAACAGTTCAGAAAATGCTACCAAGAAGTCGATTTTTCGGTTTTATATTATGTTATTTTTGGAAAGGCAATGTTTACTATTCATGCATTGCAACATAGCCTCGTCCAAGATAGATCATGTGCCATAATCTTATAGCTTTAAGCTCTTTTTAACACTTGTACAAAGGGGTGTTTTGTGTATCAAGTATCTTGTTATTATCCGGTATTGAACAAGATCATGATACCTCAAGGTGTATTTCGATTTGTTGACATACGCCCAATATGGTTTCTCAAGCATATTAGTGGGCTTTTTAGCTTCTTATAAACAATTTGTAGCAATTGATTTAGGTGTCTCACAGTTGTGTTTGCTAAGTTATTGTTATCAATCATCAATTTAAGGATAATTGGTTTCATCCTTTCATCGAATATATCCATATTTTTTCTTTATTTTTTTTGCAAAATAAGATAAAAACATCAGTGCACAAGAGCAATAGTACCAATCACTTCATACCATAAAAGCAATGCCCTCAATTCTCAAGTGTTTATAGATCCTGATACATACACCATTTGTAAAAATAAAGCTCTGATAGAGGTCAGCACACATGTATTTGTATCGTTTTAAGAACAAATTATGAAATGATAAGAGAAATGCAAAGTTCTGATTCATAATTTAACATAAATACATGATAAGCTAAACTTGTGACACAATACAAAAACCTTGTGGTTAGAAACGAGATACTTGTTCAAGTTTACGTGATTGAAAAAACTTGCTGCGACCTTTTCCACTTGATTCAATATCTTCACTTCTCCTCTTCATCCCACTAAAACCCATATTAGTCAGCTTTCCTTGCCGCTTGCCCTTAGTAGATGATTCACCATCTTCTTTGTCCGCTTCCCTGTAAAAACAAACATGCAGCAATCAAATTAAGCTATATGGGAATTGCATAAGAAAAGAAACCGTTCTTTATCAAATAAGGTTAACCCGTCTTTGGTAACACTTGCACTTTACTTATTACAGTTTTTACAATGTTAGTGATCTAAGACTTAAGTTTTGATTAACAGCAAAATCATAAGACATTTTGTAAAAGTAATATTCTTTGAAAATATGTTTCTATTGTAAAACATGAGGAACAACAAAACCAAGTTTCGAAAAGAAGGCTTTAGAAATGAATTTAGAATAAAGTCTCACCATAACACTTCAACACCGCCTTTGAAGTAGGAATTACATGTGCCCCAACTGAAGCGAACCAATGATGGGAAACCAAATACCGAATGTTTATGATGCTCTAACCAAGCTATAGTGTTGGGATCTGCATAGATATTCAATGTAATTAGCCACTCTACAAGTGGATTAATATGTTTATGAAAACATATGAACAAAAGAAAGGTATTGTCACAGTAAAGGAGCTAAACTATTCTAACCTCCAGGATATCCAGATCCAAAGTTGCTATGCATGTTTTCAGCAGTTTCATCAAAATTCCAGTTTCGCAATGCTCGGTCCCTTGTGACCTACATTATCAAGTGACAATAACAATGAGAAGGGCAATATGAGATGGTGGGCAAGTCAGGCGGTTTGGTGGCAGGTCAAAACGAGTAAATTTGGTGTGATCGGCAAAGGCCATGTTGGCCGCAAGGTTGAACCAAACAAAAACTGTAAAGCTTTTCTTGTATTTCTAATAATAGTCGGTGTGTTAACATGAATGTGAAAACTATACAAAATAATGTACATTTTGAGTCAAGCAATTTAGATGACTGTATGCGTTAAAACAACATTTTTAGCATTTTTTGACCGTATTTTACAACTTAGGGACAATACATAAACCCAAGTGAGCCCGTTCTTAAGTAAACAGTTAAAAAATTGCCACCTCTAGTTTGTAGTTTAAGTCACTTCATAGACACCGTATGCGAGTTTCTTAACTGTTTTACAGATAAGAGAGGAAAAGGATGACATAAGATGATGGGTCAATCTAAAATTCACCTTAGCGACTATACTTGCTCCACTGACAACTGGATAGAGACTGTCAGCTTTCTTTGCAACCGTAAACTTAATAGATGGGAATCTCTCAGAGAGCTTAATTCTGTACTTTTCAGGATCTCCTACTGTATCAACATAAACCTGTAATAGCAACGTTTGACTTCACATATTAGTATACATCTATGAGTAAGGGTCAAATACTTCTTAAAAATAGAGAGCTGATGCAATTCTGGACCACCTTAATGATGTTTTGTAACGAATGATGATGGGCAGATAGGTTTTTCCTTGAAAAGAAACTAATATGTTACCTCAGTCAAAAGATATCCCAGGTCCAGCACCTTCTTGACAAGGCCCATGGCAGATTCGTGTGAGATTTCATTGAGGTTGATTTTACTTCTGTTGAGAGGAGCAAAATAGATCAGTTGGAAATGTTATTTAATTGCTACAAGCCTGCAAGTTTATTTATTGAAGAAAGTTAGACGTGTACTAACTTTTGCAACATTTTAGACGAGAGCTCTCTAGGATCAATGACATCAGCAGCCCAACCAATTTTTTCATCAATCTTTAAACTTTCAAACAATTCTTCTCTTTTCTCTTCTTTCAAAGTCTTGGAATCTGCATAATACAGACAAGAGGCTCTTTTGAAGGGACATCTAAACACAAAACATAGAAAAATCTGACATGGCTGAGTGGCTGACAACTGAGTTTAGCAATATAGATAAAAACGTCACTACCTTTTCACATTTTCTCAATTACATACACGTAACTAAAGCTTTCTATCAATCACATACTCATGCTCTTGTCTTCATATCAATGACGCCATGTTCTCTCAATTTTAAAAAACACTACCTAACATAAACTATGGTAACGCAGC
The DNA here is from genome assembly GCA_030686995.1 of Artemisia argyi. Lineage (NCBI taxonomy): Eukaryota > Viridiplantae > Streptophyta > Magnoliopsida > Asterales > Asteraceae > Artemisia > Artemisia argyi. The sequence goes on along the minus strand of CM060709.1, from coordinate 266,249,015 downwards.
ACTGACAGAACAAACACATATAAAATCATAAATAAGGGTATGAAAGGCCGAACTCCTTTGAGGCATGTTTCACGCTGCGCTATGCCTATAAACTTGATACTCCATTATAAAGATCTAATAGCTCCAAATATATATGATCCACTAATGTATATCATAATTGATCTTTACCATGTTTTATACACTTAAAAATTATGAAACATTATTAAACAATATCATCAAGTGAAGATGTAAGTAACATAGAACCTGAATAAAAGTTTAATTACATTTCACGCGATTAACTCATATAGGAAATAGGTCCCTAAGTCTAATCATTTCAACCACACAACATATATGAGTTTAATATACACTTGAAATAACACATCAAATGATCATAACAATGTGATTGGGTTAATAATCTACAATAGATATAGAAAGTTAATGAACCTGCAAATTCTAAGGTTGAGAGAGTTTTTTTGTAAGAAAGGGGACAATACAAGCATCCATAAACCATCGGACCTGAAACCAAAATCATTACAAATAAATTAGAATTAGCAGTCAAAACAAATGAGAGAGCACATAAAGTGTTTGATAAAATGACTGAGAAGAAGAAAACCTAAAACAGGACCGCGACCGGCTTCATCGATGCCCATGATGCAAGGCTTTGAACTCCATGTATGAATCTCGCCTTCTGATCCCATTTCAATGGTTTCCAATTCTTCTAAGTGAAAACCAAGTTGCTAGATGTCTTTGTTTTGTTAGTTTAGCGGCTGTTATGTTTTCTTGTTTCACTTCCCGCCATAAACAAGTCAAAGGTGTGGTTTCGCGCGTTTAAAAAGGACCACCCTAATGGGTTTAAAGTCCAATTTTGAATTATTTTATGTTTAACAATTACTCCTCTAGTATATTTATATAGTACCTATAAAGCAAAAATGGTCAAAGTGGAAAAGTGGAAAAGTGAAAAGTCAAGGAATGTGAAATGTTGAAAAAACTTATTAAAGAAAATTATGAAATGTAATTAATACTCATATTAAAACACCCCATTACTTAAAAGTACAATGATTTATACACATTGTACAACCAATTAAAACAATTAATACAAATCACAAACCGGGTTGAACCGGGACGCTTCAAACCCGACGGGTTGAACCGGTTTAATTTGACCCGTTTTTGACCTAACCTAGCAAGTTGACCCGGTTTAAATCGACCAAATTTTCGACCGGAACGGTTCAACCGGTTGACCCACCCGGGTCGAACCGGGTTTCAAAACATTATGTTTAATTCCCAAATCTTCAAACTTTTATTATTTTTCATTTATAACCAATTAAAACAATTAATACAAATCACAAACCGGGTTGACCCGGGACGCTTCAAACCCGCCGGGTTGAACCGGTTTAATTTGACTCATTTTCGACCCAACCTAGCAAGTTGACCCGGTTTAAATCGACCAATTTTTCGACCGGAACGGTTCAACCGGTTGAACCACCCGGGTGGAACCGGGTTTCAAAACATTATGTTTAATTCCCAAATCTTCAAACTTTTATTATTTTTCATTTATAACATATAAATTTTTTTTATCAATAAACTATCTGTCGCTATAAAATCCCGTTGCTATGCACGGGTACTCGTCTAGTACTTATTAGAACATATTTACGAAAATGAAAGTGTTCCTGTTTTGTTATAAAAAAATACTTGTCAAGTGAACCTCTTATTTATTAGAGGATTAGGCCCAAGCCTGGTATGTGGGTCCATTAGGGTTTCATTATGTATTGTATATATATCGTATCAATAAAACATATCACCTCACGGGTTTACAATATTCTAACATGGTATTGGAGCGGGTCTGATCCTCAGACCTAGGTGCTATGTTGAGCCGCCACCCCAAGGCCACCCCGTCAAAAAAAAAAAAAAAAAAAACTAACCTCGAACCATAAAGTCCCGTAATCCACCCATAGAGTGCAGATCAATCAACTGTAGAAGAAAAGAAGAAGAAAAACCGTATTTAGTTTGAGTTATCCACGGCCAAGAAAATAAATGCTTCTTGGACACTTTGTTTTGATTGGAAGAGTTGGTGTCGTATCTCAATATCAATGGCAAGTTTGTTGCCTTTTTGTTCTTGGTTAGCTGAAAAAAAATATATATAGTATTTTTGTTAGTTGTTTATTGGTCGATTTTGTACGACTTTGTTACCAGTCTACTAAAGTTGACCGTTGGTACCAGTCCCTTAAGTCGACCGTTGGTACGGTGTTGTTACCAGTCGACTTAGCCGACCGTTGGTACCAGTCGACTAAAGTCGACCGTTGATAGGTTTTGTACGAGTCGACTAAAGTTGTGTTTTTACTACGTTAATGTTTTGTTTTTCTTTTCTTTTCCTGTTTACTACTCCAGTCCGAGCTTTCGCGATTTCGCCGCTCGGATTGCGGGGAGTATTAGAGGATTAGGCCCAAGCCCGGTATGTGGGGTTGGGTCTTATGTATTGTCTATATATATCGTATCAATAAAACATATCACCTCACGGGGTTTACAATATTCTAACATTATTGTGTCATTTCACTATGTTTGTAGTAAACACTTGTTAAATAATAATGTAAGCAAAACTGTTGTGATGAGACAATTCTCCTTCATCTACAATATGGTTTTTGTTATATTGTTATGGTTGATGGTAATCAACTCACCTTCGTAAAAGAACAATGATCGAGAGCCTTAAAACTTGTGACTAATTTTATGACTGACATGTGTGGACTTCACTCATTGGATTTTGAATTAGCAGGTCATGTTGTTACGACCAATGACATGCAACTTTAATCATAAAATTAGGTCTCTTAATCAATACTCTTCGTAAAATAGGTTGAAGTTATTTTGATTATAAAGCTGATTATGTGTCCCCTCTTGTGTGCGAGTCTCTGGATTATCAATAGTGTCGAGTTCGGCTTCATTCTGATAACCAGAGTGTTGAGAGGAGCGTGCATTCTGATAACCCGTTTATTACAATGAAGTTTGTTGTAGTCGGCTAAAGGAGGCGAACCACGTTAATCATTGTGATATTTGTTTTTTGTTCTATATTATACTGTTTGTTGTATCTTCGTGTGATCCCTTTTGTGAGTGATTCCATCAATTACATTTTAATTTCTTGTGTCATCGACCAAAATACATTGGGTCTAAATTCCATATCTACGCAACCAAAACATCAAAATTACAACAAAGAACTCACACACATTTCACTATGTTTGAACTCACAGCATTCGATTAATAAGATACACTTGATACTAAAACAAACTTGTCTTTAGATAACCGATGATAGAACATCCACAGAAATCTCAAGAAATCATCAACATGAGCCAAGTTGTAGTCGACTTTACCGATTCTCATTTTATTAATTGACAAAAAGTTACCCACATAACTGAAAAAGAAAAGTAGCATGAAGCCGGGATCAATCAAATCCAGTAATATACAACTTTTTGGTGCATGGCCTACAAATCAATACATGAAAGGCAGGATTTTCATCCTTTGTAAATCCTTTTTACATCATCCCCTTCTATAATTCTTGCTGTTAATATGGAATTAGATTGGGTTGTTGCACACAACACCCTGACAAAAGTATACGTACAATATAACCACCACCAAGACACACTTTATCAGATAGCTGCTAACAACCTAAGACACACTTTATCCTACTCTTTTTTTCTGGCATCTGTTGAACCATTCATTACAGGACTCATCAGCTCTCATGATTTGGCCTTTAACAACAAACCCATGGTCGGTCGACCCTCGATGCGTTTTCCTTGGTTATCTCTGTATAAAAACAAAAGCACACATTTACATTTTGCTCGACTAAAGAATAGTTAGCCTCTCATCAAGATATCACTGGTCCCATTTCGGCATTTCTCTTAAAACAAAAGTGGGGCCCATCAAAACTGGAGACAGAAGCTCTTTAATATTTTTCTCAATTATATAAACTCCTATCAAGTAAATATGACCCACAATGAAGATTGAAAGAAATAGTTAAAAAAGAAGTGAACTTACTCGACCAAGAAGCGGTAGATGGAGCCAGCTCGATCTTTGTTAGTACACCTGGTGATTAAGTCAAGATAAAGCATAGCTTCCTGAGGTTGAAGGCCTTCCATGAAGAACTTAAGGAGGTGAGAGTGTGTGCTCGGCATCACATCTAAAGATTGCTCTAATAGTCTTTCTTGTTGTCCTTGAGTCAACTCTGCTGCTTCCATCAATGGTAAAATCCCTCTTTCTTCCTCATCAAAGTGCTCTTTGCAGTTTTCCTGAAGATGCAAATTTTATATCTTAAGGCGGTAATGGAAACAGACAACGCTGCTACATTTTGCATATATCTAGAGGAGGTGATACCATCCAATTTAGCTATAAACAGGTCAATTTGTTGTTATTTTGAGTCAGTAGATGGGGCAAACAAGTCGAAATTCTTCTAAATTGTATTAGAATGCATAAAGACTATTGCTTTCGTAAAACACATTAATTTTGTATAAACTAATAAGAAGGGATAAAAGAAGTATTCGTCAATCATTAAACCTGACCTAGCCTGTTTTAACCCAACCCATTGTGACCTTTTACCCAACGAACCGACCCACTCATTTTGCCATCTCTAACTCCAACCCTTGGGTTTTGGAATAGAGCCACTTTTAAAACAAAAAAGATCCAATCTGATATATGGCATCAACGATTCATGTGACGGAATTTCTACCATTACACAATGGACATGACTCTTACAAGTGGGGTAACATCTAATTTTCCACAAGTATGTTCCCAAATTTCACCCTGCTTGTACTTGGAACAATACATGAACATGAAGAACTTGATTAGACATATAGATCTATGGACGTATATATACCCCCTTATGTTGAACCAATCAGTACTCATATCAATTTTGAAGTGGATATTAGTTTGCCAAACTTAAAAGCCATAAATAAATTTTGGAGGTAGTATCATATCAGTTTTCAACATTGGATAAAGAAGGTACCAGTAGTGATTTAATGCGAGTTGATAGGCTATAGAGAGCGTCTGAGCATGAAGAGCTCCCAGTATCAAGAACGATGATGGTTTTGATGTCTTCTTTGATGCCATTCATGAGGGGTAAGTCTCTAGCATGCTCCTCAGTTACAGTTTTAGATAACCCTGCATCAACAGAAAGCCACCAGAACCATGGTAAGGTGCTTGTATGACAGAGCTACCAGACATATTTACTGCCGCCAACAAAATAAAAATTAACTATTGGAAAGGGAGGTTTTTCAGTGCTTACTTTATAACAGTGGTTTATCCTCGATAACAACTACATATAAAGAGGCTACTCCTTAGTCCAAAACTGAAGACATCGGTCTCTTTGTTAGGTTGCACCAACTTTTTAATCTTACTTTTTAAAGGCAAGAAACTCACACACCCAAGAATAATGTATAACATTCACACACAACCACAACAATCTAACTTTCGTACCTAACGAGACTTGAACTCGGCATAAGAATTTCACGGATACTGATATGCTACACTCCTTCGGTAGGTTGCACCAATTATATATCCATATCTTTTCCTATTGGGTAAGGTTTTGATACAACTATACGTCTATACCTATATATCTGTTAGTAATCATTATAAAATAATGTGTCACTGATTTTATCTGCAATATGCAACTAATTTGTCAGTGACGCATTTTAGATATTTACTACATAGTCAATTACTATTTTTATTTTTATTTTTTGCAATGAAGGGACTAACATATTAGACAATCCTTTTGGGTGGGATGTCATATTATTCTTTCAGGTGAAAAGGGTTTAACAGTTGATTAAAGAGAAGGCAACTATTGAGTGGATTGTATGGTCACTATGGTAACAGTTAAGTAAAGTGTAAGAGGAGCTAAGTAGCTTTTACATAAAAATCGCATGCTTCATTATGAAACTCATGACTAATAAAGATAAGGTTAAACAATCAAAAGAATGTTCCTTCAAAACTTATCAACTATGATTGAAGAAAAGGTCCACATCCAACTGTTGAGTGTGAAATTGTCACTTTCTAATTTCAAAAAAACATAAAGATATTTGTACTTGATAAATCACTTTCATTAGTGAAAAAGGTGAATTATTGAGCTTTCGTTAATTACTACGATTTAACAGTGCAACTATGTGACAAATCTTCATATTGAGCTTACACAACTTAAAAACACCAAGAAAAAATTACTGACCACTTTCCCCTATGGTAAATGCTAAACCACCTACCTGTTATATCAGTTAAGATAACATCATAACAACATAAGCTCATTGCCTACCATAAGCATAAGCTGGTCGAATAATGACTCTTTCTTACAATAATAACCTCAGCTGGTCGAATAAAGACTAATTCTTACAAGAATAACTGCAAGTTGGATTAATCACAACCCAATTAACAGTTGGCAGGACGTAAATCTATCTCAAATTCCCATAGTAATTATACCCCTCTTCGTTAACACTAACTTATGAACATAACTCAGTAACTCACCTTTGACTTCCAAAGTCAAACCCGTCACTCGCCAATCCGCAAATCCATACACATTTCCTAATCCAACCTTAAAATCAACACATCTAAAACAACAACTTCATATTACTTGGGGACGGCGAGTCTTTTAATGAGATGTACCTGACCTAACCTAACCAAGATTATCCCCATAACTACCCCCATTCACACAAATCACACATTCTAAAAACAGAAACTTTGACCAACAAAAAAAAGTCAAAATTGGCAAATAGTCAAATACCTCTATCCTCCCTTTCCAAAACAGGAAAGACAAGCCTCTCCTCCATCTGAGCATGTTCAAGCAACAGCTCCAGCAGCATCGAGTAGCTTTTCGCGTACTTTTTAACCTCCATCCGCCCACTCCCCATAACCGGATCCCCTCTGGACTTCCCTCCACGTGTCGCCAGATCCTCACTCCACGTCACCATCCTCTCCAGATGCCACGTCAGGCTCTTGTGGTGCAACACAGTAGCTGTCACCACCAACGGCATCTTCTCACAGTCCCAGTTGGACAGCAGCAAGGGCTTGGGAAACTTGCTGTCCAAGTAACGAAGGATGGTGACTGATGACCCTGAGATGACGTCAGCATTGTATTGGATGACGGGTGTTTCGAACCCGAAATCGGGTGTTTCGGATGGGATGAACATTAGGGTTACTGGTTTGTATAGGATGGCGAAATGTATGTAGGATGTGGCTGGTGATGACGGTGATCCGTAGAGGCGGACCACCGGTAGTGTCGCCGGAGGCGGCGCCGGAGGTGGGTTGAGGACGTCGGAGATGTCTACTTTCCGGTAAGGCGGTGGTTCTGATTTATTGGAGTTGTTTTTTGGGGGGTTGAAATTGTCAGGGTTAGTTTTTTTGAGGGTTTTGGAGCAATTACCCATTTAAGAAAAGGACTAAAATGCAATTAAGGGATTAATTGTTGTTGTTATTGTTGTGGTTGAAGCATGTTTTGAGGGGTAAGATTCGAAGCTTAGATCGGAAGATATATATAATTTTTTTTATAAAAGTAAAAAAAGGTGGATAATGAGTTAGATTGGATTCGGTTGAAGAGGGTCACATGGAAGGTAAGAAAAACAATGTGTGTGTGTGAGAGTGTGGAGAGAAATAAGGAAGGAACAAAGAGGAGGGGGGTTTTAATGAGGTGAGTGGGGCTTTATATGGAAGTTGATGATAGTATAAAGTTGTGGCTTCTGACATGTCACTGCTTTGTACATCTCCAAATACTGTTTTCTTTCTTTGAGATCACAATAATTAATTAATTACTAGCATGTTCAATTGTTCATACACCAATACACATGCCGTCTCATCCATGAATATTATAACATGCATGATCCAGTCGAGATTCAAGTACTACGACTAGTATTTTATGACAAGTGTTATTCTTTTTTCGTTATTTTAATCATGTGACGAATTATTTGAGGTCGTATGCCCGTAAATGAGTCATTTTCAGCGTGGTTCATATTAAGACCGTGTAAGGCGAGACGCCGAGACACTATGGTGCCACCCTTTACACGTGAACATCATGATGGGAGTATAGTTGGTGCATGAAGGAGCGGATTTGGGGTTGGTTAGGTAAAGCACACCACTAACGGAAAAGAGAGAAGAAAATGAGTAACAACCATAAGCCATTAACTAAAATAAGTTATTTAAAATTTTGTCATTACATTTATTTATAAATATTTTATATCTTTATCTTTTTTTTTTTTTCCCACATTCAAATTTTATTCCATCTTTTATACTGCTTAAAAAATGTCTCAGAATACTTCCAAAAAAGGAAAAAAAAATAAATAAATAAAATAAAATAAAATCCAAAACAATGTTAGACAACAAAATGTCCCAACTCAAGCTTCCAATTTGCAACTGGGTCACTCACCACCAGTTCATTTTTGAGTTCCAACCTTTGTTACGGAACACAATATCGCAACCCACCTTCGACCTCCACAAACAACAACAATCAATGTCAACCATAAATGTTCCAATCGTGAAAAGTGTTGGAGCTGAAGCATAAAATTAAAAAGAATTCTAATTTAGATTATTAGTTAAGTTTTAATTTTTAATTTTTGAATAAGAGTTTAGTTTGAGTTTTTAATTATTAATGTGTTTTTTTCTTTTTCTTTTTTTTGTTGATTAAGTGGCAACTATTACGGCTAAAAGATGAAGATAAAGTGATGTACTGAAAATCTGATGTGACATATGAGGTTGAAGTGATAACAAGGTGACTGTTACACTCAGCACTAGACGAATTTGGTTTTGTTAAAATTACTATATACACGTTTTTGTTATTTTAAATGGTACAACTCTAATTATAAATGCTACTTATGACTAGGGTTCTAAAACTAAAAGAGTTAAAGACGCTCCTATTTCCTTACGATTATTGGAGAAGTAGCCGTTATCAATGCATTTCATATGTACTAAAAGTCTAAAGTGTACCTAATATTTCTGTATTTTATGTATGTTGACACTTGACGTTGATATTTGAGGTTTAAACTTTAAATGTTTAATACATTTAATAATGATTGGAATTCAACGTTAAGGGGGAATAGTCATATACTATCTTAAATAATGTTTTGATTGTTTTAGAAGAAACGTAATAAACATAACTTCAATATAAAACACTGTTAAGCAAATCAACTATTATAGGAGGAACACTTATTTTGCACGTTAAAGTGTTTTTTTCACTGTTGTTGTATCACGAGTATTTGAAATGTCTAATAACCTTATCATCAGAAAAGGATAGTTCTATCTCAAACGGGTTTGATTGAATAGTATTACGATTGTAAAACATGAAACCATGCTAAAAACATAGTGAGTAGTGGTGAATGCATAAATTAAAATAAAAGAAAGATGATGTTGCGTTGATATAGAATCAAGTGAGGGTTAACTAAACGTGACGGTTACATCAGTCTTAAAAAGATACAAGGTTTTTGGAGCTTGGAGCGGTGTTGCTGATTAAATACCATTGTTCGTAGTTTCGTACTACTAAACACAAGTAGGTTTTGTTGGGTGGTCTTGGTCTACAAAGTTCATACATTACATCTCCCGTTATAGACAACTACTCCTTGTGGAAAAATGGTTTTATACTTGACAAAAGGTTTAGACTAATGAATTGTTTCTCAACAATTCCTACACTCTAATTAATTTGTTAACCAACTAAACACAAAAACCACAACGTATTATTGCTCAAATTTTCACCCAATAATGGAAGGTTTGATTTATGCAATTGAATGTGTTTGAAAGTTGGTAGGTCAACCTCTTAAAAGGCAAACCACTTTCTGCATCGATATACCACCTTTATTCCTCGCAAGCCCATGTATAATGAAAGATGATTTTCACATTTACTTGTTTGTTTCTCACACAATAATGTATAAGCTAGATATAAATATGGTACAATTGTCTAATGAAGTACTTGATGTGTTATGAACTTCTGATCAAAACAAAAAAATATACAAATCAATTCTCATATTTAATAGCGAACTCATTCCTCTTTTTACATCTCATTCATAAGTTATAATTATACTTCGTAATTCTTTTGATAAATTGTGTGCTATAGTTAATTATTACTTCGTGTTATTCTTTTCCTCACGAAGTTTCCAAGTTTTTTTATTTGTTTGTAGCTATTCCAATGACATTAGAAGATGCAAAATGATTTTCATGTCAAATGATAAGCTTAACCTAATGACATGATAAGATTACGACACATGTTGAAATAAAAGTAAAATTTAATTTAAATGAGGTGGGTTAATACATAACACATATTTTTTGGTAGCTATAAAGGCAGAAAAAGAAATCATAATACTTCGCATATCCATCGCTGTTGGAAAATACCTCGACAACAAACCCGAAGCTCGATCGCGGAACACTAGATCGCGAGTTGTATCGAGCACAAGTAGCAAACACGAGAGACTACAAAGAACCGACTAGAATATGCACACGATATACCCTCAACGAACCCTTTATTAATACCAATAAAGCTTTTACAATTGAGGAAGAAGAATAAATAACTAGCATCCCCCTCATCTCTATTTATAGAGATGAGGGGTAGAGACCTTAACTTGGCTTGCAAGCCAAGCAACTAGTTTCCTAATCTAAGTACAATCCTAAACTTTATTTAAACTAAATACAATTAATCTCCTTATTATTGTCTAAGTAACATATCACCCTCCTAAGTATTGCTACTAACACATAACAATTTCCACCTTAGGAGTAATACTTAGGCATTAACGATACTCAGCATCTTCAACCAATGCTGGAACCTCGAACCGGGGACCGCCTTGTAAACCAGGCCTTGTACTTTAGTAAATTCCCGAGTTTAGCTTTCTTAGACTCCTTCACTTTCTTCTTTTCAGTAGCATTACCCTCTGCACCCTCTTGACCAGGTACTCCGGTTACCATAATGTCCGTCCCCACCTTTATACCAAGGTGTACTTTTTCATGCTCCTTTACCAAGCAGCCCGTGTTTGTCTTTTCTTCAAGTTGCTTGTCCTCCAACTTTCTTTGAGCCACTGCAACATCATCGTTACTAACCTGAACAACCTCAGCTTCACGATTCCCTTGAGCTCCCTGCAGTTCTGTCACAACTCACCATTTCAGGTCATTTCCCAAACTTCGACATTTCACTATTCATCAAAACACTATTCATCGTTTTACTATTATCATTTTCGATGTCAATTTGATATTCTGATAAACATTTGATAATTTTACTATTCACTGAACACTATTCATTGCCAGAAAAGTCTTCACTATTCACTTGCATTACTCATTTCATCGTAAATTTAGTTTACGGGTATTCAAATTCGCGTAACCGTATTGGTTTAGGTGCGAATTCATTTCATTAGTACTAAGGACACTGCATACGGACTAGAGACAGTCTGCATATCATCATAACAGCATTTTCATGTTATACCACTCTTAGGATTTTCAAATTTATATATTTGATACATTTAACGTTTTACGTATAAGTATTTATAATAAACGTTAACACCCGGTTTATAAACACGACGAATATATCTAAAAATTCCCACAATGATCCCGACATATTTTTATATCTATTTTATCATCATAAAAGTTATAACATTCATTTACCCAGTATTTTGGAAATTTATTTTATTTATAACGTGAGTTTATAAATATTACGACGGTTTTCGTGAAAACTAAACAATAATCACCCGAACACTCAGTACTTGTACCCAACATATTTTTATCATTCTTATGACTTTATTTTGTCCTGGTTAACTTTGTTAACATTTATTTCTATCAAACCCGATACCCGATTTTAACTAATAACACAAATATACACTAAATCCTACACTAGAATCCTAATTAAATCAAAACTACCCCAACCCCCCCCCCCCCCCCCTCATCCACCTAGGCCGGCTCCCAAAAGTCCTCACCAAGGCAATTCTTACACTTTTCTTAACCTAGGACATTTATGTATACATATTATACTATATAACTTATCACATATATTTACAAAAAACCTCCTAAACATAAACATACATAATCTTAAGAATCAAAAAGCTCATCTTCATCCTTTCCATCATCAAACCCACGACCAAAACCATAAACCATGATCAAGTGAAGATTTTTGAAAAGTTAAAGCATAGAAGTTGTTCATTTTACCTTCCTAATCAAGAATCTTACAGCAAAAACACAAGTAACACAAGGTTTCTCACCATCTAATCACCCATTATTTCAAAGTGAGTTATCAAATTTATTTTCATGTTTTCATCTAATTAACACTTGTATCTTATGGTTTTCATGCTTAATTTCATGCACAAGCTAGCTATACCACTTTATTTTTGTAGACTTTTTGAACATACAAACCCTAGAATTTGTTTTAGGTACTCCCTTGTTAAATTAACTTGTTTAGTGATCATTAGGAACCCATAGCACCCTAAGAAGGTGTATGGTAGGATTAGTATAGCTTTGTAGAGTTTGCAAGAGATTTGGTTGAAGTAGAAACTAGTTTTGAACAAGAAAATGGATTTGTAACAAGTATATAAACCTACTGTCCTATTTTGGTAAATCCAGGAAAATCAGTAAACATAAAGGAAACTTTGGCAAAATTTTTAGAAAATACTTTCAAAAACGAATCCGTAGGCGAAAGAACGGATTAAAAAGAGTTTATAACGAAGAAGTTATGATTTTTGCAAGTTTATTGACGAAAAGTAATTTTTTGAAAAATACATGCTGTTGGACGTTTTTCGTCGGACAAAAAGAGACTTTAGACGTAACCCGGAGGAGCCAAGCTTTCCAAAATATATTACTACATACTAAGACGTAACCGTGGATATAAAGAACAAGTAAAACAGACTTATAACGACAAAGATATTCATGTTTCCATATCGGCAAAACTCATTCATTTTGACAGCTTTTAGAAATAATAACGCTAAAACTACGTAGTAACTCTAGATTTCTAGAAATAATACCAAGTACCCAAATTCATAACTAATGAAGTATTAGTGATTACAAGTATATTTTTATCACTACAAGGTGTTATTTCAAGGATTTCAAACCGAGGATTTCAACACTAACATTGATATATACGATATATATATATATATATATATATATATATATATATATATATATATATATATATATATATATATATATATATATATATATATATATTTCAACTAGTTTTATTTTTCTAATAGCCATATTTTCCTAAGTCTTGGAAAATATATATTTTTGATAACAACAAGTATTTTCCAAAGAGTAGAGTGGTATAGGAACATGTGCATGGACATTCATAACATCATCTGGTGATCTAAATTAGATCGTTCATCATTCATATTAGGTTGAGGCAGCTAACTGTTCATTTCACATCATCACAGTATCATCAGTTAAGGTGAGTTTTCATAGCCCCGTATACATTTTATGATTGTTTTCAAATCCCATGGGGGAGAATACATTGTACCATTTTAGTACGAGCCCAAGTATCAAAACCTATGTACATTGCTTAAGTAGCTTGTCTGCCATGTGATAAGTCCCCTAGTATCATCATGAACCGTTAATTTACCTATTAAGCGAGAGTGAGTGGATAGATCTATTGAGGGTGACGCCTCCATCCGTGGTAGTATTTACCAACAGTAAGCGGATGCATTTCATGTCTTTTACATTTGAATGTTTTGGCAGAACATTCAGGAGGGGCATAAATTTCATCAGTCTAGCTTCGGTGTCATGAGCTTAAGGTCTATTGTACTATTTTACGTGACATTTTGTCATGCACTTATACTTGTGGTGGTCGTACAACATTACATTTCATAAACCTATGATTATTCACCAACTTTATGTTGACCGGTTTCGCAATGTATTTTCAGGTAACTAAGGCATTATCATATTACATGCATGGAGTCACATTAGGGTGTGCCAGGGATGACGCACTACATTTTGGATTTTCATGCACTTGTATTTCATCGTTTGATCTTACCAGATTTATTTTCCTTAAACTTGTTCAGACTTTGGGACCTATGTTTTGTAACACTGGATGTTTTTAAATAAATCAAACGATGTATTTTCCAAACGACACTTTAGGTCGTTCAATATATCCTTGTTATGGTGCTATGACAGTTACACCCCCAGGCATTCCATTCCGCTGCAAGTCAGGTAAATTGGGGGTGTGACAAGTTCCACCTCGAACCAAACACGTCCATGGACTCCTGTTTTAACACCAGTACCAAGTTTTTTGAACCCAGCTTGTTTATGACCAAGTTGTTTGAGACCAACTTGGTTATGACCAAGTTGTTTGAACCCAACTTGTTTATGACCAAGTTGTTTGAATCCAACTTATTTAGAACCTCCATGCTTTTGTACACCAAAAGTCTTCACTTTTGCTTCCAAAGTATACACACAGTTTTCTTTCCTGATCCCAGTCATCATAACCCGACAACCTTTGATCACCTTGACTCTACCCATCTGCATCTTCACAGTATAACCTTCTTTTTCAAGAGTACCTGACATCTTCCTGTATAAAGCTTGAACCATCATGCAACTGTATCTTCACTTTCCCTGTCCCTCTGATAGTGCATGTTCTGTTATCACCTAACTGAACCAAACCACCATCAACATCCTTGAAGTCATACAAGAAATCCCTCCTAGGTGTCATATGATAAGACCCACCTGAATCCATTACCAATTCAGCCATCTCATCATTCCCGACTACCACCAAGGCTTCTCCAAAGTAGGCTTTACCCTCGTCATCTGAAGAATCAGAATCTTGATCATGCTTACCCTTCCTGACGAACTGATGAGTGTGTAAATACTCATCATTTTTACCTTTTCTGAGCTGCCAAAACATCTAAAAACACTCAATATTGAATCAAAAAAGTGAAAATATCCCAGGAAAGTGTTTTACATGTTTCAAACGCAAAATAATAAAAAACAGATGAAAAACGCACAAAGTTTGCAAAATTGGCAATTTCAGTCCCTCATCTTTCAAAAGTTGTCAAATCTAGTCCCTAGTTGTTCTAAAAACTTGAAAAAGTCACCAAAGGTCCTTTCAAATCAAAAAGTTACATAATTAGTCCTTTGGTGCAAAGTTTCACAAAATGTCAAGTTTAGTCCCTGAACTTTGAAAATTGTCAAAAATGGTCCCTCAGATATTAAAAACTTTGAGAAAAACAAATTTTGTCCTTGCACTAAACTTTTATGGCAGGATTGGTCCTTGGTGGAAAAGTTTGGTGAAATTACACAATTGGTCCCTGAAGTTTGAAAGTTTGGCAGTTTTAGTCCCTAGTGAAAATTAAATGGAAAAATCATTCAAGGGTCTCATACTATTCATAACTTGGCAAAACACACCCTTGTGAACACTTTTGAAGAGTGCCAAGTTTCACCCCTCAACTTTCGATAAATTACAAAATTAGTCCTTGTGATAACTTAAACCAAACCGGATCCCTTATTATTATTCATAAGCCAAAACCATAGTCCAGTCCACACCATACCTAGTCCATTCCTTCTTTAGGCCCAAAACACCACAAGCCCATACCACCCAAAATAATAACACAGGGGTCAAACTTTGACCTTGGTCAAACGGTCAAACAACCATCATCTTCCCTCTCCCAGACTCCCCCACACCCCCACAACCTGCCAAACTCCACCACCCCCCACTTGCATTAAATGCATCATCGCAAACCCACCACCCTCACCCAACTAGACAACCCACAATTAATGCTTCCCCCCCCCCCCCTACACGCTAAACAGTCCCAATTGCTCCCATTATTTTTGGCGCGAAAAAAATTTCAAAGGTTGAGATTGGCTTATAGTGATCCAACGGTTCAGATATTTGATGGGAAATGATCAGAGGCTTAAGAAAACCCTAATCATGGGCTATAAAAGGAAAGAGAAGCAAGAAGAAGAGGAAGTTCCATTTTTAGTTTAAAAGATAGTCGTATTAGCAGTAGCTTGTAATTTTCATCAATTTCTAAGCTTTTAAGCATTGTAGTAGCATAAGCAAGTGTAATTTGATCTTTTTAATCAATCAATTTGAAGTTTCCTTTGGTATCTCAGATTGTGCAAATTTCAAATTTATTTCAAAATTCTTAGTGTACTGTATTATTGTTATCATTAAGTTCAAATGGACTATTAGGTTCACTTAGGTTCCATTAAGCTTATTGAAGCTTTTAGAGACCCTAAAACTCAGTATTAATAGGAAAATCAAAAATATAAAAAAAGTCAACCATAGTCAACTGCCTTGTTTTGAGTTTGATTGCAGGTTTTGAGAAGCATTTGGGGACAAGCTTAGATATAGTTTATAACTTAATTTATAATTAGTAGGAGTCAGTAGAAATCCAAATAAGTCAAACTTTGTGTTTTCCTCAAAAAGTCAAAAGTTACTCATCAGATTTTTCCAAAACTTGTGGGAATTTTATTTAATTTTGTGTTTAGATTGAAGATTTGAAACTTGTTGTAGTTAAACTCTACCACCTCAACTTCATTTTCCTATTGCTGTTTGATTTTTAGGAATTTTATTGTGGACCCCACTTTAGGCCAAAGTCACTTGCAGGGGGACTGACCTCCCCTGCACCAGCATACCACCACCAACTTTGGTGGTGGCTGCAGCCCACCTCAGTGGACCCCAGTGGTTCATTCTTGGTTTTGACAACCCCCCTCCTACCAGGGTACAAGGTTTGACCCTTGGTTTGACCTAGGAACAAGTGGACCCCACCTGGAATCCACCCCAAAGTCTGTCCCATTTCTGTAATTGAGTTCAGTTTTCAAAAGTGCTTATTTGGTTCTCATCAGCTTATTTGTGTTCATTACTTGGTGTTTCTAGCTTATTCATGTTCCTTTAGCTTATTTGTACCTAGTTTTACCATTGTGGACCCCATTTGCAGTCATTTGTGCTCATTTTACTACTTGGTCAACAAAAGTCAAACTGCTTAAGTAAAGGGGGTACACACTGCTTAATTTTAAGCTTTGTAAAAAGTTGTTTCACAAAAGTATGTTATTTTAATCTTATATTTAGCTATCTAAAAGAAAAACTCCAAAAAAACAAACATAAAAATAGTGATAGCTTCTATTTAATAGAAACTATCTTTTTCATTTTTCATTTTATCTTATTTATAAACACTTTTCCATTTTTATAATTTTCTTAATTTTCTAGTACCTTTAAGTATTTAAATTAATTTTCTTAGATTTTTCCTAATTTGTTTACTATTTATTAGATTTAAAACTAGTTTAATTAATTAAATAGGTAATATTAGTTATTAATTAGTTTTCTTAAATTTTTAGTAGCAACAGTAGGTTTTTATAATTTTTCTAAGTTTTATAAATTAGTTAAGACTTTTAGAAAATATATTTTTAGTTTCTACTGTTCATTTTCCATTTTTCTTATTTTAATTATTTAAATTAGATTTAAAGTAATTAAAAGGTAATTAATTAGTGGATTAGCCTTAAACATAATTTTTAGAAGTTTTTATAATTTTTTAGGATTCCTGTGATGGTTAAATAATTTTATAAATTTCTCATAATTTTCTAAGTTAATTTAGTATTAATTGTAATTTAAATTAGTTTAATTAAGTTAAATAGTTTTTAATTGATAAAAAACTCATAAAAGGACAAAAATATTTATTTTTATTTTTTTTTTATACTTTCTTCAATTTCTTATTAAAGTTTAGAAATTGTTTTTGCAAATTTTTAGTTTAATTTGTAATCCTTGTAATTTTTAGTTAATTTAAGTTAGATTTAAATTAGATTTTAATTAGTTTAATTAATTAAATAATATTTAAATAGTAAAATAATCATTTTTATAATTTCATTTTCATTTTCAATTTTCTTTTAATTTTAAGTTTAAAAATTTTCAAAAGCACCCCCTGTAGTTTATAATTGTTCAAATCTCACTTTTCTGTCTGATTGCGTGAATCTTAATTGTGAATTTGTGCATATACCTATATATCTGATTTTTGTGAATGTTATATCTGTGTACAAATACCAAAATATCAGTAGCAAAATCAATTACATATCATCTGTGCTACTGTCCTCAGTGCCACTCATTCCTAAACGATTTCAAACAGCACCATTTCAATCTCGCTGGGACTTTAACGACCCGGGGACACACTATACTACCACCGGAGAATTGGAACGAGGCTGTCTTTGACTTATTGACCTTGGTCAATAATATCTGACTGCTTTCACCCCAATCAAAATTTGGCGCCGCTGCCGGAGAGGTTGTTGCGTGTTTTTAAAATCGTTTTAAGTTTAGTAGTTTTCAAAACCCTCCCTGTACAAATTTCACACAAATTTGTAAAAATATAAATCATATCAAAAAAGTTCATTAACACTTTTCCTAAAGTGTTAAAAACACCAAAAAAATCAAAAACAACAAAACAAACTGTGAAGTTAAATTACTTCGTTTTCTTTAAGATTACAACCTGAAACAGTTGGTTTAAGGTAAGTTCTGACATTAAATTACGAACTGAAGAGGAAACCTATTTACTTCCTCCCGCCAGCCTGCGAGTAATCTTAAAAGAACGATTTCGGTTAACGAATCAGTTACAAAAATATTTCCCAAGTTTTCTGCGCACACACCCATAAGCCTAAAGCAGTTTTTCAAATTAATAAATACATAAAATCTTACCACCGCAAATCAAGGCTGAACACCTACCAACTGGGGGTGTGGACATAATAAGTTCCTAAACTTAAGATTAAAACTTGCCTTTATATCCCTGTGAGTGGTGTACCTTTTTTAAAGAAGCCATTCACTTGTGATAATTGGTTTAAGTTCACTGTGGTTTTGCCTCAATCTTGTTTTGAAAAATTGTTTTTAGTGCACGCGCACTCGGTCACAAACAAAACGTAAACTTCAGAAAAACGTACCCGAGCTACGTTCTGATACACAAGAACCAAAGACCGAAATGGCCGCTGGGCCACCACCACCTTTACCACCCCCTGACCCTCCCAGGGATGTGCCAGCTCCCGATCTCCGAACGATGGAGGAGCTGTGCCAGCCTACCATGCAAGGGCGGGGTGGGCCTATTGCACCAATCACTATTGAGGCTACGGACTTTGGCCTCAAGCACCACATGATCCAACAAGTCCAGAATTCGTGTCAATTTCACGGATTACCGGGTGACGATGCTAACAAGCATCTTGACAAATATCTCACGGTCACCCAAAGCATGAAACAGCATGGTGTCACCGATGATATCCTCCAGCTGTACCTTTTTCCCTATTCTCTCACTCATCATGCCACTGCATGGTTTGACCGACTCCCAAAGAATTCTATTCGTACCTTTGATGAAATGGTAACCAAGTTTTTAGCAAAATATTTTCCACCTTCCATGGTTACCAAGTTACGAAATGATATCAGCAACTTCCGGCAATGTCCCGATGAGTCTCTTTTTGAGGCTTGGGAACGTTATAAGCTAGCTATCGATCGGTGCCCTAACCACAATATGTTGCAAGTTACCATCATAGATACCTTCTATAATGGTCTGATATTGAGGCACCGGGATATTCTCAATGTTGCTGCTGGTGGGACCTTTATGAAAAGGCGTCCCGAAGAGTGCTACGACTTGATTGAGAACATGACTGCCCACCATAACTTTTGGGATTCCTCTGCGGAGAGGGATGCGTCATGTAATTCAGTTACTCCTTCATCATCATCCCCTGAAATAATTGCTCTTACCAAAAAGATGAATGATATTTCTACGGCTGTGTTGAGAATGAACCAAACGATGCAAAATCAGGTTCAAAATCAACAAGTGAAAGCCGTGGCCCGAAGTTGTGAAACTTGTGGGGGCCCACATCTATATTCTGAGTGTCCAGCTACTACTGGCTTTCCTCAAGAGTACGTTTATGCTGCTCACGGTTCCTACAACACGGGGGGTAATTCTTACCAACCGCAAGGGGACCGTAATCTCTTAAGCTATCGTTCCAACAATTTTCTCGGACCTCCCGGTTTTAACCAAAATCAAAACCGTAACTCGAATCAGAATTTTAACCAAGGTCAAAACTCAAATTTCCAAAACCCGAACCAAAATCAAGGCCAGTTTAATCAAAACAATTTTCAAAATGGCAATCAAAACCAAGGTTTTCAAGGAAATTTTCAAAGAAACCAAAATCAAGGGACTTACAATCAGGGTAATTTCAATCAGAGAAACAATTTTCAGGGTAACAACAACCAAAATCAAGGGAATTTTCAAAACAACCGTGTTCAAAATCCTCCTCAAAACGTTGTTCCACCCTCGTCTTCCTCCGATGAAGTGCTAAAACAATTCATGAAAGCACAAGAGGAAACGAATCGGTTATTGATCAGCAAGATCTCTGAGCTTCAGAAGTCTTTAAATGATCGATCCTCGGGCCCGGGTACACTACCGAGCAACACGATCGCTAACCCGAGGGGCGATGTCAAAGCGATCACTACCCGCAGTGGGGTATCATACAATGGACCCTCGATTCCCTCTACCTCTTCTTCTCCTCATACTAAGGTAGCGGGACGTGAACCTGAGGTTACCATGGACACGGTACTTCCTACTAATAACGGAGGTATCAACAACGTCCATGATGAGGCGAAAAATGGTCCGTTTTTAGGGGGTCATTTAAGCCCGAATCCGAATTTATTTGATCAAATATTGCCCTAAATCGTTCCTTTTGTGATTTTAGGTACTTGGAGAGTGAATTCTGGAAAAGAAGCCATTTTGGACGTTTTTGGAGCATAAAAGTGAAGAAAACAGCAAAGTCTCAATTTTCCATGCTGGAACAGTACATGAAGGCGTCAAGAGTTAACCCATGACGGCGTCAAACCCCAAGAATTAAAATCCGTAGCTCATGACGGCGTCACGCAGGCCGTCAGAAGTAGATCAAGGCCGTCCGAGGAAGTATTTGGCGGCGAGATGACGGCGTCACACCTTTGTTCTTGACGCCGTCACCCCTATTTTCCTATATATAGTTTTCTAGTTTTTCACATTAAAAGAAGAGAAGTTTTGGAGAAACCCTAAAGACGATTTTGGTGCAACTTTTACAGGTTTTTCAAGGGTTCCAAACCCTTGATACCTTGCATTGTAATTGAGATAAGTGT
The DNA here is from genome assembly GCA_030686995.1 of Artemisia argyi. Classification (NCBI taxonomy): domain Eukaryota; kingdom Viridiplantae; phylum Streptophyta; class Magnoliopsida; order Asterales; family Asteraceae; genus Artemisia; species Artemisia argyi. The sequence goes on along the minus strand of CM060709.1, from coordinate 266,228,008 downwards.
TCTTCTAATTCAATCAATATGTCTATGTGTTGGTTGTCTATATCTTGTTCTTGTCTCAATTCCATTATGCTAGGCTAGATCTCTCTTGTGTTTGCTTAGATCTAATGAAACCTAGATATTGATTATGTGTTGATTACTTGTTTATTCTTGTCTTGGATGAATGATTTTATATGTTAGGCTTAAGAAAACTGGCAGATCTCCAAATGGTAACATGCTTGAACGTCTTAAGAAACATGAACCGAGGCGTACTAGGTCTTTATTGGTTGTATTTAATGCATGAGCCACTGTTTACAATCCCTATAGTTGTGCTGGGCATGGTGTAGGAGGAGATAAGAGCTCATAGAATTGGGGAGTTATGTATGCCACCCCATGAATGGTATTAAGGAATACAATTCGTCATCCATGCAATTATAACAAGTAATTAACGTGTAAAAGATATCTAGGGAGTAGTGAAATCTAAGTAAACATATTTTCTCCAATTACTGCTCACAACCTTAGTATAAATTAGTTTAATTTCATTTTTTAGTATTTTATTTTGATTGCATCTTAGTTTTGGGTTAGTTGAATAGCAACTAATTTCGCCCACTCTTCCAAAAACCGATATTTTAATTGCTTTCTAAAAAATATAAAAACACAAAAATAATTATCCCTCACCTTTAGAACTAGTAATTTAGGCTTTCTAATCCTAGCGACACTATTCCTAAGCTGAACGATCAATCCCCGGGTACTTGTCACTATACTATACTACAACGATCAGGTACACTGCCTGGTGGGGGTTGTAAGCTTCTCGAGATCCCTCGAGAGGTAAAGCCTGTTGCGATTCCCACGCATCAAGTTTTTGGCGCCGCAGCCCGGGGAATAGTTATTGTCTAGGTTAGAATTTCTTTTTATTAGGTCTACTTGCTAGATTCTTTTCTAGTAAGATTTTATTTTTTTATTTTTAGGTCTTCTTTAGTCTATCTTATTTCTTCGTGCTTTTGTTCGTAACTCTTTACCATCCGACATCATGGAAGGTGGTAACATCTTTGAACCCGTCATCCCACCACAACAAAACCCACCATTAGAACCCCTTAGGCCCCGAACCTTAGGAGAGTATTCCCGACCTAGCCACCAAGGCTACCGAAACACCATTGAGCTCACCGGAGCCAATGTGACCCCCTTGCGATCCGACACCATCCGGTTGGTGCAAAGCGGATGTGCATTCCATGGACTTCGTTCCGAAGATCCAAACCAACATCTTAAGGACTTTCTCAAAATCGTAGATTCCATAGACCTAGGTGTTGAAACTAGAGAGACTACCCGTTTACGCCTATTCCAATTCTCTCTACGGGATCAAGCTAGTCAATGGCTTGAGCGTTTACCCGCGGGATCCATCACCACATGGGATGATCTCACCACTCGTTTCCTTGCTCAATTTTTCCCACCGGGGAGAACTACTAAGCTTAGAAATGACATCTTGATGTTCCAACAACATCAAAATGAATCTCTTTATGAAGCATGGACTCGTTTCAAGGACTTACTTCAAAAAGTCCCTCATCATGGCATAGATCTTTGGCTCCAAGTCCAAATTTTTTATGACCATATCGACATCTCCACGAGGCGAGCCATTGACCAATCGGCCGGTGGTAAGCTACGTGATCTTAGTGCGGAACAATCATGGGAACTCATAGAAGATCTTGCTCTCTATGACAACGAAAGTTGGAACGATCCCCGTGATTTGAACAAAACGGTCAAGGCAATATCTTTGCCTTCGAACAACTCTAGCACTCCCGACCGTAGGATCATGGAACTTGAAGGTCGAGTCAAGTCGCTCATGAAATCTTACGAAGCTCATAAACCTTCAAGCCAAGTAAGCAGAATCGCTTCTACATGCAAACTATGCAATGGCCTTCATGAGACCCATAACTGCATGGAACTTCCAAAACGTGCTTATAACGAATTCACATCATCACACGTAGGTCAGGGTCCTCGAACTTCTGCTGAAGCCTATGAGGCATGGAAGGATAAACCTAATTTTAGAGGGTACCAAACGCGAAGCGTATCCTTCAATGACTCCTCACCACTCACCTGGTCCGAGCATTTTCCATCACAAGGCATTCCTAGGCAAAGCTGTGAAGATACTTTAAAAAAAATTCATTCTATCTCAAGAACTACAGCTCACTACGCTCGAGGCCAAATTTAAACAACAGCAGGCTGATGTAAACAACAAGATTTGTAATCTGTTGTCTGCTATCAAAGAGCATATTGATAATAAGCCCATTCACGTTGATGAGGTTAAATCTGCTACCGTCATGAGCCCACCAGCCTCCCCTGTAAAAATAAAAAGCCCTAGCAAGTTATTCAAACATCTATCTCCTAACGGAAAAGAACCTGTCAACTCCCCTGGACCAATCCACTTCGTAAACACCATCACCACAATATCTGCTTCAACATCCAACCCAACCCAACAACAAACTAACAAATTCAGTCAGACAGCGAAAGATGAGACCTCAAGGGTTGACCATGCTTCGGCAAGGAAACCTACCGACTCACCCGAGCAATGCACCGCGCAAGAATCCGGCAAACTGGATGAAGGGAAAGAGAAATCGGAAGAGCATGAGAGAGATCCAACCATTTTGGGTAAATCTATTATAGAAGAACCCGAGAGAAAAATGGAGGATGTTATGAGTGTGGGTAGCAATCAGACTAAGGAAAGTAACCCTAAAGTTATCAAGATCCCATGTACCATTAAGGAAAAGCTCTTAACCGATAGTCATATAGATCCTAGCTTCCCAGCCAACATAATCCCCCTTTCCCTATACCACAAAATCTTCCCTGAGCACATTGCGTGCAAGAGAGTAATAGAAAATTTATCAATTAGGATTGGAGAGCTTGTTTACAATACTGACCTCACCGTGGTTGATGACGTGGACCCTATCACCAATCAAACGTTAACCAACCTTGTCCTTGGGATACCATTTATCAATGAATCGGGAGCCATCCTTGATGAGAAAGATGGTAGTGTAGTACTCACCAATGGTGTTAGGAAGGTAATTTTTCGTAGGGATAGTGAGGAGGTGTACGAGTATCATCCCTCTCTTGAGGGGAATATATATGGGTCAAAGGAAGGAGAGTTGGGGAAGATAAGACGACGTGATCTGAATAATCTCAAAATCCCCTGCATGATTGGTCATAAATACTTCGATAACATATACATCAATGTATTCCTGCCAAAGAATTTTATGTCATTGTTTCATTATAACAATATCTGCAGATGGGGAATGATTTATAAGGGAGAGAAAGTGGTTGGCAAGGATCACGAAATCCAGGTGTTCGTAGGAAATATGGCATTCTCTATGGAATTCACGATTGTAGACAACATAGAGGACTATGTCGACCCTAGGTTATCACAAGTCGTCTTTGGAGCACCATTTTGTGAAATCACTAATTTGATAGTGGATGACTTGAACGGAATCATGACCTTCACTGATGGGATTAGGAGGATTTCATACCAAACGCCATACAAGAGAAAAGACCTTAAGGAAATAGATTGTGACGGGCTTGATATGATGAGCTCCCAACTTATCTTGTGTGATGAAGATGTTAGGAGAGGATGTAGAAATATTTCTGATTTATCATGTGGATTCTTTAAGAATACTAGTAAGCTTGGTTCTAAGTATCGACAAGATAATTTCTAGTTCGAAGATCCGAAGTACTTGCACTATGGAAGCGATACTAGTTTAGAAGACGACCTAGAGAATGGAACCAATGATGAGATCACGTAGTAACCCATAGCCTTGAGTCTAGCTACAAGACTCGTAAATAAAGAAAAGCGCTTCTTGGGAGGCAACCCATGTTTTGTGTGATTTTATTTGTTTGTTTGTTATTTGCTTCCGTGTACATGCTTTATTTTTATTGTTGGTTGATCATGTTTCTCAATTAAAATGTGGAAATACTTTACTATGTTGTTTGGCCTAGTCTTAACTCCAACCTAAAAGTATTTTTGCAAAAGATAAGTGTAAGGGGAAACCCCAAATATGTTTTTAAGAAACAAACCGATCATGATTCTCCACAATATTAAATGAGCATGTATATTCGTATTTGTTAGAGTCAAATGCTTGTATTGAGTCATAATGAAGTTTTGCAGGATTTTCCAAGAAGTAGGACCAAGTTTTTTCCAGAAATTTTCCGGAAACTTAACATAAGAATTTCTGCAGGTCCATTATGACGGCGTCAGAGGTTTACTCTTGACGGCGTCAGGAGTTAAAATCTGGAAATTTTACCGGTTTTGTTTTTCTAACGGAGTCTTATGGTTTTTGTGAATTATTAAGTTTTATAATCTCCAGGAGATCTGCAAACTTCATTCCACAAGCATTATATCTTATCTTGTTTTCTAGGATTTAGTAACTTATATAGGATGCCGCCGATTTTACGCGAGGTTGTCTTGTCTATTTTTGTCAGGATTTACAGGTTATGTATGACAAGAAGATGATTTATATTCTGGAAGGGAAGCTTTGATTGTTCATTTTCTTGGAGGAAGATTTAACCTGGCCACCTATAATCCATACCGAGCGAATCAGGGGAGTATTTGATTTCATTCTCTTTACTTTTTCACTTTTACATTTTTTACTTGAACATTGGGGACAATGTTCATCTTAAGTGTAAGGGGAGGGTAAAAAGATGATACCTTACATATGCACTTTCGCTTGAGTTTGTCTTGTTTGATAGTAGATGTGTAATAAAACTATGAGAAATACTTGTTAGTGCAATTTTAGCGCCAAATTTAAAATTTTTTACAACATTTAGGAGTGAAACTCTAGCCATAGCAAGCGTCTCATGGATAGGAGATTGTATGACTAGCACATAACCGTATATTCAGAAAAATTTTCCACCCAAATATGTGAGGTTCGCCTTTAGATTTGATAGGAAAAGCATTTACTATTAGTGCTTATGAGTGTACCGGTAGCATTTAGATTCTAGAACTTGCGTTAGTGATGCATCCCGAGACCACTAGTGAGACTACATTCGTGTGGTAGGATTTACTACATGATAAGAGGCATTAGGATCACCCTTGTGTTAAACCCGTATCATAATTACTTGACCATTTAAGTCATATTACTTGGCTAGTTAAGTCAACTAATTTTTCCCACACCCTTAGCGTTGTACTCATTTTTAGTACACGATACCCCTAGTACACCCCTCCGAGCCTATCTTTTCGTTTCTAACTTTAAGCATTTTACTTAAAGGAAGAATTTGTTACACCCCACTTAAATATACACCCAAATCGCCTTAGCCTTCCGTGTATGCGCTCATTTTTAGTGCATTATTGTTATTTGTTAAACCCTAAGTTAACTTTATAATTGATTACATGGTTGCTAAGTCGAGTCATATCCTTGTACATATTGTTTTGGGACGATTGGGACTCATAGGTAAGTACTTATTTTATGGAGTAATGGGGAAGAACATCATTTATTACCCCCATATGTACGTTAATCTTAAAAGTGCTCCAAGTGTTTTGATTTTCTTAATTCGAGTCATTAGTTTAGTTTAATGTAAAGTATGTAAAAATTCAAGTGTAAGGGAAATTTACATTTCCTATGATGTATTATTTTGGATGGTAGGGTAAGAGTGTATGCAAAAAAAAAAAAAAAAAAAAAATCGAAAAAATCAAGAAAAAGAAAAAAAAAATAGAAAAAAAGGAAAGAGAAAAAACATACGGACTACCATCCCTTTTTATTCTATGTTCATTTTATGTTTTTGTTATTTTTCATTTTTTAGCTTAAGTCGAGTCTAGTCTTGGCTTAGCAACGCCACATTGTTCATGTAATTAACCAAGATTGTTAACTCGCCACCAGTAAAACTTCCTTTATCCAACAAAACCGTGTAATTCATATCCCTATACCTAACGTTACAACCCTTTAAAAGACCTCTTTGATAGTTTATCCTAGGTGCTTACGCCATGTGGTGGAGGTTTGATCCTTTCCCAAGCCTATGGTAATCTATTTTGCTATGACAGGTAGTGAGAGATATCTTCCATTTCCATAATGTTATATTACTTTATTACACCCGAGAGATATGAGTATCTAAACACTATTTGTGAGGTACTAGTGTATGACCTCCGTGCTTGTCTATTGGTCTTTAGTGGAACGATTATTTGTTGTAATTACTTTTATATTAGTGTTAAATGACCCCTAACTTGTCTTTTGAGTAGAATAAAAGCGCATTTGCTTGAGGACAAGCAAATCTCAAGTGTAAGGGTATATGATGAGGCGAAAAATGGTCCGTTTTTAGGGGGTCATTTAAGCCCGAATCCGAATTTATTTGATCAAATATTGCCCTAAATCGTTCCTTTTGTGATTTTAGGTACTTGGAGAGTGAATTCTGGAAAAGAAGCCATTTTGGACGTTTTTGGAGCATAAAAGTGAAGAAAACGGCAAAGTCTCAATTTTCCATGCTGGAACAGTACATGAAGGCGTCAAGAGTTAACCCATGACGGCGTCAAACCCCAAGAATTAAAATTCGTAGCTCATGACGGCGTCACGCAAGCCGTCAGAAGTAGATCAAGGCCGTCCGAGGAAGTATTTGGCGGCGAGATGACGGCGTCACACCTTTGTTCTTGACGCCGTCACCCCTATTTTCCTATATATAGTTTTCTAGTTTTTCACATTAAAAGAAGAGAAGTTTTGGAGAAACCCTAAAGACGATTTTGGTGCAACTTTTACAGGTTTTTCAAGGGTTCCAAACCCTTGATACCTTGCATTGTAATTGAGATAAGTGTTCTTCTAATTCAATCAATATGTCTATGTGTTGGTTGTCTATATCTTGTTCTTGTCTCAATTCAATTATGCTAGGCTAGATCTCTCTTGTGTTTGCTTAGATCTAATGAAACCTAGATATTGATTATGTGTTGATTACTTGTTTATTCTTGTCTTGGATGAATGATTTTATATGTTAGGCTTAAGAAAACTGGCAGATCTCCAAATGGTAACATGCTTGAACGTCTTAAGAAACATGAACCGAGGCGTACTAGGTTGTTATTGGTTGTATTTAATGCATGAGCCACTGTTTACAATCCCTATAGTTGTGCTGGGCATGGTGTAGGAGGAGATAAGAGCTCATAGAATTGGGGAGTTATGTATGCCACCCCATGAATGGTATTAAGGAATACAATCCGTCATCCATGCAATTATAACAAGTAATTAACGTGTAAAAGATATCTAGGGAGTAGTGAAATCTAAGTAAACACATTTTCTCCAATTACTGCTCACAACCTTAATATAAATTAGTTTAATTTCATTTTTTAGTATTTTATTTTGATTGCATCTTAGTTTTGGGTTAGTTGAATAGCAACTAATTTCGCCCACTCTTCCAAAAACCGATATTTTAATTGCTTTCTAAAAAATATAAAAACACAAAAATAATTATCCCTCACCTTTAGAACTAGTAATTTAGGCTTTCTAATCCTAGCGACACTATTCCTAAGCTGAACGATCAATCCCCCGGTACTTGTCACTATACTATACTACAACGATCAGGTACACTGCCTGGTGGGGGTTGTAAGCTTCTCGAGATCCCTCGAGAGGTAAAGCCTGTTGCGATTCCCACGCATCAGTCCACCCTCAAGTTGTCCTGGTCCCGGCTCGTAAGCCGAAAGTTGTATTTGATCCTCCTGTGAGTTCTGATAAAATTCCAAAGAATGATCCTAAGCCTTCAATTCCATATCCTTCACGTATGAATGATCAGAAGAACCGTGAAAAAGCTAACCATCAGATGGAAAAATTTTATCAAATTTTCCAAGAATTACACTTTGATATTAGCTTCGCGGATGCTCTTCTTCTCATGCCTAAATTTGCTTCGACAATCAAAAATCTGATAAGCAACAAAGAAAAACTCTGTGAGATAGCAAAAACTCCACTTAATGAGCATTGCTCAGCAGTGCTCTTGAAAAAGCTTCCCGAAAAGCTTGGAGATCCCGGGAAATTTCTCATTCCTTGTATTTTCCCGGGGATGGTTGAATGCTTTGCCTTGGCCGATCTTGGCGCAAGCATTAACCTCATGCCTTACACAGTCTGGAAAAGACTCTCTCTTCCTGCTCTCACTCCGACCTGCATGACACTCGAGCTTGTAGACCATACTATATCCCGTCCTCTCGGCATTGCCGAAGATATCTTCGTGAAAGTAGGAAAGTTCCATTTTCTGGCAGATTTCGTGATTGTTGATTTCGATGCTGACCCAAGAGTTCCTCTCATTCTCGGGAGGGGATTCTTAAGAACGGGTTGTGCTTTAATCGATGTATTCGAAGAAGAAATCACTCTACGTGTTGGTGGTGAAGCCATCACATTCAATCTTGATCAGACTTCAAGATACTCCTCCAACTATGACGCTGAAACGGTTAACTGAATTGACATCATCGATGTTACGTCTGAGGAGTATTATCAAGAAGTCCTTGGTTTCTCATCCAGTGGCAGTCTTTCTATTGATCCTATCATTTCCGACCCTTCCCCTTCCCTCACTCCGTTTGAGGGAAGTGACTTCCTTCTGGAAGAGGTCGAGGCTTTTCTTGCTCAAGATAGTTCAATCCCAAGTGGGGTTGATGAAAACTATCTTGACCCGGAGGGGGACATTCTTCTCCTTGAAAGATTGTTAAATGACGATCCTTCACCCTCTCCGTCTCCAAAAATACTTCATAAAGCGGAAGTCAAAAATGTTGAAATAACTGAAGACTTTCCCGAGGTTGAGCTCAAGGACTTGCCTCCTCATCTAGAATATGCATTTCCGGAGGGTGATAATAAATTACCCGTCATTATTGCTAAAGACTTAAAAGATGAGGAAAAGGCAGCACTCCTAAAGGTTCTTAAAGCAAACAAGCAAGCAATTGCTTGGAAACTCTCCGACATTAAGGGCATAAGCCCAAACTTTTGTACACACAAAATCTTAATGGAGGATGACTTTAAGACAGCAGTGCAACAACAGAGAAGGGTAAATCCCAAAATCCACGAAGTTATCAAACAAGAAGTTCTTAAACTTCTTGATGCGGGATTGATTTATCCTATATCTGACAGTCCTTGGGTTAGCCCAATTCATTGTGTTCCTAAAAAGGGTGGCATTGCCGTTGTCACCAATGAGGAGAACGAGTTGATTCCAACTCGTTTGGTCACGGGTTGGCGTGTATGTATTGACTATCGAAAGTTAAATGAAGCCACCCGTAAAGACCATTTTCCTCTCCCTTTTATGGACCAGATGCTTGAAAGACTTGCGGGGAATGAATACTACTGCTTCCTCGATGGTTTTTCGGGTTACTTCCAAATCTCCATTGATCCCCAGGATCAAGAGAAGACTACCTTCACATGCCCCTACGGAACTTTTGCTTACAGACGTATGCCTTTCGGCTTATGTAATGCACCAGGCACGTTCCAGAGGTGCATGATGTCTATCTTTTCCGAAATTATCTGGAAAACCATGGAGGTATTCATGGATGACTTTTCAGTCATCGGGGATTCATTCCAGTCTTGTCTCTCCCACTTGGAACAGATGCTTAAACGTTGCAAAGAAACGAATTTAAGTCTCAACTGGGAGAAGAGTCACTTTATGGTCAAGGAGGGCATTGTCCTCGGCCATAAAATTTCAAAAAACGGGATTGAGGTTGACAAAGCCAAAATCGATGTCATTGCTAAATTACCTCATCCCACCACCGTAAAAGGTGTTAGGAGCTTTTTGGGTCATGCCGGCTTCTACCGTAGGTTTATCAAAGATTTCTCTAAGATTGCCCGGCCTATGACCCATCTCCTCGAGAAGGATGCTCCTTTCATCTTCTCTCCTGAGTGCATCGAAGCTTTTGAAACATTAAAGAAAAAGCTTACCGAGGCACCGATTCTTGTTGCCCCCGGTTGGAACCTACCTTTTGAGCTTATGTGCGATGCTAGTGATTTTGCCATAGGTGCGGTCTTGGGGCAACGTAAAGCAAAATACTTTCAGCCTATACACTACGCAAGCAAAACTATGACCGAGGCTCAAGGTCATTACACCACCACTGAAAAAGAACTCCTAGCTGTGGTGTATGCCTTTGAAAAATTCCTGCCATACTTAATCCTGACCAAATGCGTGGTGTATACGGATCACTCGGCTTTGAAGTACCTATTTGCAAAGCAAGATGCAAAGCCGAGGCTTCTCCGTTGGGTTCTCCTCCTCCAAGAATTTGATATCATTATCCGTGATAAAAAAAAATGAGCTGAGAACCTTGCTGCTGATCATCTCTCACGATTAGAAAACCCTCATCAGGATGTGTTCGAGAAAAAGGAAATAAATGAAACATTTCCTCTCGAAACACTCAATGCGGTTGCTTTTCGTGGAGACTCTACTACCCCATGGTTTGCCGACTTTGCAAATTACCATGCGGGTAACTTCATCGTTAAAGGGATGACGCCCCAACAGAAAAACAAATTCTTCAAAGATGTTAAACATTACTTCTGGGACGACCCCTTTCTCTTCAAAATCTGTGCCGATCAAGTCATCAGGCGATGTGTATACGGACAGGAAGCCGCTGATATTCTCAAGGCTTGCTGATTGATGCTAAACCACCTAACTTATATTGACCACGGAATGGTCAACAAAGTCAAATAGCCTAGATCAATGCTCCGCAGAAGTATAAGGTTTTCCCGGGTCGTTATGTCTGATTGGTGCTAAACAGTCAGATAATATCAACCAAGTAATGGTCAATAAGTCAAACAGCCTAAACCAATACTCCGGTGAGTTTAGTGTTTCCGCGGATCGTTAGATCCCAACGAGATGTGAAATCTGAAATAAAACGACTTTGAAATCAGGTGAATTGAACAGGAAAAGGGTTTAAGTGATTGTACTACTGAAAAATAAGAGTGAATAACTTTAATAAGCTATATCAACTAATACGTGAAATCAGATAAGTACAAGTGAAAAAGGAACTGAAAACGTAAACATTTATTAATTAAACGTAAACAAAAACAACTTTAACTGATAGTAGGATTTTATAAGCCTTAGGGGCTTAAATGCAAATTAAATAAATTTAAAATATTTATTTATTAATTAAAAACTATTTAATTAATTATTTGTATTTAATAACTATTATTAATTATTTAATAATTAACTAATAATTATGAAAATGTAAAATAAGTCTAGAAAATTAAAATTAAAATTTCTAAAAATCCAAAATATTATAAAACTTATTTTAAAACTAAAATTATATTTTTCACACTATTTATCTATTTATTATTAATTAATTAATATTTATTTATTATTTAACTAATTATATTGATTAACTTATTTATAATTACTAAAAAGACTTAAATAATTATGAAAAATTTTATATATCTAATTAACCATCATAGGAATCCTAAAAAGTTTATATTATGTATTTTTAATTTACTTTACTAATTATTATTATATTTATTGATTAATATCTAATTAAACTAATTAAATTATGAAAACTAGTAAATGAACAGTATAAATCACAAGAAAATTTCTAAAACTATTTTATGACTTATAGAATCTAGGAAAAATATAAAATAAAGGTGTTACCTTATAAAAATATATTATGCTATTTAATTCTTATTTATTATTTAATTATTAAATTAACTAATATTAATTCTAAATAACACTAGATGACAAAAGAAAATTCTGAAAAAATTTATAAAATTACTTTAATATATAAGAGATTTAATAAAAATATAAAATAGCAGAAGTGCTTATAAATAAGCTAAAAAGAAAATTAAATAGATAATTTCTATTAAATAGAAGCTATCACTATAATTAAGGTTGGTTTTTTCTTGTTTTTCTTTTATAAATCTAATAAAATACTTAAAATATGAAACTTTAATAAATGAAAATAATTTACAACCACAGAATAAGCACTATGAGTGCTTATTATCCAAACAGTTGACTTTTTGTTGACTTTACTAAGAAATAAGCTCAAATGAGCTTGTGTGGGGTCCACAAGGTAAAACCTGGTTTCTATAAGTGATATGAACTTAAATGAGCAAGATTATGTAAAATAAGCAGGTTCAATAAGCTATGACCAACAAATAAGCACTTGCTTATACGGTGACTGAGACAGAAATGGGACAGATTTCCAAGATGATTTAAGGTGGGTCCCAGTGGTGTACAGGACAACCAAAGGATCAATGGTTCAAGTCTGGTAGGAGGGGGGTTGTAAGAGCCTATTTATGGGGTGTGGGACCCACTGAGTCAACCACAATGGACCACCAAAGGTGGTGGGTGAGCCAATGTCTGCTGAGATGGGGTAATCTAGGAGCTTATTGCAGCCCTAGTTATCATGCTTGTAAAAGCTTGAAATTGATTGAGAATCAAAGAAGGCTTGCTAGGCTTCCTAACAAACCAAGTTTTGCAAGCTGAAGCTTAAAAAATGGGCTTGTGATTGAGCTTGAAAAAGGCTCAACTACACTGAGTATTCAGTGTAGTGAGTTGAATTGCTTGATCATGGCAAACCAAATAAGCAGTTATGAGAAGCACTAAATGAAAAACTGAGCATGCAAGCAACAATATGACAGGTAAACTTCACAAAACAACAAATTTCACACTTTAAAACCAAATAACAAAGATTCCACAAGCTTATGAAAAATGGTTATCAAGCTGTGAGCAGGACAACTTTTTAGAAAGATAGCCAAGTTACAAGCAGAAAATAAGCAGCTTAAAAAACAAAATAAAAATTCTAAAAATACTAGCAACAAGATGAGCAACAAAATGATAAAATTTTATAAGCTCAAGTCCTAATACCAATTAACAAGATCACACTTGACCACCAAAGTTGGTAGTTTGAACTGAGCTGCTGAGACAGAGCACACACTTGCCCTGCAACTATGTTCCAGGGGCAATTTAGTCCTCAAAGAAAAATCACAAAAATATGCAATCTATGAAATTAACAAGTTCAGCTGGTAGGGTTTACTCACAACAATTTTTAGATCCCAAATCACAACACAAAATTCATGAAAATTATTGCCATTTTGATGAAAATCTAAACATGCAAATTTTGACTTTTTATATATTCTTGCTAAGTTGACTAAATTGAGATTCCAACTTGATTTTCTGATTGATATGAGTTAGTTAAGATATAATAAGACTAAAATGAGCTAGAACTAGTATTTGTGAGATCAAATGAGACTTGTGTTACTTAGAATTCCATACAGACAGAAATTAAAGCCAATGTGTTGGTAATTTTGACTTTTAGCCTTGTAACTACCTAAGACTTTGATGTTTTGGTCCAATATGGATCTGAGTATGATAAATGAACAACCAATGAACACTGAGACTATCTAAAACACCACCACTCAGTCAATACCAAACACCCCTATAAACCTGTTAAATCAAAATGATCAAAGCAAATTACTTATACAATCCACAACACTGATTCAATTGATCATATCATCATAAAATAAGACTAACTGAGCATAATCCAGTATATAACCAAGCATGAAAGACTAAGAGTACTAATTTGGTATTTTGACTGTTAAACAATATTTTTAGCACAAGTTAATTCCAACTAACAAGACCTATTTATTAAGTAATATTATGATTATTTAACACAAATGGAACCTATAAGAACAGATAGAAACAGCTAATTTCAACTTATTAAGTAAATAAGAAAAATGGTTAAAAATGCCTTACAATTGATAGCAATCCAGCTGAGATCAAGAAACAAGGACCAAGAACACTCCTAATAGGTCTCCACAGACCTACTAACCCATGGGCAATCCATTCTTTCCCATGCTCCAGCTTTAATCATCATTGCACACTAATTTTTATTTTCACTCTATTTCTTTTGATTTTTTAATATTTTTGGTTTTATGATTACCACTGGTTCTTTCTATTTCTAAAAGCTTACAGAAGCTTTATAAGGAGCTTATATGAGCTTTTTGGTCCATAACAACAAATAACAACAATTCTTAAGCTATATGAGATTTTTGAACAGGAAATTGCATGAACTGAATTTGTAATGAAACACTGAAATTGATGATTGGAAAAGATTTATTTATCACTGAGAATACAAGATACAGTACTTGAAAGCTTAGAACAACATTGGAAATTTAAAAACTTAATTAGTCGACATACATTATTGAAATTAAAAACTAGATATCTTCCACATTGCTTCTCTCCTCTATATAGATGACCAAAATGTATCTCCCCACGTTCCTTGCTCTTTCCCACATCAATTAGAGACCATTGGATCAGTCAAAGGCATTTTAGCCGTTTGATCATTTTGGCGGGAAATACGGGAAAGGGTAACTTGCAGCCTCTTTTTATCAATTAAGGGAATTTGGGAGTTTATGTGAGGTGTCTAGATAAACTTGGGAGATTTTTGGGTCAAGTTGGTGTATTATGAAGAAAACAGAGGTTAAAGTTGAGTTTGGAGGGAAAAAGTGTGTGAAGTGCATTTATTGTGGATGGGATAGGTGTAGGGTGGTGGAAGGAAGTTGGTGGTGAGGTGGATTGGTGAGGTGGAGGTGCAAGGTGGCTGAAACCACCCTGGTTTCAGGTTTGGGGGGGGGGGGTTGTGAGGACGATGAACAGTGGAAAGCGGGGGTAGTGGTATTTTGACCGTTTGACCCGGTTTTAATAACTAAGGGGTGTTGGGTGGGCTTATGTTTGGGCCTTGTGGATTGGATTGGGTTTAGGTTTAAAGAATAATAAGGATCCGGTTGGTTTTTAGCTTAGAAAATCACAAGGACTAAATGTGTAATATAGGTAAAGTTGAGGGGCTGGATTTTTCCAAACTTCAAATAAGGACTGAACCTGCAATTAACCATTAGTACAAGGACCACAAGTATAAATTTTATTATTTTAAACCTCAGGGACCAAATCTGCCAATTCCACAAACTCCAGGGACCAAACCTGTAATTTTCTGATTTTTGAAGGGTTGAATTTGTATCTTCTCAAAAGTTATCACAAGGACCAATTTTGCAATTTAGAATAGTATAAGGTTTATTTTTATTATTTTCTTATTTTTAAAACCTTAAGGACTATTTTTGACACTTTTCAAAGTTGAGGGACCAAAGTTGTCATTTTTCCATTTTTGAACTTTAAAGGACTTTTCTTGACAACTTATGAATCCCAAGGACCTTTTATGACATTTGTACAAGTTTTGATTTACCAGGGACTAGTTTTGCCAATTTTCCAAAGTTCAGGGACTGAAACTGTAAATTATGTGAAATGTTTTGTTTTTAATCAGTTTTCAATCCTTATGCATAAAAACACAATCCAGGGATAATTTTATGTATTTCAAGGCATTCCTGTGTGTTTTCATATGTTTTTGCAGTTTAAATGTAACAGAAATGATGAGTATTTACACACTCATCAATCCCCCACACTAAACTATTGCTAGTCCCTAGCAATCTATTTGAGAAAAAATTAATGGATTTTTACTCTTTACCAAAAGCCATCACTTCTGGAGTAGCCAGGTTTAAGAACTGTGGCACACCTGATAACCGTGTGATTTTTAGCAAACCACCAGCTGTCAACGGATTTGATTTGTCTTTACCAGAAGCCGTTTGCTTCTGGACTAGCCAACTCTTGATGGAATAGTCAACATCTTGGTGAGCTGATTACCAATTATGGATTTTCTACGGCCTTTACCACAAGCCATAATCTTGCGGGCTAGCCAACTCATTAGCTTTTTAGGATAATGGGGAGTTGAGAAACCATACAATTTTTGGCAAATTGCAAGCCATCAACGGTTTTGAGATGTCTTTACCAAGAGCCGTTTGCTCCTGGACTAGCCAATCCTGTTGTGGGTTAGACATGGAGGATTGATACCATTTATTTCATTTCTAAGTGTGAAAAAACTTTAAATTTTGATCAAATGAGGGTGCTTGATGGAACATGTGTTTGAATTCGTGAGAATCCCCCCCACACTTAGAAATGAATATTGCCCTCAATATTCAAAACATCGGGTGTTAAACCGATATTTAGAACGTAAGAAGGAAATATTAATAACCTTTATTTTAGGCTATTTACATACAAACTCACTTTTTTTCTTTTGTTTTGAACTTTTTTTTTTTTTTCAAGATATATACATATATACAACATGTGGGGCATCTCCCCCACACTAGGTGGTAGAAAAGAGAAAGAAATCAGAAATATGAGTGAAAACCCATATTGCTATGCTTTTGATTACCGAGTCACTAGCTTGACTCGACCTCGAATTGATTTGTCCATGAGGTAGCTTGTTTTTGATTCCCGAGTCACTAGCTTGACTCGACCCCGAATTTAATTGTCCTTGGGGAAAGTTTGGAGATCCGGGATAACCATGTTTGGGATGTCCTCTCCAAAGTAGTGTTTCACACGATGGCCATTTACTTTAAAACATGGACCGTCATTTTGAGATAACTCAACGGTACCATATGGATAAACCTTAGTGATAGTAAATGGACCAGTCCAACGGGTTTTTAATTTACCCGAGAAGATCTTTAATCTAGAATTAAAGAGAAGTACTCGATCACCAACGTTAAACACGCGGTTCTTTATTTTTGAGTCATGTGTTGTCTTTGTTTTTTCTTTATAGATTAAAGAGTTCTCGTAAGCCTGATCACGTAGTTCATTTAATTCATTCATTTGAACTTTTCTGTGATCACCCGCAGTTTTGAGGTCAAAGTTGGCATGTTTCAAAGCCCAGTAGGCTTTGTGCTCAAGTTCCATCGGTAGATGACATGTCTTTCCGTACACAAGCTTGTAAGGTGTACACCCAATGGGTGTTTTATAAGCTGTACAAAAGGCCCATAGTGCGTCATCTAATTTATCCGACCAGGCAGCACGGTTTTCACCAACAGTCCTCTCAAGTATCCTTTTGATACCACGATTTGAAACCTCAACTTGCCCACTTGTTTGTGGGTGATACGCGGTAGAAAGACGGTGGGTTACACCATACTTTTGCATGACTTTATCAAATTTGTCATTGCAGAAATGCGTACCACGATCACTTATAATAGCACGTGGGGTTCCAAAACGGGCAAAAAGAGATTTTAGGAATTTCACTACAACTCGGGCATCATTAGTGGGTAAAGCTTTTGCTTCAACCCACTTTGATAAATAATCAACTGCCACAAGTATGTACTTGTTTCCTCTGGATGATGGAAATGGCCCCATAAAGTCAATGCCCCAGATATCAAATATTTCACATACTTGAATAGCATTTTGTGGCATCTCATTTCTTTGTGAATGTTTCCATGACGCTGACAAGCGTCACAGGTTTTAATGAGATCCTGGGCATCTTTATAAATTGTGGGCCAGAAGAATCCGGAATCAAACACCTTTTTGGCGGTGTAATTAGGACTATGATGTCCCCCAGTGGGTCCAGCATGGCATGCCTTAAGAATTTCAGTGGCTTCCTGTCCATATACACACCGTCGGATGACTTGATCCGCACATATTTTGAATAAGTAGGGGTCATCCCAGAAGTAATGTTTAACATCTTTAAAGAATTTATTCTTCTGTTGGGTTGACATCCCTTTCACAACAAAGTTACCCGCATGATAGTTTGCGAAGTCGGCAAACCATGGGGTAGTAGAATCTCCACGAAAAGTAACCGCATTAAGTGTTTCGAGAGGAAATGTTTCATTTATTTCCTTTTTCTCATACACATTTTGATGAGGGTTTTCTAATCGGGACAAATGATCAGCAGCCAGGTTCTCAGCTCCTTTTTTATCACGAATAATGATATCAAATTCCTGGAGGAGGAGAACCCAACGGAGCAATCTCGGCTTTGCATCTTGTTTTGCAAATAGATATTTAAGAGCCGAGTGATCCGTATACACTACGCTTTTAGTCAAGATTAAGTATGTCCGAAATTTCTCAAAAGCATACACCACAGCTAATAATTCTTTTTCTGTAGTGGTGTAATGTGTTTGAGCTTCGTTCATAGTTTTGCTTGCGTAGTGGATAGGCTAAAAGTGTTTCGTTTTGCGTTGCCCCAAGACTGCACCGATAGCAAAATCACTTGCATCGCACATAAGCTCGAAGGGTAAATCCCAGTCGGGGGCAATAAGAATGGGTGCCTCAGTAAGCTTTTTCTTTAATGTTTCAAAAGCTTCGATGCACTCTGGTGAGAAGATAAAAGGAGTATCCTTTTCAAGGAGATGAGTCATAGGCCGTGAGATTTTAGAAAAATCTTGTATAAATCGACGATAGAAACCGGCATGACCCAAGAAACTCCTGATACCTTTGACGGTAGTAGGGTGAGGCAGTTTTGCAATGACATCAACCTTAGCTCTGTCAACCTCAATCCCATTCTTGGAAATCTTATGGCCGAGGACAATGCCCTCTTTGACCATAAAGTGACTCTTTTCCCAATTTAGACATAGATTGGTGTCTTTACACCTTTTCAACATTGTTTCTAAATTGGTGAGACATGTTTGGAATGAATCCCCAATGACCGAAACGTCATCCATAAAGACCTCCATAGTTTTACCGATCATGTCGGTAAATATAGCCATCATGCACCTCTGGAACGTACCTGGAGCATTACATAAGCCAAAAGGCATACGTTTATAAGCAAAGGTTCCATAAGGGCATGTAAAGGTAGTCTTTTCTTGATCTGATGGATCAATGGGGATTTGGAAGTATCCTGAGAAACCATCAAGGAAACAATAGTACTCGTTCCCTGCTAATCTCTCAAGCATTTGGTCCATAAAGGGCAGCGGAAAGTGGTCTTTGCGGGTGGCGTCATTTAACTTACGATAGTCAATGCAAACACGCCATCCGATAACCAGCCGAGTTGGAATCAACTCATTTTCCTCATTAGTGACAACAGTAATGCCACCCTTTTTTGGGACACAATGAATGGGACTAACCCATGGACTGTCAGAGATAGGGTAAATCAATCATGCATCAAGAAGTTTAAGAACCTCTTGTTTAATCACATCATGGATTTTTGGATTCACCCTTCTTTGATGTTGCACTGCAGGCTTGAAGTCATCCTCCATCAAGATTTTGTGTGTACAAAAATCTGGGTTAATACCCTTAATATCGGAGAGTTTCCAAGCAATTGCTTGCTTGTTTGACTTCAAGACCTTTATGAGAGCACTCTTCTCCTCAACACTTAAACCTTTAGCAATAATGACGGGTAATTTATCATCACCCTCCAAGAATGCGTATTCAAGATGAGGAGGTAAGTCCTTGAGTTCGACCTCAGGAAAATCATCAGTTTCCTCAACATATTTGATTTCCTGATTATGAAGTTGTACGGGAGGGAGTGGAGGAGAATTGTCTTGGTTTAGCAATCTCTCAAGGAGAAGAATATCTCCCTCCAGATCAATCTCAGTGTTATCAATTCCCGATGGAACTGAATCACTTTTGAGAAAAGCCTCGACCTCTTCCAAAAGGAAATCACTTCCCTCAAACGGAGTGAGAGAAGGGGAAGAGTCGGAAATGATAGGTTCAGATGATGGAGTGGCATCCCCACTCACAGAATTATGAGAATAACCAAGAAACTCTTGAGAATACTCCTCCGAAGCAATGTCTATGATATCTATTTGATTAACTGCTTCAGAATCATAATTGGAGGAGTACCTCGAGGTTTGATCGAGGTTAAATGTAACAGCTTCATTACCCACACGAAAAGTGATTTCTTGCTCAAATACATCGATAAGAGCACGTCCCGTTCTAAGGAAACCCCTCCCAACAATGAGAGGGACCCTTTGATCGGCATCGAAATCAACCACTACAAAGTCAGCGGGGAGATGAAATTCTCCTACCTTTACAAACACGTCCTCGGCAATGCCGAAAGGACGAGATATCGATTGGTCTGCAAGCTCTAAAGTCATGCAGGTAGGAGTAAGATCAGGAAGAGAAAGTTTCTTCCAAACTGAGTATGGCATTAGGTTGATACTTACACCAAGATCGGCCAAGGCATAGCAATCAACCATTCCCGGAAATACACATGGTATTAGAAATTTTCCAGGATCTCCCAGCTTCTCGGGAAGCTTCTTTAAAAGAACTGCTGAGCAGTTCTCATTCAAGGGAGTCTTTGCCATTTCAAATAGTTTCTCCTTGTTGCTTAACAAGTGTTTGATTGTCGATGCAAATTTGGGCATCAGAATAATAGCATCCGCAAAGCTAATGTCAAAATGCAAATCTTGGAAGATTTGAAAGAATTTATCCATATGGTGACTAGCTTTTTCACGGAGCTTTTGTTCACTCAAGCGTGAGGGGTAAGGAATAGAGGAGGTAGAAGGTCTGGACTGAGGTGTTTCAACTGGAATATCATTTGGTTCAAAAACAACTCTAGGTTTTGGTTTGGGTTTCGGGACAACATGAGGTGGGACGTCTTGGGTACCTCCCTTATGAGTAGTAAGTACTTCGTCCTTATTTACCTCGACGTTATTTTCCACTACCTTGGGAGAAGAAGAAGAAGGGGTAGTGGGAACAGTAGGTCCATCATATGAAACTCCGCTCCTGGTCGTGATCGCCTTTGCATCGCCCCTCGGGTTTGCGATCGTGTTGCTCGGAAGTTTTCCAGAGCCCGAGGGTTGTTCATTTAAAGATTTCTTAATTTCAGAAATCTGGCTGACCAACAACCTGTTTGTCTCTTCTTGAGTTTTCATGAACTGCTTTAACAACTCATCGGATGATGGTTGTGGAGCTGGGAGAATGGCTTGTGTTTGGTTAGGGAAATTTTGGACACGGTTATTTTGATTATAACCTTGTTGTGGCTGAAAATTCCCTTGATTTGGATTACCATTTCCCTGAAAATGATTTCCGGGGTTGAAATTGTTTCTGTTAAAGTTTCCTTGATTATGGAAACCTTGATTCTGTCCAGGATGGAAATTCCCTTGGTTTTGATAACCTTGGTTCATTCGTGGTTGGTTTTGGTTTCTGTTTTGCAAATTTGGGTTTTGATTAAACCCGGGTGGTCCCATATGTGTGTTAGCACGGTAACTTGGTTCCATTTGAGGATGGTATTGATTACCTCCCTGATTTGTAGTACCGGCTAGGGCATTGGCTTCAAAAGGACTACCATCGGTGGCAGTACAATTGTAGTAAGCATGTGGGCCACCACAAGTGACACAAACTTCCACTTTTTTAACTTCAGCATGTGAAGGGTTTTGTGTGAAAGTGACTTTTTTCTGGTTTGAGATAACCAAAGCTTGAATGGCGTCCGTGAGTTTGTCTATCTTAGCATCGGTGCTAGAAGTACTTACGGGCGATGAAGTAGAAGGACCATCACTCACTTGGGAGTTATATGGTTTTGTGCGTGTAGTGCGGAGTTTGGACTTATTTTCAATGATTTCTAAAGCTTCTTTTGTGGTTTTGCTCAAAAAATTACCTCCCGCGGAGGCATTGAGAGAATCTTGGTCAGATTGACTCACACCATTATAAAACGTGTCAATTTGCATTAATTCAGTGAAACCATGATGAGGACATCGACGAAGCAATTCATTGAAACGATCCCAAGCGTCACCAAACGATTCATCACACCTTTGAGTAAATTTGATGATTTCATTTTTAAGACTTGTCGTTCTGGACGGGGGAAAAAATTCGTTTACAAATTTGGTAACTAAATCTTCCCATGAGTGTATTGAACGAGGAGGTTGTTTTTCCAGCCAAATCCGGGCTGCTCCCTCAAGAGAAAATGGGAAAAGAAGAAGTTTGACTGCTTCGGAAGGGACGTTCTTGTATTTGATGGTAGAAGTAATTTTATTAAACCATCGAATATGAGCATGGGGATCATCCCTCTCAAAACCATAAAATTGGCTTGAAGTTACTAGATTTAGTAACCCGGTTTTGAGCTCAAAGTATTCAGCCACGATGGCTGGGACAACAATAGCGTCTCCGTAACCCTCAATGGGTGCTTGGAGAAGCTCATTCATCGGACGGTCTTCCGCCATGATAACTTTCTTAGGTGAAACAGCACGTTCCTCAGATACGGCTGTTAGGGCAGAACGTCTACGACGTCTTCGAGGAATTCTGATAAGCTCACGTAAAGGGCTTGTTGACCTAGAAGAACGAGTGCGCATGCACTAGAGACGACTCTAAGAATCCTTAGAGTGACGGGAAATTACAAATAGAAAATAAAATATGAACAAAATGATGATATATAACAAAGTGTGAAAATTCAAACTCACAGATATTTCAAAAAGTCGTAATACGCAGCACACCTCCCCGGCAGCGGCGCCAAATTTTGATTGGTGCTAAACAGTCAGATAATATCAACCAAGTAAGGGTCAATAAGTCAAACAGCTTAAACCAATACTCCGGTGAGTTTAGTGTTTTCCCGGATCGTTAGATCCCAACGAGATGTGAAATCTGAAATAAAACGACTTTGAAATCAGGTGAATTGAACAGGAAAAGGGTTTAAGTGATTGTACTACTGAAAAATAAGAGTGAATAACTTTAATAAGCTATATCAACTAATACGTGAAATCAGATAAGTACAAGTGAAAAAGGAACTGAAAACGTAAACATTTATTAATTAAACGTAAATAAAAACAACTTTAACTGATAGTAGGATTTTATAAGCCTTAGGGGCTTAAATGCAAATTAAATAAATTTAAAATATTTATTTATTAATTAAAAACTATTTAATTAATTATTTGTATTTAATAACTATTATTAATTATTTAATAATTAACTAATAATTATGAAAATGTAAAATAAGTCTAGAAAATTAAAATTAAAATTTCTAAAAATCCAAAATATTATAAAACTTATTTTAAAACTAAAATTATATTTTTCACACTATTTATCTATTTATTATTAATTAATTATTATTTATTTATTATTTAACTAATTATATTGATTAACTTATTTATAATTACTAAAAAGACTTAAATAATTATGAAAAATTTTATATATCTAATTAACCATCATAGGAATCCTAAAAAGTTTATATTATGTATTTTTAATTTACTTTACTAATTATTATTATATTTATTGATTAATATCTAATTAAACTAATTAAATTATGAAAACTAGTAAATGAACAGTATAAATCACAAGAAAATTTCTAAAATTATTTTATGACTTATAGAAGCTAGGAAAAATATAAAATATAGGTGTTACCTTATAAAAATATATTATGCTATTTAATTCTTATTTATTATTTAATTATTAAATTAACTAATATTAATTCTAAATAACACTAGATGACAAAAGAAAATTCTGAAAAAATTTATAAAATTACTTTAATATATAAGAGGTTTAATAAAAATATAAAATAGCAGAAGTGCTTATAAATAAACTAAAAAGAAAATTAAATAGATAATTTCTATTAAATAGAAGCTATCACTATAATTAAGGTTGGTTTTTTCTTGTTTTTCTTTTATAAATCTAATAAAATACTTAAAATATGAAACTTTAATAAATGAAAATAATTTACAACCACAGAATAAGCACTATGAGTGCTTATTATCCAAACAGTTGACTTTTTGTTGACTTTACTAAGAAATAAGCTCAAATGAGCTTGTGTGGGGTCCACAAGGTAAAACCTGGTTTCTATAAGTGATATGAACTTAAATGAGCAAGATTATGTAAAATAAGCAGGTTCAATAAGCTATGACCAACAAATAAGCACTTGCTTATATGGTGACTGAGACAGAAATGGGACAGATTTCCAAGATGATTTAAGGTGGGTCCCAGTGGTGTACAGGACAACCAAAGGATCAATGGTTCAAGTCTGGTAGGAGGGGGGTTGTAAGAGCCTATTTATGGGGTGTGGGACCCACTGAGTCAACCACAATGGACCACCAAAGGTGGTGGGTGAGCCAATGTCTGCTGAGATGGGGTAATCTAGGAGCTTATTGCAGCCCTAGTTATCATGCTTTTAAAAGCTTGAAATTGATTGAGAATCAAAGAAGGCTTGCTAGGCTTCCTAACAAACCAAGTTTTGCAAGTTGAAGCTTAAAAAATGGGCTTGTGATTGAGCTTGAAAAAGGCTCAACTACACTGAGTATTCAGTGTAGTGAGTTGAATTGCTTGATCATGGCAAACCAAATAAGCAGTTATGAGAAGCACTAAATGAAAAACTGAGCATGCAAGCAACAATATGACAGGTAAACTTCACAAAACAACAAATTTCACACTTTAAAACCAAATAACAAAGATTCCACAAGCTTATGAAAAATGGTTATCAAGCTGTGAGCAGGACAACTTTTTAGAAAGATAGCCAAGTTACAAGCAGAAAATAAGCAGCTTAAAAAACAAAATAAAAATTTTAAAAATACTAGCAACAAGATGAGCAACAAAATGATAAAATTTTATAAGCTCAAGTCCTAATACCAATTAACAAGATCACACTTGACCACCAAAGTTGGTAGTTTGAACTGAGCTGCTGAGACAGAGCACACACTTGCCCTGCAACTATGTTCCAGGGGCAATTTAGTCCTCAAAGAAAAATCACAAAAATATGCAATCTATGAAATTAACAAGTTCAGCTGGTAGGGTTTACTCACAACAATTTTTAGATCCCAAATCACAACACAAAATTCATGAAAATTATTGCCATTTTGATGAAAATCTGAACATGCAAATTTTGACTTTTTATATATTCTTGCTAAGTTGACTAAATTGAGATTCCAACTTGATTTTCTGATTGATATGAGTTAGTTAAGATATAATAAGACTAAAATGAGCTAGAACTAGTATTTGTGAGATCAAATGAGACTTGTGTTACTTAGAATTCCATACAGACAGAAATTAAAGCCAATGTGTTGGTAATTTTGACTGTTAGCCTTGTAACTACCTAAGACTTTGTTGTTTTAGTCCAATATGGATCTGAGTATGATAAATGAACAACCAATGAACACTGAGACTATCTAAAACACCACCACTCAGTCAATACCAAACACCCCTATAAACCTGTTAAATCAAAATGATCAAAGCAAATTACTTATACAATCCACAACACTGATTCAATTGATCATATCATCATTAAATAAGACTAACTGAGCATAATCCAGTATATAACCAAGCATGAAAGACTAAGAGTACTAATTTGGTATTTTGACTGTTAAACAATACTTTTAGCACAAGTTAATTCCAACTAACAAGACCTATTTATTAAGTAATATTATGATTATTTAACACAAATGGAACCTATAAGAACAGATAGAAACAGCTAATTTCAACTTATTAAGTAAATAAGAAAAATGGTTAAAAATGCCTTACAATTGATAGCAATCCAGCTGAGATCAAGAAACAAGGACCAAGAACACTCCTAATAGGTCTCCACAGACCTACTAACCCATGGGCAATCCATTCTTTCCCATGCTCCAGCTTTGATCATCATTGCACACTAATTTTTATTTTCACTCTATTTATTTTGATTTTTTAATATTTTTGGTTTTATGATTACCACTGGTTCTTTCTATTTCTAAAAGCTTACAGAAGCTTTATAAGGAGCTTATATGAGCTTTTTGGTCCATAACAACAAATAACAACAATTCTTAAGCTATATGAGATTTTTGAACAAGAAATTGCATAAACTGAATTTGTAATGAAACACTGAAATTGATGATTGGAAAAGATTTATTTATCGTTGAGAATACAAGATACAGTACTTGAAAGCTTAGAACAACATTGGAAATTTAAAAACTTAATTAGTCGACATACATTATTGAAATTAAAACTTCTCTCCTCTATATAGATGACCAAAATGTATCTCCCCACGTTCCTTGCTCTTTCCCACATCAATTAGAGACCATTGGATCAGTCAAAGGCATTTTAGCCGTTTGATCATTTTGGCGGGAAATACGGGAAAGGGTAACTTGCAGCCTCTTTTTATCAATTAAGGGAATTTGGGAGTTTATGTGAGGTGTCTAGATAAACTTGGGAGATTTTTGGGTCAAGTTGGTGTATTATGAAGAAAACAGAGGTTAAAGTTGAGTTTGGAGGGAAAAAGTGTGTGAAGTGCATTTATTGTGGATGGGATAGGTGTAGGGTGGTGGAAGGAAGTTGGTGGTGAGGTGGATTGGTGAGGTGGAGGTGCAAGGTGGCTGAAACCACCCTGGTTTCAGGTTTGGGGGGGTTGTGAGGACGATGAACAGTGGAAAGCGGGGTAGTGGTATTTTGACCGTTTGACCCGGTTTTAATAACTAAGGGGTGTTGGGTGGGCTTATGTTTGGGCCTTGTGGATTGGATTGGGTTTAGGTTTAAAGAATAATAAGGATCCGGTTGGTTTTTAGCTTAGAAAATCACAAGGACCAAATGTGTAATATAGGTAAAGTTGAGGGGCTGTTTGTGATTTTTCCAAACTTCAAATAAGGACTGAACCTGCAATTAACCATTAGTACAAGGACCACAAGTATAAATTTTATTATTTTAAACCTCAGGGACCAAATCTGCCAATTCCACAAACTCCAAGGACCAAACCTGTAATTTTTTGATTTTTGAAGGGTTGAATTTGTATCTTCTCAAAAGTTATCACAAGGACCAATTTTGCAATTTAGAATAGTATAAGGTTTATTTTTATTATTTTCTTATTTTTAAAACCTTAGGGACTATTTTTGACACTTTTCAAAGTTGAGGGACCAAAGTTGTCATTTTTCCATTTTTAAACTTTAAAGGACTTTTCTTGACAACTTATGAATCCCAAGGACCTTTTATGACATTTGTACAAGTTTTGATTTACCAGGGATTAGTTTTGCCAATTTTCCAAAGTTCAGGGACTGAAACTGTAAATTATGTGAAATGTTTTGTTTTTAATCAGTTTTCAATCCTTATGCATAAAAACACAATCCAGGGATAATTTTATGTATTTCAAGGCATTCCTGTGTGTTTTCATATGTTTTTGCAGTTTAAATGTAACAGAAATGATGAGTATTTACACACTCATCAATGTCCCGACGAGGTGTGGATGGTATTAAAACGGGTTTCGTGATCGGGTGAATTTGGATGAAATGGGTATAAGTGAGTTGTGATGATTACACTACGGAAATACGGATGAGAACGATGTAAACAAACTATATTAACAATAACGCGAAACCAAATTAACCTAAAACGTAATCTAAGAATTTAAAATCAGAATTTGCTTATACGTAAACAGAAAAATAAGCCAAACGGCTTAAATAGAAGCTATCACTTTATTTATGTTTTTGGTTTTTCTTATTTTACAAACTACGTAACCTAAATTTAAAAACGTAAAAGGTACTTAAATAAAACGCGAATTAAAATTAAAATAAATGCGAGTGCGCGAAATAAAAAGTGAAATTTTAGCTACGCTAACCCTACGGACATGAAAATTACATTTTTACGATCCTAACAATAAAAGAAAATTTTGAAAAAAAGAAAAATATTTTTTC
The DNA here is from genome assembly GCA_030686995.1 of Artemisia argyi. Classification (NCBI taxonomy): domain Eukaryota; kingdom Viridiplantae; phylum Streptophyta; class Magnoliopsida; order Asterales; family Asteraceae; genus Artemisia; species Artemisia argyi. The sequence goes on along the minus strand of CM060709.1, from coordinate 266,200,754 downwards.
GACTTTTTAATTATTTATTATTAATTAAATACTAATTAAACTAAAATTAATTATTAAAATATTAAACTAATTATGAAAATTACGAAACTTTTTCTAAAATTACTTTATACTATTATTAAGCTAAGAAAAATAAAAAAGTGGGCACAAGCTTATAAATAAGCTGGAAAATTAAGCTAATTAGATAATGAGCTTAAAAGGGAAATTACAACTATAAATAAAAAAGGGTAAAAGGAAAACACTAATGTACTAATAGGGGAGATGGTGCACGGGGTGGGAGTGTTTTTGGCCAAAGGAACCAACAGGTCCAGTGTTCAATCCCCACAAGTGGCAAAATATACAAACATTTTATTTTTCTGTTTTTCTTTTTGCAAAACTGATAAACACTACTAAGTTAACAACTTTAACAAAGACAATATTTTTATAAAAGCCAAATAAGCTCTTAATGAGCTTATTTGCTCAACAGTACATAAAAATTAACCAAAAAGGATTTTTAAACTTAAAAAGCTAAAAAAATGGAACTTAAGGGTAAAATAAGATACAAGCAAATGAAACTTACTAGTAATAAGCCAAAACAAACAAGGGTAGAAACTGAAAGAAGCTAAAGAGCTCAAACAAAGACAGAAACATACTCACTGAAACAAGAACAGTCCAAGGGGCTTCTTGCAGGCCACTTTGAGCTTATCCAAATAAGCTCAGGAGTCCCAATTGGCCCTTGATCCTATAAGCTGGGTTGGGTGGCTTCCAATTGAGCCAAATTCCAGGTCTTGGAACTCACAGGTCAGCTCACAATGAGCTTGTGAATGTGGCTCAGTCACTGTGGTGCAGGGCAGTCCTAGGGGGGCTACTTTTGCTTATCAATGAGCTAGGAAACCAACAAGATCAGGACCCAAAAGCTATAAAAAACTAAACACAAATTGCTAAGGAACAATTAAACACAAACACTAATTAGCTTAGGCTTAAATTGAGCTTCTTGTGTAAGCTGAAATGTGGACTGATGGGGAATGCAAGCTGCAGGCTTGCTTATGCAAGTGAGTCTGATGCAACAGGCTCATAACAACCAAGAGCTACTCAAACAAGCTAGATAATAAGCAGATAAACTCAAACATGAAGCATGTACAAGCTAAATAACAAACAATCCTAACTGATAATACAAACAATCAAGCAGGCTAGGTAGTAAACTAAAAGAGCTAAATAAGCTAGGCTAAAAAGTTAATGAGACAAATCTAAAAAATTGTTCCTAAAGTTTAGCACTACTGGCAGCAAAAAATACAAAGCTCATACAACAAACTCAACTAAATGAGCATGTGCAGGGGTGGAAAGATAGGCTTATGGGAAGTTACCCCTGAGCAGGGCAACTTAGTTGTCAAACAGGCATATTCAAGGTCAAAAATGCCTAAGCAAATGATCATCCAACCTGGTTTTTCTGTTTGATCTTGTTAGACAACCCACCCAAGACCACAAAACAACAATTTTCTTTTCAATACACCCAGAACCAAACCCTGCACAAGAACTGGAAACTCTGTCCACATTGACAGATGTAGGTTTTGACTTTTGAATTTTTTGACAGATGTTTGACTTTGGTGAATTTTCAATGAACAAAACTTACTAAAGCTGTTGTGTTATGGCAAAATAAAGTTTATTCCAACAAGTTTAACAAGGTCTGAACTAGGCTAAAGATTGTGCATGTCCCTTTTATCACAGTTAAGCAGTGGGGTTTGATCGAGAGAGATTCTTGACTTATGATGTAAAACTGACTTAGAACAATATTCTAAATTTCTAATGAGGTAATAAGATCCTAGGTGCACTAAATTATCATTCCTAAGTTCATATAAACTACACTAACTAGGCAAGTCAAGCAATGCCAAACACCCTTAAAGTGGTGACAGATTGAACTTTTTACACTACAAATCAATTTTTAAGACTGAAAATTGCAAGTAAATGATATATTAAGCACTAACTAAGCTAGATAGGCAGTAGTGAACAAGGAATGAACAATAAAATAAGCTGATAAGCTACAACTATATTTCTCCTTTTTTCTTTTTCTTTTGATTTTTGTAATACTTTTGAAAACTTAATTAACTGTTTTGAAAAACAATTTCTAAGAAAGCACAAGCTCACAAATAACAATAAGCTTTAAACAGTAGCATAAAAAATGAGAGACTAGAATTTTTAAGCAATTTAACTAAGACTTTGCAAATGTAGACAATGAGATAAAAGAAATCTGAAATTGCATTACACTAGAATTCAAGAGTACAAATTTTAGATAAAACTGAATTTTAATAAACTAAAAACTAAACACACTAAAACTATTCTACTACTAATTAAAAAAAACTAAAAGCTATCTTTTTCTGCTCCACTTTTCTTCTTCATTTTATAATGAACCCCTAGGGTTTGTGAGAACCACTTGAGCAATCCCATCCCTCAAAATGACCATTGGATGAAAGAAACTTGATCCCAGCCGTTCTTCAACTTTTGGCGGGAAAGGGATAATATGCAATTTGGCAGATAGTTCTTTGGCATGGGGGCAAGTTTTGGTATTTTGTGGTGGAAAGGTAAAAAGGTGGAGTGTGGCAGAGGGGGGGGGGGAGAAAGGGTGATGATTGTGTTTGGTTTAGGTTGCAGGCTAGGAGCAGGGCAAGGGGGGAGGGATAAGGGTGTGTTTTATTTTTTATTTTTTTTTTGTGGTTTGACTCTTTGACTCACACAAATAAAACGGGGAAAAGGGTTTTGGGGGTTGTGGGCTTTGGTGAGCTAGGTGGGCTTTGGTGAGTGTATTGGACTGGGGGTATAAGGTGGTAAGGGTGGGCTGGTAAAATGGGGTGTTATTTGGTTTTGGATTAAAGGGAAGTAGTGGTATTATTATCCGTTTGGTTTGTAGTGTGAAATTCACAAGGACCAAATTTGTACTTAACGGAAATTTGAGGACCTAATTTGACAATTTTCCAAAATGGTACCCAAGGACAAAACCTGCCATATAATAGTAAACAAAGGACAAAAGTTGTAAACTTCCAAAATTTAAAATCCCAGGGACCAAAGTTGTCACTTTTCAAACTACAGGGACCAAACATGTAATTTTCTCAAAATTTTCACCCAAGGATCAATTTGATAATTTTTGACTTTAGAAAACCTTGGGTTGACTTTTCTTTCATTTTAGAACTTTCAGGGACTAGTTTTGTCAATTTTTGAAACTTGAGGGATTGAAACTGCCAATTGTGCAAACTTTGTTCGTTTTTCATTTGTTTTTAAACATTTTGCATCAAAAACATATAAAACACAATTTTGGAATATTTTTAGTATTTTGATGCATTACTGAGTGTTTTTGGACGTTTTGGCAGTTCAGATACGATAAAAATGATGAGTATTTACACACTCATCACTTGCCATGCTGGACCCACCGGGGGCCACCATAGTCCTAACTACACCGCCAAAAAGGTGTTTGATTCTGGTTTCTATTGGCCCACGATCTATAAGGATGCCCACGAGTTAGTCAAAGCTTGAGATGCTTGTCAGCATCACGGGAATATTTCACAAAAGAACGAAATGCCACAAAATGCCATTCAAGTTTGTGAAATCTTTGACGTCTGGGGCATTGATTTTATGGGGCCATTCCCATCTTCTCGTGGAAACAAGTATATTCTCGTGGCTGTTGACTATTTGTCAAAATGGGTTGAGGCTAAGGCCATACCCACTAACGATGCCCGAGTTGTTGTGAAATTCTTGAAATCCCTCTTTGCTCGTTTCGGAACTCCACGTGCCATTATAAGTGATCGCGGTACACACTTTTGCAATGATCAATTTTCAAAAGTCATGCTTAAGTACGGTGTTACTCATCGTCTTTCTACCGCGTATCACCCACAAACAAGTGGGCAGGTGGAGGTTTCCAACCGTGGTATAAAACGGATTCTTGAGAGGACAGTAGGTGAAAACCGTGCTTTCTGGTCGGATAAACTAGATGATGCACTCTGGGCCTTCCGTACAGCTTACAAAACACCCATCGGGTGTACTCCATACAAGCTTGTATACGGGAAGGCGTGTCATTTACCGATCGAGTTCGAGCACAAAGCCTACTGGGCCTTGAAACATGCTAACTACGACCTTCATAAAGCGGGTGATCATCGTAAGGTTCAACTCAATGAATTAAACGAACTTCGTGATCAAGCCTACGATAACTCTTTGATCTACAAAGAAAAGACAAAGAAGATTCACGACTCTAAGATTAAGAACCGCGTTTTCAACGTCGGTGACAGAGTCCTTCTTTTCAACTCAAGGTTAAAGATCTTCTCGGGGAAATTAAAAACCCGATGGACTGGACCATTCACTATTGTTAAAGTATATCCATACGGGACTGTTGAGTTATCTCAACCCGAAGGTCCCAACTTCAAAGTGAATGGTCATCGTTTGAAACATTATTTTGGAGAGGACATACCACCCATGGTTGTCCCGGATCTCCAAACTTTCCCCATGGACCAATAAATTCGGGGATCGAGTCAAGCTAGTGACTCGGTGAACAAAAATTAGCAACATATATGGGTTTTCACCCGTATTTCTGACTTCTTTATACTTTCTACCACCCTAGTGTGGGGGAGTGGCCGTCCCCCACCTTTTGAAAAGTAAATATGTATATAAGTTTCCTTTGGTAAAAAAAAAAAAAATGTGATTGTATGTACAGATAAATAAAGTGAAAAATAAAATCCATATTCCCACAGTTAGTTTCGAATATTAGCTTTTTCTGTTCAGAGATTCGGCATAATAGCCGGGACTTTGAATATTGAGGACAATATTCAATTCTAGTGTGGGGGGGGGGGAGGGGGAAATTCTTACGAATTTTATCACAAAACTTTCTAAGTACCCTCATTTTAGGCCTAATTTTTTCAAAAAATTTTCACTTTATTTCAAAATTTTTGTGGTAATCAGTCCGCCAAAGTCTAACCGACAAAAGGGATTGGCTAGTCCAGGAGCAAACGGCTCTTGGTAAAGACATCTCAAACCCGTTGATGGCTTGCAATTTGCCAAAAATTGTATGGTTCCTCAACTCCCCATATCCCATAAAGCAAATGAGTTGGCTACCCCACAAGATTATGGCTTGTGGTAAAGGCCGTGGAAAATCCATAATTGGTAATCAGCTCACCAAGATGTTGACTTAGTCCATCAAGATGCTGGCTAGTCCAGAAGCAAACGGCTTTTGGTAAAGACTAATCAAATCCGTTGACAGCTGGTGGTTTGCTCAAAATCACACGGTTATCAGGTGTGCCACAGTTCTTACACCTGGATACTCCAGAAGTGATGAATTTTGGTAAAGAGATTTTCAAATCCATCAGGTTTTTCTCAAAAGATTGCTAGGGACTAGCAATGTTTTAGTGTGGGGGATTGATGAGTGTGTAAATACTCATCATTTTTACCTTTTCTGAGCTGCTAAAACATCTAAAAACACTCAATATTGAATCAAAAAAGTGAAAATATCCCAGGAAAGTGTTTTACATGTTTCAAATGCAAAATAATCAAAAACAGATGAAAAACGCACAAAGTTTGCAAAATTGGCAGTTTCAGTCCCTCATCTTTCAAAAGTTGTCAAATCTAGTCCCTAGTTGTTCTAAAAACTTGAAAAAGTCACCTAAGGTCCTTTTAAAACAAAAAGTTACATAATTAGTCCTTTGGTGCAAAGTTTCACAAAATGTCAAGTTTAGTCCCTGAACTTTGAAAATTGTCAAAAATGGTCCCTGGGATATTAAAAACTTTGAGAAAAACAAATTTTGTCCTTGCACTAAACTTTTATGGCAGGATTGGTCCTTGGTGGAAAAGTTTGGTGAAATTACACAATTGGTCCCTGAAGTTTGAAAGTTTGGCAGTTTTAGTCCCTGGTGAAAATTAAATGGAAAAATCATTCCAGGGTCTCATACTATTCATAACTTGGCAAAACACACCCTTGTGAACACTTTGGAAGAGTGCCAAGTTTCACCCCTCAACTTTCGATAAATTACAAAATTAGTCCTTGTGATAACTTAAACCAAACCGGATCCCTTATTATTATTCATAAGCCAAAACCATAGTCCAGTCCACACCATACCTAGTCCATTCCTTCTTTAGGCCCAAAACACCACAAGCCCATACCACCCAAAATAATAACACCGGGGTCAAACTTTGACCTCGGTCAAACGGTCAAACAACCATCATCTTCCCTCTCCCAGCCTCCCCCACACCCCCACAACCTGCCAAACTCCGCCACCCCCACTTGCATTAAATGCATCATCGCAAACCCACCACCCTCACCCAACTAGACAACCCACAATTAATGCTTCCCCCTACACACTAAACAGTCCCAATTGCTCCCATTATTTTTGGCGCGAAAAAAATTTCAAAGGCTGAGATTGGCTTATAGTGATCCAACGGTTCAGATATTTGATGGGAAATGATCAGAGGCTTAAGAAAACCCTAATCATGGGCTATAAAAGGAAAGAGAAGCAAGAAGAAGAGGAAGTTCCATTTTTAGTTTAAAAGATAGTTGTATTAGCAGTAGCTTGTAATTTTCATCAATTTCTAAGCTTTTAAGCATTGTAGTAGCATAAGCAAGTGTAATTTGATCTTTTTAATCAATCAATTTGAAGTTTCCTTTGGTATCTTAGATTGTGCAAATTTCAAATTTATTTCAAAATTCTTAGTGTACTGTGTTGTTGTTATCATTAAGTTCAAATGGACTCTTAGGTTCACTTAGGTTCCATTAAGCTTATTGAAGCTTTTAGAGACCCTAAAACTCAGTATTAATAGGAAAATCAAAAATATAAAAAAAAAAAAGTCAACCATAGTCAACTGCCTTGTTTTGAGTTTGATTGCAGGTTTTGAGAAGCATTTGGGGACAAGCTTGGAAGCGGATTTGGCCTATCTAAAGATAGGCATCAGTGGAAAACCCCTTGTTCATGCTAGGGGTGTTTTGTAAGCCTTGCTTATTTATAAATTTCCTCTAAAATCTTAGTTCTTTATAGCTTCTTATTGCTTGTTTGCTTATTGCTATTCTGTGTTTCTTATGCTTATTGAGTGTTGTTTATGTAGTTTATAGCTTAATTTATTTAACTTGTTAATTAGGATTAATAGTTATTTTAAAACATAGTTTCACAGTCAAATTTGCATAAGTAGTATAATTGTGTGTTCTTGGTTACTAACTGTTTCTAAACACTCATTTAGGTTTAATATTTCATAAAAAGTTGAATTGGAACAATCTCATAAGCTTTCAAACCCCTTAGCTTCTTAAAATCAAAAATAGTTTTGTATTAAGGGGTGTTTGGTTTAACTCAGTAACATAGGTGCTTGAGGTTGTTTCATGGTTGTTGTAGTTTAGATAGACTGCATTAGGCATAGTGTAGTTAAGTAAAACCTAAAATTCAAGTTTGTATTTGCTTAAAGTCAAAATCATAAAAATTTCCCCCTCACAGTTAACTGTGAGAGTTTTGGGTGTCTAAATCCATCACATTAGCTACACAGGTTGTTAATTTAGAGTAATATAGCTTAGATATAGTTTATAACTTAATTTATAATCAGTAGGAGTCAGTAGAAATCCAAATAAGTCAAACTTTGTGTTTTCCTCAAAAAGTCAAAAGTTACTCATCAGATTTTTCCAAAACTTGTGGGAATTTTATTTAATTTTGTGTTTAGATTGAAGATTTGAAACTTGTTGTAGTTAAACTCTACCACCTCAACTTCATTTTCCCATTGTTGTTTGATTTTTAGGAATTTTATTGTGGACCCCACTTTAGGCCAAAGTCACTTGCAGGGGGACTGACCTCCCCTGCACCAGCATACCACCACCACACCAACTTTGGTGGTGGCTGCAGCCCACCTCAGTGGACCCCAGTGGTTCATTCTTGGTTTTGACAACCCCCTCCTACCAGGGTACACGGTTTGACCCTTGGTTTGACCTAGGAACAAGTGGACCCCACCTGGAATCCACCCCAAAGTCTGTCCCATTTCTGTGATTGAGTTCAGTTTTCAAAAGTGTTTATTTGGTTCTCATCAGCTTATTTGTGTTCATTACTTGGTGTTTCTAGCTTATTCAAGTTCCTTTAGCTTATTTGTACCTAGTTTTACCATTGTGGACCCCATTTGCAGTCATTTGTGCTCATTTTACTACTTGGTCAACAAAAGTCAAATTGCTTAAGTAAAGGGGGTGCACACTGCTTAATTTTAAGCTTTGTAAAAAGCTGTTTCACAAAAGTATGTTATTTTAATCTTATATTTAGCTGTCTAAAAGAAACTCTCCAAAAAAGCAAACATAAAAATAGTGATAGCTTCTATTTAATAGAAACTATCTTTTTCATTTTTCATTTTAGCTTATTTATAAGCACTTTTCCATTTTTATAATTTTCTTAATTTTCTAGTACCTTTAAGTATTTAAAATAATTTTCTTAGATTTTTCTTAATTTGTTTACTATTTATTAGATTTAAAACTAGTTTAATTTATTAAATAGGTAATATTAGTTATTAATTAGTTTTCTTAAATTTTTAGTAGCAACAGTAGGTTTTTATAATTTTTCTAAGTTTTATAAATTAGTTAAGACTTTTAGAAATTATATTTTTAGTTTCTACTGTTCATTTTCCATTTTTCTTATTTTAATTATTTAAATTAGATTTAAAGTAATTAAAAGGTAATTAATTAGTGGATTAGCCTTAAACATAATTTTTAGAAGTTTTTATAATTTTTTAGGATTCCTGTGATGGTTAAATAATTTTATAAATTTTCTCATAATTTTCTAAGTTAATTTAGTATTAATTGTAATTTAAATTAGTTTAATTAGTTTAATTAAGTTAAATAGTTTTTAATTGATAAAAAGCTCATAAAAAGACAAAAATATTTTTTTTTATTTTTTTTTATACTTTCTTCAAGTTCTTATTAAAGTTTAGAAATTATTTTTGCAAATTTTTAGTTTAATTTGTAATCCTTGTAATTTTTAGTTAATTTAAGTTAGATTTTAATTAGTTTAATTAATTAAATAATATTTAAATAGTAAAATAATCATTTTTATAATTTCATTTTCATTTTCAATTTTCTTTTAATTTTAAGTTTAAAAAGTTTCAAAAGCACCCCCTGTAGTTTATAATTGTTCAAATCCCACTTTTCTGTCTGATTGCGTGAATCTTAATTGTGAATTTATGCATATACCTGTATATCTGATTTTTGTGAATATTATATCTGTGTACAAATACCAAAATAACAGTAGCAAAATCAATTACATATCATCTGGGCTACTGTCCTCAGTGCCACTCATTCCTAAACGATTTCAAACAGCACCATTTTAATCTCGCTGGGACTTTAACGACCCGGGGACACACTATACTACCACCGGAGAATTGGAACGAGGCTGTATTTGACTTATTGACCTTGGTCAATAATATCTGACTGCTTTCACCCCAATCACGAACCCACTTGACTTCTTCTTTGGACAGTCTTTCTTCAGATGACCCTTTGAATGACATATGAAGCACTTGAGTTGACCAGTTCCACCCCTTAACTTGAACCGTGAACTTCCACCAGAATGAGCTTTCCTTGTATGATCTGAACCTCCCCTTACATATAACCCGTCACCAGTATCTTCCTTTGTGTCTTCGGTTCTTTTCTTCAACTCCCTTGAAATCAGAGTCGCCAGAACATCCTCCATTGTCAAGGATTCCCTCCCATATAGCAATGTCTCCACAAAGTTTTCATAAGACGATGGCAATGACGTAAGTAACATAAGTGCCTGATCCTCATCCTCAATCTTGATATCAATATTCGCCAAATCAAGTATCAACTTATTAAACTCATCTATATGATCACCCAGTTTCGTACCTGGACTTATATAAAACGTGTACAGCTTCTTCTTCAGATACAGTCTGTTTGGTAAGGACTTAGTCATATACAGACTAGTCAACTTCGTCCAAATTCCTGCAGCAGATGTTTCCTTGGTAACTTCCCGTAAAATCCGGTCTCCCAAGCATAGAATCAAGGTACTGTATGCCTTCTTCATCAAAGCAGCCTTTTCACCTGCTTCCATGTTTGCGGGTAATGTCTCTAATGCAGCATCACATCCCAGCTGTACCATTAAAGCACACACCTTTATTTGCCATAACCCGAAGTCATTCTTCCCATCGAATTTTTCGATGTCAAACCTAGTTATCGAACTAGCTATTCTTCTTTAACCTTGCTAAAAACCTTGTCAAGTTGTTTGTTAACCAACTTTACCGACAAGTCTCACAAGCCGTGTGCAATATTCCCCTTTGTTGCTATAAACCCTTCTTGCAAATCGAATTAATTAGAATAAACCTAAAACCCTCGATTTTGAACAAGCCAACCCGGCCGTAAACTTGAATCCCAAGCAAACCACGATCGAAACTTGTACCGCAAGAAAACAAAAAAAACCGCAACAAATTACTCTTTCACTTTACTTAATTGACTTTACAAAAATCGATTAAACAAAAGTTGAAGATCAAGATCTATAATGTCACCTTTGTAGTATATATTAATTACGTGGTAAATATAAAACAAAAATAACCACCACTGGTCAACTTTTGTTTACTATTTCACGTGGATTTTTAAAAACATAAAAACCTATCTTCAACCTCTCGTCGCTTACTGCTACAATCGACGGAACCGAAACCGAACCTCGAAACCTTTAACAAACTCGAAACCTCGATCTAGCACTCGAACTTCGATGACCACAATAACCGTGGCTCTTGATACCACTTGTTGGAAAATACCTCGACAACAAACCCGAAGCTCGATCGCGGAACACTAGATCGCGAGTTGTATCGAGCACAAGTAGCAAACACGAGAGACTACAAAGAACCGACTAGAATATGCACACGATATACCCTCAACGAACCCTTTATTAATACCAATAAAGCTTTTACAATTGAGGAAGAAGAATAAATAACTAGCATCCCCCTCATCTCTATTTATAGAGATGAGGGGGTAGAGACCTTAACTTGGCTTGCAAGCCAAGCAACTAGTTTCCTAATCTAAGTACAATCCTAAACTTTATTTAAACTAAATACAATTAATCCCCTTATTATTGTCTAAGTAACATATAACCCTCCTAAGTATTGCTACTAACACATAACAATCGCAAATTCTATCACATCACAAAAAGACCATGCCAGATTCAATCAGGTAATCAACACCGAGTCACCGACTAAAAGCTATCATATGTGTACATCATATTGAATTCGCATTCGGTTCACAATACAATCACACTTGATCGCACTGCTAGTTTGTGTTCCAAAATGATCGTCGTGAAATTTAATGCAGATTCTACAAACCTAGTTGTACTAAAAGTGCTAGATATCGTGACTCAAACGGACTTGAGTCAGATTGCCACCTCAACAACTCACTTTTAACATTAATACATCAAAATATCCTTCATGACTTGAGCCAAAAGGGCCCACCTACAATTTTATTTTCTTTTCCATTTTTTTCAAACCAACTAATTTCTCATTCATTAAATTAAAGTGCAACTAACATTTTTATAAAAAAAAATACAAAATTAAATTAAAAAAAACAAATGTTAGAAAAAGGTTATAAAATTCTAATGGGTCAACAGCCCACTATTTACAGGTTCCAAAAGCCAAATATATAGTTTAATTTGTTTTTAGAAAAAAAAGAAGAAAGTAAACTCATCTTCTTCATCACACTGCACACATTGAAACATACACTACCTATACACACCCCAAAATAACCCAATTAAATCGGGAAAAAAAGAACCCACTCATGCAAGTCACAAAACTCGCTCGATCACTGGTGCAGAAAAGGGTCGGTACCCTAGCTTGACACTAGCAGCGCCAATTTACTTGCCACCTCAATTTGACGTGCATCATGAGCTATGGTACCCAATGCTTTAAAACATTAGACATTCAAAAGACATAACATATATATTTAGGGTCCGCTTGGTTCAAAGTGGGAAAGTGAAAGGGAAAGGGTAAGGGTAAGGGAATGAAAATGAATGAGCGAGGCGGATAATCAATACCTTTGTAAAACCCACATATTCATGACATGATTAAAGTACCAAAATACCCTCCAATTTGAAATTTTGAAGAATTAAGTATGTTTACCAAACAAGCCCGAAATCAAAAACGGTTATCGTACGATCACAAACAATTGTAAATTAATAATCTATGCTATGTAATATTTTTGTGTGGACATTTTAATGAAAATAAAAGTTATAAAAATAATTATTTCACCTAAAAATACTTGTTGGCCGTATATATATACATACATATATATATATATATATATATATATATATATATATATATATATATATATATATATATATATATAGTAATTATATAATTATTACTTAAATTATAATTAAAAGTGATAAACACCATTTTAAATTTGGAAACAACTTTAAAAACAGAAAATTTTGATTTACAAATCAATTAGGCCGAATTATACTCACCCTAAACGCCTTTCAAAAATCACTTCGGCTGCAAAAAAAATTCTAAAAACTTTTGAGCAATTGTTTTGGACATTTTTGGAAGCAAGGAAGCCAGGAAAAATGGTGTTGGGGGCTGTAGAGTCGTGGAGCATTTTCTTGGTCAAATTATTCTAACTGGGCATAATAAATTCGTTATGCTCTTTTCCTTCATTAATTCTTCAACAAGGTATTTTTATTTCGTCCTATAAACTATATGAAACATGGGGAAAATACTCATGCACTCCAGAAAAATCGTGTGGATTAAAACCTAATTAAAACCCTAAAAATTTGTTAAATTGTATACGGCTTGTTCTGAATTTTTGGATGCTCAAAAATGTTTTTTTAACATTTAATTATGATTGTATAACTTTAATAAAATGGTTCCTTGTAAATTTGAGGCCTAAATGGATCGTTTGTAATTGTTTTGTGTTTTACCGATTTAATAAAAATGGGAATAAATTGGATAATGGATCAATTCGATTAGGGTTAGGGTTTAAAATTTTTCTGATTCAATTAACGTTTAAAGATGCCTAGAAAAATGATTTCATGATTTGGTAAATTAGGTTTATGTTTTGGGAATTTATTTTGGATCGAATGGATTTAATAAAACTATAAGGGTGCTTTTTGAAAATTATTAAACTTAAGGGTTGTTTTGGAAATCATAATAAGACCAGGTATGATCATATAAAATTGGTATAAGGGTTAAATGTGTTAGTTTTGTGATTAAAAGGATTAAAAATGGAACTATATATAATTATTAAATAGAATTGTATTTTATTTAAAATAGAGGGACCATTTTTGTAAATTCTGAAAACTCAGTGTCTAATCCGGAAATAATTATATTATGGGGCTAAGGATGTCAATTTGATAATTAAATGGGCTTGTATGAAATTTTGATAATAAAAAGGTTTAAATTGTAAATATTGTAACTAGAGGGACTAAAAATGTAAATATGGATATGTTGGACTAATTTCGACCTAAAATGACTATGGCGTTGTTTATGTCATTTTTGTATAGTTGTGGTGCTTATGTGTTAATTATATTAGTTAATGGTTTAATTATGGTAAATTGAATGATTAAAGGATTAAAATGGAAACTTTGTAAACTTAAGGGTGTGAAGTGTAAAATTGGCATATTTGACTTTCTTGACTTAAGTTGATGTGTTATTATGTGAATGTGATCATTTGTGACCCTTAACTTGTGATATTAACACTTTAAACCCTAAAACTTGCTCGGTGACATAATGAAACCCTAATTTCACAAAATGTCTATAAAATGAAATTCGTAACAAACGAGGCTATGAAACTTAATAATACGATAAGATTAACTTATAAGAATATGTTAACATTTGAAAACTTGCCAAATTTGGGAATATGCTAATTATGGAAACCTGCTATTCTTGGAAATTACTATTTATGGAAACCTTCTAAAATTGGAAACTCCCCAAATAAGTAAACTTGCTAAAAATAGAAAGTCTTCTAAAATGCTTAAACTCGTAAAGTGGGAAGTTACTAAATATGGAAGTTACCTAAAATAGAAAGCTGCTAAAAATGGAAAGATAACTAAAAGAGGTAACTTGAGTAATTCGGACTCGTCTTGATTCGTATCCATTATCTTCTAGGTTCGGTGAAGCGGGAGTGAACCATTCTCTCTTTGACATGTGACTTTGCTTGTGCAATTGGACTGACGTACAAATATTCCGTACTCTTTTAGTAAGAGTACAACTATTTCTCTCATGACTCTTCTCTCTCTCTCTTTTACATTACTTGATATTGACCCTTGACTTTGAACCTTTGATATTGAACTCTTGATATTGAACCTTTGACTTGAACCTTGTCTTGAACCTTAACATTGAACCTTGACTTGAACCCTTGATTATGACTTGACCACTTGTACTTGATATCGAACCTTGACCACTTGACCCTTCAATATTTTACCCAGGAGCTACTTGTTGTGGAGTAGCCACAACCATAACATTGATGCACCAATGTTATGTACTCTAGTGGGGCTAGAGAGATGTCCCCCACCGTCCCTGATACTTGTTATTGACTACTACTATGATTATGATTATTGGCCTGCAGGGGCGTATAGATGCATCCTAGTCTTGTCTTGACTTGTTACTTGCTTGGGCTACGGCCATCTTGATTATGATTTGGGCTACATGATATATTACTTGGTGATTGGGCTTGTGTGCATTGCAGCCCCTCACATCTTGGGAGTTGATCACTCCAACTTGGGATACTTGACTTGATACTTGTTTGTGCCTGGGGGTTAAATACTGAAAGCCTTGACACTTGCTAACTCTTGATACTTGACCCTTATTAATTCTTGAAAACCTTGAAACTTGTTAACCCTTGATACTATACTTGTTAAACCTTGATATTATACTTAACCCTTGACATTATACTTGACGATCCTTGAAACTTGTTAATCCTTGCTATTACACTTGACGATTCTTGATACTTAACCTTGGTGACTTTTCATACTTAACATTGACAATCCTTTGATATACCTTGTGACACCATATGTAATTTCATTTCGTACTCTCTTGTTTTATTACTTGATGTGCTTGTTATCTTCATATCTGTTCACTGAGCTTTTTATGCTCAGCCGCGTTTTCTTTTCCATGCGGCAGGGACTTAAGTTAGGAGCGGGGTTTAGCCTTGGGGATGAGAGTGTGTTGACCTAACCTAGAGTTCTTTGAACGATGGACTTTGTTTTATTATCGTATCTTCCTTATTTTGGAATTCATTTGTAACCTTTGTACTCATTGTATTGTTAAAGTATTAAGCTTGTGTTTTGCTCAGTTGGATACTATTTATTGTACCCTTGACGGGTTAGGGTGTTACAACCTTATCCCCCAATTTACTCTATAATAGTTGATTACCTAGTACGGGGTAATCAATCCCTCACCTCTAACTAACCAAGCACAAGTATTTGAGAGAGGTGGGCCCAAATCAATACCTTACCCATTCCCCACCCCTTCTTAACCCCCTACCAAGCACCCTCTTAATATACTAAAATACATCACATCACATTATATATATATATATATATATATATATATATATATATATATATATATATATATATATATATATATAGGGTGAGGATCAGGTACATTTTTGTCTTTTAGTGCGGATGGTACGGACGAATCTTAGCCCTCCATCTAGTCAACCATCTGAAAAAGGCGGAGTGGCAATATCGTAAATATCCCGTCTTTTTTTAAGATCGTTACTATCGTATTAGCTTTTTTTTCTGAAAAAAATTCAAAAAAATCTGAAAAAATTAAAAAAATAAAGAGGACAACAAATAATTAAGAATCGCTGAAAAAATTTCAAAAAAAAATCGTTTTCATCGTAAAAAGTATTGTGATATCAGACTCTGATTTTGACTTTTTTACAAAAGTCAAAATCAGATTCTAAAAACTTTTTTTTAAATAAAAAATTTAATATCATAATAACTTTTTTAATATCGTAAAAACTTTTTCTTAATAAAAATTGTTAATATCGCCGTAACTATAATGCTTTCTCAATATCAAAGTTAATATCGCCGTAACTTTTTTACTATCGTAATAAAAAAAGTCAAGATCAGGATCAGATTCTGATATCACATAAACTTTTTTACTATCGTAATAAAAAAAGTCAAAATCAGATTCTGATATCACATAAACTTTTTTACTATCGTAATAAAAAAAGTCAAGATCATGCTCATAATATTGTTAATATCACGGTAGAACTCATAATATGGTTAATATCACGGTAGCACTCATAATCAAAAAAACAAAAAGTTCTCAGAAAAATCTGAAAAAATAAAAAAAATGAAAGAAGATAACAATATTAAGGATCGCTCAAAAGGAAAATAATTAAAAAAATCATTTTCATTAAGAATATTAAGAAGATAACAATAGCGCTAGATCTTGACTTTTTTTAAAAAGTCAAGATCAGATCTGGATTGGACGGACCAGATCAATCCGCACGTCCGCACTTAAAAAATGTATCCGCACGTGATCCTCACTATATATATATATATATATATATATATATATATATATATATATATATATATATATATATATATATATATATATATATATATATATATATATATGTGGGGAGGTTGATGGGTGCCGACCACTGTAGCTGCTAACTAACGACTGTTAACGACTGTTATCTTTAGCATTTTAAAAAAATTTTGTACGCCCTTTGTCCTTTATCTCAGCGGTTCATTGTAAATTTAGTCCTCACATAATTTATGTAAATGGTCCTTCATGTTATATATCAATTGCAAATTCAATCATATTTGTACAGTACTAACAGCCGTTAGTTATTTAACGACTGTTAACTAACGACCGTTACTTTAACATTTTAAAAAAAAATTACGCACTTTTTCCTTCATCTCAACTGTTCATTGCAAATTTAATCCTCACATAATTTACACAAATGGTCCTTCATGTTATACATCAATTGCAAAGTCAGTCCTAGGTAACTAACTTCACGTTAAGTAGCTAACGGCAACAAAAGAATTTCGCAGCAACGCGCGGGTATCAACACTCGTTAAAGCTAATATTAACAATTAAAAAAATAGTTTCCATGGCATAAAAATACAGAAAATTGAAGATAAATCACATACTTGGTAAAAAATAAAATAAAATTTTCCCAAATAAAATCATTTCTCTAAAGTAGGAAATACACTATTCGAGTGACATTTTATTTAAGGCAACCCGACCCGGTAACTCATTTTATCCCCAAACAAAACTGAGAAACCCTAAAATAAAACCAACCCAAACCCTGAAACCAACAAACTAACAAGAATGGCGGCAAAGAAATCAAACAACGAAGGAGTCCTAGCTCGGATCTCAGAGTCACCAATCGTATACAAAGGCAAAAGGGCAGCTTCAGATGCAGGTTTCGTGTTGAAGAAGCTTGCTAAAAGCACTGGAAAAGCGGCGTGGATTGCTGGGACCACGTTCTTGATTCTGGTTGTTCCTTTGATTATTGAGATGGATCGTGAAGCTCAGTTGGTTGAGATTGAGGCTCAGCAGGCTAGCTTGCTTGGGGCCCCACCTGCTTCTTCTGCCCAGTTGAAATGATTTTATTTATGTAATGCTTTTTTTTTTTTTTTTTTTTTTTTTTTTTTTTTTTTTTTAGTTATGTGATTTTGTGTGGTAGCTGAATTGTTATTGTTGAGAATTTGTTTGAATTTGTTGTTTGATAATTTAGATTTAAGGCGTGTTTGAGGTTGGTTAATGATATACTACTTATAGTGTTTCTGATATGACAAATAATTTTTTTTTTAGTGTGGTGTCTCGTTCGATCAAATTACTTATTTCTGAATTAGTAGATCTCAGTATTGTGTTTCATTATGGAAAATGAAAATGCGTTATACGTTGCGGTTAGTCACAGCTTATTAAGCATGAGCATTTGCAATCCCAAACGCCCCCCTTAAATAATAAGTTGTTGTATGACTTTGTGACGTTTTTCTGTGTTAATGTAATCTGGAGACTAGAATTTTTGTCCACTTCCAAGTATTTATCTTATAGTCATTAGTAATCAGATTATCAAGTTTAGTTTCACTATATGGCTAGACAGTTGGAACTGATTTTATGCAAATTGAAAGTTGAAAACACAATAATGAGATATTCACTTATTAAACGCTATGCGAAACACCTCATATTGCATGATATTCATAGGCTGTTTGGTGCTTGCATATGGGTCATGTAGGGTTTACCTTGTTACACTCTTTTAAAGTGAAAATAGACATAAGTAATGGGTGCTCCATAGTGGGTAATGTGTTTGCTTCCAGGTTATAATCCTTCCAATTTTATATAGGCATAGCCCATTTTATTTTGTTAGGTTTAAAAAGGATTCATTGAGTGAAGATAATATAAGATAGAACCGGCACAAATCAGTGCAATCGTTTGAACTGGTGGAAGGCGTTTTGTTGTCGTTTAAGGTACAATAATGGAGACTCATTTGGAACAACAGAACGAGGACTGTAGGATGTAGATGTCAATCATTGTATTTGAAGAATACACGCCAAATTACATCCTTTAGTCAGTAAATGATGCTTAGGTTCTTATTCATTTCTCCTGCATTGTGGATTCTTAGTTTAATGGAAGTTACTTTGGTTCATACGCGTTCTTAGATGTGTTGTCATGTGTGAGTCACCCAACATATTGTTTCTTGAAGCCTTATTGGGCTTTCTTATATGGTTTTGGTTTACTGTTTTCATGATTCCTTTGCTCGCATAACTCAACAATGAGTATGCGTTTGGTATGCTGGGAGGAATGACAATGGGTATGAGTTTGATAGTACTTAACTATGAAAGTTTCATTCCCCACTCTCTAGCCATATATGGAGTATGGAAAATAATGGACTTTCATAGTCATAGTTGTGGGCCCAGGTACCCTAAACAAACACCAACTATCACTTTCATAGTGATAGTTGATTCCCAGGAATGGGTACCAAACGCACCCTGAACTTATCTATCTTTTTGTATGCATCAGGTTTCCAGATGATCAAATAACAAAAGGAAAAGAATATTTGATTATTTGGGCAGCATGAAAGTGAAGAACAATGAACCCTTTTTTTGCTGTAGTTATGAGTAGGCTGAGAGACCTTTAGTGTTGTTTCACTCTTTACTTTCTATTAATTTTATTGATCAATGAGAATGTTTACATTCACAACTTTTATGTGTGATAAATGAATGTTTTGAATTGTTAAATCCAGCATCATCTTGATACAGTATTCAATAGAGTTGGTACTTTTTTTTGGTGGTGGGTCACTTGTTTATGGACAGATCATCTAGGTTGAAAAAGGTGTATAGGGAAGGCTTGATGTACAATGGTTCTTCGGCTAGCTTTTTGAGAATTGGGTTGGGTTGGAAAGCCTATCTGTAGGGTCGTTTTCGCTCACCATTTAATACTGGATTCCATTTTACTTGAATCTCAAAATCATGATGGCTGTTTCACCCACCCAATGTTGAAAAAAAAGTCTACAAGGCCGATTAATCACCGCCTAGGCATTACAAGGCCAACAACCTTGTCGATTTATGTAACTGGGTCAAACAAATAGGCCAACCATGGTCAATGGCGGTTAACAGCGGTCAATGGTGATCAAACTTGTCGGAAACCTGCAAATCTTGTCGGAAGTACCCAAAACTTGCCGTAAACTTATTTTGATCACTTATAGTAACTTGCTTAAATCTATTACATGTTATTTTTTAGAAAAAATCTTGCCGAAAATACCTAAAACTCGCCGGAAATACACAAAATTTGCCGGAAATACACAAAAATTTCCGGAAATACCCAAAATTTGCCGGCAATGTCAATCCGATTAATCCCGCCTACACCGATTACAAGCTACAAGGTGGTCGACCGCCTCACTACCGATTCACAATTTTTGCAACTCACCAAACTACCAAAGTTGTGGTGAAAATAGTACCGATTCCAGTTTGAGATCTGGTCCGTTTGAGCTCTATTTCAATAATTACATTTCCAGTTACAAGTCGACAAGTCGTTATCAAATATTTATAACCTCTTTGAGCTGTTTCATTTACAAAAATATGGATCATTGTTGTAAGAATGTAGTTTTTCTGGTCATATGTACTTATAAATTTTAAAACATGCATAATGTTGGCGGACAAGTGGACAACCCAACTCAGCCTCTCTGTTATAATGCAATAATGCACTAGAAGTTATCGCGTGACATAAATCTGATTTGATCGTTACCCTCTATGTCTAGTTTATTTGTTTTCCGCTGCATAGCATTTGCAAGATATATAACATTAAACCAGATAGAAAGTGGATTAATAAGAAAGATCTAATTAACTAACTTTCACTTTTCCTAAACCAAAACTACTGTTGCTTCTAATGTGATACGGAGTAGAATGTTTATGGCTGGTTTGATGATCTAGATCATTTTTTTTTAAACCAAAACCGATAAAGAACAGTCCAATACCAAAACAAAAATCTAAGCATACACTCTCAATTAGCTTAGGTTGTAACATTCGGGAACACAAACACTCGGTGGAGTAAGGATACAACCCATTAAAGACGTGAAACAAATTTGCACAAAAAATGACATGAAACAAATATGCTTGACACCCTTAAACATTGCTTTGAGTAAATTCTACTAATTCAGAATTTTGTATCATTTACACTAGCCAGTAGCCACTCTTTTTGTTGCATGGTAAACATTAGACTATATTATCTTAAAGATGAGAAGATTCTCATTCAAATGGAGACATTCCCTGCAATAATTTCTCAAGCTACAACATACGATTGAGGATTTCACGCGGTGAACTATTTTCCAGTTTTACCCCTCTAAATAAACAGCCAAAACAAGTTTTACAATAATAACAAAGAGATGGATTCACGTTTAAGGTCACTCATCATCTTTCATTATGCAGACAAACAGACAATACATTTACATGAATAGCAACGTGAAAGCGTGATACGTGACTTAATACACCAAAATCAGCAAAAGAAATTATAACATCTATGATTGTTCTTTCGTGAATCCAAACATGAGAACGGCAAACCCTAGATTCTTGAATGTTTTCAGCATTTGAATCCCCGACAAGCCATTAGCCACACTATGATGATAAAAATTGCAATGGCTCCTCCAACCATCAGCTTCATCTGAAGATTCTGCAACCACATCTTCCTTCTTAGTGACCTTCCCTGCCTTTGGAAGCTGTCCGCCTGCAGTTAACACGTTGCATGATCAATAAAGCCTCAAGGACACACACAACAGCTTTTAGGGGTTTTGAATACGCATTTTGAAAGTAATTATATGATATCTAATGAAAATCAATACGGTATAGTAATACAGGCTAAACATGGTGCCCAAATGTGCTCTTGTTGTTTGGAGTTGTAATCAGATATTTGAGTGTTTAGTACAATCAGATTAATTTTAAATAAACAGATAAAACCAACAAAGAGGACAACACTGTCATAAAAAAGAGTAAAAGGGAGTAAGAGTATCTCAAATTAAGTTAAAAAAAAAGGCTAGTTTTACCCATGGATAATCAGTTTTGTTATAACTGGTGTGAAACCGATCTATTTACGATTATATGATCAAATAATCTGAAGCAGATTTGTCAAGCCACACTAAAAACTGATTATTGCAACTTCAAGTCGCAATATTTCTTTCAGTTACAAACTGCAAATCCAAACACCACTTTATTACTTGACCATGACTAGATAATTTCCCTTTTAGTGGTGAATGATAGAAATAATAGTCGTACCTGGAACTGAAGGTTTTCTGTCTTATCGACCAGTAGTTCAATCTTCTCACCACGATCCAAAACCTGTATTAGACAAGCATACAGAGGTTATTACATTAGCAGACAAATCAAGTCTTCCTACATAATCTCTTATACACATATATACATGTGTCCTAACAGAAATGCAGCTTTCTAAATGGGAAACTTATACCCAATTACTTACCAATGGGTCAATCTGTGTATTTTAATCGCTGATACTGCACTAAATGCCATGAGATGAAAGCCCGGAGATGCTTGACACAGGGAATGTGTCAAACAAGATGAAAGCCATGAGGGGTTTGTAAACAGGGATAAACAAAATAACAAACAGGCTTAAACAAAATAGCAAACAGGGTTTTGTAAACAGGCTTAGGTCAACCTGTTTGCTATTTTGTCAATCTGTGTATTTTAATCTCTGATACTGCACTAAATAATCTCTTGTTTGACACATTCATTAATCTCTGATACTGCACTAAATGCCATGAGATGCTTGAAAACGCAAATACATCTCTAATAAACAAGTATTTTAATGAAAATTTCATAGCTATTGACCCACAGATATTGTGGATGACAATCTACCAAATGTGAAATCTTCAAAAGTCTAACATTACATTATTTAATAGCAAGGGTCTACTATCTTTTAAGTTATCCACCAAGAAACAAGCCAATGAAATCAATCTTTGAGAATTTATGAAAGTTTATGTATGTTGAAATAATAAAAAGTAAGCAAAACTTTTTCAACAACCCATCTAAGAATGAACAAACGTCATGCGCTAGTCACACGAGTAAATAAGCAACAGCTTTACTCATCAAAAGCATAGATCTACGAATTTCATACTGGTTCGTTTGGAACACATAACTATCTATGTTCACATATCAGAACTATGTACAGGTCTAATAACTTGCTTTAGTTTCTCACATATTACAAAAGACAAGCAAATCAAAATATTCCAAGAAAATGGTTTGACTTTAACATTCATCTTTCATCTGTATGCTTACACGTGGTGCACCTTTTTACATATTCTACATCAATAAATCTGATGTTACAACACCTATTCTACAAAGTAACTCATTCGCAGCAAGCTTTCCATCTCCCATTCTTGTCTATCATGACTTAGAACTTAGGGCCCTAGAATTAGTCTAGTAGTGATAGAAAAGAGCAGCGGTTGTCTTTAGACCAATCTACTCCTACAACTTTCTAGAAGGATCGTATTCTTTAGAAAAAAAAAAGTGCACCTATTGGTCTTCAAATCAAGCGTAGTGCACCCTTATGGAGGTCCAAAATTCGTATATAACGTCTTGGTTTTTTTGCTATAAATGGTTTGGCTAATCATTAATCAGGGAATTTAGTATCAATCTTACTACAATGCCTATGTGCTAATGGCATACAAGGTACAACCTCATGCTGTTATCAAAGATAGGTCAAGCATGCAAGCATATGTTGACTATAACTAGTGAACTAAATGCATACGATTATGTTTAGTGCACAGATCACCCACATAAATGATGACAGTTACCTTCTCAATGTTGTCCATCATGATCCCTTTAACTTCTGTTATTTGCGCCTTGAGTTTAGACAGCTTACTCATTTCGTCCGGATGGTTTAAACAATAATCCATGTGTTCCTTTATCTTTGGCCTATTAATAAAACCCAAAATCAATAATCACGTAACTATTACAAAAACACCCTAATAAATTACAAGACGAGATCACATACCCAAACTCCCTATCAAGGTTATAAGCAATACTAAAGCGATCCTCAAACAGATCATCATCACTATCATCAGCAAGTGGATGATCACTTCCAATACTCGCACCATAGCGCTTCTTAAAATCATCCTTCACTCTCTCCAAAAACACAAACGGCATGCTCCTCCCGGCCGACTCATCCGCCACAACAAGAAAAACTACATCACAAAACCAACCATCGCTAAACTAACACAAACATCACCACATATAATATCATAAACAAACTATAAATAAATTTGTATATACCAAAGCCAGTATCGAGCAGAAAGTTGAACGTATATCCATCACACGCGTAAGTATACTTAGTACTACCAGAAGGCAACTTCTGTAAACATTGAACAGCAACCGTACTAACGTTACCAGAATACGCAGTGTGTTCGGCTAAAACAATGGTTCCTTTGGCAACAAAGCTATAAATTAATCCTTTCTGACTCATTTCTGCAAACCCTAAGCACACTTATAAAATACACTTGATCCTGAAAATAACAAAGAATTCTAAATCAGTATAATAACCTAATTTAAGCAGAGATAAAAAGTATTATTTCAATTTGTAATTAGGTGATTTAAGCGGTTAATAATCTAATGATGCATAATATAAATGGATCTAATAAGCAGTAGAGAAGAATAGATGAAAAGCTATATAGATTAATGGTATACCTTTGTAGAAGAATAAGCTGGGAAATGAAATTGGGGGGTTTGATTGATGATTTCGTGGGGAGTTGGTTTTGTTTTGGTTTTTTGCTTAATGGACACGATTTACGACACTGCTACTTCTTCTAGGCGGAATAATTCATGTAAACCTTCAACAATTTATCTTTTGTCATTTAGGTGTATACAATGTATAAAGTATAAAACTACAGTAATTATTTTGTTTTTTCTAGCAAAAAGAAATACCGTATTCGTTCTGTTTCAAAATTATTGTCACGAGACAATTTTTAACCACAGAAAAAAGATATTCTCTCACAAAATTTTCTTTCTATTACTAAAAATAAAAAGTAAACAATTATTTTAAGATATCTCAAAAATAAAATATGAACTATAATTTTGAGACAGAAAAAGTAAACTATTTAAAATAAAGTTTAGGCCATAAGAGCACCCGTTATAGGGTGACTCATGACCATGGTCACTCCTATTACGGTCAACCAGTCTTACGCGTCTTCAACCAAAATAATATAAAATTCAACCGAGTCGTGTGGAGTGTTTGTGGTCCAATTTGAGTTGTGTGAGTTGTTATTTTGCTTATTTGGGGTATATTTGTGTATAAGTAGGGTATATTTGAGTGGTGACCTCGTTATCTTATATTATACGAAGTTGTTGTGAAGTTGGTTGTAGAGAGAAAAAACTGAATTTGCACTGATATGACAATGGTGACCGCAGTTTGAGGCTTCCTTATTACACTTAAGAAGCAAACTTTCTCGAAGGTCCTGATTTAGTACACAAACTTTACAAAAAAAATATTATTAAATGTCACAAACTTTCATAAATTGTTTAAATATGCATATTTTGATGTGTTCTTATAAAAAAAACTTGATACGACTTTAAGTTTGTGACATTTAATGACATACTTTTTATTTTTATTTTAAAAGTTTGGATACTAAAACAAAATGTTATAAAGAGTTCATTATTGTTTAATAGCCTAAACCTTTTTAATATATGGGTTTGGCACTTACAACTTGTAGTCTACAACCTTTTTCTTTAGGAGTTATTATCGTTTCTAAAACTGAGTGTTAATCTTGCAACAACACGAGAATTAGTCAGGCCTATGTTTAATTTTGCATGTAATGGTGATCAAACTATTTAAGTTAGGGTTCGCTTTTCTAGCTATTTTTTGGGTAAAGAACTTAGTGGTTTCTATATTGGTTGGGCTAGAATGAGAAGAATTATCCATCAAGGTAGTTTGTTCATGTGGGTTTTGTAGCTACCGCAGTCGAGATATAAGAGGTTTTAAGTTTAAATCATGTTTGTGCAAATGAGTATGAGTTGGTCACAATAACAAACCTGAAGGTCAAGTCATTTAGCAGTTTGAATTTTTGTCACTGTAGACCCACTTCTCGTAGGTTTCATTACCAACAGCAAGGTAATTAACATGTGAGAAGGATAACCAAAGGACTTAGTGTCTCAATCGTACCCCTTGTTGTGTGAGAAGTTTTCCAATCAAAAT
The DNA here is from genome assembly GCA_030686995.1 of Artemisia argyi. Lineage (NCBI taxonomy): Eukaryota > Viridiplantae > Streptophyta > Magnoliopsida > Asterales > Asteraceae > Artemisia > Artemisia argyi. Next base: position 266,175,134 of record CM060709.1, on the reverse strand, counting down.
AGTTGGTTCAAGTCCTGCTTAGAACTATTAGCCGATATAATTGATGAATGGCTCAAGCCCGATCGGTAGGCTTAGAGTACATTAGGGTTTATTGTAATCTATAAATATTGGTTATCAGTAAAGTTAAAAACACACAGTTTCAATATAAACATATGGTTTAACATGGTATCACACCTTTAGGTAAGATGCACCAATAAAAGTTATTAACTTCCGGTCAACGGCTACTTGTCGGTGATCCAGAGGGATCATTTTTTCACTTTATTGTTTATATTTATTTATTTATTTAGGATTTTATTTTCATATTATATTTATAAACCCTAAACTCTAGCTGTAAAAAAAAATGTTGAGTTGCCATCGATCTACTATATTTTTTTCTTCATCATCTATTTGTTTTTATTGTCGAAGATCATTGTTCTTGACAACAAAAGTTGATCATCAAATTGCCACTCCTTTCTAAAGGCAAAGCAAGCCATGACGTAAAAGTAATCGTCAAGCAAAGAAGGATGCTGCATGCAATACACAACTATGCAGCCAAATACAATTATGCTTCCGCTCGAACAAACAAAAAAAATAAGATGAAGAAAAGAAGAAGCGGCTTTCAACATTCATTCACAATAAACCAAAATAAAACGGGATAACCCAAAGTATCATTTTTTTCCCCTCTAAAGTCGACTAAAGCTCGATCAATGGTGTTACTTCATTTAATAAGCCGCATGAGGTTACTTCTTCAAGAATCAATGTGAAACCTTTTGATGTCCTAATGCACATCATTAGTGAATATACAAGTTCTTCGACAAGTACCGCTTTCTTTGTTTGTTTTACTTTCGCTTGCTGTGGATGTCTTCATCAACAAAAATAGTTATAGCTTTATTGTTTTATGTATATCCAATTCGAGCTTTCGCGATTTCACTACTCGGACTGCGGAGGAATATTAGCTGATATAATTGATGAATGGTCGAAGCCGATCGGTAGGCTTAGAGTACATTAGGGTTTATTGTAATCTATAAATATTGGTTATCAATAAAGTTAAAGACACAGTTTCAATGTAAACATACGGTTTAACAAGAACATGTAAGATAGCATGTGGTGTATATATTGTAAGATTAAACAGAAAGATATTTTCTCAATTTCAAGAGGCGTTTTAATACATTAAATCTTACTTGATGCATATATTTTTATGAGCAATACTAGAGTCAATCACAAATTCATAAAAAAAATAAATAAATCATCCAATCTTTTATACCCCCAAGTTGAACAAACAAATAATTATGGTATATGGCCTTTCATTTTCAAAAGAATAATTCACTATGACGCCATACACAATATCTATCCTCGAATGGACCCCCTTCTAGTAACTTTATAAAAAAGAAACCAACCAAAGTAAAGGCTGCATTAAAAGAACCAGGACAATTTGGTAAACTAGTCCAACACTTGAACAAAAGTGTTGAAACTCTTTTTGGCCATAGTGACGTTGGTTGCGGAATCTTTAGAAGAAAAAGCCAACACTCCACCCCTTGAGTTTTTTGCTTACACGTACCCTCAATTTCATACAACCCCTGCCAGGTATATATATTTTGTTGATCAAAATCGGTGGTGGTTTCATTTGTTATAAGCTCTAATATATCATTTGTCGACATTTTTCAAAGAAAATATGGTGTCGGCAAATAAGGAAATGGTGGTGTATTGCTTTGATACATTGGTGGCTCACTTTAATGCTGATCAAGTCCCACCTCCTGCTTTTGATGACGGTCAATAGTAATTTTTCCATTTCTTTCATCAACTTTTTATCCTTGACATCTTCATTTAGTTGCTATTCTAAGGATTATATGTGATGTTGTCTTTGTCTCTTTGGTATTGTGTGTGTTTTGGTTTCTATACGTAGTATATGAAAAAAATGAGTTTAGTTTAATTTGCATGTTTTATAAAATTTTGTATGTCCTTTCTCCCAATAACATATTGCAATAAGTTAAAATGCAATTAACAAAGAGTAAATGAGTGTGAAAGTTTTGGGGGGGTTTTACTTTAGAGCTGAGGTTGTTCGGAATTGGTTATATAAGTGCTTATTAGCTTTAATAAAGGCAGTTAATTAGCTGTTATTAGGTGCTTGAGCGAAACTGCATAGTCAAGTGTAAATAAGCACTTCTGGCTACCATGGTTACTTTTAGAGCACATAGGCAGAATGAAGTTACCAATTAATCCTATACATGATACATCCCCTTAATCTTGATGCTTAGTTTAAGTGTAGTTTTTGCTAGAATATGGCAGAATACTTCTAATATTATAAACGAAATTGAGGACATGATAATCACTATCACTAAAGCCAGTTATCCAACTAGCATATGAGTATCCTTTAAGTACAACAGGAAAACGTCCATAATACAAAGCTAATTGTATAGTTCTCTTAAGATAACCAAGAACTCTTCCAATCGCTTTCCAAGGATCTTGACTTGGATTACTCGTATATCTTGAAAGTTTGCGCACAGCATATGCAATATTAGGTCTAGTACAATGTGTAAAATACATATTAAACAACCTATTGCACTTGCATAATCTAATTGAGCAACAACTCTTCCATTATTCTCCACCAGTTTACAAGCTGACTCATATGGGGTGTATGCCTCCTCTATATTCAAGTGTTGAAACTAGCTTGTCTATAATCTTATCAATGTAATGACATTGATTTAATGCATAACCCCCATTACGCCTTTTAACCTTTATCCCCAATATAGTATCAACTTCATTCATGTCTTTCATTTGAAAGCATGAAGACAGAAACTTCTTAGTTTCATTGATACCTTCCATATTGGTTCCAACAGTTTTGCTTAACAAGATGCTCAAGGCATCAACACACATGTATAAATGTATAGCTAACTATGTTGTGCGATGTTCTTTGAGTGTGACCATAGTATTATATGGTGTCTTTTCGAAATGCCATTTTCTCTTATCACTATTAGTCTATTAGAGTACAAGAGTTGGGGTGTGTAAAAGGGCAGCAACAACAGTCAGGGTGCGATTCATAATTGTGGATACTTTAATGCTATTTACGTTAAACTGCTACATAGGATTATAGTCAAAGATTGAAACATTCTTGTGATTGAGGCCATACATAATATTCCACAAGTAGATGAGTTCATTTTGCTCAAGATTTTTTGGATAAAATATGGAATTTGATAAGTAAGACGTGCTCTATATATGATTTCAGTCCATTGTTTGTCACTTGGAAGAAAGCTGTGAATGGCGAGGAACCTCGTTTACGTGGATGCATTGGGACTCTGGAAGCTCGTGACATAACAAACGGCTTCAAAGATTACTCACTAACCAGGTACGTTCTCTACAAAATAAAATCTTCTCAAAAACCTTATGATTACCACAGTTAGCCATTCTGTCACAATTATTGTGTAAACTGAGTCAATAAACTGTCAACAATGATAAAATTATCATGGAATTGGAAGTTATTGTTTACCCAAAATGTAAGGCTTCTGAATGGCTTATTTGTTATAGATGTGGGATGGGCTTGTTGCATCTTGCCTACTTAACCCGTCATTGCAATGAGCCAGTATGTAAAACGCTATTATTGATGCATGTATTTCTTTACACAGTGCTCTACGGGACCGACGATTCCCACCAATACAGGCTAAAGAATTACCATTCTTGCAATGTACAGTTTCCCTTCTTACCAATTATGAAACCGCTTCTGATTATCTTGATTGGGAGGTATTTTTGTAAAAAAACGCATCTTGTTTGCATAGAAAGACTGTCCTCCCTTGGTCTTTGTTTTTAACTTTGTTTTCTCACTCTCCTTGATTCCATCCTATGTTGCAGGTCGGAAAGCATGGGATTATTATCGAGTTCACCGATCCCAATAATAATAGAAGCCGAAGTGCCACATACCTGCCAGACGTGCCTGCTCAAGAAGGTAGGAGGTCTTTAAGCAGTTTTCTTTTATTCATTTGCTTGGAACACGAATTGCTACATTACTCCAAAGGTGGCAATTTTGACCCATTCACTTACGAATAGGTCACTTATGGTTTTCGATCTGAAACGGGTTAGTGGGATTAAATTAGATTTAATTGTAAAAGTATTATCATTTTAATCAGGCCCAACTTGTTTCAACCGGTACTAAAAAGGGGGCATGTTTGGACCCGTTACCCTTTGACCCGTTACCAATCCCTCAGCGCAGCACATCTTTCCACGTTTCACAACTCCAATTGCTAAAACTGACTATCTACCCTTTGTAATTTTTATATTAGGATGGACAGTTATAGAAGCCATTGACTCTCTGATACGTAAAGCTGGTTACAATGGCACCATAACAGAATCGATGAGGAAGAGTATTCAGCTGACCCGTTACCAGAGCACGTTATTTACAATGCACTATGGTGACTACGTGAGCTATGTGAAGACATCTCGAGGAGCTGCCCCCTCTGTTATCGGCCTCAAATCCCGTTAACATATTAAACATGATTAACTGATTGGAGCAATAATGGTATTTTGGTTCCGAGTCAATTTAGAAAAAAATGGTGACTGGATAAGAGCACTCGTGTACCATGTATCTAAGTAATATTATAAATTTGGTCTACTTGAGTCTCAAGTCGACTAATGCTGCAATCTTGCTTTTAAAAGTTTATGATGATAAATATTGCATGTGTGTTCAAGTATTTTAATTATGTATTTATGTGTTGTAGGAGTTATGACTTGAATTTTGATGTCAAAGACAACAGACACACAAAACTCATTTTGTCATCACCCCATCTGATTATGATGGTTTCTTTAGTATATCACTTGGTGCATGATATCATAAAGAGATGGTCAGATAAGTCGTAGTAGTAGCTACATTATCAAAAATTTACAGGAAATTGGTCCGATAAGACGAAAACTATAGTTTGTTGTTGTTATGCATTAGAAATTAACCAACTACTACAAAATAATGGTTCATGGGAATGTAGAAAGTCAGTTGTTTGTATTGTTAGTATTATTTTACTTTGATTTAATATCTTGTTTAACTATCAGCCAATCATATTTGCAAGAATACCATGATCTGTTGACCCGGTGATTATTTGTTGGACCTGTTCATTTGGTAAAACAACTCATTCTATGATCATTCATTAAAACAAACTAACATTTTCTCATCACCTTTCATTTCCATAGCTAAAATAGATCTATACATTTTTTACCAATGGCGATGCGATCTACAATGATCTCACGATCATCTCCTCTCCTTCGTTTCATGCACTCAAGACCAGATGTTCGTTTTTTCAGTGATCAAGGACGTGTCTTAGAGGAGGAAGGACGTGCACGTGAAAATCTTTACGTCCAGGTATTTGATATTTTACGTATGTATGTGCGTTTGTTAATATACAGATTTTGTTGATTGTGGTTAATTTTGGTGAAGAAAGAGGAGAAAGAAAAGCTAGAGAAACAGAAGCAGAAGATCGAAGAAAAAGAGAAAGCCGAAAAAGAGAAAACTGACGCGAAGGTACTAACATCTATAGTGTGTTGACTTATATAAATCCAATAATCCCATGCCTTTAAAGATTTGCAACAATTTTCGGATATTTGATCTTGTGGTTTGCGGTGTTACCTTTTAAAAAAATGGAATGTTGATGTAACTGGCGCGGTTACATGATTTCATAAACATGTTTGTTACGAAAAACCGACCCAAACAAACAACATGGACAAAAAGTTACATGATTTTAGCAATTATATTACTGGTTTATTCTTGCACAATATCTAAAATATATGATATTATGAGGGATGTAACATAATTATATTCATATAAACATGGAAAGAGCATTTTAACAACTGTTTTATTTTGTTGGTTATCAGAAACCATAAGGACGAAGGAGATACTTTCAAGTCAGGATGAATCTGCCCTAGTTGCCTTTTGGAGCTCTTACCCAAGTAGAATAAATGTGAATTTAGAAGCGGGAAGTGTAACAGCCTGCAACACGGCTAGTACTTGAATAGTTTAATGCTAATGGCATTTTCTGCTGTCTTTATACTTCTTGCATCTTATTTTTCTGCTACTACATATTGTTCTTGCATTTTGTTAAATATTCAATACGTATTTAAAAATTTCTATACCTCTTGCTTTGAGGAGATGGGTGTGTTGAAGATTCTCTTTTCATGAGCCTTTTCAGATATATGTTCTTAGAATTCACCATGAATGTGATGAAAACAATGACATAGCAATTTGAGCGAAAGCTGTTTGCTAGAGGTGGCAAGATGGCTAAAACGGGTAATATTATTATTTAGCCCTGGCAAGGTTCGGTTGACCTGTAAACAAATTCTATTATCAACTTTTTTATAAATACTTAATGCATAATTAGTATTTCAATATTAGTCTAAATTTTTGAATAGAGCGATCTAGAGACTGCATGCACCAGAAGTAGATCTCTTGCTTTTAAGTGAATGACTAACATTAACTTATGTGATGTTTAGCATGCTTTCCAGCCTTGTTATAGGGGAACAAATTGAGTTATGTTATTGCTATGGTGAACAAAAACTGATGTCGCCACCATTCAGAAGTATTGTCCCATGAATCATTGATGCCAAACCATAATCAAGAATCACAATAACTATATGAACAAGAATCAAAGGATTGAACCAAACAAAATATATTCTATTTATTGAACGAGGGTTAGTTTTTTACCGACTAATCTACCCCTATTTATACTTGTTGAATCGGTGCCATATGACGGTTATACCGATTCTACAAAAGTAAACGTTGCAACCTACATAACCGTTATATCCCTAACAACCTAAACGACCCATTATCGACCCAGCCCATATCCTATCTAATGTTTACAGGCATCTAAACTAAATACATAATACAAACTTAAATACTGTCTTAAACATAAATAAGTAACATACTTTGATCTAAATATATTAGAGGCTAACAAGAAGATCAAAGCCGGTCTTTCTGACTAGTTTTAGGCCTAAGTATTCAAGAATGTGTTCTGAACACCATTATTGTATTCGTGATTTCATGAATAAATTACACACTGATAGATGTTTTGATTTTATTTTGGCCAATGTACTTATTAATAGGTATATTTGGGGTCATCTTTATCTCAAATGGGCGAATTAAAAAGTAAGCTAAAAAGGAAACAGGTGGTTGATCTTGATGAAACATGTTGAAAGTCGGCCAAAGTCTATTTTCTACCGATACAATTCATACAACCCTCTGAAAACTTTAAATCTAAGATTTGAATTTATTTGTGATGATACTGTGTTTGTAAGCATAACTAACACATGATTTATCCATAAAAGGGTTTGGACAAAGATTTATTTGTTGGTCAACAAAACTTTGCCTGACTTGTTTTGACCCATTACCCAACCGCCCAACCTGACCGGGGCATCGTGCCGAATCTACAAAAAAAGACCAGTCTTAGCTGTCCAGCCTTGTTCTGGTGAGCAAAATTGAGCTGTGTTGTTGTCAAGTAAACAAGGTTTCTGGTTTTTCTCATTTGGCTTTACTTAAAGGCTTGTTTTTAAATTATATTAAGCAATCTTCTAATTTCTCAAAAATGGTTCCTTGGCAAGAAGAAAATATATCGACGGCATGCATGTACACACAAAATCATTTACAATTTATTTCGTGACTTTTCGTTCATTTTTATGTCAGTACATGACAAAAGAGAAATTTAAACAAGCACAAGGTAAATATCTCTATATATACATTGATCTCTTGGCATTGCTAAAACAACCAAACAAGTCTCAAGTTCCATTGATCATTCATTCATTTGTTAAGCAAATAAAAATGGCATCAAACCTTAAAACCATCTTGTTGCTTGCACTTGTATGTGCCACTCTCAACATATCGACAGCTGGAGATGCGGACATCCTAACAGATTTTATCGTGCCTGCAAATTTACAAGGCCCACTTGATGGAAACTTCTTCACATTCACTGGAATGAGAGCTCTTGTCGGGAAACCTTTCCCAAAAACTTTTAAGGTGTCGAAAGCAAGCATGGCTGAATTTCCTGCTCTTAACGGTCAAAGTGTTTCTTATGCAGTTCTCCAGTTCCCAAATGGAACAGTCAACCCGCCCCACACTCATCCACGTGCATCCGAGCTATTGTTTGTTCTTTCAGGTTCTTTAGAGGTCGGGTTTGTTGACACAACTAATAAGCTATTTGCACAAACATTGCAAGAAGGCGATATCTTTGTGTTCCCCAAAGGTCTCGTTCACTTCCAGTTTAACTGTGATGCTAAGAATCCAGTTGTGGCTCTTTCGGCGTTTGGCAGTGCTAATGCTGGGACTGTGTCTGTTCCCAATTCGGTTTTTAATTCAACCATTGACAACGATATCTTGGCTTTGTCGTTCAAAACTGATGTTGCCATCATTCAGAAGATTAAAGCTGGTCTCTCTGGCTAAATTTAGGCCTAAGTAGTCTAGAATCTGTGCACCTTGTGCTTATGTTTCTCAACACCATTATTGTATTCATGATTTGATGAATAAATTACGCATTGAATAATAGACATTACTAAAAGATTTCTTTATTTTGCTTTCTTTATATATACTTCTAACTTCTTCAATGCATATAATCACCTCTTGTTGCGATCAGATGAGTTTTATCAACCAGTGAGACCATCTATTGTTTTACACTTTTACTGCTGAACTAATATGATGTTTAATGAATATTATTCTAACTCGTGTCTGATGGGAACATTCAACGTGAACCTTTTACATGGTTAACGTTTGAAAAATTAAAATTGGCTTTTGAAACAACCATATAAAGAGAACTCAAAATGTCTACTGTTGATATCGATTTACTGACCACTGAGACTTGAAAAATACAAAAACAATTGAAGCCATGGATTTATTCAAGAGTATAGTGATTGAAAATACAGGTTTAAAGTGATTTAATCTGCACAAGGTGGAAAAAACAAGGCAGACAGGCTTCAGTCAATAACCTTGATATGCCAAAACACGAATTTTGTACGTTTTACTTCATCAGTTGACAAATATTGGCAGAGAGTATTGTTTTTTTTGGTGCAAGGTGAATTTAACATTAACTTCCAAAACAATAGTACAACATAAGCATAACCTGATTTGACAGACCCAAATCAGAATACAAAGCAAACTACAACTAAGATATCTGATACAACTACATCTCAGACAACAAACAAACAGAACATATACCAATTCTGCATATCTATCCAATCCCTCAATTCACCTTAGATAAAGCACCATAAACCATCTAGCTACATTTCCATATCATCCCCCCTTCAAGGCCATTCAACCAGCATCCACAACAGCTCAAGGAGAAGAAGATGTATGGCTTCACTAGTGTTGTCCCAATATGTTCGGATCTTTGTGGGAGTCAAATATGATTTGCAAACAATGAAATAAACTAGATAACTTACATTATTTGTCCAACTGAAATAACGTTACATGGTATCAAGTATTATAGATTTCAATCGGTACCATCGAACCGATGTGACCTTTCACAAATTCCTACAGGTTTCTAACTATAATAACTAACTAGCGGTTGTAATCTTTCGTTTATACAAGTTTGGTCCTTCAAGTTTCCTTCAAAGTAACATCGAGATTATTCTTGGTTCACATTCTCCTCCTTAATCTTGATCGTTGCTTTGTCCAAGGTCTTGAACTCCGAGCATTTGTCGCATAGTCACAAACTTGAGTCTTGGTAATGCTTTTGTTAAAATGTATGCTCTTTGTAGTTCTCCACTAACGTGTTCTACATTAATATGACCATTCTCTACGCATTCACGAATGAAATGATAGCGAATGTCTATATGCTTACTCCTTCCATGAAATACTGGGTTCTTTACGAATGCTATTGCTGATACGTTGTCAACTCTAAGCGTTATCCTTCTTTCTTCCAATCCAGTCAATTCACTAAGTAAACGTTTTAACCATAATGCTTGACATGCTGCTGTAGTAGCCGCCATGAATTCTGATTCACATGATGAGAGCGCCACTGTTGGTTGCTTCTGAGTACACCAGGTAATAGGTGACTCTCCAAAGTAAAATACTATTCCAGTAGTTCCTTTTCCTTGATCGGTGTTGATTCCATAACTACTGTCACTGTAACCTGTAATCTTGCAGCCGCCTTCCTTCTTGTACATAACTCCATGTTCTTTTGTTCCTTCGAGGTATCAGATTACTTTTTTCACTGCCTTCAGGTGATGGTCCTTTGGTTCTTGCATGAATCTGCTAAGTAGTCCGACTGAGTAACTAAGATCTAGTCTTGTATGTAATAAGTATCTGAGGCTTCCAATTAAGCTTCGGTAATAAGTTGCGTCAACTGGGTTTCCATCTTCCGCCTTGACCAACTTAGTGCCGGGATCCAATGGTATCTTCGTATCATTGCTATCCGTCATACTTGTTTATTTTAGGATCTTGTTAATATATCCGGTTTGCTTGATTGTAATATCTCCTCATGTCTATGTAACTTCTATCCCAAGGTAATCAAATCATCTACAAGTATATTTCCATCTTTGGAGTGCCCGTGATTATCAAATCATCTACATATACTCCAACTATAAGTGTGGAAGTTTTACTTCTCTTCGTGTATACGGCTTGTTCGAGATTACATTTCTTAAAGCCTAGTGACTTCGAGGTTTGATCAAGCTTCACATTCCAAGCTCTCGGTGCTTGTCTTAAGCCATATAAAGCTTTGGTTAGCTTGTATACTTTTCCTAGGTTTCCTTGTTAAAACCTTCAGGTTGTGTAACATAGACTTCTTCCTTCAATTCTCCATGTAAAAATGCTGATTTTACGTCTAAGTGATGTACTTGCCATCCATGATATGCTGCTAGTGCTAAAATCAAACGAACTGTCTCTATTCTAGCAACTGGTGCAAACACTTCATCAAAGTCTATTCCTTGTTCTTGTATATAACCTTTTGCTACTAATCTTGCTTTATACTTAATGATCTTTCCTTTTGCATCTCTCTTGTTTTTGTAAACCCATTTGAGTCCTATTGCCTTCTGATTTTCTGGCAATGTTGTGAGAGTCCATGTGTGATTCTTATTAATCGAATCCAGTTCAGCTTTCATGGCCTCAATCCATCTTTCATCTGTTGATGCTTCCTTATAGTTACGGAGTTCCTCTTCTATGAATAGTAGACTTTCAGTCTCAACTATACGTGCTGTCCTATATATATCTTTTATCTCTTTGAAACCTCATACTGGTGTATCATCAAATCTTTGTTTTGAGCTTCCTAATGAGCTAAGAGTAGCTTCCTCTTCATCTTCTGAGTTGGGTTCGTAAGTATATGCTGGTGGTGTAATTGGTGAGTCTGGATCTTGTATGTGATCCAGTATTGGTTCTTGTGTTGGATACACGTTATCATTGTGTTCTACGTTGACTGGTGTAGGATTTCCATTGTCAACTTCGTCTACCACAAAACTAGCCCAAAATGTGTCTTGTGTACTTGTATCCTCTCCACGCTTATCCCAATTCCACGGTTTCGTTTCCATAAACTTTACGTCCCTACTAACATGTCTTTTCTTTCTTACTGGATCATATAGCCTACAAGCTTTTGATCCTTCCTCTACTCCTAAGTAAACCATCGGTATGCTTCTATCATCCAACTTCTTCAAGTGAGGTATCGTTATCTTAGCATAAGCTGTGCATCCGAATATTCTTAGGTTTTCCAGGTTCGGTTTTCTGTTGTAGAGTGCTTCATACGGTGTTTTATCTTCTAGTGCTCGTGTAGGTACCCTATTTAGTATATAAATGGCATGTTTGACTGCTTTCGCCCAAAAAGTTAAGGGTAACTTCATTGCTTTCATCATACTCCTAGTAGTTGATAACACCGTCCTATTCTTTCTTTCAACTACTCCATTCTGTTGCGGTGAGTATGGTGCTGTTAAGTGTCTTGCTATTCCATTCTCCTTACAGTATTTAGTGAATTCATTCGATGTAAATTCACCACCTCTATCTTTTCTTAGCATTCTTAACTTCAATCTTAACTCCATTTCAATCTTCTGTCTAAATTCCCTAAATGTGTTGAATGCCTGATCTTTCGATGTTAGAAAATAGGCCCACGTGAAACGTGTACAGTCATCTACTAATAAGAAGACGAGCTTCTTTTCGGAATGTGTTGCTGGACTTATGGGACCACAGAGATCTCCATAAACTAAGTCCAATGGGTTCTTAGATATGGATTTAGCTTGATTGGGAAATGGTGTTCTGCTGTGTTTTCCTAATAAACATGCATCACAAACTTGTCCTGCATGATTTATCCTTGGTATTCCTTCTACTAGATCCTTTCTTGTCATCTTGTTGATATCGTCAAAATTCAGATGACCTAATCTAGCGTGCCATAACCATGCTTGGTTATCCACATTTGCTAAGATACATACAGGTGCTTCTATCTGCAGTCTAATACTGTATAGTCTATTCTTGGATCTTTCTACTTTCATCAACAACTTCCTATTCTTATCATACAAAGTCAGCTTGTTTCCATCCATGATGATCTTACAACCTATCTCAGTAAGTTGTCCTAGACTAAGTATGTTGCTCTTGAGGTTTGGTATGTAGTAAACATCTGAAACTATCTTTTGTTCCTTGTTTCTACATCCTAGTAATATAGAACCTCTACCCTTTATCTCTACGTACGATCCATCTCCAAAACGAACTCGTCTAGTGATACTTTCATCAATATCCTTAAAATGACTCTTGGCTCCCGTCATATGGTTGCTTGCACCATTATCTAAATACCATATGCTAGTGTCTGTTGTAGCATATTTTCCGGGTTGTATTTGTCCTTCATTTAACAATACTTCTTCGTGTGTAGTCATTAACAGTGATGGTTCATCATATCGTCTTCTAAGATAATGTTTGATTGTTCCTGAGTTGTTGGTTTATAAAGTGTCCATGTCTCCCGCAACTGAAACATTTCACTTTCTTCTTATTCCACTCACCTTTATACTTATTGGTCTTGTCATTGTGAGTTGAATTTTCTCCATTCGAGTTATCTCTTTTTCCTTTATTTTTCCAGTTTCCACGTGAGTAGTTTGATCTACCCCTATTCTTGTTAAATCGTTTCTTATTTCTAGAGTGTTCGCCTTGTGCGAATAATAAGTTATCCTGGCTTTCTGCTTGTCCTCCCTTTCGGAGTTTTATCATTTCCTCGAATGCCTTAAGTTTTCCAGTGATCTCATCTAAGGTGATATTGTAATACTCCGTAAAATCCCAGGTCATTTATTAATGCTAATTATCGACACTATTCTAAACTAAGCCATTTTTGCGGGCTAATTTGAAATTTTTATATGAAACACCGTTTGTTTAACACCCGATTGTTTTGATCATCGTTTGTTTGACACCCGATTATGTTTTGTCACCTGATGTCACCCGATTGTCACTCTTGGATGTCACCCAATGAGGATTAACACCGGTAACTCTCACTTGCGACCTGACACCCTAATTGGACACCGATATGTTATTAATATATATATAACGATATGTATATATTAATTATTACAAATTACTACCACTATATATATATATATATATATATATATATATATATATATATATATATATATATATATATATATATATATATATATATATATATATATATATATATATATACGCTTTACGACACCGTTTACGTTTTTATGGTTTTCACGAACCGACACCGACACCGAAACTAAAGTCACGTTTATGCTAATCACCGATACCCCATTATATTCTTGGGCCGGACATCACCCTTAGCCCAAAGCTATTTTTCTTTTCACCCTACTGATGGGCCGATCATTACCACAAGCCCACATGGTTTGTTTCTTTTCTTTGATTCACTTGGGCCGAACAATCACAAGCCCACATGGCTAGTTTTTTTTTTCTTTCTTTTGTGTTGCATGGTATTCAACAAGCTCAGCCATACGCTGCACATATGAACCACGCATGTATCTTCTTGGTTCCCCTCAAGCTCGACACAAACATACCACTTTCCATTGACTTTGTATCACACGACAAGGAGCCACCAATATGAGCCGTCAAACCGATGCACAAAAGCTTTAACCGCCTAGTAACCATAATCGACTAATACCCCATGGATTATGTGTTCCATATCCTCTCAACAAGACTTCCACATGTGGTCTAATTCTAATTGTTTATTTCCCTAGTGAACCTAAGCTAAGCTTAAACAAATCAAAGAAAACCATTGTTGCTCCCTCTACCCCAACTCGACAAGACTAGAACACAAAGCAAGGGACAAGTTTGTCCACCTTCGATTGACAACTTAGGGACATGTCTCTCAAGATCAAACACACAACTACCTTTGCTTCTCCTATATAAACCTACATTAAATGCACATAATTCTCACACATTCGAAATTTCTCAAATCACAAACACTCTCCATTCTTTCTTGGTTACTGTCGAAGAACACAAGGTGTACAAGCAAGGAATTGGGTTAAAAGTTAATTGGGTAACAAAGTATTGGATCAAGGGTCACTTTACGAAGAGGGTACCATTTCTTTTGCTCGTTTCTTACCTCGTATCACACGGCATCATCACCACCATACTTGGTGTTGTAAGTTAATTATCTCCCTTTTCATTTTCTACTTTTACTCGTATCATGCATATCACACTTACTTAGCATACGACACACACCATTTTTCTAAGTATAACACTCGTTGCACTTGTGAAGATATTAATGTCACGCATCGACACCCTTAGGAAAAGGGCTCACCATTTCTTATTTTTGCGTACAATATATATATTTTGTTCGACACACTAACACATTGACTCACCCTTAACTAAACCCACATAACATGCAAAGCATACTTGATCGTATACTATGAAATCAAAGCTAAAACCAAGTCCTAGTCGAGTACAAATTTTGGACAAGAAAACCCATTATGGGCCTTAACCGGGCTAACGAGCCCAACACAATTTTCGTATAAGTTTTTCGACTTGGAAATTAAGATTTTCAAAATGCTATTAAATTTATAAAAACTGATTTTATAAATTTTAGAAGATAAAAAGTGGTAACTTTTATAAAACTAAAAGTTAACTTATCAAAAACTATATTTCAGACTATTTTTGCAAAAGTCCCACGTTAAGGGACTAAAAGTGACAAAATCACAAATTTTTGGACCACTTTGTAAAACTGTCAATTTTGAATATGAACGAGGGGTGGAAACTGTAATTTGGCCAAAGTATAAGTAATAAAGTGTAAAAGCTATGACCAAGGACTAAAATGTAATAATTTTTGACCAAAGGGTAAAAGATGTAACTTTAATAAAGTTAAGGGTTAAATATGACAAAGGTATTTTATTAATTAATTGTTTTGTATAATTTGATTTTTGTATATACTTTGTAACTTAAAAATAAATATATAACTTTACTAAAAATATTTAATTATAAATATTTTTAAACAATATTATTTTTACAAATGAGTTACGGAGTAATATTTATCGAACACCGGTCCGTAACAACGATACAAATAACTACGTGAAGTTATTTTAGAATATTATAAGACACCCGAACGGATATTACCGTACACGAGACATATCACATGTCATTTACAAATCGAATCTAAAATACCGATTACAATGTATTATTTAGGTCGCAAGTCGGAGGAATTTCATTGCTAGTCATAGCAGTACACCATCACTTTTGAGCACCGTTGTGATTCACACACACCTGTCAGGTGAGTTCATGGTCCCATATTTTTAATTGTTTTTAAACCCCGTGGGGAGATACATGCTATAAATCGAACACAAGTATTTTCTGTATGCTGTTATCACCTGATATTGCCTAAGTTGACACCCGTGCTACAAGTCCCTCATATCACGAACCTTAATCACTTGCGAGTGAGCGCGAATATAGTTGATAGATCTATTGGAATGGCAGCCTGCCTCTGTCAAGGTGATCACTTGGCAGGAGGTGTGCTATATTCGAGGTATTATGGAAATTTGGCACATTTCCTGTCACCGAGGGCCCCTTGTCATTTACATCCGCTGTGGTGTAGGTGATTGTTATTATCTTTATGATATGTCAAATCGATGTTAAGGCTTGCGTTTCGTGAGGCTTAGGTGCAATATTTCACCAGTTTAGTCAAGACCTGTCTATCTTGGCTTGTTTATTTCAAATGCTTGACTTGTGTTCACACTATTACTATTTAAACTACTATGGATTCACTCAACCTTTGTGTTGACTTTTTAAGCATGTTTATCTCAGGAAATTAGCAGGCATGATGGCACGGAGCTGGCAAAAGGGCACACAGGACCTCCCTTGTTATTTCAATAATGATATCATTCTTTTCAAACTCATCACTTCTTTTGCGAACAATTAACATTTTGGAAAAATGTTTGTAACTCTGACTATTTGAGTTTTCATGGAATGATATTGACTATCTTTTGAATTATTTTCTATGAGTATGACTGTGTACTAAACTGTAATGACCCCGATTAGACTTCCGCTGCTTATCAAATTTTCGGGGTGTTACAGATTGGCATCAGAGCCATGGTTATAGAGAACCAAATGATTTTTCAAAACATTGGACTATAACCTTACCGGATTTCTAAACAAACTATTTATCACCAAAGTGCCCTCCGTGCCAGCGCTTGCCAACGTTATGTTTTAAGGTTTGATTTTAGCACCCATTGCATTTAGCTCACTATGACACTATGATCACTGTGCATGTAGCATTATGTAGACTAAATGAGTTATATTACTGCTATTTTTGGGATATTACAGTACCATGTCGCCACCGGTTATTATTTTGTCCGACAGTGACGACGTCGTGCCGACATCATCCACCCACCCTACTATTGACCTATCTGACTATGACACCCATGACACCCGAGACACCCATGATTCTGACCATGACACCCAACCTGTATCACCTGCCATACCATCCAC
This sequence comes from Artemisia argyi, assembly GCA_030686995.1. NCBI lineage: Eukaryota > Viridiplantae > Streptophyta > Magnoliopsida > Asterales > Asteraceae > Artemisia > Artemisia argyi. Next base: position 266,158,282 of record CM060709.1, on the reverse strand, counting down.
TGTTCCATCTGGAGACCCATCTGCTGATACTGAGCCCTTTGAGGAGGGTGAGGTTGCTTCTACACCCATTGATTCATTTGCTATTCAGCCTCTTTTTCGCCCTATCTGTGGACCTATGACACAGGGGCAGTACCTTTATGATCAGTACCTGACGTCTCAGTAGTTTCTTGCGGTTGATGACCGTCCTACACCACCTGCTAGTCACCACACCGGTTCAGATGCTGATGACGAGTCTTCTGACTCCGATACTTCTGACACTGCTGCTTCTATTCCACCACCATCCCCGCCTGCACCGATTCATCGGCGCAAGCGAGTGAGGATTCTTGAGCCCTATGAGCCTGAGCCTTTCGGAGAGTTGTTTCGATATCATGAGGGAGACTTTACCCGCAAATGCACGGCTCGGAAACGAGTCTGTATTTTGCCTGCTTCTACTGTTACACCACCTGTACCTACACCTGTACCATCACCCACATCTGTACTACCACCTGTTTCTATGTCAGATCTGACACCTGTGGCATCACCAGCACCTCCACCATCACCCGTATCACCCCCACCTGAGCCACATCCTTACATGCTACCTACTTACACCGCACCCCACACCTCTGAGGTTTTGCCACCCATGTCACCACCTACAATTTTCTACTCACAGACTACTACCGTACCGATACCATCACATACTACATCACCTGTTTCCACTGAGACCCCCACCTCACCCGGCATTCATAGATTGGTTGATGCTCGCCGATGGTCGTTTTTGTTAGACTGCATTCGTAGATGGAGATTGGTTGAGGGATCGCCTAGGGCTGATGAGCTTGGAGATGGCTCTTCAGCGGTGTTACCGGTCACTGGGGAGCCGATACACCATACTATCCCTCTTTTGGCTGCTAGATTAGTTAGACATGAGGATCGTCTTGATGAGCTGTTGAGCATTATTGAGGATATATCCTTGGAGAGGATAGAGGGTATGCAGGAGGAGGTCGAGAACCTCGTGGTTCATAGGACAGCTTTAAAGATGGTATTTGAGATGATGGGGACAGAGATCGAGGAGGCACAAGCTACCATCACCAAGTTTGGTCATCGACTAGATGTTCAGAGGTGTGAGATAGAGGATTTGAGAGCGATTGCGGCCATCACACAAGAGATGCTGGAGCATCAGACACAGGAGTTAGCCGCATCTAGTTCTACCATCCATACACTTTCAGCCACTATTGAGGAGATTCAGGCCCGTGAGAAATCCAGGGATTTGGAGATGTTAGAGATGATCAGGATCATCAGAGAGCTGGAGAGGAGATCAGGAGGCACACCTGGACCTTCATAGATCTATGACATGTCATTACATACTGAGACATCTTAACTTGCCGCCTGTGGCATTAATAATGTTGTATCTTATTGTTTTGTAACAATGAATTCAAAATTATTAAAACTTTATGTTGGTTATGATTGTACTGTATTGATATTGATTTATGATGTTCTAGTTGTCTGATCTTTTATTATGCTCCTATATTGAGATTCATTATAATTTCCATGTGTGTTGTTACATGTCGTGATAATTATTTATGAATGATATGGTTTATGTTGATGTATGTATTCATGGTGTGGTTCTGATATGTACTTTGTGATGATCTCGACTATTATGAGTTTGGTTACATTATTTCTCTTGTTATTGATGTTTGGGATTTGTACTTATACACTTGCGATTTTATAGAATTACGACCCCAAGGAAAACCGCTACTGCTACCTCGTCACCCGCTATGACCCAGGCTGCTATCAGAAAGTTGGTTGCCGACAGTGTTGCTGCAGCTTTAGAAGAGCAGGCTCCTGCAATGGCACGAACTAGTAGCAATAACCGAGCCACTGCTGAGAGCGAGTCCGCTGCGACTCGGAAGTGTACTTATAAGGACTTCATAGCTTGTAAACCATCTCACTTCAAAGGGACTGAAGGAGTGACAGAGCTTGCTCGATGGTTTGAGCGAACTGAGACTGTGTTTGTGAGGAGCGGTTGTGCCGCTGAGAGCAGAGTCTCGTTTGCGACTGGAACATTGTTGGAAGACGCGTTGTCTTGGTGGAATGCAACTGCTCAGAAGATAGGTGTAGAAGAGGCCTATCAGATCACCTGGGCTAACTTTTAGGAGAAGATGCTGAAGAAGTTCTGCCCTAGAGGCGAGATCAAGAAATTAGAGGATGAGTTTCACACGTTGGTTGTGAAAGGAAATGATCTCAGGGCTTATGATAGGAGATTTCAGGAGCTTGCCACACTTTGCCCTTCAAAGGTTCCCGATTTGGAAAAGTTGTTGGAAAGATACATAGAGGGATTACCTAGGAGCATTGAGGGAAACGTCACCTCGTCGAAGCCTCAATCTTTGGAAGAAGCAATGACTATTGCCCAAAGACTGCTAGACCGGGAGATTAAGCGTAACTCTGCTCAGGGGAACAACGATCACAAAAGGAAGTTTGATGATCGGAAGACAAACAACAACAACAACAACAACAACAATAACAGCAACAACAAACGTAACCCCAACCGTAACTATCACCATGACAGAAACACCTACCATAACCAACAGAACCGACGACAGGAAGCTGTCAGAGCTTATGTCGCCACACCAGTTAAGGATGCTAGGTATGCTGGACCTCTTCTATTTTGTGACAAGTGTAAGATGCATCACACTGGACCCTGCTATGCTAAGTGTGGGAAGTGTTCAAGGACTGGACATAAGACACAAGATTGCAATGCTACAGGAGCTAACTTGCAACCCGTGGCTGTAGTATGCCATGCTTGTGGAGAGAAAGGACACTACAGGCGTCCAGTGCCCAAATAAGGATAACAATGCACGTGGGAGAGCATACGTGTTCGGAGATGGAAATGTCCAGCAAGATCCGAACGTAGTCACGGGTACATTCTTTCTAAACAACCGCCTCGTTAAAGTTTTATTTGATTCCGGAGCCGATCAAAGTTTCGTATCTATTTCCCTTGCACCTCTACTTAATATTACACCGACCAAATTAGACACCACATATGAGATTGAACTAGCCGATGGAAAGCTAGTGAGCACTAACACTATACTCCGAGGTTGCACCCTACGACTACTAGACACCCCATTTTCCATTGACCTTATGCCTATTAGACTTGGTAGTTTCGATGTCGTCGTAGGAATGGATTGGTTATCCGAGAACCGCGCTAAGATCATTTGTGACGAAAAGGTCGTTCACATCCCCCTGAATAACGAAACCCTAATTGTTCGCGGAGAGCGAAGTAAAATACGTCTGAGCATCGTCTCTTGCGTCAAAGTTGTGAAGTACATCGAACGAGGATGTCAAGTCTTTTTGGCTCAAGTCACCGAGAAGAAGTCGGAAGAGAAGCGACTCGAGGATGTGCCAGTAGTCAAAAACTTTCCAGAAGTTTTTCCTGAGGACTTGCCTGGCCTTCCGCCGACTCGTCAAGTGGAATTTCAAATTGACTTGATGCCAGGAGCAGCACCCGTAGCACGAGCACCCTATAGGCTAGCACCTTCGGAAATGAAGGAGTTATCTGGGCAATTGCAGGAATTGTCAGATAAAGGATTTATTCGCCCAAGTTCGTCACCGTGGGGAGCCCCGGTGTTGTTTGTAAAGAAGAAGGATGGAACCTTCAGGATGTGTATCGATTATCGTGAGTTGAACAAACTTACGGTGAAGAATCGATATCCGTTTCCAAGGATTGACGATTTGTTTGATCAACTGCAAGGATCGAGTGTCTACTCGAAGATTGATTTGAGATCGGGTTATCACTAACTGAGAGTTAGGGAAGAAGACATCCCTAAGACGGCTTTCAGGACAAGATACGGTCACTACGAATTCCAAGTAATGCCATTCGGTCTAACAAATGCACCCGCTGTATTTATGGACTTAATGAACCGAGTGTGCAAACCCTATTTGGATAAGTTTGTGATCGTATTCATCGATGATATCCTTATTTATTCACGTAGTAAGGAAGAACACGCAGAACACCTAAAGGCTATACTAACACTGCTCAGAGAAGAGAAATTATACGCCAAATTTTCCACGTGTGATTTTTGGATTGAGAAGGTACAATTTCTTGGGCATGTTATCGACAGTAAGGGTATTCATGTTGATCCCGCCATGATCGAAGCTGTTAAAAATTGGGCATCACCTACGAGTCCTACCGAGATACGCCAATTTTTAGGTCTTGCCGAATATTATCGAAGGTTTATTGAAGGTTTTTCAAGGATTGCTAAACCATTGACTGAGCTAACACAAAAGAAGAAGAAGTTTGACTGGGGAGAGGAACAAGAATTGGCATTGCAGTTCTTGAAGCAGAAGCTTTGTGAAGCACCGATATTAGCACTACCCGAAGGAAGTGAGGACTTCGTGGTATATTATGACGCATCAATCCAAGGTTTGGGTGCCGTATTGATGCAGAGACTTAAAGTAATCGCTTACGCTTCTAGACAACTTAAACCCCACGAAGAGAACTACACTACTCATGATCTAGAATTAGGAGTGGTAGTATTCGTTCTTAAGATCTGGAGAGACTACCTATATGGAACCAAGTGTACGGTTTTCACCGATCACAAGAGTCTTCAGCACATTTTAGATCAAAAGGAGTTGAACATGAGGCAACGTCGATGGCTAGAGTTGCTAAGTGACTATGATTGTGAGATTCCTTATCACCCGGGGAAGGCAAACGCTGTAGCAGATGCCTTGAGTCGAAAGGAACGACTTAGAACCCTCAGAGTTAGATCATTGGGTATGACAATTAGATCACCACTTCCGTCTCAAATTCTTGAAGTTCAAGCTGAGGCCCTTAAGGAAGAGAATAGATCACACGAGAAGATTTACGGCATGCCAGAAAGCACGAATGGATTTGTCAAGAAACCAGATGGAAGGCTGTGTTTCAAGGACAGAAGTTGGATTCCATTGTATGGAGGAATACGAGACCTCATCATGCACGAGTCTCATAAGTCTAAATATTCCATTCATCCTGGTTCGGACAAGATGTATCACGATCTAAAGAAGTTGTATTGGTGGCCAAACATGAAAGCTGACATTGCAGAGTATGTCGGTAAGTGTTTGACCTGCTCAAGAGTAAAGGCTGAACATCAAAAACCATCCGGTCTTTTGATTCAACCCGAGCTACCAATGTGGAAATGGGAATGGATTACAATGGATTTCATTACGAAATTACCCAAGACATCGAGTGGGTTGGACACTATTTGAGTTATTGTCGATCGTCTCACGAAGTCAGCGCACTTCTTGCCAATCAAAGAGACTGATGATATGGACGTTCTTGCACGTTTATACCTAAAGGAGATAGTTTCCCGGCATGGAGTGCCGATTTCTATTATTTCCGACCGAGACAGCCGTTTCACGTCTAACTTTTGGCGATCTTTACAGAAAGCCTTGGGAACTAAATTAGATATGAGTACCGGTTACCATCCACAGACCAATGGTCAAAGTGAAAGGACTATTCAAACCCTAGAGGACATGCTTAGGGCATGTGTGATTGATTTTGGAAAAGGCTGGGATAAGCACCTACCGTTAGCAGAATTCTCATATAACAACAGTTATCACGCTAGCATTAAGGCTACAGCGTTTGAAGCACTTTATGGAAGAAAGTGTAGATCACCAGTTTGTTGGGCTGAGATTGGAGATGTACAACTCTCAGGTCCCGAGTTGATTCTTGAAACCACCGAGAAAATAGTAAAGATTAGGCAACGATTACAAGCTGCTAGGGATCGGCAAAAGAGTTATGCCGATGTGCGAAGGAAACCAACAGAGTTTCAAGTTGGAGACAAGGTCATGCTTAAGGTATCACCTTGGAAAGGGATGATTAAGTTTGGAAAACGTGGAAAGTTAAACCCAAGATACGTTAGACCCTTCGAGATCATTGAAAGGATTAGTCCCGTGGCATACAAACTTGAATTACCTGAGGAACTCAGTAGAGTACACAACACCTTCCATGTGTCAAATTTGAAAAAGTGTTTATCGGATGAAACACTCGTGGTTCCGTTGAAAGAGATCAGAATCGACGATAAGTTGAACTTTATTGAGGAACCCGTTGAGATTATGGATAGGGAGGTCAAACGACTTAAGCATAGTCGCATTCCCATTGTTAAGGTCAAATGGAACTCTAAGAGAGGACCCGAATTCACCTGGGAGCGCGAGGATCAAATGCGTGTCAAATACCCACAACTATTTGATGAGACAACCCCGAGCACCGATTCAACTTTGGATTCTGAGATGAATCCAATCTAACAGGTGGGTACTGTAATACTCCGTATAATCCCAGGTCATTTATTAATGCTAATTATCGATACTATTCTAAACTAAGCCATTTTTGCGGGCTAATTTGAAATTTTTATATGAAACACCATTTGTTTAACACCCGATTGTTTTGATCACCGTTTGTTTGACACCCGATTATGTTTTGTTACCTGATGTCACCCGATTGTCACTCTTGGATGTCACCCAATGAGGATTAACACCGGTAACTCCCACTTGCGACCTGACACCCTAATTGGACACCGATATGTTATTAATATATATATAACGATATGTATATATTAATTATTACAAATTACTACCACTATATATATATATATATATATATATATATATATATATATATATATATATATATATATATATATAAGAGTATATATATATATATATACGCTTTACGACACCGTTTACGTTTTTATGGTTTTCACGAACCGACACCGACACCGAAACTAAAGTCACGTTTATGCTAATCACCGATACCCCATTATATTCTTGGGCCGGACGTCACCCTTAGCCCAAAGCTATTTTTCTTTTCACCCTACTGATGGGCCGATCATTACCACAAGCCCACACAGTTTGTTTCTTTTCTTTGATTCACTTGGGCCGAACAATCACAAGCCCACATGGCTAGTTTTGTTTTTCTTTCTTTTGTGTTGCATGGTATTCAACAAGCTCAGCCATACGCTGCACATATGAACCACGCATGTATCTTCTTGGCTCCCCTCAAGCTCGACACAAACATACCACTTTCCATTGACTTTGTATCACACGACAAGGAGCCACCAATATGAGCCGTCAAACCGATGCACAAAAGCTTTAACCGCCTAGTAACCATAATCGACTAATACCCCATGGATTATGTGTTCCATATCCTCCCAACAAGACTTCCACATGTGGTCTAATTCTAATTGTTTATTTCCCTAGTGAGCCTAAGCTAAGCTTAAACAAATCAAAGAAAACCATTGTTGCTCCCTCTACCCCAACTCGACAAGAATAGAACACAAAGAAAGGGACAAGTTTGTCCACCTTCGATTGACAACTTAGGGACATGTCTCTCAAGATCAAACAAACAACTACCTTTGCCTCTCCTATATAAACTGTTAGAAATGAAGCTGAGCGATATTTACGTGAATTGGAGTAGACAACTAGAATGCATAAAGTGCAGGGACTACTAATGTAATATTGTAAAAGTTGTCTTTTGTAAGGCCTATAAATACCTCTCAAGGCTTCACTTGAGGGGTATGGGTGTGCAACATAATTTATCATAGTAAAAATATCTTTGTTTCATCTCACCTTCTCTCTACTTTCTCTCTCTAGAATAATAGTGTATTTTGATCAACCTCGTCCTCAAGAAGGTGTTTCTTGGGTTCTACAATTGGTATCAGAGCTAACCAGGGGCGAATCGTGGTGTTTTTGGGTGTAAAATCGTTTTTTTTTGTGAGAAAAATCGGATCTGGTACTGTTCATCGAGAGATTATCGAGTTTGGATTTGATTTTTCAAGTTTGGGAAAAAATTTCGAGTTTGGGAAAACATTATCGAGTTAGGTAGCATTTTTGTCGAGTTAGGAGACAATGTTTTTCGAGTTAGGAAAATTGTATATCGAGTTTGGATGAGTTATCGAGTTTGGATTTGATTGCTTATCGAGTTAGGTATATGTTTATCGAGTTAGAAGTTTTATATCGAGTTTGGGTGTCGAGTAAGGAAAAGCTTATCGAGTTAAGTGAATGTTTATCGAGTTTGGTGCATGTTTATCGAGTTTGGGGTCGACTAAGGAAAGGCTTATCGAGTTAGGCATGTTTTTTGGCGAGTTAGCCTGTTCACCTAATCGTTTATCGAGTTAGGTTTTTTGTGGCTTATACCTAGACGAAACTCTGCCAAATTTTTCTGAGCTTATCGAGTTACATAAGATCTTATCAAGTTTGAAGATCTTACCGAGTTTGAGATGAAACTATCGAGTTTGGGAAGAGGTTACCGAGTTAAGGGACAGTTTGCGAGTTAGGGGCTTATCGAGTTAGCAAAAAAAAAAAAAAAAAAAAAAAAAAAAAAAAAAAAAAAAAAAAATCAGAAATCACTACGAATCAACGAGATTGAATTTCTAGCTTCACCAAAAACACACCACGAATTGCTTAAAAGATCCTGATCAAGATTCACCAAAGATCAATGGCTAAATTTTGAACGTTATCAAAAGGTGACTACGGGGATAATTTGTTTATTACTTATTTGAGCTTGAAGTGACGTTTCACGGGTGCGTGTACTTAGTATCTCAAGGTCTAGGGGTTGGTTGGATGAAGACTTTTGAAGATCCTTGTTTGAGCATTCATGGGATAGTGATTAAGACTTGGATATCTAGCTATGTGTGAGATCTATAAACGCATAAGTTGGTTCTTAATGCTCACAATAGCTATCACTTTAAGGAGTTACGTTGTAGTGCTCAGTGTCACACAAGGTTGTGGATTGTTCAAGAGACGGATATACAATAAAGGATGGATGGTTGGGTATATGCCACTACCTATATTGTAAGGAGTTACGTTGTTGTGCTCATATAGGTTCTTAATCAGGATAGTACAAGCGTAAGTCACAATTCTGGGAATTTTACTTCACACTCAAGTTTGTCATATTGGGTTGTCTCCACACGTGGTCACTTACTATTAGCCAATGGAAGAGAGGTTGATCTTAGATGAATTGTAGAGAGAATAGTTATTGCCATTTCACTCATGGGGTATTGATTTGTATGTTGCTTCCACTTGATATGTTTATGTACACATATTTATGATGATTCCGAGAAATCGTCATCATCCAGGAGGGAGAAATGTGTACATCGGGGCTTTTATTGAAGAACTGGAAGCATTCTAAGTGAGTTAAAGATGACGATATGATGCTCCCTAAACAAACCTGTGAAGAAGTTACATATTATCAGTCAAAGATTCATTTTCCGCTGTGCATGAGACTGAAGATTATATGGGCAGAATTCAAAGATACTTCTTCAACAAGCATCAAGGTTATATCAAACGGGTTGTCTATTTGGGAGGGAGCATGTAAAAGATAATGGCTTACTAATTGGGAGGGAGTAATAACCCAATTAGATTAGCAAGTGATTCGTCTACAAGTAAAGAAAGATTGCTGGGGATATTTATGAAGAAAAGAGCTATGAAGTCTTCCTCAGCATTGCTGCGCTTACTTTGATTGTTTTATTTACTTGTTAGGAATCATTGTAACCAATTCACGTATATCTCCAGCTGGAGGGAGATTGTTAGAAATGAAGCTGAGCGATATTTACGTGAATTGGAGTAGACAACTAGAATGCATAAAGTGCAGGGACTACTAATGTAATATTGTAAAAGTTGTCTTTTGTAAGGCCTATAAATACCTCTCAAGGCTTCACTTGGTGGGTGTGGGTGTGCAACATAATTTATCATAGTAAAAATATCTTTGTTTCATCTCACATTCTCTCTACTTTCTCTATCTAGAATAATGGTGTATTTTGATCAACCTCGTCCTCCAGAAAGTGTTTCTTGGGTTCTACATAAACCTACATTAAATGCACATAATTCTCACACATTCGAAATTTCTCAAATCACAAACACTCTCCATTCTTTCTTGGTTACTGTCGAAGAACACAAGGTGTACAAGCAAGGAATTGGGTTAAAAGTTAATTAGGTAACAAATTATTGGATCAAGGGTCACTTTATGAAGAGGGTACCATTTCTTTTGCTCGTTTCTTACCTCGTATCACACAACATCATCACCACCATACTTGGTGTTGTAAGTTAACTATCTCCCTTTTCATTTTCTACTTTTACTCGTATCATGCATACCACACTTAGCATACGACACACACCATTTTTCTAAGTATAACACTCGTTGCACTTGTGAAGATATTAATGTCACGCATCGACACCCTTAGGAAAAGGGCTCACCATTTCTTATTTTTGCGTACAATATTTATATTTTGTTCGACACACTAACACATCGACTCACCCTTAACTAAACCCACGTAACATGCAAAGCATACTTGATCGTATACTATGAAATCAAAGCTAAAACCAAGTCCTAGTCGAGTACAAATTTTGGACAAGAAAACCCATTATGGGCCTTAACCGGGCTAACGAGCCCAACACAATTTTCGTATAAGTTTTTCGACTTGGAAATTAAGATTTTCAAAATGCTAAAATTTATAAAAACTGATTTTATGAATTTTAGAAGATAAAAAGTGGTAACTTTTATAAAAATAAAAGTTAACTTATCAAAAACTATATTTCGGACTATTTTTGCAAAAGTCCCACGTTAAGGGACTAAAAGTGACAAAATCACAAACTTTCGGACCACTTTGTAAAACTGTCAATTTTGAATAAGAACGAGGGGTGGAAACTGTAATTTGGCCAAAGTATAAGTAATAAAGTGTAAAAGCTATGACCAAGAACTAAAATGTAATAATTTTTGACCAAAGGGTAAAAGATGTAACTTTAATAAAGTTAAGGGTTAAATATGACAAAGGTATTTTATTAATTAATTGTTTTGTATAATTTGATTTTTGTATATACTTTGTAACTTAAAAATAAATATATAACTTTATTAAAAATATTTAATTATAAATATTTTTAAACAATATTATTTTCACAAATGAGTTAATATTTATCGAACACCGGTCCGTAACAACGATACAAATAACTACGTGAAGTTATTTTGGAATATTATAAGACACCCGAACGGATATCACCGTACACGAGACATATCACATGTCATTTACAAATCGAATCTAAAACACCGATTACAATGTATTATTTAGGTCGCAAGTCGGAGGAATTTCATTGCTAGTCGTAGCAGTACACCATCACTTTTGAGCACTGTTGTGATTCACACACACCTGTCAGGTGAGTTCATGGTCCCACATTTTTAATTGTTTTTAAACCCCGTGGGGAGATACATGCTATAAATCGAACACAAGTATTTTCTATATTCTGTTATCACCTGATATTGCCTAAGTTGACACCCGTGCTACAAGTCCCTCATATCACGAACCTTAATCACTTGCGAGTGAGCGCGAATATAGTTGATAGATCTATTGGAATGGCAGCCCGCCTCTGTCAAGGTGATCACTTGGCAGGAGGTGTGCTATATTCGAGGTATTATGGAAATTTGGCACATTTCCTGTCACCGAGGGCCCCTTGTCATTTACATCTGCTATGGTGTAGGTGATTGTTATTATCTTTATGATATGTCAAATCGATGTTAAGGCTTGCGTTTCGTGAGGCTTAGGTGCAATATTTCACCAGTTTAGTCAAGACCTGTCTATCTTGGCTTGTTTATTTCAAATGCTTGACTTGTGTTCACACTATTACTATTTAAACTACTATGGATTCACTCAACCTTTGTGTTGACTTTTTAAGCATGTTTATCTCAGGAAATTAGCAGGCATGGTGGCACGGAGTTGGCAAAAGGGCACACAGGACCTCCCTTGTTATTTCAATAATGATATCATTCTTTTCAAACTCATCACTTCTTTTGCGAACAATTAACATTTTGGAAAAATGTTTGTAACTCTGACTATTTGAGTTTTCATGGAATGATATTGACTATCTTTTGAATTGTTTTCTATGAGTATGACTGTGTACTAAACTGTAATGTCCCCGATTAGACTTCCGCTGCTTATCAAATTTTCGGGGTGTTACAGATATCATCTAGATCACTTGTCTGTTCTATGGATGCTACTATCTGAATTAATCTATCTGGTGTGGAGTCTAATAGTTTTCGTACTAAAAGGGATTCATCCAATGTTTTTCCTAATTCTTTAGCCTTCGTGGCATAACCATTTAGTTTGTTCGTAAATGCATCCACCGTTTCATCCTCCTTTATTAGAAGAGTATGAAATCCAATCATCAGTGATTGTAATCGTGCCTGTTGCCTTCTCTCTTCTCCAACGTGTCTCTTTCTTAATGATTCCCATAATTCTCTTGCAGTTTTACAACTTGCTAATTGTAATATCACATCTTCGGTTACCGCTTGATATATGAGGGCAATAGTTGCCTTATCCTTCTTATCATCTAATTGCGCGTCATCCTTAGATTCTATAGTCTCCCATAAACCATGTGCCTCTAATATGACCTTAATTTGTATAGCCCAAATTGTGTAGTTTGTGGTTTTAAGTTTAGGGCATTGATATTGTGTAATGGGTGTAATGGGTTTTACTATAGTGTTATTGATATTGGTGTCATCATCTCCACCAGACATCTTAGATGTGTTTATGATCTTCACCTTCTAATTTGTATGGGAATTCTATCCAGTATGATATATCCTACTACTACGGGAGCAAAAATAGTTATCCGGGAATCCTAGTAATACAGGATCAATATATATATAGTTCTTGGGATTTCCTAATAGTATAAAATAAATGTCTATACTATGAAAGTATAACTGAAATCCAAATGATGAATTCGTGACCTAGTATGTTGTGTTAAAACACAATCGTGTTCCTATTTATGTGTCGATACTTTGAGTTATATCAACCACGTTCTTTCTTTCCTCGTCTCCTTCCAAATCAATTCGGTTGTATGATGTTGTTGTCGAATACTAACCAAACTTCACGTTGTTCCTTTTTTTTCTCGACTTGGTTTCTACTACGTGCCCTAGACCCTTGTTATGTCTCGGCTATCCTCCAAATCCACCCTAAGTGTTTTTTGGCCACAATCAAACTAGATGTTTGTCGTTGTTTCTTGTTCCAAGTCCTTCACCAAAGTAATACCTTTCGGTATTCCTTTTTCTTCTTTTTACCGAAAGCAACCTTGTTGCTTTTCTTCTTTTCCTTCTTAATACCCGACGGTATTAATCCAACGTTGAAACAAAATAATTTTGTTTGTCGTTCCTGCTGTTGCTTGTTTCCTATGTCACTCTGTTTCCGCAATACCCTTTTGTTCTTTTCTTTTGTCCACACCGTATCTCAACAACCTTAATACCCTTTCAGTATTTCTTCACAGCGAGTGATCAAGTCACCTTTTTCTTCAATGTTTGTTGTTGTTCTTGTATTGCCAACGTTCTAAACAATCCGTGAATTGTTTTTGTTTTGTTACCGGTATCCTTTTCAAACTGTCCAAGCAACGCCTCTTCTAATTTTCTGCGCTTCTTTTCCTTGTGTATCTCGGTGAATACACAATCTTTTCGACGTCTTTCTTCCTTCCCTTGTTGCATTGTTATAAACCAACAAGTACGTTCTTGTTGTTGTGTGCAAGACACTAACAAGAAATCTTCTAAACAATTGTTTCTCCTTTTTTCTGGTTTTGTTGCCGCGTACGAATGATCACATCATTTGGTGTCCTTCTTGTTTGCAAAATACGACACAAAGAAAGTTGTATACGACTTTCTTATGTCCCTAAGTTATCTAGGCAACCCCTTCTATCGTTAACAAGGTTCAAGAGTGTTGCGTTTTGTTCCTGAAAAATTTCAGCGTGGGTTTTGTTTATTTTTTTTGTTTCTTGTTTCTGTGTCTCGTTACCGAGTGTCTGTTTGATGGTGTAACGAGAGTCGGTACAAACAAGGCTCTTGATGCCAAATGTTGTCCCAATATGTTCGGATCTTTGTGGGAGTCAAATATGATTTGCAAACAATGAAATAAACTAGACAACTTATATTATTTGTCCAACTGAAATAACGTTACATGGTATCAAGTATTTATAGGTTTCAATCAGTACCATCGAACCGATGTGACCTTTCAAAAATTCCTACAGGTTTCTAACAATAATAACTAACTACCGGTTGTAATATTTCGTTTCTACAAGTTTGGTCCTTCAAGTTTCCTTCAAAGTAACATCGAGATTATTCTTGGTTCACAACTAGGCACCTTCCATTCCAGTCAAGGGATCTTCTAAGCCCCCTACATTTCCCTCTTTACAAAAGGCTTCAGGGACTTAGAAACACTCACCTTGATGGAGAACTACATACCCCCTTAGTGATACATTGAGAGGACCAAGTAGGGTCATCTTGCACCCCTCACTATTCCCCCCAACCCATGTATCACCCATCCAGTCCATTTTACCCTTCACTATAGGAAACCTACTTTATGAATTACTTAGAACAGAATACAAAAGAAACACAGTCTCTTTGCAATGCTACCTAACAAAGGCCTGCTATGCATAAAGACTAGCAATTCAAATGTATTAAGTCTAAGAATTCAAGGTACAAGGCCATCCATAGTAAATGAACTTATAACATTATCAAGTACCCCAATGGATAGGATACTAAAGAGACGGGCAAATCTTGTATGTCATAGCAGAGTTTATCATGAATCTTATCTCCGCATACACTTCAACCTGTTGAAGAAGCATTCTGTGTAATCAGCAAAACCAACCCACCCCTTTACTGAGATAGCAAAGGAGCTAAAAACCAATTCTCATATATATACAGCCATCAACTGAAACTCCCATGACTCCACATTAATCCAATTACTTCTTCACCATTGTAAATACCACATTCCATTCTTTTTGCACTTGTACAACTGCCACTGATTTTTTAACTTTGAGGCTCATTAATCTCAATCTTATTATTTCCACAAAAACTTTATACAACTCATCCCAACTTCTTAGTTCATTTCTGAATATTCTATGATTCCTTTCTTGCCAAATTAGATACACAACTGCAGCTAAACACAGTCTTCTAATGATACTTCTTATAGAATTGCCATTGAACCTTCCTGCAAGCTCTGTTATGATATCATCCCATTCCATATTATCACACTCCACATTCATGCACTTAATCACCTTCTTCCATAGCTTATTAGTGTACTGGCATTTGAAAAACAAATGTGTATGAGAATCCATATCATTTTTACACAGAGAGCACATCATAACATCATAGGATCCCCATTTTCTAACTTTATCCTGAGTCATTTAATGCTCTTCAAATACTAAATACATATAACAAAATGACATGACATGACAAAACCAAGACAACGGATCACAGTTGTTTCTTTGTAGGCTCAGATCATTATACGGCATCAAAGAACACACAAGTATATGCTCCTTTGACAACTAAAGTCTTGATCACCAACAACAAACTCAATCGACATTTCCTATGCTAATAAACCAACTAGTATAAATAAAAACCACTTTGAATAAACAACATCATCATAACTCAAAAGCTTCCAATGGCGTCCATTAAATCTCTTTTGTGCATATCATTGGTTTCCTTTATTCTGCTTCAAGTAGCTGTCTCTACTGACCCCGACATCCTAACCGACTACGTAATACCACCAAACACAACTGTAACAGACCCAAACTAATTCACATACACAGGTGTGCGATCAATAGTTAATACCACCTTCCTAACAAATTTTACAGTTGTAAAAGCTACCTTAAACGAGTTCCCGGGTCTCCTTGGTCAAAGTGTTTCCTATGCTATTCTCGAGTTTCCAGCTGGCTCTCTTAACCCGCTTCACATCCACCCTCGTGCCAGTGAGCTTCTATTTGTGATCCACGGTTCATTACAAGTTGGATTTGTTGATACAAAAAAATACACTTTAAAATCAGACACTTGAAACTGGTGATATCTTTGTGTTTCCTAAAGGACTTGTTCATTTTCAATATAACTCTAATACCACCGAACCTGCTTTGGCTGTATCGGCTTTTGGGAGCGCGAGTGCTGGGACTCAGTCTATTGCTAATAGTGTTTTTAATAGTACTATTTATGAGGGGATCCTGGCTAAGTCGTTCAATACTGGTTTGGATGTTATTGAACACATCGAGTCTGGGCTCAAGGGCTCATCAGCTGTTCTTATTTCATAATCCTGACTAGCTTGTCTACTTCTTTTTTTTTTCTTTTTTTTTTTTTTTTTTTTTAATTATATATTTTTTTTGGTTATAAGAATTTTGCTTAATATTTGAAAATAACTGTTGACATTGATATCTATGTTATAGAAATGGATCCTTTAATTATCCTCGCAAGTGTGTTGTTTACTTTGGTTTAGAAATCGTCATCGATCCAACCCGTTAAGGCCTTAAATTGATAAATAAGTAATTTTTTCTATCTTCCAGACATAAGAAATCCAACTCTTGCAACCAAATTCAGATTTTTAACGATGTTCATTTACAATTAATAATCCATGATACATAAATGGAACTGTCATCTTGCACAAATTAACAAGCCTGATTCCATGGCACTAATATTTAAGGAGACTCACACGCATCAATAAATTACCTAGTGAGGTAGAAACATGAACACGCATCAATAAATTACCTAGTGAGGTAGAAACATGAAGGAAAAGTAACACAGAGTTTGGGGCTCCTTATAAGATGGAACATAGACTGCTATGTGACAACTGGCAAATTAGGGAGCCATTTTGAAAACCCGCATTACTTTAAAACTTATGATTTTTGGAATATTTGAAAAGTTTATTCGTGATGAGATTTGTAAACGTTGGAATGTGATTTTAAACCGTACATTATTTATGGAATTTGAAATTTTAATTATTGGTTTGGTTTGATTTATTCTCGGTGATTTATTTTTGAGATGATTAGTTGGCACTACATTGACTCCGGCACTAGGATAACCTAACAATTTTATATATTTTAAATGTTGGTTTGGATATTATATTTTTGGAACATATCGTGAGATTTTTGAATATTTGGGATGAGCTCGGTTCGAGAGAGTCGTTTTACTTTAAATGAGTTTCGGGTTTGGTCCGTGTATTTACACCTAGTTACCTCACCCACCTTACCACTATTATTATTATTATTATTATTATTATTATTATTATTATTATTATTATTATTATTATTATTATTATTATTATTATTATTATTATTATTATTATTAGTATTATATTTTTTTAGAGTATATACAAAATCGTCCTTGTGATAACCTGGACAAACACACACAACACCAACACCTTCATCATATTCATCTCTCCCTCTCTCTCTTTAAACACCATCACCACCGCCACCCTAAAACACCTCCACAGCCACCACCGCCACTCCCACTCACAAAATAACACCACCATCTTAACCACCTCATTCTGATCTATCTTTTGGTACAACTCACGCGCGATTTGGACGACCCTAACACCTCGAAATCACCACCACCGCCACACAAACACCACCTTGGTCATCTTTTCTTGTTGGGTTTTTGAAGAAACATAGTTTTGGAGTTATTTTGAAGGTGAGTGACCACGAGTTCCAACTCGTGTGTCTCGATTTGTACCCAAACCGTGGGTACACGAATATTTCTTGTTGGGTTTTGATGAAATCTTGACTAAAAGTGATGGGAAAACAATATTTTTGACATACAAATCCGTTTGGTATCCGGGTGCTCGTTATTTTTGTTGGGTCGGGGCATACCCGAGAGCTCATGCTCTCGGCTTGTGCCATTTTTGGTTTCATTTTGATTCTTAATGTTTCTTGGTCTTTGGTTCTTGATTTGAGGATGTTTGGATGAGTATTTGGAGTATTGGATGATTTATGGTTGTTTGGTATATTTTTGTTGTTGTCGTGGTTTGTAGCCGACGACCCTATGGGTCCGTTTGGTTCGATTTAGCTCGTTTAGAGCAAGCCGAGACCTAGAGGTCTCGGGCGTGACCCATGATATATTATTGTGGTGTCATTTTGTCCCGGGTTTGACTTGGTAAGTCGACCCGTATGTATGGTAATTATGTTGTTGAGGTTTATATTTGTTGGATGATATTAATTGTTGATTTTATTATTATGGTTTCATGGTTATTTTGAGCTTGAAGTGGTACTTGGACTTGTGATTTGGATTATGGAGTTGTGTTGACGAAGTGGTTATGAGAACCGATTGTGAGACGGTTATTTAGATTGACGGAGATAGGTTAGTCGGGTGCCGTAGTCGGACCCTATTGTTGTAGCACGTGGATTGGGATTGATTTTGGACGGAGTTGGATTATCTATTATGACTTGGTTGTTTTATTTTGGACTTGGACTATGAGCCGAGAGTGATGACTCGGACATGTGACCAAATTCTTATGACTCGATAAATATTCAAAATCAAACATTAATAATAATACTCGTAATAATATTATTGATAATATAATCGTTTATATACGTATATAGACGTGATAAACGTATATACATATATATATATATATATATATATATATATATATATATATATATATATATATATATATATATATATATATATATATATATATATATATATATATATATATAAATGCGTATATTAATAATAAAAGGATAACGAGTAAACGTTATAATAATATAATGGTAAATATTGTACTATGCGAAAAGTGCAATAAATGTCGGGAGTATTATTATAAATTAATAACTATAAATAATGACGAGAACTAATACGTGGGTAATTAATAAATAAAAACATAACTTTTTATAAATTTGGAAAACTTATCGAGTTATATGGAGTTGTGGTTACTTAAGTCCAAGTGGACTTTATATTATGTGACTTTTGTGTTGTCATGGATATATGACGATATATATATCCATTTTCTATAACTACATAACTTATTTAATCGACGGGTTAAATCGAGTTATTTAGCTATATAAAATGAGTATATTAATGGGCATCATATCCTACAACGCCCATAGGTTATGGTACGCGTATTAGGATAATAAATTACTAAATATCTCGTAGAGTTGGCTAAATTGACGAATTTGGCAAATTTGACGATATATCTAGGGAATTTATTGGACTACGATATTTATCATATAGTATTCTTTGTGCTATGTGATTTAGGTTGGGTATAATCTTGGAACGATATATTACGTAAATAGATATGGGGGATTACCAAATCGACGGATTTGATAAACATCGATGATTTATTTAAATAATATATTGGGCTAATATTAGACCTATAGATTATTTTATTATTCTTTTGTTGTGATTTCTTGGTTTGAGTTGTGTCGACCCACCACCCATATGGATACTAAACGTCAAACTTCAAATTAATATGAAGATAATTCAAGAAATGGATATTTTTGGAAAGTTAAATGGAATACGTTCGGGTTTGGGAATATTTGATTTTGAGGAAATGATTTCTGAACGGGTTTGATATTGTTAGGAAGTGCCGAGTCTGTAGTTGCCGTTACTTGAGTTTGCTTTATGTCTTTCATCTATCGATTTCTTTTGCGGATTGCTGGACTTGAGGTGAGTCATAGCCCCACTTTTACTCTTGAACTTTGTTTTCAATATTTGGGGTGAGAAACGTGCAAATTGTTTTATGTGGACTATTATCGCTTTGTTATTTTAAAACTTGCTATGCTTATAGAACTAGGTTGAATAGAGCGAGGCCTAGTCCCGAACTAGGTAAGCTATTGTTTAGTTGTAGAGCGAGGCCTAGTCCCGAACTAAGTAAGCTATTTATTGATTGTTGAGCGAGGCCTAGTCCCGAACTAGGTAAGCTATTGGATTGGTTATAGAGCGAGGCCTAGACATGATCTAGGTAAGCTATTGATTGTATTGATTTGAGCTATAGCGTGCACCTATAGGGTTGGTTAGATTTGGTTGGATTATTTTGGTTGGATGATTGAGGCCTAGTCTAGCTAGCAAGCGTTTTGCGTATATGTCCACTTGATTTAGTTATGAACTTAAACCTATGATGTCACCAGCGAAAACTGACTTTTAGCACGTTTTCTCAGGTAATTAAGTGATGCCCTTGGATGCTTGGATTGGAGGCTTGGCAATGGCACCTGGTTTATGGATTTATTTTCTAAAACTCTAATAAATAATTGTGGACCTATATTTATTTCTTTTGGGCCTGACTTTGATTGATTTTGGGATAAAGGTAAACTTTAAAACCCCGCGTGGTTGAATTTTTCTCTTGTTTACTTTATCTCGTTCTTTTATGTCTTGTGTTGGATACCAATCCCCGTAGCACCCCGAAAGCTTGTTGAGTCTTCCGCTGTACCAAATTTTGGGGGTGTTACAGATTGGTATCAGAGCCAAGGTTATAGAGAACTAGGTAAATAGACACCTAAACTATAACCGATTTTTATAGAAAACGATCCTCGACCATTGCCCGCCAGCCCGCCAAGCCGAAGCATCATTGTTATTATTGAGGTATATTGAGATGATTAGTAGATATGGGATTCTTGAGATGATTTGAGGATTTGAGATTTATTTATTTAGTGGTATGATGGCGTTTTGAGGAATTATATGGCTTAATTGTTTAATAAATGATTTTAGTAATGCGGTATTTTAAATCTTTCTTGATATATATGATTTGGAAATATATGATGATTTTTGATACGGTATTTTGAGTTCGCGGTTTAGTTGTTTTTAAACACTTACACCTACCCTACGCCGTTGTCACAGACTATGGCCTCCCGTACGTTTGACGTTGTTGAGGATATTCTTACTACACCTGTACACCCAGCACAGATCACCATGGCTCCTGATGATCCTTACAGGATTGCCATGCATTCAGCTATTGTGTCACTGACAGCTTCTACTTCTGCACCGCCTGCTGCACCTACGCAGGGACCCTCATCTTCTCTAGGGCTCCCTGGTACTTCGAGGCAGCTTACTCTTCATCAGGCTTTGGCTCGTGTGGCGCCACGTTTTGCCCACCGAGCTACGACACATATGTCGGTACGCCCTACTTCACCACCTTTACATTTTGATGCTCACACTCTCCTGTCAGATGCACCACCTACATCATTGCGTCGTCGTCCTAGATCACCTACCCCATCTCCACATGGTTCACCTGTTAGGAGACGACGATTGATGACGAACTCTTCCGATGAAGAGGAACAGGAGTACGAGGGTGAGGATGAGGCTGAGGCTGATGACCCTCAGGAGGCTGAGCAGGGTGATGATGACCCTGAGGAGGAGGATGACCCTCAGGAGGATGAGATGCCTGATGATGATGGTTTGTTAGTGCCGCCAGCTCATACTGAGGAGCCTGATTCACCTATACACCCGATAGAGCCTGTTTCACCTGATCATTCATTTCTGTTTTGAGTTACCACCTGGTAGTCCCGTTGAGTCGGATGCACCTTCTGAGGTTTCTGCTGAGCATGCAGAGTTAGGTGAGACTGGTAGGATGTGGGCTCAGATTACTGATCTTGGTGAGAGAGTTACACGTATGTCTGAGCGGATTGATAGGGTGATCGTTGAGTTCATTGGGGAGTTGAGGATTGACATGGTTACGGCTGAGAGGAGAGTTACTGAGATGAGGAGAGGATTGATGGAGATTCATGAGCATATTGAGGGTTTACAACGAGGTTTTATCACAGCTCGAGAGGCCGACCGCAAGTTATGGCAGAGGAATACCGAGCTAGAGAAGGAGGTGGCAGACCTCAAGAGAGACAGCGACACCCATAGTGTGGAGTTAGGATCATTATGGAGAGAGCTTGATGGCTTGAGGTAGGAGTTGAGGAGCCTCCGCCAGCAGCGTGGCTAGATGTTTGGGTTATGTTGTCTTGTTGCTTTCTACACCGAGGAGTGTTCGGTTAGAAAAGCTAGTTATCGTATTTTGATGTATTTTCCGTTGATTATTCGTCTCGTTTGGAACAATTATTATCTTTTGTGTTTTTCGGTAGTTGGAACGATGTTGGATCTCTATTGTATGGTTGATGGTTATTATTATATGGTATTATGTGGTTTTTGGATATTGTGGAAATTGAGTCCCTATTCGCCTTATTGATGTCTTGTGGTGTATTGTTGATGTTCTTTCCATGACTTGGCTTCATTGATTTAATTCTTGTTGAGCATATGATAAGTTCTATCGGAGACTCATGAACCTCGTATGATGTTTCAGATCAATGACCCCACGACGAAACCCTGTTAGAGCTACCAGAACTGGTCCTGCAACGACTACCCCTGGTCGCCGAGGACGCCGTCCTACTCGAAATGTTGAAACCCCTACTCCTGATAACCTGGACACTACTAACCACAACAACAGGAATCAAAATGTTGATGTTCAGGGAGACAATGATCATGTTCCACTTAATGCACCTACTGTGGATCAAGCAATGATCAATCAACTTGTGGAGCAACGAGTTGCTGAGTGGAATCATTCCAACAACTCTACTGGGACTTTTCCACCTGTTCGTGCTAATGGATGTAACTACAAGGAGTTTTGAATTTGTGGACCTATTGAGTTTGGTGGGACTGAAGGAGTGGTCTACTTGGTCAGGTGGATAGAGAAGACTGAGTCAGTGTTTAGTGTCAGCGGTTGTGCGGAGAATGCGAAGGTAAAGTTTGCTTCTTTTACCTTCAAGGATGAAGCTTTAACTTGGTGGAACAATTACCGAAATTCGGTTGGGAGTGATGTGGCTTATGCTATGACTTGGGAGCAATTTAAGTCATTGCTGATTCAGACTTACTGCCCAAGGAATGAGGTTAAGAAGATGGAGATTGAGTTTTGGAATCATAAGGTGAAAGGTACCGATATGGCAACTTACAATCGCCGCTATCGAGAGTTAGCCTTACTTTGCCCCGATATGGTTAGGACTGAGACTCAAAGGATTGAGCGGTATACCGATGGGTTGCCGGTAGCTACAAGAAACGATGTGATTTCTGCTAAGCCTGCAAACATTCATGAGGCTATCACGATCGCTCAACAATTGATGGACTCGTTGGTATTGGAAGAAGCTGAGAAAGACAAGAATGGAAAGAGGAAGAGGGATAATCACTCTAAGGGTAATGATCATCGAAACAAGCGACAAACAACTACTAGAGCTTATGCTATGGGAGATGGAGGTAAGAAGAACTACAGTGGAGATACACCCAAGTGTAGCCGATGTTATAAGAATCATTCTGGTCGATGTACGGTGATGTGCAAGAATTGCTCTAAGATGGGACACACAGCTAAGGATTGTAGAGCTTGACCACTTGCTATGGTTCAAGCTACTCCTGAAACTATGAGTAAGGCAAATGTTACTTGTTATGGATGTGGAAAGAAGGGACACTATAGGAATGAGTGTAGGGAATCGTGGAACCAAGGAAGTCAAGGATCGGGTGGTAATGGGTACAACCATGGAAACCGTGGAGCTGGAGGAAACCGTGGACGACAAGATAATGGGGACCAACGTGTGGAAGCTGGAGCTGCTCATGGAAGAGTGTATGCACTTGGGAACGAGAGAGGAGAAGATCCGAACGTCGTTACTGGTACGTTCCTTCTCAATAATCGTTATGCTTCCATACTATTTGATACTGGTGCCGATAAGAGTTTTGTGTCCACTACGTTTGCACCCTTACTAGAGAAACCCCCGATGGCCTTAGGAATTGGTTATGATGTAGAGTTAGATAATGGAAAAAGGATGTTGCCTTTTCTTAGCTCAAATCTCTGAGAAAGGAGCGAAGGAGAAGAAGGAAAGAGGTATTGGAGATGTGCCTATAGTTCGTGATTTTCCGGATGTATTTCCCGATGATTTGCCGGGAATCCCGCCTACTAGACAAGTGGAGTTTCAGATTGAGTTGATACCTGGTGCTGCACCCGTGGCAAGAGCGCCTTATCGTCTTGCACCTACTGAACTGGAAGAATTGTCGAAACAACTAGCGGAGTTAGCCAAAAAAGGATTTATAAGACCAAGTTCTTCGTCTTAGGGAGCCCCGGTCTTATTCGTGAAGAAGAAGGATGGATCGTTTCGTATGTGTATTGATTGTCGAGAGTTGAACAAGTTAACGGTGAAGAATAGATACCCGTTACCGAGGATCGACGACTTGTTCGATCAGCTTCAAGGATCGAGTGTGTATTCGAAGATCGATTTGAGATCGGGATATCATCAGATTCGAGTTCGCGAGGAAGATATTCCGAAAATGGCTTTCAGGACCCGTTACGGGCATTACGAATTCCAAGTGATGCCATTTGGGTTGACTAACGCACCGGCGGTATTCATGGATCTCATGAATTGGGTGTGTAAGCCTTACTTAGATAAGTTTGTGATTGTGTTCATTGACGATATTCTAATCTATTCAAAGAGTGAGAAAGAGCATGAGGAGCATCTGAGACTTATCTTAGAATTGCTCAGGAAAGAGAAGCTGTATGCTAAGTTCTCCAAATGTGAATTTTGGATTCCGACGGTACAATTTTTGGGACATGTGATTGATAGGCAAGAGTACATGTAGATCCTGCTAAGATTGAAGCGATTAAAGATTGGGCTGCACCAACGACCCCGACTGAAGTTCGTCAATTTTTGGGATTAGCCGGTTATTACCGAAGATTCATTGAGGGATTTTCAAAGATAGTGAAACCGTTGACCAAATTGACTCAAAAGAGTGTTAAGTACGAATGGGGAGATAAGGAGGAGGAAGCATTTCAATTACTTAAGGAAATGTTGTGTAGTGCTCCTATCTTGGCGTTACCTGAAGGTAGCGAGGACTTCGTCGTCTATTGTGACGCTTCTCATAAAGGTTTAGGAGCTGTATTAATGCAACGATAGAAGGTAATAGCTTATGCTTCCCGACAGCTCAAGAAGCACGAGAAGAACAACACCACCCATGATTTGGAGTTAGGTGCTGTGGTTTTTGCCTTGAGGATGTGGAGACACTATTTGTATGGAACCAAGTGTGTTGTGTTTACTGACCACAAAAGTCTACAACACATCTTTAATAAAAAAGAGCTCAACATGAGACAACGACGTTGGATTGAGTTGCTAAGCGATTATGATTGCGAAATTCGTTACCATCCTAGTAAAGCAAACGTTGTTGCTAATGCCCTTAGTCGAAAGGAAAGGATTCCGCCGCTACGAGTTAAGTCATTGGGAATGACTATCGTATCGCCATTACCGTCTCAAATATTAGAAGCTCAAACGGAAGCGTTGAAAGCAGAAAATCGACCTGCTGAGAACATCTTTGGGATGGCAGAAAATGAGAAGGGATTCGTTAAGCGTTCTGATGGAGTATTGTGTTTTGGAAACCGAAGTTGGGTACCTTTGTACGGAGGAATTCGAGAGTCGATTATGCACGAGTCGCATAAGTCAAGATACTCTATTCAACCTGGGTCTGACAAGATGTACCAGGATTTGAAGAAGTTATATTGGTGACCAAATATATTGGTGGGTCTAAGGTTAAGGCCGAACATCAAAGACCGTCAGGATTTTTGACGCAGCCAGAACTCCCGGTTTGGAAATGGGAGCGGATCACGATGGACTTCATTACCAAATTACCAAAGACAGCTAGCGGTTGCGACGCTATCTGGGTAATTGTGGATCGTTTGACTAAGTCTGCTCATTTCCTGGCGATTAGGGAAGATGATAGTGTTGATAAACTTGCGAGGTTGTATGTGAAAGAGATTGTTGCTCGTCATGGAGTTCCGATATCGATCATTTCTGATCGCGACAGCCGCTTTACGTCAGCCTTATGGCGCTCACTTCAAACCGCTTTGGGGACGAGACTTGATATGAGTACTGCATATCACCCCCAAACCTATGGTTAAAGTGAGAGAACTATTCAGACTTTGGAAGATATGCTTCGTGTATGCATAATAGACTTTGGTAAAGGCTGGGAGAAGTATCTACCCCTAGCGGAGTTTTCTTACAATAATAGCTACCACACAAGTCTTAAAGCTGCACTGTTTGAAGCTTTATATGGCCGAAAATGTCGTTCGCCTATTGGTTGGGCTGAAGTTGGAGATAGCTAACTCACAGGCCCTGAGCTCATTTTAGAGACTACTGAGAAAGTGACGCAAATTCGAGATCGATTACAAGCAGCTAGAGATAGACAGAAGAGTTACGCAGATCAGAGACGTAAACCCCTAGAGTTCCAGGTTGGAGACAAAGTGATGCTGAAAGTCTCGCCTTGGAAAGGTGTGATACATTTCGGGAAACGTGGGAAACTCAACCCCCGCTACATTGGACCATTTCTCATTTTGGAAAGAATTGGGCCCGTGGCTTATCGGTTGAAATTACCACAGGAACTGAGTAAAGTTCATGATGTGTTTCATGTTAGCAATTTGAAGAAGTGTCTTTCGGATGAAACGCTGGTTATACCGATCAAAGATATTCGGGTGGATGAAAGTTTGAACTTTGTAGAAGAGCCGATTGAGATATTGGATAGAGAGATTAAACGACTTAAGCGAAGTCGTATTCCACTTATCAAAGTTCGTTGGAATTCGCGGCATGGACCGGAATTCGTGGGAACGTGAGGATGAGTTTCGAAAAAGATATCCGAAGCTTTTGAAACACCACACAACACCAACACCTTCATCATATTCATCTCTCCCTCTCTCTCTTGAAACACCATCAGCACCGCCACCCTAAAACACCTCCACAGCCACCACCGCCACTCCCACTCACAAAATAACACCACCATCTTAACCGCCTCATCCCGATCTATCTTTTGGTACAACTCACGCGCGATTTGGACGACCCTAACACCTCGAAATCACCACCACCGCCACACAAACACCACCTTGGTCATCTTTTCTTGTTGGGTTTTTGAAGAAACATAGTTTTGGAGTCATTTTGAAGGTGAGTGACCACGAGTTCCAACTCGTGTGTCTCGATTTGTACCCAAACCGTGGGTACACGAATATTTCTTGTTGGGTTTTGATGAAATCTTGACTAAAAGTGATGGGGAAACAATATTTTTGACATACAAATCCGTTTGGTATCCGGGTGCTCGTTATTTTTGTTGGGTCGGGGCATACCCGAGAGCTCATGCTCTCGGCTTGTGCCATTTTTGGTTTCATTTTGATTCTTAATGTTTCTTGGTCTTTGGTTCTTGATTTGAGGATGTTTGGATGAGTATTTGGAGTATTGGATGATTTATGGTTGTTTGGTATATTTTTGTTGTTGTCGTGGTTTGTAGCCGACGACCCTATGGGTCCGTTTGGTTCGGATTAGCTCGTTTAGAGCAAGCCGAGACCTAGAGGTCTCGGGCGTGACCCATGATATATTATTGTGGTGTCATTTTGACCCTGGTTTGACTTGGTAAGTCGACCCGTATGTATGGTAATTATGTTGTTGAGGTTTATATTTGTTGGATGATATTAATTGTTGATTTTATTATTATGGTTTCATGGTTATTTTGAGCTTGAAGTGGTACTTGGACTTGTGATTTGGATTATGGAGTTGTGTTGACGAAGCGGTTATGGGAACCGATTGTGAGACGGTTATTTAGATTGACGGAGATAGGTTAGTCGGGTGCCGTAGTCGGACCCTATTGTTGTAGCACGTGGATTGGGATTGATTTTGGACGGAGTTGGATTATCTATTATGACTTGGTTGTTTTATTTTGGACTTGGACTATGAGCCGAGAGTGATGACTCGGACATGTGACCAAATTCTTATGACTCGATAAATATTCAAAATCAAACATTAATAATAATACTCGTAATAATATTATTGATAATATAATCGTTTATATACGTATATAGACGTGATAAACGTATGTGTATATATATATATATATATATATATATATATATATATATATATATATATATATATAAATGCGTATATTAATAATTAATGGATAACGAGTAAACGTTATAATAATATAACGGTAAATATTGTACTATGCAAATAGTGCAATAAATGTCGGGAGTATTATTATAAATTAATAACTATAAATAATGACGAGAACTAATACGTGGGTAATTAATAAATAAAAACATAACTTTTTATAAATTTGGAAAACTTATCGAGTTATACGGAGTTATGGTTAGTTAAGTCCAAGTGGACTTTATATTATGTGACTTTTGTGTTGTCATGGATATATGACGATTAATATATCAATTTTCTATAACTACGTAACTTATTTAATCGACGGGTTAAATCGAGTTATTTAGCTATATAAAATGAGTATATTAATGGGCATCATATCCTACGACGCCCATAGGTTATGGTACGCGTATTAGGATAATAAATTACTAAATATCTCGTAGAGTTGGCTAAATTGACGAATTTGGCAAATTTGACGATATATCTAGGGAATTTATTGGACTACGATATTTACCATATAGTATTCTTTGTGCTATGTGATTTAGGTTGGGTATAATCTTGGAACGATATATTACGTAAATAGATATGGGGGATTACCAAATTGACGGATTTGATAAACATCGATGATTTATTTAAATAATATATTGGGCTAATATTAGACCTATAGATTATTTTATTATTCTTTTGTTGTGATTTCTTGGTTTGAGTTGTGTCGACCCACCACCCATATGGATACTAAACGTCAAACTTCAAATTAATATGAAGATAATTCAAGAAATGGATATTTTTGGAAAGTTAAATGGAATACGTTCGGGTTTGGGAATATTTGATTTTGAGGAAATGATTTCTGAACGGGTTTGATATTGTTAGGAAGTGCCGAGTCTGTAGTTGCCGTTACTTGAGTTTGCTTTACGTCTTTCATCTATCGATTTCTTTTGCGGATTGCTGAACTTGAGGTGAGTCATAGCCCCACTTTTACTCTTGAACTTTGTTTTCAATATTTGGGGTGAGAAATGTGCAAATTGTTTTATGTGGACTATTATCGCTTTGTTATTATAAAACTTGCTATGCTTATAGAACTAGGTTGAATAGAGCGAGGCCTAGTCCCGAACTAGGTAAGCTATTGTTTAGTTGTAGAGCCAGGCCTAGTCCCGAACTAGGTAAGCTATTGATTGATTGTTGAGCGAGGCCTAGTCCCGAACTAGGTAAGCTATTGGATTGGTTATAGAGCGAGGCCTAGACATGATCTAGGTAAGCTATTGATTGTATTGATTTGAGCTATAGCGTGCACATATAGGGTTGGTTAGATTTGGTTGGATTATTTTGGTTGGATGATTGAGGCCTAGTCTAGCTAGCAAGCGTTTTGCGTATATGTCCACTTGATTTAGTTATGAACTTAAACCTATGATCTCACCAGCGAAAGCTGACTTTTAGCGCGTTTTCTCAGGTAATTAAGTGATGCCCTTGGATGCTTGGCAATGGCACTTGGTTTATGAATCTATTTTCTAAAACTCTGATAAATAATTGTGGACCTATATTTATTTCTTTTGGGCCTGACATTGATTGATTTTGGGATAAATGTAAACTTTAAAACCCCACGTGGTTGAATTTTTCTCTTGTTTACTTTATCTCGTTCTTTTATGTCTTGTGTTGGATACCAATCCCTGTAACACCCCGAAAGCTTGTTGAGTCTTCCGCTGTACCAAATTTTGGGGGTGTTACATGCTACCACTTGCTAGGGAACCGATAGTGAGTGCCGCGTTTAGTGCTCCAAATGCTACCTTCCATTGTTGCTGCAAAATAATTGTAATGATACAGCAAACTAAATCAACAAAATAGAAAGTCTGTCAGATTTAAGTTTCTGACTAAAATGTTATGAATATAAATCTAACAACCTAAAGATAGCTAGTTACGACAATTACATAAATGGTTACTTTTATTTGCATTAATGATACTATCTACTGATAAATTATCAACACTGTTTGTTTTCATATTGTGTCCCTCGTTAGTGAGGGACCAAATTGAGTTCAAAACAAACAATTTTGCTTCTTGGGACCAAAACTTTTCATTGTATTAGCGACGAACCAACTTTGAGCAGACCACATAAATTACCGTTTATGTAATTACTAAAGACTATAGATAACAATGAGAAAGAAGTTTAAAACCCACCCGTTGTGGTACGACTGCTGTAGATGTAGCAGGTAACTGAATCGGAAATGATGGTGGATAGTGGTAAGAGTAATTGTTTTGAATCCACGTATGGTTGTGTATAGGAGGAGTGGTCGGGCCATATGGATTCCCAGTCCGGGGATAAGTGCTCCACTGATGATGATTGTGAGCAGGAACAGGAGGTGGCCTATACGGAACTTGAACCATGGCTAAAGATTGATTCCATGTCTGGTTATTACCCGAATGTGGTTTATCAAGAACCGGGACTGTCCCAGATGGTTTAGACTTTGTTTGAGGGGATCTTAGCTGCGATAAAGAAACAAATACAGGTACATTCCAATAAGCATTCTGATTTTTAACTATTATATTAAACAGTATTATTAAAACATTGCTAAAGACCATCGTCAAATACCTCGGTTAGTTTTGACTTGTTCATAGCTTCAAGCAACGAATAGTTGTCTATAAACCGCGACAAACCATTATGAGCGTGATCACATTTTTGCCTCATATAGCAATCAAGACAAAGATAAAATGATCCTCCTATAGGATCTTCCAAGCACCCGACACAAGTTAAATATGTAGAGGAGATGAATTTCTTACAATGATCACAAAATGGCCTTCCACTTTTAACTATATAGTAAAGTGTCATCACTTCGAAAAAATCCAAAGTACCATTTCCATCAAGATCCAATTGCTTGAAAAAGGAAGGATTTTTCATTTGCAAACACCCTTCGTCCCGCATGAACTCCAAGAACTCTTTTTGGTCTATCTTGCCATCCCCGTCATTGTCCATCACACAAAAGAAGTCGCGAGCCAACTTTTGAATATCGTCCGAGCTTGCTTGGTAATGAGCCATGGCTATTTTGGATAGCTCTTGCATGGTATATTACTTCAAGAGCTTATATTACATACATGTAATGAGCTTGCTTGTTTTTCTGAGACAAATATATTATTTCTTGAAAGGTTGTCAGGATCGGGATCCTACGTAGGATCTTTTTTGTCGTTGCAAGATCGAGATCACAGGATCAGAATATGCAACTAAATTTTCTTTTTCTATTAGGAATTATGTATTTTTAGAGAGTAATAATATCAAACACAACTTTATGTGACTGATTCATGAATATGTTTGAATTCAAACAACATACTAATAGCACTAATGCAGGCATGCAGTACATCCCTTAAGTTCAAGCTTCAATTGTTAGATCCAAGATCCTAGACCGATCCTGCTTGAATTGAGATACTATTACGATTATGCTCTTTTTTATACATGGGATCGGGATCCTGAGTTCCTGACAACCTTGCTTTTAAGTGTATGACTAGCATTAACTTATGTGATGTTTAGCATGCTTTCCAGCCTTGTTATAGGGGAACAAATTGAGTTATGTTATTGCTATGGGGAACAAAAACTGATGTCGCCATCATTCAGAAGATCAAAGCCGGTCTTTCTGACTAGTTTTAGGCCTAAGTATTCAAGAATGTGTTCTGAACACCATTATTGTATTCGTGATTTCATGAATAAATTACACACTGATAGATGTTTTGATTTTATTTTGGCCAATGGACTTATTAATAGGTATATTTGGGTCATCTTTATCTCAAATGGGTGAAATACAAAGTAAGCTAAAAAGGAAACGGGTATCTTGATCAAACATGTTGAGAGTCGGCCAAAGTCTATTTTCTACCGATACAATTCATACAACCCTCTGAAAAATTTAAATTTAAGATTTGAATTTATTTGGGATGATACTGTGTTTGAAAGCATAACTAACACATGATTTATCCATAATAGGGTTTGGTCAAAGATTTATAGACCATGTAATGTCTGTAATAGCCAAAAGATATATGTAAGTTAGTATATGTAATTCGTATGTATTATTTTAGTGTATGGGTCAGTATGTAAAAGTTTGTTTATGGGTCGAGACTTCTTAACCCAAACCGGCCCAATATGCAGCAGTTAAGTTTAGACGGTTATTTAGGTTTAAAGGGTTGCAACGGTTATTATGAATCGGTATGTCTATTCAAGACACCGTTTCATCTTGTATATATAGTTAGGTTTCTGTAAACATCAAGTGTAACCCTTTTCAGATATATTTTATCAATAAAATTACAGTGATTATATACTTTAATCAAGAACAAATACGAGTGATTATTATAGAATTATTATGTGTGTTTGAAACCTGGGCAACAGTGGCATCAGAGCGAAGGTTTAGAAATCAAAGAAGGAAATCGTTTGAGGCTGCTTGTTTGTGATAAACAACAACAAGAGAAACGTTGTAGAGAAGCAGATCAAGAGGATCCAGAATTTTTCGTGCGTGATTGGTGGGACGAAAAAGAAAAGAAAAAACCAGCGGTTCCTAGTGTTTACAGGAAGAAAAATTAGAAACATGTCGGATTCAAGCGGTAACAACAACAATAACGCACTTGTGGGATCATTGGTACATTTTCAATGTCCGGTTTTAAATTCTACAAATTACCCTGTTTGGGCTATTCGATTCAAAACGTTTTTGGAAGCAAATGGTATATGGGAATTTATAGAACCAGGCACTAACACTGATGTGAAGAAAAACAAAGCCGCGATGGCGTATTTATTCCAAGCGTTGCCAGAAGATTTAGTATTACAAGTTGCAAGTTATAAGACCGCAAAAGAAGTGTGGGATGCGCTCAAGACAAGATATGTGGGAGAAGATCGAGTACAAAAGGCACGATTGCAAACACTCAAATCGGAGTTTGAGATATTGCAAATGAATGAGGAAGAAACAGTTGATGCATTTACCGCGAAGATAAATGGGATTGTGACCAAGGCAGCGAATTTGGGTTCAACATTTGATCAACCAAGCCTAGTACAAAAACTCCTGAGTTCCGTACCAGATAGGTTTTTACAAATTGTTGCATCCATAGAGCAACACTGTGATCTAGACAAAATGACTTTAGATGATGCGATTGGAAGATTGAAGGCTTTCGAAGAAAGAATAAAGTTTAAGAAGAATAAGGAAAGTGACGATCATAACAAGTTATTGTTGACACGACACAACAATCAAGGAAGGCGTTTTGGAAAACATGGACAAGAGTTTTCGAAAGGACCAGGCAGAGGGAGATATAAAAGTGAAGGACACACCTCAAATGAGTCGGAAGGAGACAACAACAAACCGCGAAGGTATGATGATAAGTCGCAAATTAATTGCTACAAGTTTGGAAAACTTGGGCACTATGCTTATGAATGTTCAAGCAAGAAAAAGAAGGAAGATGCGGCACTACTAATAGAGAATGATGATGATGATGAACCGGCACTTCTGATGTGCCTTATTGATGAAAATTAGAAAGTTCAAAGATACTTGATTGTGTGACGCAATCAAGGCAAAGACCGTGTGATGCGAAAAAAAAAAAAAAAAAACAAAAAAAGAAAAGAAAAAGAAAAAACCTGTGAAAGGTGAATTCAATCCGTGAAGTATCAAAATTCTGTGAAAGGATTACAGGTTATGTGAAATAACCAAGTTTGCCGTGAAGGATAGTTCGTGAAAAACAAGATCAGTGACTGGTCAAAGTGAAGATGGTGTGAAGCCAAGTTGTGTGAAACAAACAAGTGAAGATGATCTGTGATAGATTACAAAACAAGTTGTGTAAAGCAAATTCGTGTGAAGCAAGTTTATGTGAAGCAAAGTTCGTGTTACAAGTCGAGAAGATTTGGATTAACGAAAAGATTGCGTGAAGCATATCAACAAGAAGATGGATGTTGGTATTAAGACATTAGGGAGGAGATATAGACCATGTAATGTCTGTAATAGCCAAAAGATATATGTAAGTTAGTATAAGAAGAGAAAATAAAATAAGAAGAATAAGAAATGTTTGTAGCCACATATTTTAAATGAAGAAGGAGAATTTCATGGGAGATGCATCTTATTTTGTAGGTGCATCTGAAATGTGCGGCTGTAGTTACTTCTCATTCTTCTCATTTAACTTTTATTTCTCATTTGATCCTTACTCAGTTAGTATATGTAATTCGTATGTATTATTTTAGTGTATGGGTCAGTATGTAAAAGTTTGTTTATGGGTCGAGACTTCTTAACCCAAACCGGCCCAATATGCAGCAGTTAAGTTTAGACGGTTATTTAGGTTTAAAGGGTTGCAACGGTTATTATGAATCGGTATGTCTATTGAAGACACTGTTTCATCTTGTATATATAGTTAGGTTTCTGTAAACATCAAGTGTAACCCTTTTCAGATATATTTTATCAATAAAATTACAGTGATTATATACCTTAATCAAGAACAAATACGAGTGATTATTATAGAATTATTATGTGTGTTTGAAACCTGGGCAACAAGATTTATTTGTTGGTCAACCAAACCTGGCCTGACTTGTTTTGACCCATTACCCAACCGTCCAACCTGAGTACCTGACCCGGGCATCGTGCCGAATCTAAAAAAAATGACCAGTCTTAGCTGTCCAGCCTTGTTCTGGTGAGCAAAATTGAGCTGTGTTGTTACGTAAACAAGGTTTCTGGTTTTTCTCATTTGGCTTTACTTAAAGGCTTGTTTTTAAATTATATTAAGCAGTCTTCTAATTTTTCTTTAGCCTATGTCTCAAAAATGGTTCCTTGGCAAGAAGAAAATATATCGACGGCATGCATGTACACACAAAATCATTTACAATTTATTTCGTGACTTTTCGTTCATTTTTATGTCAGTACATGACAAAAGAGAAATTTAAACAAGCACAAGGTAAATATCTCTATATATACATTGATCTCTTGGCATTGCTTAAACAACCAAACAAGTCTCAAGTTCCATTGATCATTCATTCATTTGTTAAGCAAATAAAAATGGCATCAAACCTTAAAACCATCTTGTTGCTTGCACTTGTATGTGCCACTCTCAACATATCGACAGCTGGAGATGCGGACATCCTAACAGATTTTATTGTGCCTGAAAATTTACAAGGCCCACTTGATGGAAACTTCTTCACATTCACTGGAATGAGAGCTCTTGTCGGGAAACCTTTCCCAACAACTTTTAAGGTGTCGAAAGCAAGTATGGCTGAATTTCCTGCTCTTAACGGTCAAAGTGTTTCTTATGCAGTTCTCCAGTTCCCAAATGGAACAGTCAACCCGCCCCACACTCATCCACGTGCATCCGAGCTATTGTTTGTTCTTTCAGGTTCTTTAGAGGTCGGGTTTGTTGACACAACTAATAAGCTATTTGCACAAACATTGCAAGAAGGCGATATCTTTGTGTTCCCCAAAGGTCTCGTTCACTTCCAGTTTAACTGTGATGCTAAGAATCCAGTTGTGGCTCTTTCGGCGTTTGGCAGTGCTAATGCTGGGACCGTGTCTGTTCCCAATTCGGTTTTTAATTCAACCATTGACAACAATATCTTGGCTTTGTCGTTCAAAACTGATGTTGCTACCATTCAGAAGATTAAAGCTGGTCTCTCTGGCTAAATTTAGGCTTAAGTAGTCTAGAATCTGTGCACCTTGTGCTTATGTTTCTCAACACCATTATTGTATTCATGATTTGATGAATAAATTACGCATTGAATAATAGACATTAATAAAAGATTTCTTTATTTTGCTTTCTTTATATATACTTCTGACTTCTTGAATACATGTAATCACCTCTTGTTGCGATCGGATGAGTTTTATCAACCAGTGAGACCATCTATTGTTTTACACTTTTACTGCTGAACTAATATGATGTTTAATGAATATTATTCGAACTCATGTCTGATGGGAACATTCAAAGTGAACCTTTTACATGGCCAACGTTGGAAAAATTAAAATTGGCTTTTGAAACAACCATATAAAGAGAACTCAAAATGTCTACTGTTGATATCGATTTATTGACCACTGAGACTTAAAAATACAAAAACAATTGAAGCCATGGATTTATTCAAGAGTCTAGGGATTGAAAATACAGGTTTAAAGTGATTTAATCTGCACAAGGTGGAAAAAACAAGGCAGACAGGCTTCAGTCAATAACCTTGATATGCCAAAACACGAATTTTGTACGTTTTACTTCATCAGTTGACAAATATTGGCAGAGAGTATTGTTCGTTTGTGTTCTTCGTAACATTTAATGCTCTTCAAATACTAAATACATATAACAAAATGACATGACATGAAAAAACCAAGACAACGGATCACAGTTGTTTCTTTGTAGGCTCAGATCATTATACGGCATGAAATAACACACAAGTATATGCTCCTTTGACAACTAAAGTCTTGATCACCAACAACAAACTCAATCGACATTTCCTATGCTAATAAACCAATTAGTATAAATAAAAACCACTTTGAATAAACAACATCATCATAACTCAAAAGCTTCCAATGGCGTCCATTAAATCTCTTTTGTGCATATCATTGGTTTCCTTTATTCTGCTTCAAGTAGCAGTCTCTACTGACCCCGACATCCTAACCGACTATGTACTACCACCAAACACAACTGTAGACCCAAACTATTTCACATACACAGGTGTGCGTTCAATAGTTAATGCCACCTTCCCAACAAATTTTACAGTTGTAAAAGCTACCTTAAACGAGTTCCCGGGTCTCCTTGGTCAAAGTGTTTCCTATGCTATTCTCGAGTTTCCAGCTGGCTCTCTTAACCCGCTTCACATCCACCCTCGTGCCAGTGAGCTTCTATTTGTGATCCACGGTTCATTACAAGTTGGATTTGTTGATACAAAAAATACACTTTACAATCAGACACTTGAAACTGGTGATATCTTTGTGTTTCCTAAAGGACTTGTTCATTTTCAATATAACTCTAATACCACTGAACCCGCTTTGGCTGTATCGGCTTTTGGGAGCGCGAGTG
This sequence comes from Artemisia argyi, assembly GCA_030686995.1. Classification (NCBI taxonomy): domain Eukaryota; kingdom Viridiplantae; phylum Streptophyta; class Magnoliopsida; order Asterales; family Asteraceae; genus Artemisia; species Artemisia argyi. The sequence continues at coordinate 266,121,652 of CM060709.1, read as the reverse complement.
CTGGGACTCAGTCTATTGCTAATAGTGTTTTTAATAGTACTATTTATGAGGGGATCCTGGCTAAGTCGTTCAATACTGGTTTGGATGTTATTGAACACATTGAGTCTGGGCTCAAGGGCTGATCAGCTGACTTTATTTCATAATCCTTACTTGTCTACTTTCTTTTGATAAGAATTTTGCTTAATATTTGAAAATAACTGTTGACATTGATATCTATGTTACAGAAATGGATCTTTTAATTATCCTCGCAAGTGTGTTATTTACTTTGGTTTAGAAATCGTCATCGATCCAATCCGTTAAGGCCTTAAATTGATAAATAAGTAATTTTTTCTATCTTCCAGACATAAGAAATCCAACTCTTGCAACCAAATTCAGATTTTTAACGATGTTCATTTACAATTAAAATCCATGATACAGTACTGTACGTCATCTTGCACAAACAAGCCTGATTTAATGGCTCTAACATTTAAGGAGACTCACACGCATCAAATTACCTAGTGAGGTAGAAACATGAAGGAAAAGTAACACAGAGTTTGGGGCTCCTTATAAGATGGAACATAGACTGCTACCAGTTGCTAGGGAACCAATGGTGAGTGCCGCGTTTAGTGCTCCAAATGCTACCTTCCATTGTTGCTGCAAAATATTGTAATGATAGAGCAAACTAAATCAATAAAATATAAAGTCTGTGTGATTAAAACGTTATGAATATAAATCTAATAACCTAAAGATAGCCAGGTACGGCAATTACATAAATGGTCACTTTTTTTTTGCATTACGGATACTATTTACTGATAAATTTTCAACACTGTTTGTTTTCATATTGTGTCCCTCGCTCGTGAGGGACCAAATTGAGTTCAAAACAAACACTATTGTTTCTTGGGACCAAAACTTTTCATTGTATCAGTGACGAACCAACTTTGAGCAGACCACAGAATGTACCCTTTATGTAATTACTAAAGACTATAGATAACAATGAGAAAGAAGTTTAAAACCCACCCGTTGTGGTACGATTGCTGTAGATGTAGCAGGTAACTGAACCGGAAATGATGGTGGATAATGGTAAGAGTAATTGTTTTGGATCCACGTATGGTTGTGTATAGGAGGGGTGGTCGAGCCATATGGATTCCCAGTCGGGGGATAAGGGCTCCACTGATGATGATTGTGAGCAGGAACAGGAGGTGGCCTATACGGAACTTGAACCATGGCTAAAGATTGATTCCATGTCTGGTTATTACCCGAATGTGGTTTATCAAGAACCGGGACTGTCCCAGATGGTTTAGACTTTGCTTGAGGGGATCTTAGCTGCGAGAAACAAACAAGTACACGTACATTGATTTTTAACTATTATATTAAACATTATGATTAAAACATTGCTAAAAAATATCATGAATGAGTATCTTCAAATACCTCGGTTAGTTTTGACTTGTTCATAGCTTCAAGCAACGAATAGTTGTCTAGAAACCGCGACAAACCATTATGAGCATGATCACATTTTTGCATCATATAGCAATCAAGACAAAGATAGAATGATCCTCCTATTGGATCTTCCAAGCACCCGACACATGTTAAATATGTAGAGGAGATGAACTTCTTGCAATGGTCACAAAAGGGCCTTCCACTTTTAACTATGTAGTAAAGTGTCATCACTTCGCGAAAATCCAAAGTACCATTTCCATCAAGATCCAATTGCTTGAAAAAAGATGGATTTTTCATTTGGAAACACCCTTCGTCCCGCATGAACTCCAAGAACTCTTTTTGGTCTATCTTGCCATCCCCATCATTGTCCATCGCACAAAAAAAGTCACGAGCCAACTTTTGAATATCGTCCGAACTTGCTTGGTAATGAGCCATGGCTATTTTGGAAAGCTCTTCCATGGTATATTACTTCAAGAGCTTATATTACATACATGTAATGAGCTTGCTTGTTTTTCTGAGACAAATATATTATTTCAAGAGCTTATTTTGGTCAATGGAAAGGTGCTTGTATATAAAACCCTTGGCAACTGGCATTGATATTTGGAAGTAATGTAGATTTCTAAAAGAAGACTTTTGGCAGCATATTAAACTTTTAATGTCTCTTTTAATTTCATAAATCATTAATATCCAAATAGTACAATTATGTTTCATTTGTTATACTATAATACACAATTTTAGCTGGCCACACAAGTTAACAAGCCAAAGTCAATGTCTGCAAATCATGGGAAAATTAGAGTCAAGACATTTAGCTTATTAAGCCATCAGATTGAAACGAGATAATTAAGCTAGTGTGCATGAAAAGGATAATATTGACATTTGTTGGTAACAACAATTAACAAGTACTATTTAAAAGGAATTCGTATAATTAGTTTCTACAGTGTATATAGAGTGGTAACTTAGCATCGTCTTAACTATTTGCACCCTCAATGAGCTATATATCCGGTGCAAAAAGGTTTCGATTAATGAAATGATTTGCAACTTAACGTATATTGATATACGTTAAGTTGCAAATCAGTTCATTAACCAAAACCTTTTTTCACTTAAGTTTTTGCACTTGATATATACGTAACGTTGCAAATTATTTCATATACCAAGTCATATACAAAAAGGTTCACGATTGGGTACATGACTTGGTAAACAAATACAAATGGTGTTGATGAGTCCTTGACCCAGCCGATCGACCTACTCTCTAGTCAGGAGTCACAAGAATCTCTACCATATTATCAAATTATCATTGACTTATGGGATAAATGAAATCAATATAAAAATTATTGCAATTTAAAATTAAGTTTAACATGACTTGTTTTATGTTATTATGCTGATAGTAACTGATTGATGTCTTAATAATACCAATGCACTAAAATTTTTTCCTAACAAAAAAAAAATACCAATGAGACTTGCCCAGTCAAGAACGAGTCGTTGACTATGTTTGAGGATTGAGTCTACAATGAATCTGCTCCACATAAATACATATAACTGGGAACGCGTTACAACAAAATAATCTCAACTTGGTTTTAGATGGTGAGATGAGCTAGAATAATTATTAATTTTGCTTTTTAGCCGGAATATAGGTCTACTTGTTACATGGCACCAATATTTCTAATAAACTTTGACTCAACAACATGTGCTATTATTCTGCTGAAAAAAAAAAAAGAAAAAAAAAGAAAGTGCTATTAGAAGTCGACGCTAAATTAAAAATGAAGTTGTTTACAGAAAGTAAAGATAAAAGCTAAAAATGCTCAATATACTTAAATTTTTTGTTTATTTTGAATAACGAACTTGTAAAAAATCCATTATACATAATATACCGGTTTAATGATTTATTATGCATAATTTTTTTCATATGCATAATCAATCATAGAAAAAAGTATGTTATGAAATAGAATCATAAGAAAAAAGTATGTTATGAAATAGAATCATAAGGTGACCGGTATATTATGCATAATGGGTTTTTACAAGTTCGTTATTCAAAATAAATAAAAATCATAAGTATACAGAGCATCTTTTAGCTTTTTACCCTAGAAGATACTAGTAGTAAAGAGTTTTGATGACTTTTATATATATAAATATATATAAAACGTATATATATATATTTGTGTGAATTCGGTTTTCGGTTCGCAGTTCAGTTTTCATTTTGCCAAAACCATATCAAAACCCGAAACCAATATTTAATTCGGTTTGGTTTGGTTTTGGCAGGTTCGGTTAGTTCGGTTTTCTTCGGTTTCAGTTTCCGATTTGTGAACACCCCTGTTGAGGCTTGAGACTTGAGAGTGTGCCCTTCATGGTTGATGGTTCATAATGAAATGTGAAAATCTCTTTGAATGAAAATACATGGTTGTCTCAATCATAAAGAAAATCAATCAAGCGCTTCAGATCTTTTTGATGGTTCATAATGAAACGTGAAGATCTATTTGAATGAAATACATACTTGTGCAATGTGCATTCATCATAAGAAAAGGCGGTTTCACAAGTGAAACTAAAAGCTGCATAAATTCGTTCAAAATATAATTTTTGGCCGATGTGTTGGCTTCTTTGCTTTAAGAACAAGTAGATAAACGAAAAATGGTAGGTTACAACACACTACTAGTCATATGAATAACCTTCACAGTTGGCTTAATTACTATACACATCAAACCACTTAATATGTACGTGCATATTGATTAGAATCATAAATTACATACTTACACAGTGTTTCAGCGTGATATCCCCCCAAAAAGTTCAGAATTAAGAAATATTAATTGACGCATCGCTTATACCAGAGTCAACGATATTGACGCAAAAAATATCCATAAACACTTACTTGGATAAACTGTGTTTCGAAAGCTATAGAGTTCTTAAACTCAAAGGAATATCATTTTGATGACATGTAGAGTCTTACTAACGAATACTGAAAGTTGTACATTACTCTAAATTATGTCCCAAATACGGGATAGTAGAAAACAAGCAAACTCAAGAAGTGTCATAAATGGAATGATACAGTATTGATATCTGCCACTTTTGAAAAAGGGCTAAATTTTAGACTAGCCCAGTCGCTCAAGGTGGTGGACTCTTGTATACCTAAGTAGGTTGGTTTCTTGAAATGACCCGAGCGACTAGCGAATTGAACATAAGTTCGACATGTGGCACCCCAAAAGTAGTGCCCAATCATAATGTGTAAGGCATACTTTTGTGCTACTTATCACATGCGACTTATCAAAAGTTCGAGCGACCTTCTATTTTGTCACTTTCCTCCAAAATAGTCAAACTTCCACAAATAATATTTTATTCGTTTTGAGCCTTCCCAAAGCCCAGCGACCTAGCGAAAAGTTTTAAGCGACTGACAAAATGTCACTTTTTTGTACATCACACATCAACCCTTTTTGTATCTTTTCAACAACTTTTTTTTTAATAATAATTCGTTTTAAAGTATTTTTAACACAATTTTTTAATCCTAATTATCCAGCGAAATTAATTATTATAGCTGAGCGATATTATAAAATCCGAGCGACTTTTTTTATATCCCCAACAACAAGAACCGTTTTGTATATTGTAAATTTTATATCACAAAAACACAAAAAACACTACTATACTCTCACAAACCAAGACCCAGCTTCTTCAATTGCAAACTTGTAACCTTAAAAGAATCTTAATGTTGTTTCATATCAGGGTATGTTTACTATGTTTCGACCATTATTCTATACCTTTTGTAAATCATATTCGTATTCGTATAATCAAAATGCTTTACACTTGCATATATTGTTATACATGACATGTCTGCTTATTTATTTGATTTAAATTGGTTTAATTATGTTTGTTTACCTTTGCATTCGATTTCATAGTTTAGTTTGCAACCAAATATTGTTTCACCAGATCCATTATATTCATGTGGTGGTTACTATGTTTTGGTGTTTGATTATCTTTTTTTTTTTTTTTTTTTTTTTTTTTTTTTTTTTTTTTTTGTTAATGTAGGAATATCAAGCCAAACCCATTATTAGAAGTAAACCCAATTACTTTTCTCTGATAAAATCAAAATTAGATCAAAACCGTAGGAAGTTGTTTCGGGCTACTTGTTTTGGTAAATGGTTGGACCTTTCTTATTTTGATCACGAACCACATATGATAGATTATATCTTACAAAAACAATGTTGTCCGAGTAATGCTCATTATGATATGCCAATTGTATATTATGTTGAAGAGCGTCCTATACATTTCGGCAGACCAGAATTTTGTCTTATCACAGGTTTTAGTTTTGGAAATGTAGATTTAAACTCATATAAGTCAGGACATCTAAATTTTAGGAACAGGGTTTTCCCAAACCATGTAGGTAAAAAGGTCACTAGTTTAGATATCTTTGGTCTCATTGAAGATGAACATTCATTTGGTATTATATACGATGAAGATGCCGTACGTCTTTGTCTATTGTTAGCCTTGGAGGTTATCTTTATGGGCAGATTATTGGTTGAAGAAGTTGATGATACACTATTTCGATTGATTGAAAACCTTGATGAGTGGGATGCTTTTCCATGGGGGGAGTATATTTGGAGACGATTATATGATCAAATTTTGGACGTGGCTTCTAAACACAAGTATAAATTTCTTGAAGGTATTAACAAAGACCGAAAGTTTGTTCCAACATATACGCTTTCAGGCTTCGTTTGGGCTTTCAAGGTGTGTATTTTTTTAATCAATATACTCTTTCCCACTTACCTATGGTATTTTTTTTTTCAACGAATCTGAATTATTTCGTGCCATTTTATAGATATGGATACTGGAATCATTTGAAAGAAGCATTATTTGGTGGAATAAATTGCCAGAAATGGTACCCAGAGGAATATCATGGTCAAAGAACACAACATTTAAGATATCAGATTATAAATACCTATTTGGAAAGGTAGATATCTTCATCCAAATTGGGGTATTAATGATTTATTTTATTGTTAATTAATTAAATTTATTTTTTTATTTTTTGTGTAAGGAATCAAATGTTGTTCAAGATCTTAGGCCTACATTAGCTGAGAGGAAATGTGATTGGTATATACAGTTTATGGATTTTTTCAATGATTACATACCTAGAACTCCCCCCAGTGAAAACCACACATATCGGTGATGAGTATTTAAACAAGTTGGCCACGGCACGCAAACGTGGCAAAGTAGAGCGGAAACATTTACCTATTATACGCAATAGTGAAAGCAATTTATTAGAGATTAGCATAATTCAGGATGGTGTTATTACAGAGCTTAATGCCCGTTTGTTCAAATTAGAGGGAATTATTCAGGTTCTTGCTCGAGAAAGAAATGGGGTATTATAACCTGTTTTCTTTTTTACTTACATTTACATGCCAAGGTTAAAAATATAATTTATCTTTTAACCAGTATATTTTTATTCGCAGGAGAAATTGTTGATGATGATCTCCGGAATCTGAGTGGAGAGTTTTGTGAGGAGCTCAATGATTGTTTTCTTGAGTTGTTTCATTCAAGCATGGATAGTGCCTTCTCACAATCTGTAGAATTTGACGAATATGATGATGTTTCAAAGGTGAATTACAATTTCACTGTATATATATGTACAGTAATTTTGTCCGATAATATATGATAATAATTATAAAAAGTAAATTTACTTTCACAGGAATTTATTATTCAAGAAGAATTGAGATCACGATGTGAAACATTAGAAAAATTGAAGGAAGAGCAGAAGAGGTTGATGAGGGAGGAGGATAAGATGATAAGGATGCAAGAGGAAAAGATGTTACACGCTGAAAGTGAACGAAAGAAATGGTCAGTAGCGCTTAAGGGAACAAATCACTGGAAAAATAGTTTAGCTCGCTTCGTCCCTACAAAGAAGAGTAAATGTTCCGGTGAAGCTAATGTGTATTACTGGACTAAAGCATATTCAGAAAAGGCGGTAAGGAAAGCACAATGCTTTGGCTTACTGAATCCAGATTTGATGGAACAGCTTAAGCATGTTAAGCCGTGGGTTGAGGTATTAAAACTTGTTATTTGATTGTATGAATTATTTTGTAATTTTCATTTACCATCATAAGTGTAATTGTGTCTTATAACAGGATCTCAAACGCCGACACAAATATGTCAACAAGGTTTATTTTTCAGATCAGTACCGCCAATATCTTTGAGAAACTGGTCCGCTAAATTGTAAGTTCCCATGGTGTCAAGATGTGACTGTTGATAGAAGGTTCTGGGAAAGTTTAGTTTGCTTAGACCCCAAAAGGCAAGGTTGGCTACTAGATGAGGCAAGTAATATAATATCTGTAATTCACCCTACAAACAGTTTCTTTTAAACTAGCCGGATGATCAGCAGTATGATCTTTTGAACTAGCAGCATGATCACCCGATTGAAATATTTTATTTAAAGTTTTTTCACACTTGTTTACGTTTCCCAATTTACAGCATATAGAGTTGTGGGTAAACTACATGTGGCATGTGAGACCCCAAACCGCTGATTGGGCTATTGTTAGTGGCTACTTTGTACAGCTTATACTTCAAAACTCGCTGCCTTTGTGGTACGCTAATGGGGAGAGGTACTCTATTCCATGGTCCGATGTTAAGCAGGTAATTCCTTTTTTTTTGCTCCCGTATTCTCTTTGCTTGTCATATTATTTTGATGATTTTTGCCACACATCCGCTGTAGGTTTTTATCCCTATTAATGAAACAGAAAGTCACTGGTTTCTTGCACGTTTCGAGATAGAGACGGGACTAGTTACATTTTACGACAGTGGCCAAGTTTTTGTCGATGCATTGACAGATTTTTATTTCCAAGTGATGGAATGTTTAAAGGTTCATTTAAATATCCGTTTAATTAAGGTTTATACATTACACTGTTTGAATCCTTATTACACTTTGCCACAGACTCAACTACCTGAGGTGCTAAGTCAAGCGCAAGTATTTCAGAATAAAGGCATAGATCCTTCAACATACACCATTACCTTTTATCACCCTGACAAAGTACCGAAACAGAGCGGGATATTTGGTGATTGTGGTATTTGGGTATGCATCTTTTTATATCGCTTGGCTTACGGTATGTCGTTAGATGTTGAGGATCCTGTTCAGGCTGCACTTGCATACCGTGAACAAATGACTGAGTTTTTTTTTACACACATGGTTTGTGTTTAAACATCTATCCATTATGTTGTACCATTTTTAAACAATGACTGACCCAAATACCTTTAATGGGTTAAATTTTATGTATTTGTACTCTAGTTCTTTGTATCGAGACCATCCTTTTGGGTCAATATTAGCCTTTAAAATTTTGAGCAACTTCACTGTTAGGAAGATGTGTATAGGTTGGTCATATTAGCATCATTTAGTTTATGTTGTACTAATATTTTCCTTAGTCATTTAGTGTATATTGTATTAGCTCTCTAATGTCGTCGAATCTACTTAATTAATAAGTATGTTCATGACATTTTATTTGAGCGATAAAAATGATAGTAAGAACATGTTTTCTAAGGACTTAAAGCTCAATTATAGTGGAAGATCTATGTAACGATTTTTGGTTTTGAGCTTTAATGCTTTATTTTCAGGATACCTTTTTATACAGGTTGGTGTTTGATCAAACACCAATCTGTATAAAACGGTATCCTGAAAATAAAGCATTAAAGTTCAAAACCAAAAATCGTTAGATAGATCTTCCGTTATAATTGAGACATCTTCAATGCGAGAATGATATAGTGTGGACTGTTCATGACATGTCACACTCCTTCATTATCGCATTCAAGATGAGTGATGTTTCTTAGACTATTTTCTTTACTAAACATCTGTAACGTTTCATCTCAATCTGTTAAAAAAGATAAATTTAGTGTGTAAGGGAGTAAATGTTAATGCTAGTATAATGTTGTACTGATGTTGTTTCTAATTTACTTATTTTTGGTGTCGTCAAGTTGGGGATTATAACATTTTAACAAAACTAATATTTTCCTTAGTTATTTATTGTATATTTTATTAGCTCTCTAATGTCGTCGAATCTACTTAATTAGTAAGTATGTTCATGACATTTTATTTGAGCGATAAAAATCATAGTAAGAACATGTTTTCTAAGGACTTAAAGCTCAATTATAGCGGAAGATCTATCTAACGTTTTTTGTTTTTAGCTTTAATGTTTTAGTTTCATGATACCTTTTTATATAGGTTGGTGTTTGATGAAACAACAACCTGTATAAAACGGTATCCTGAAAATAAAACATTAAAGCTCAAAACCAAAAACGTTAGATAGATCTGCCGTTATAATTGAGACGTCTTCAATGCGAGAATATAGTGTGGACTGTTCATGACATGTCACACTCCTTCATTATCGCATTCAAGATGAGTGATGTTTCTTAGACTATTTTCTTTACTAAACATATGTAACGTTTCATCTTAATTTGTTAAAAAATATAAATTTATTGTGTAAGGGACTAAATGTTAATGCTGGTATAATGTTGTACTGATCTTGTGTTGATCTAAGTATATTATTGTTACAACATGTTTAAAAGTAGTGTTTTCGGCCCATGGATTGATATTAGAACTGAAGATCATCACAACCATGTTCTGAATTTCCTTCTTTGGCGTCAAAGGAATGTTACATATTCAACTTATGACACCCCCTTTATTTTTTACTTTGGCCAACACACAATACAGATGGCCACATGAGGTCAATAACCCACAGTTTGTTTACAACATTAGTAGATACACCGTGTGCCAATGGAGTAAACATGTAACTGATATCATGCAAACTCATATTTCGACATTGATAAATTGAAGTGTAGATATAAGGTTCCTACCAATACAAACAAAAAGAAGAAATTGATCACTGAAACTGATAAACTTTTGTACATTACGACATTGATAAATTATTGTACTACATAAAATAAGTTATCATTATATGATATACAAAACAACAACTAAACATTGTTCATAAGAAACCCAAAAATGATGTGGTTTATCATTATAGTGTTGCCATGCATATTGTACTAAGACCATCATCTTTGTTCAATAAAACTGAAAAATAATTGTCCCTTTTTTGGGAATTTGCTCTTCTATCTATTGTCCAAAATAAAAATAGCATTAGGTCTATTATCCAACATGTATGAGATATAAAAAGCCCCACATATCTAGGGAACCATCACCTTAAAAACCTAATAACCACACAATTTTCTTTGTCTTTTAAGTTTTTACCATAGGGATGGGATCTTTGGGATCTTTAAAATCGTCACCAACAAGATCTGGTGACATGGTGTTTGACAATTGGATGTAAGTTTGTGTGTTATTATTTATATTCTAGTTAAATGATTTGTTTACTAATATATGTTTCTTATAATTATTTAAACTGTTACACAGGGACTCCCATAATCTTGATGAGTTCGTCTTCGAGGTGTGGCATGGTAGTATTTTTATGGTTCTTCCCTTAAGGTACGCCGGTGGGGAAATTATAAACTTGAAGTTACCCAAGTCATTTAGGTTATCTTATTTTGAAATGTGTGACATTTTGTTGAAAAACATAAAAGAAGATATATGGGCATGGTTCTATTGTAAACCTGGATGTAGTTTAGAAGAAGGTTTGACCATTGTCGAAACTGATAGTGATGTTAAGAAAATGTTTGAGTTGGCTAACATTCATGGCGTCATTGAGGTCTTTGTCAGTGCAATTCCCCAGTCAGTCTTAGTTGACAGTTATTATAAGAACTTGCTTTTTGATGACCCTGACGTTGAGGTAACATCTCGAGTTAGATTTCATGAAAAAAGAAGAAATGATCTGGATAATATGAATTTGGAAGAAATACGTGCATGGGAACAATCAGAAGAAAATTCACCTGATATCCTGAGGACACCTTATGTTAAGGTTTGGACTGAAGCAAGTGAAGCTAGTCTTTTTAGAGGGATGGGAGAGCTTCCATATAATGATGATTTTAATGATTGCCCGTCATTTTTAAGGTCTGTTAACAAACCGTACATTCCAAAGGACTGCAAGTGTGGCTGTAGGTCTCCGACTTTTTTAAGGTCCCTTGCTGAAATTGAAAGTGGGTATGGTTCTAGTCCTATAAAATGTTGCAAGGTTGTTAATGATGTTGAGCATGGTCTTACAGTTGGATCGTCTATTGTTATCCAAAATGAGTCAAAGGAAATTGGTTTCAAAGCTACTTCATTCAAAAGTAGGAATCTTTTTCATGAATTTGAAGATGCTGTTGATGATGACATTCATGATGTTGCGGCTTTGTCAAATGTGGGCGGGTCTACTGTTATCCAACATGTTTCTAAGGAAGCTTTTTTTTAAGTTAGTCCATTTAGATGTAAGAATCTTTTTAATGACTTTGAAGAAGCTTTAGATGATGACACTCATGATGTTACAGCTTTGTCAGTCGTGGGAGGGTCTAATGCCATCCCGTATGTGTCGACCAACAATAAAGTTTGTGAATCTAGTCCTTTAAATGGGAAAAGGCTGTTTAACAACCTAGATGAAGTTCCTGCATTTGGAGGCGCAACTGTTATCCAGTATGTGTCAAAGAAAAGACATTTTCAAAGTAGAACTTTAAAAGGTAGGAATCTTATTGATGAATTTGAATCTGTTGGAAGCCATGTTTCTGTTGAGTTTGAGCGTGTTACTAAGGATGAAGAAGTTGCTAAGGAGGAAGAAGTTGCTTGTCAAGATGTTGGACGTACAATGGTCAAGAAAATGTGAAACAACAATGGTTCCCTTTGTTGATGCTATAATATTCAATAACTCGATAAGTATTTTGTTTATTTGCACTTACTAAATAGTTGTTGTTTAACCGTTGTTGTAGTAGGTTAATCTATGTCGAACTTTTTAAGTAATGTGACTTCATGTAGTTTGCAAAGCTTTTGTTTAAATTTTTCAATGTTGTAACAAAATGCTTTGCAATATTACATATAAGTGAGAATTGCATATATACCCATTAAAACTCAAAAACTTGCATATTTCCCCACAATACAAGTTTTTAATGCATGATGTACAATGCAAGTTAAGCATGTTTTGGGTATATATGCAAATATGCAAGTTTTAGTAGGTATATATGCAATTGCCCCATGTTATAAAGTTATGCATTTTGGTTATGTTTAATTATGAATATGAAATTGATAAGCATAAAATGTAACACTATAAGTTGATAAACATTGACAATTCATGTAACACGGCTAACGATACAAAGAAGTATAAATTTGATACACTTAGGTCATTTGAGCGACTTTAATACCTTCAATTCCTAACCTTTTAGCAATCAAACGACTAAATTTAAGCGACTTATCAATATGTCACCCTTGGTACTTTACACACCAAACTTTTCAACACTTTTTTCTTTTTGTACTTACACATCATCTCTTTACGTACTTTTACACAAAGGTACCAACTTCATTAAATACTCTTAAAAGTACTTGTTTAGCGACTTTATAAAAAATTCGAGCGACATACTAATCTTCAAGCGAAATTTAATATTTCCCCAAGTAAGTGGTCCCCTTTGAATTCTCGTAAATTTTGTTCATTTTTTTAATCACAAACCATGATCTTTTTCGAATAGGCTATCTAAATAATCAACTAAATTTGAGCGACTTAGCAACATGTCAACCCTTGGTACTTTACACTTTTACCTTTTTGTACTTTTCACATCAACTTTTTACGTACTTTTGCATAAAGGTACCAACTTCATTAAATACTCTTAGAAATACATGTTTAGCGACTTTATAATAAATTCGAGCGCGTAATAGTATTTAAGCGAAGTTTTATATTTCCCCAGGTATGAATGCTATTTGATATATTTGTATGGGAAAATAAACCATCTCTGTAAATTAATTGCTCACTTAAATTTAGTAATCATGAATCACGACTATTTGTATCAATCTTTAGCCCTATATAATTACCATTCATCTCAACTTTTTTTATACTTAACTTTTCACCCAAATAAAAAATTTGTACCCTAATCATTTGTTCAATGGCTGCTGATGATCAAACTCCCCTCCTTACCGAACTTAAAAATGTTTCTGGATCTGAAGAACTACACAAAGCTTTCAAGTTTGTGTATGGTCATGAGCATGTTGAAGACGAAGTTTTCATAAGGTTTCTTGGAGAAAGACGCGATGAAATACAATCAACAATCCAAAAAAAACAGCTAGGTTGGCAGAGTTATGGTCCTTGAATCATGATGAAGAAGAGTCTGCTGGGGATGTGTATCATTGTGAACATAAGTCTTTGGTCAGGCTGCGTAAAAGGTTGGAGATGGTCACTGCTATGTTGATGGAACTTCGTCAAGGGTTGACTGAGAAAGAGGAGCACATCTCTATTCTCGAAGTTTATGATTAGTTCTTTGTTGGAACTTTGTCAAGGGTTTCTTTTGGTAATCTTTTGCTTTTAAGTTGTTTTAAATGGTAATGCTTTAATGAAAATGATGTAATGAAAATGATGTAATCGTTTAAGCCCTTTATGTTAATGAAAATGGTTATTTAAGTTTATTTTTATTTGTGTATTTAATTTTTTTTTCTTTAATTACTTTATACAAAAAATGTGTATCTGTATGAATTGGGTTGATGGATGCTTGGAGATCCACAGTTGTTAGATTACTTTTTACATTTGTACTTTTGTTTTGAATCGTTGTAATTATAAACTCATTTAATTTTGTTTTAGCGACTTTATAAAAGATTTGAGCGTCATAATATTATTTAAGCGACATTTTCTATTTCCCAAATAAGGGGTCCTCTTTTTTATGTACTTTGTATAGTTGGTTTATTTTTGTGTTTTTATTGGTTTGCTGGCAAAAATGGGTACACAGCCAAGTAAGGGGTACTCTTTTTTATGTACTTTGTATAGTTGGTTTGGTGGCAAAATTTTCCATTGGGAATAGGAACTAAGCGACCTTTTAGTTGAACAAAAAAGCGAGTTTTTAAAACGCAACTTTTTTTTTTTGCACGTGGCCTGCACCTTTTTGGTGAATGCAATTAAGTGACTTGACATGTTAGGTGGCACGTGGCCTGCACCTATGTGACTTGTAATTATTATGATTATGCATTTTTGTTTCAGCGACTTTTTTTTATAGTTTAACTATTGAAACCAAACAACTGTTGATATTGGACATTGGTTATGAGAATCTTGTGAGATGTGTAGTTGTCTAGTTGATATATTAGTTTTGTGATCCAATTTTGTTTTTCCATGCCACAGCTCTTTAGCTTATTTTAGCCCTTGATATTAAGCAAAACTATTTACGGCTTAAAAGATTAAGCGACTAATTTGTGTTTCCCAAAATAAAATACATTTAAACAAAAAGATAGGCTTGTTACTCGCATTAAATAATGTCATAAGCATAAGATGATTTTTCCGACTTATGCTACACCCCTCGACGGTTGGCTCCGGCAATATGATGATGATACCACCTGAAAATAGGGAGAGAAATATATAACGATTTGGTCATTATTTTACAAGCCAGTATTTACAGCATGTACAAATTTTACCTGATATGTTTTTGGGCCCTTTTTAAGTAAATAGCCAGCAATGTTTAGATTTTCCACAAATGTATCAATATCTAGAACTCTTAACCCGATCTTATCAGCCAAACTGTAGATTTCCTGAAAATATTATAAGGAGGTTAGTTACCCATTATAACGGATAGTAATCACCACGCATAAATGCTTATGATAACAATACGAAATTGGTGTTTACGGATATAGAAAAGCAGTCTTTCTGTGTCAACTCTGATTCCTTGTTTAGAGTACTTAAGAATCGCTTTGTTTCCTTCTGATGACTCATCCCACTACTCCGAGAAAAATCCACAAGTCCATGCTCGTCAACATACTTGTCAAACAAGGATTCCTTCATTATCTCAACAACATCCTTTTGGATACATATATTGAGCCAACAAACCATTAAGATATTGTGGAATATAAACATTTATTAGTATATAAGAATGTGGCATTGCAGTTGTACTAAATGAACTTACCACAGCATCTTGAACGGTTATTTCTTCTCTCAACTCAATCCTAGCCCGTGCTTCTGCCAACCTTACTAGACTTTCTAATTGCCTTGCTGTTATCGGTGTGCCATCAGCATACATGTTACGGTCTCTGAGTTTTAGGTAGAACTCCTGCAGGATTTTTGCTGCTTGTCTTGTCATCCTTCATAGAAAAATAAAAATAATGTAATGAAAAAGGTTGAAGAATGGATGTTGCATCAGGAATGGTTTTTTATTTCACCTTGGAAATATAAATTTTTTTGCATAGGCGATATATTTACGAAGAAGAGGACCAGGCAATGGAACAAAATCACGGTCGTGCCTCGGATCAATTCTCAACCTTTTAACTAATGAACCATTCTTTCCATTCAAGTATGTGAAGTTATCACTTGGAGATTCTGCAGCATACATATAAAGAGCCCTCTCATTCAAACACCCAATGGGATAAATAAATCTACTGAGATAAGTACATACCTTTTAGTCTTTTCAAAGCTTGTGATGTATCCACATGCCCAGCATGCAGCTGCAAGAAAAAGAAACCGTTACACTGTGATTGTCACTCGCGGCACAAGCTATAAGATAAAACGACCAAATAGGTGACATAATGTATCCTCAAAAGAGGTAATCCACTACAACGGAAGGACTTGGCATATAGTGACTTACTGACATAATGTGTTCCGAAACTCGTTTGTCAAGTAGCTCATCAGGCTTGTCAAGTAATATGAAAACCAAATCAAACCGTGATAGGAGAGGAGCATTCATTTTCAAATTTTCATTCATAGTTTTCGCCCGGCTACAACCAAAATATGCAATTAGTAAAATGAAAGCAATTTGAGAAAAATGTTTATTGATAATTAATAAATAAAATCGAAAACAATATGTACTTGTAATGACCACCAACAGGGTTTGCTGCTGCTAAAACAGTTGTTTGAGCCGATAAACTTGCTACTAGTCCTGCCTTGGCAACTGATACACGTTGTTGCTCCATAGCTTCCAGTAGAGACTGGTGCTTATAAATGTCAATAGATACTTCTATATATAGCATTTGTTTAATATACTTTTTTAAACTATGTGAGATATTAATTGAAGACTAACCTGGTGTTGTGCAGACATTTTATCAAATTCATCAATACAGTACAATCCCTTGTCTGCCAGTACCATGGCACCTGTTGAAAAACACAACATATCCAATCAATGTAGAAGATTTCAAAAAAAAAAAATATTAATAAAAAAATTTAAAAAAAATGTACCAGCCTCAAAGGCATAGTCACCGGTCATTGAATCCTTCACCACAGCAACCGCGAGTCCAGCATTTGTTATGGCATTCCCGCAAACATATATACCTCGTGGTGAAACTGAAGCAGCTGCTTTCAGTAGCTGACTCTTTCCTAGACCAGGATCGCCTAATATGGGACATATGGTTTTCTCAGGTCAGTCTACAAATACTGATTGGCGAATACACACAAATACAAAAATAAAAGGCATGATTTAAATTATTTCGTACCAACAATGATTACGTGAATGTCTCCTCTGACAGGAACTTTATTCTGATCCATTGAATGCTTTCTTACTCCTCCAAATAGTGCCAATGTGATTCCAGCTGTTTAACGAAAACATACATACTTTCTTATACCTTAATATTTTACCAAGGGTACACATGAAAAAAACTTGTTTTCGTGTTTATCTAAAAAGTTGAATAACGAACGGTTAATCAGCAACAATTAGTGGAAAAATAATTTCGTATAGCATTTTACGGACCTTTAACAAGTTCATGCCCATAGATAGAGGGGCAAACTGATTGCAGTATTTGACGAAAGACGTCTGAACCATATGTGACAACTAGCAAAATAGGGAGCCGTTTTATAAAACCCGCATTACATTTAAATAATAAATATGGAATTTTTGGAAATTTATTGTGACGAGATATTTTACAAATGTTGGTACGTGATTTTAATCGTACGATGTTTATGGGATTTAGTTATTTATTTATGGTTTGTTTCGTTTCGTTCGTGATGATTTATTTTGAGATCGATATCTTTGGCACTACTTTGACTCCAGCACTAGGTTAACCTAACAAAATTTTTATATTTTACAAAACGGTCGCGGTTCACCGTTAAAATTAATATTATGTCTTGCGTACATATTTATATTTTCGGGAAGTGTATTGGGAAATCAATTACGTCGTGTACGTATGTATTTGATGAAAATTTAATACTTTTATGGACGGGTAATCGGGTTACGGGAAAACCGATTAAAAAGTGTCCACTAACTATAAGAGTAATTGTGGCCAATATTGGAAAAAGAAAACTTAAGGGTCAAAAATGGAAAATTCGGGTATAATACCCCAAACCCTAACCCTCCACCCTCACACTAACACTTTACCATTTTCTTTTTCTTCCCTCTCTTCTCTTGGTCGCCGCCGGTCACCACCCCAAACAACACCACCACCGCCGACCTCCCAACTACACCACCACCACCAAAACGATCTCCACCATATTCTTGTTCGATTGAAGTGAAGCACGCGCCTCCCCTCCCCTTTTTCTTTTAATACCGCCGACCTCCATATCTCCCACAACACCATATCAACATTTATTTTGATTTCTATTCGATTTGAGGTGAGAACATACGAGTTTTGGGTCGGGTTTGACTATTTCGAGTCAAACCCGAATTGGATCTTGACATTTTGGGAAGATTACATTGAAAATAAAGATGGGTTTTGTAAAAATTCGAGTTTGGTATCCTTTGGGGGTCGATTTTGATGCTTGTTGGCTCGGATTTGATGATTATACGCGATTGGTTTTGGGTTTGTGGCTCGATGTGAGCTCGACCGAGACCTAGGGTCTCGGTGTGACCCTCCTCGACTCGATGAGAGTCTTGGAGGTGTGGTTTGGTCCTTGATTCATCTTGATTCTTGTTATGGTTTGTGCTTGATTGGATTTTTGGGACCTAGATGGTCCGAATTCTTGATTGTTATCGGTTTGGAGTCTCGGCCGAACCCCCCCCCCCCCCCCCCCCCCCTTCGCGGGCTGTTTGGGTCGAGGGCTCCTTGGAGCTAGCCGAGACCGAAAGGTCTCGGGTGAGGTTGTTAATTTGGTTATGACCTCACAAGTTGACCCGGGTTTGACTTGGTAAGTCGACCTGTATAATTGTTTTATTATTTTTTGTTTTGGTACCTATTTGGATATATATTGTTGTGACTTATTGTTGGGCCGAATTATTTGGACATTGGTCATTTGATATCTTGAATTGGAGTTGTGTTGACGAGAATGGAATTGGGGACCGTTGTGATACGGTCATTAGATGACGGAGATAGGTTAGTTTGGGTGCCGTAGTCGGACCCTCATGTTGTAGCACGTGATATGGGATTGTTGGACGGAGTTGATTTATATTGTGGTATGATTTTATCATTTTGGACTTGGACTGTGAGCCGAGGGTCATGACTCGGACATGAGACCAAATTCTATGACTCGATAAATCTTTAAAAGTCGATATTAAAAATAAAACTCGTTATAATATTATTAAGAATATAATCGTTTATATACGTATATAGACGTGTTAAACGTATATATATATATATATATATATATATATATATATATATATATATATATATATATATATATATATATATATATATATATATATATATATATATATATATATATATAAATGCGTATATTAATAATAAAACAATCACGAGTAAACGTATAATAATAAAGCGATAGTTACTACGCTATGAAAATGGTGTAATAAATGTCGGGGTATTATTATAAATAATAACTATATAAATAATGGCGAATTATACGTCGAATAAATAATAACTAAAAATGTGAATTTATTTTATAAATTAGAAGCGTATCGAGTTATACGGATTTGGGTCTTTAAAGTCCAAGTGGGCTTTATATTGTGACTTTGTGTTGTCACGGATATATGACGGTTAATATAAACATTTTATATTATCGAATGACTTATTCTAGATTGAGTTATTTGACGATATAAAATGAGTATATTAATGGGCATCGTATCCCACGACGCCCATAGGATGTGGTATATATTTTAGGATAATGAATTACTATATGTCTCGTGGAATTTGGCCGATTCGATGATATATATAGGGAATTTATTGGACTACGACATATACCAAATAGAAATTTATGTGCAATGTGTTTTAGGTTGGGTATAATTTTGGAACGATGTATTACGTAAATAACTATGGGAGATTATCAAATCGACGGATTTAATAAGCTTCGATAATTATTTAAATAATATGTCGAGCTAACATTAGACCTATAGTTATCTTATTATTGTTCTTTGTTGAGGTTTTCGGTTTGAGCTGTGTCGACTCCCCACTCGTATGGATACCAAACGTCAACTTTCAAATGAATATGAAGTTAATTTGAGAAATGGACATTTTGGAAAGTAAAATGGATTACGTTCGGGAATGGGAATATTTTATTTTGAGGAAATGATTTCTGAACGGGTTTGATATTGTTAGGAAGTGCCGAGTCAGTAGTCGCCGTTACGTGAGTTGCTTGAGATTTACTTACGTCTTTCTTCTATCGTTTCTTTTGAGGATTTCTGGACTTGAGGTGAGTCATAGCCCCACTTTATTTTCTGAACTCTGTTTTCAATACTTGGGGTGAGAAACGTGCAAATGCTTTATGTGGACTATTGCGCTTTTTGATTTCAAAACTTGCTATGCTTATAGAAATAGGTAGAGCGAGGCCTAGACTTGAACTAGGTAAGCTATTGATTTGGTGATAGAGCGAGGCCTAGACTAGATCTAGGTAAGCTATTGATTTGGTTGTTTAGCGAGGCCTAGTCTCCGAACTAGGTAAGCTATTGGATTAATATTAGAGCGAGGCCTAGACTTGAGCTAGGTAAGCTATTGATTGGATTGATTTGAGCTATAAAGTGCACCTATAGGGATGATTTGATTTGGTTGGTTTATTTTGGTTGGATGAGTGAGCCCTAGTCTAGTTAGCAAGCGTTTTGCGTATATGTCCACTATATTGAATTAAGAATCTAAACCTATGATCTCACCAGCGAAAGCTGACTTTTAGCACGTTTTCTCAGGTAATTAAGTGATGCTATGCGGATGCTTGGGATTGGAGGCTTGGCATTTGGCACCGGTTACGGATCCATATTTTCTAAAACTCTGATAACTATTGGGGACCTATATTTATTTTTCTTTGGGCCTGACTTTGGATGATTTTGGGATAATGTAAACTTTAAAACCTCGTGTGATTGTATTTTATTATGTTTACTTTATCTCGTTCTTTTATGTCTTGTGTTTGGATACCAATCCCCGTAGCACCCCGAAAGCTTGTTGAGTCTTCCGCTGTATCAAATTTTGGGGGTGTTACAGATTGGTATCAGAGCCAAGGTTATAGAGAACTAGGTAAATAGAAACCTAAACTATAACCGATTTTTTTTAGAAAACGATCCTCGACCATTGCCCGCCAGCCCGCCAAGCCGAAGCATCATTGTTTATTATTGAGGTATTATGAGATATTTGAGATGATTAGAGATTTGGGATTTCTCGAGATGATTTGAGGATTTGAGGTTTATTGATTTAGTGATATGATGCGTTTTTGAGGAATTATATGCGTTTGAGGAATTATATGGCTTAATTGTTTTGAGAATGATTTTTGTAATGCGGTATTTAAATCTTTCTTGATTATATACGATTTGGAATTATATGATGATTATTGGATATGGTATTTTGAATTCGCGGTTTAGTTGTTTTTGAAACACTTACACCTACCCTACGCCGTTGTCACAGACTATGGCCTCCCATATGCCTGATGTCGTTGAGGATATTCTTACTACACCGGTATTGCCAGCACGGTTCACCATGGCCCCTGATGATCCTTACCAGGTTGCCATGCATTCAGCTACTATGACACCGACAGGTTCTATTTCAGCACTACCTGCTGCATCTACGCAGGGACCCTCATCTTCTCTAGGGCTCCCTGGTACATCGAGGCAGCTTACTCTTCATCAGGCTTTGGCTCGCGTGGCACCTCGTTTTGCCCACCGAGCTACGGCACGCATGTCGGTACGCCCTACTTCACCACCTTTACAGATTGATGCTCATTCTCTTCTGTCTGAGGTGCCACCCACATCATTGCGTCGTCGTCCTAGATCACCTACCCCTTCACCACATGGTTCACCTAGTAGGAGACGACGAGTGATGAGGTACTCTTCCGATGAGGAGGAGGAGGAGTACGAGGGTGAGGATGAGGCTGAGGACCCTGAGCGGGAGGATGACCCTCAGGAGGTTGAGCAGGGTGATGATGATGACCCTGAGGAGGAGGATGACCCTCAGGAGGATGAGATTCCTGATGATGATGATGTGTTAGTACCACCAGCTCAGGCTGAGGAGCCTGATTCACCTGTACATCCGATTGAGCCTGATTCACCTGATCATCCATTTTTGTTTGAGTTACCCCCTGGTAGTCCCGTTGGGTCAGATGCATCTTCTGAGGTTTCTGCTGAGCATGCAGAGTTAGGTGAGATTGGTAGGTTGTGGGCTCGGATTACTGAGCTTAGTGAGAGAGTTGCACGTATATCTGATCGATTTGAGAGGGTTATTGGAGAGTTCATAGCGGATCTGAGAGTGGATATGACTGTGGTTGTGGGCAGGACTACTGAGATGAGGAGAGTTTTGATGGAGGTTCATGAGCATATCGATAGTTTACAGCGAGGTTTTGCTACAGCTCGAGAGGCCGACCGCAAGCTATGGCAAAGGAATGCCGAGCTGGAGAAGAAGGTGGCTGACCTCAAGAGAGACCGAGACACCCATAGCGTGGAGCTAGGATCGTTATGGAGGGATCTTGATGGCTTGAGGCAGGAGTTGAGTAGACTCCGTCAGCAGCGTGGCTAGTTGCTTGGTTTATGTTATCTTGTTGCTTTCTTAACCGAGGAGTGTTCGGTTAGAAAAGCTAGTTATCCTACTTTTGATGTATTTTCCGTTGATTACTCGTCTTGTTGGAACGATTATTATCTTTGTGTTTTCGGTAGTTGGAATGATGTTGGATCTTTATTGTATGGTCGATGGTTATTATGATATGTATTATGTGGTTTTTGGATATTATGGAAATTGAGTTCCTATTCGCCTTAGTGATGCTTAATGGTGTATTGTTGATTTTCTTTCCATGACTTGGCTTCGTTGATTTAATTCTTGTTGAGCATATGATAAGTCCTATCGGAGACTCACGAACTTGTATGATGTTTCAGATCAATGGCCACACGAAGAAACCCTGTTAGAGCTACCAGAACTGGACCCGCAACGGCTACCCCTAGTCGTCGAGGACGCCGTCCAGCTCGAAATGTTGAGACCCCTACTCCTGATAACCTGGACACTACTAACCGCAACAACAGGAATCAGAATGTTGATGTTCAGGGAGACAATGATCATGTTCCACTTAATGCACCTACTATGGATCAAGCAATGATCAATCAACTTGTGGAGCAACGAGTTGCTGAGCTACTAGCTGAGTCAAATCATTCCAACAATTCTGCTGGAACTTTCCCACCTGTTCGTACTAATGGATGTCACTACAAGGAGTTTAAGATTTGTGGACCGATTGAGTTTGGTGGAACTGAAGGAGTGGTTTACTTGGTTAGGTGGATTGAGAAGACTGAGTCTGTGTTCAATGTCAGTGGTTGTGCGGAGAATGCAAAGGTAAAGTTTGCTTCTTTTACCTTCAAGGATGAAGCCTTAACTTGGTGGAACAATTACCGTAACTCGGTTGGGAGTGATGTGGCTTATGCTATGACTTGGGAGCAATTTAAGTCTTTGCTGATTCAGACTTACTGCCCAAGGAATGAGATTAAGAAATTGGAAATTGAGTTCTGGAACCACAAGGTGAAAGGTACCGATATGGCAACTTACAATCGCCGCTATCGAGAGTTGGCCTTACTCTGTCCCGACATGGTTAGGACTGAGACCCAAAAGATTGAGAGGTATACCGATGGATTGCCGGTAGCCACCAGGAACGATGTGATATCTGCTAAGCCTGCAAACATCCATGAGGCTATCACCATCGCTCAACAATTGATGGACTCTTTGGAATTGGAAGAAGCTGAGAAGGATAAGAATGGAAAGAGAAAGAGGGATGATCACTCTAAGGGGAATGATCGTCGAAACAAGCGACAGACAACTGCTAGAGCTTATGCCATGGGAGATGGAGACAAGAAGAACTACAATGGAGATGCGCCCAAATGTAACCGATGTTACAAGCATCATTCTGGTCGATGTACGGTAATGTGCAAGAATTGCTCTAAGATGGGACACATAGCTAAGGATTGTAGAGCTCAACCACTTGCTATGGTTCAAGCTACTCCTGAAACTATGAGCAAAGCGAATGTTACTTGCTATGGATGTGGAAAGAAAGGACATTATCGGAATGAATGTAGGGAATCGTGGAACCGAGGAAATCAAGGATCGGGTGGTAATGGGTACAACAATGGAAACCGTGGAGCTAGAGGAAACCGTGGACGACAAGATAATGGGGACCAACGTGTGGAAGCTGGAGTTGCTCATGGAAGGGTGTATGCACTCGGAAACGAGAGAGGAGAAGATTCGAACGTCGTTACTGGTACGTTCCTTCTCAATAATCGTTATGCTTCCATACTATTTGATATTGGTGCCGATAAGAGTTTTGTGTCCACTAAGTTTGCACCCTTACTTGAGAAACCCCCGATGGCCTTAGGAATTGGTTACGATGTAGAGTTAGCTAATGGAAACATAGAAAGAATTAAGACCATCATTCGTGGATGCACGTTAAACTTTCTGAACCGTCCTTTCAACATAGATCTTCTACCCGTCACATTAGGTAGTTTTGATGTCATTATCGGCATGGATTGGTTTTCGAAGTATCGTGCCCATATAATCTGCGATGAGAAGATCGTGCGGGTACCTTACGGCAAGGAGATTCTGAACATACCAGGAGATAGAAAGGATTTGAGAGGCCCATCCAGATTAGCGGTCATATCTTGCACTAAGTTGCCGAAGCTAATATAGAAAGGAAATTACCTTTTCTTAGCCCAAATTTCTGAGGAAGGAGAGAAGGAGAAGAAGGAAAGGTGCATTGGAGATGTACCTATAGTTCTGATTTTTCGGATGTGTTTCCCGATGATTTGCCGGGAATTCCGCCTACTAGACAAGTGGAATTTCAGATTGAGTTGATACCTGGTGCTGCACCTGTAGCACGAGCGCCTTATCGTCTTGCACCTACTGAACTGGAAGAATTGTCGAAACAATTAGCGGAGTTAGCCGAGAAGGGATTCATAAGACCAAGTTCTTCACCTTGGGGAGCCCCGGTCTTATTTGTGAAGAAGAAGGATGGATCGTTCCGAATGTGTATTGATTATCGAGAGTTGAACAAGTTAACGGTGAAGAATAGATACCCGTTACTGAGGATCGACGATTTGTTCGATCAACTTCAAGGATCAAGTGTGTATTCGAAGATCGATTTGAGATCGGGATATCATCAGCTTCGAGTGCGCGAGGAATATATTCCGAAAACGGCTTTCAGAACCCGTTACGGACATTACGAGTTTCAGGTGATGCCTTTTGGGTTGACTAACGCACCGGCGGTATTCATGGACCTCATGAATCGGGTGTGTAAGCCTTACTTAGATAAGTTCGTGATTGTGTTTATCGATGACATTCTGATATATTCGAAGAGTGAGAAGGAACATGAGGAGCATCTAAGACTCATCTTGGAATTGCTCAGGAAGGAGAAACTGTATGCCAAGTTTTCGAAATGTGAATTTTGGATTCCGATGGTACAATTTCTAGGTCATGTAATCGATCGACAAGGAGTTCATGTGGATCCTGCTAAGATTGAAGCGATTAAAGATTGGGCTGCACCTACGACCTCAACAGAAATTCGTCAATTTTTGGGATTAGCCGGTTATTACCGAAGATTCATTGAGGGATTTTCGAAGATAGCAAAACCGTTGACCAAATTGACTCAAAAGAGTGTTAAGTATGAATGGGGAGATAAGGAAGAGGAAGCCTTTCAGTTACTTAAGGAGATGTTGTGTAGTGCCCCTATCTTGGCATTACCCGAGGGTAACGAGGATTTCGTCGTCTATTATGACGCTTCACATAAAGGTTTAGGAGCTGTGTTAATGCAACGAGAGAAAGTGATAGCTTATGCTTCCCGACAGCTCAAGAAGCATGAGAAGAACTACACCACCCATGATTTAGAGTTAGGTGCTGTGGTTTTTGCTTTGAGGATATGGAGACATTACTTGTATGGAACCAAGTGTGTAGTGTTTACTGATCACAAAAGTCTGCAACACATTCTGAACCAAAAAGAGCTTAACATGAGGCAGCGACGTTGGATTGAGTTGCTAAGCGATTACGATTGTGAAATTCGCTACCATCCGGGTAAAGCAAACGTTGTTGCTGATGCTCTTAGTCGAAAAGAGAGAATTCCACCATTACGGGTTAAGTCATTAGGAATGACTATCGTATCGCCATTACCGTCTCAAATATTGGAAGCTCAAACGGAAGCATTGAAAGCAGAAAATAAACCTGCTGAGAATATATTTGGGATGGCAGAAAACGAGAAAGGATTTGTTAAGCATTCTGATGGAGTGTTATGTTTTGGAGAACGAAGTTGGGTACCATTGTATGGAGGAATTCGAGAATTGATTATGCATGAGTCGCATAAGTCGAGGTATTCCATTCATCCTGGGTCGGACAAAATGTACCAGGATTTGAAGAAATTATATTGGTGGCCAAATATGAAGGCAGATATAGCATTGTATGTTAGTAAGTGCTTGACCTGCTCTAAGGTTAAAGCCGAGCATCAAAGACCGTCAGGATTGTTGACGCAGCCAGAACTCCCGGTTTGGAAGTGGGAGCGGATTACGATGGACTTTATTACTAAATTACCAAAGACAGCTAGCGGTTGCGATGCTATATGGGTAATTGTGGATCGTTTGACTAAGTCTGCTCACTTCCTGGCGATTAGTGAAGATGATAGTGTGGAAAAACTTGCGAGGTTGTATGTGAAGGAGATTGTTTCTCGTCATGGGGTTCCGATATCGATTATTTCGGATCGAGACAGCCGTTTCACGTCAGCATTGTGGCGATCACTTCAAACCGCTTTGGGGACGAGACTTGATATGAGTACTGCATATCATCCCCAAACCGATGGTGAAAGTGAGAGAACCATTCAAACTTTGGAGGATATGCTTCGTGCATGCATCATAGACTTTGGTACAGGCTGGGAGAAATACCTACCCCTTGCGGAGTTCTCCTACAATAATAGCTACCACACAAGTCTTAAGGCTGCACCGTTCGAAGCTTTGTACGGTCGAAAATGCCGTTCACCTATTGGTTGGGCAGAAGTTGGAGATAGCCAACTCACAGGCCCTGAGCTTATCTTGGAAACTACTGAAAAAGTAACGCAGATTCGAGATCGACTGCAAGCAGCTAGAGATAGGCAGAAAAGCTACGCCGATCAGAGGCGTAAACCCCTAGAATTCCAGGTTGGAGACAGAGTTATGTTGAAGGTCTCGCCTTGGAAGGGTGTGATATGTTTTGGGAAACGTGAGAAATTGAATCCCCACTACATTGGACCATTTCTTATTCTGGAAAGGATTGGGCCCCTAGCGTATCGTTTGGAATTACCTTTGGAACTGAGTAAAGTTCATGATGTGTTTCATGTTAGTAATCTGAAGAAATGCCTTTCAGAGGAAACACCAGTGATACCTATCAAGGATATTCGTGTGGACGAAAGTTTGAATTTTGTGGAAGAGCCGATTGAGATAATGGATAGAGAGATCAAACGACTCAAGAGGAGTCGTATTCCGCTCATCAAAGTTCGTTGGAATTCGCGGCACGGACCGGAATTTACGTGGGAACGCGAGGATGAGTTTCAGAAAAGATATCCCAAGTTCTTCACTTCGTAGATGGGTTATTTCGAGAGAAACCCGGGACGGGTTCCTTCGGAGGCTGGGAGGATGTGACAACTAGCAAAATAGGGAGCCGTTTTATAAAACCCGCATTACATTTAAATAATAAATATGGAATTTTTGGAAATTTATTGTGACGAGATATTTTACAAATGTTGGTACGTGATTTTAATCGTACGATGTTTATGGGATTTAGTTATTTATTTATGGTTTGTTTCGTTTCGTTCATGATGATTTATTTTGAGATCGATATCTTTGGCACTACTTTGACTCTGGCACTAGGTTAACCTAACAAAATTTTTATATTTTACAAAACGGTCGCGGTTCACCGTTAAAATTAATATTATGTCTTGCGTACATATTTATATTTTCGGGAAGTGTATTGGGAAATCAATTACGTCGTGTACGTGTGTATTTGATGAAAATTTAATACTTTTATGGACGGGTAATCGGGTTACGGGAAAACCGATTAAAAAGTGTCCACTAACTATAAGAGTAATTGTGGCCAATATTGGAAAAAGAAAACTTAAGGGTCAAAAATGGAAAATTCGGGTATAATACCCCAAACCCTAACCCTCCACCCTCACACTAACACTTTACCATTTTCTTTTTCTTCCCTCTCTTCTCTTGGTCGCCGCCGGTCACCACCCCAAACAACACCACCACCGCCGACCTCCCAACTACACCACCACCACCAAAACGATCTCCACCATATTCTTGTTCGATTGAAGTGAAGCACGCGCCTCCCCTCCCCTTTTTCTTTTAATACCGCCGACCTCCATATCTCCCACAACACCATATCAACATTTATTTTGATTTCTATTCGATTTGAGGTGAGAACATACGAGTTTTGGGTCGGGTTTGACTATTTCGAGTCAAACCCGAATTGGATCTTGACATTTTGGGAAGATTACATTGAAAATAAAGATGGGTTTTGTAAAAATTCGAGTTTGGTATCCTTTGGGGGTCGATTTTGATGCTTGTTGGCTCGGATTTGATGATTATACGCGATTGGTTTTGGGTTTGTGGCTCGATGTGAGCTCGACCGAGACCTAGGGTCTCGGTGTGACCCTCCTCGACTCGATGAGAGTCTTGGAGGTGTGGTTTGGTCCTTGATTCATCTTGATTCTTGTTATGGTTTGTGCTTGATTGGATTTTTGGGACCTAGATGGTCCGAATTCTTGATTGTTATCGGTTTGGAGTCTCGGCCGAACCCCCCCCCCCCCCTTCGCGGGCTGTTTGGGTCGAGGGCTCCTTGGAGCTAGCCGAGACCGAAAGGTCTCGGGTGAGGTTGTTAATTTGGTTATGACCTCACAAGTTGACCCGGGTTTGACTTGGTAAGTCGACCCGTATAATTGTTTTATTATTTTTTGTTTTGGTACCTATTTGGATATATATTGTTGTGACTTATTGTTGGGCCGAATTATTTGGACATTGGTCATTTGATATCTTGAATTGGAGTTGTGTTGACGAGAATGGAATTGGGGACCGTTGTGATACGGTCATTAGATGACGGAGATAGGTTAGTTTGGGTGCCGTAGTCGGACCCTCATGTTGTAGCACGTGATATGGGATTGTTGGACGGAGTTGATTTATATTGTGGTATGATTTTATCATTTTGGACTTGGACTGTGAGCCGAGGGTCATGACTCGGACATGAGACCAAATTCTATGACTCGATAAATCTTTAAAAGTCGATATTAAAAATAAAACTCGTTATAATATTATTAAGAATATAATCGTTTATATACGTATATAGACGTGTTAAACGTATATATATATATATATATATATATATATATATATATATATATATATATATATATATATATATATATAAATGCGTATATTAATAATAAAACAATCACGAGTAAACGTATAATAATAAAGCGATAGTTACTACGCTATGAAAATGGTGTAATAAATGTCGGGGTATTATTATAAATAATAACTATATAAATAATGGCGAATTATACGTCGAATAAATAATAACTAAAAATGTGAATTTATTTTATAAATTAGAAGCGTATCGAGTTATACGGATTTGGGTCTTTAAAGTCCAAGTGGGCTTTATATTGTGACTTTGTGTTGTCACGGATATATGACGGTTAATATAAACATTTTATATTATCGAATGACTTATTCTAGATTGAGTTATTTGACGATATAAAATGAGTATATTAATGGGCATCGTATCCCACGACGCCCATAGGATGTGGTATATATTTTAGGATAATGAATTACTATATGTCTCGTGGAATTTGGCCGATTCGACAATATATATAGGGAATTTATTGGACTACGACATATACCAAATAGAAATTTATGTGCAATGTGTTTTAGGTTGGGTATAATTTTGGAACGATGTATTACGTAAATAACTATGGGAGATTATCAAATCGACGGATTTAATAAGCTTCGATAATTATTTAAATAATATATCGAGCTAACATTAGACCTATAGTTATCTTATTATTGTTCTTTGTTGAGGTTTTCGGTTTGAGCTGTGTCGACTCCCCACTCGTATGGATACCAAACGTCAACTTTCAAATGAATATGAAGTTAATTTGAGAAATGGACATTTTGGAAAGTAAAATGGATTACGTTCGGTAATGGGAATATTTTATTTTGAGGAAATGATTTCTGAACGGGTTTGATATTGTTAGGAAGTGCCGAGTCAGTAGTCGCCGTTACGTGAGTTGCTTGAGATTTACTTACGTCTTTCTTCTATCGTTTCTTTTGAGGATTTCTGGACTTGAGGTGAGTCATAGCCCCACTTTATTTCTTGAACTCTGTTTTCAATACTTGGGGTGAGAAACGTGCAAATGCTTTATGTGGACTATTATCGCTTTTTGATTTCAAAACTTGCTATGCTTATAGAACTAGGTAGAGCGAGGCCTAGACTTGAACTAGGTAAGCTATTGATTTGGTGATAGAGCGAGGCCTAGACTAGATCTAGGTAAGCTATTGATTTGGTTGTTTAGCGAGGCCTAGTCTCCGAACTAGGTAAGCTATTGGATTAATATTAGAGCGAGGCCTAGACTTGAGCTAGGTAAGCTATTGATTGGATTGATTTGAGCTATAGAGTGCACTTATAGGGATGATTTGATTTGGTTGGTTTATTTTGGTTGGATGAGTGAGCCCTAGTCTAGCTAGCAAGCGTTTTGCGTATATGTCCACTATATTGAATTAAGAATCTAAACCTATGATCTCACCAGCGAAAGCTGACTTTTAGCACGTTTTCTCAGGTAATTAAGTGATGCTATGCGGATGCTTGGGATTGGAGGCTTGGCATTTGGCACCGGTTACGGATCCATATTTTCTAAAACTCTGATAACTATTGGGGACCTATATTTATTTTTCTTTGGGCCTGACTTTGGATGATTTTGGGATAATGTAAACTTTAAAACCTCGTGTGATTGTATTTTATTATGTTTACTTTATCTCGTTCTTTTATGTCTTGTGTTTGGATACCAATCCCCGTAGCACCCCGAAAGCTTGTTGAGTCTTCCGCTGTATCAAATTTTGGGGGTGTTACACCATACTCTGAAGAAAATCTGGCAACAAATTCTAAATCCCGTTCACTGAAAGAATCCTGATCCAGCAACTCCGTAGCTACAGCCACATGCTCTGTATCTTGTAAAGTCTCGGACACATATTGAGACTTGGAATTTTTGACTGAAATTCCTTCTATATACAAGTAATACAATCCTCGATTCTTGCCCTTAACTAAAACACGCATAAACAATTTATAGGAATATAATAATTTGATGCAACTAGAATATGAAATAATTCGTCTGAAATTATGGAATGATAACGTGATGGAAAATACCTCCTCTTATATCCATGTAATTGTTAATCACCCTTGGTATACCGGTAATGGTAATAACATCTCCAGGGATGCACAAATCTACAAGATCTTCAACCAACTCACATTCAACAGTTCGTGGTACACGGCCTTCTTCGTGATGTTCAGCTTTCAACATCTCTTGAATTCTAAAAGAGTAAATACATAGTTAAAGATTATAATATAAATTCATAAAAAAATATGAAGCATTTTATGTAAGTGCACCTTATTTTCTGAAAGTCTATTGGTCGTGCACTTGATCTAATTGGGTTAAAAGATCTGCTTTTGCATCCGTTAATTACACAAGCTGAAGGAGGTGAAAACTTCCCATCAGGGAAGTCACGGTGAATTTCCGTTCCACATTTGCTACAAGTAAAACTCATTTGTACCACCAAAGGCTTTACAGTGCTAACCTTTACCACATTACCACGCACAGAAACTAGTCTTTCTGTACAATTACATATATATAGTGAACTGGTAAACGATACTAATCCGTCATAACATAGATTATAAATTAAAATTTAGAATTCAGAAATAAATATACCAATGTAAGCTGCCTTCAAGTTCTTCAAGGCAATCATAGATTCAGGGTAGTTGTGCAAACGAATGTTTACCTTTGCACTCTCATGCCATTTTTCGTCATTTGAATTGGAGCAAAGGACCTATTTAAATTAAAACTTCATAGTCAAACGCCATAGGAATCGAGTAAACAAACATCTCTTACTCACATATTCTTACATTGTGTACTGCAGCGCTCATGCATAGAAGTGCTTCTTTGGGTTTTCTTTCGAACGCATCATAAAATTCTTGGATCACACACACTTCCTGAAAATGTTGGAAATCAAGTGGCAAAATGTACAAGATGTCTTCTTTCTGTACCTATTAATAAAATATTGTAAAAAACAACTATATTCTCATAAACTCTTAAATATGATAATTAAAATGATAAGTAAGATGAAGAGATGTGTATATATACGTTTGACACGAAGACTAATCTGTAATCAGTTGCGAAAAACTCATCGTGGAGCTTGGACGTTATGTGGAGGAGTTTTTTCCCGTCGCTGTTAGTGTAGTCGATTTGGGGGAAATATTTGGGTAATATTTGTGTCATTTGATTTTTTTGACCGGATCTAGTCATCGTTTGCTTGTTGTCACCACCGCTGCTGGTGGTTTGTTACTTTTAATTTTTAAGCGACTAAAATACGTACGGCTAAAAATTTTAAGCTATTAATATGTGTTACTCAAAGTCTCAAATACACCTTTGATGTACCTAAATTCAAATTTACAAATATGGGCGGGATTTTTTGTTGGTTTGAAATTCTAATTTTTTAAAGTAGCCTATAAAAACACATTCATGGCATACACTCATCTAATTCAATCAACACATACACAAATCATACACTCAACTCTCAAGCTGATTTTCATAAAATGTCAAAAAAAGATTTCTCTCAGCAATTCCCAAGTCCACCACAAAATGAACAGGTTTATTACACTTCACCGGAACATACCTTCCCTGTATTCCCAAATGAAAATGAGACGTTAAACGAAGATGAACCGGCAAACATCATACCTGAAGATCTTTTGCATATGCTCCCACTTGAGAATGATCCACCTCTGGAATATGAACCCAATCCCTTGGTTTAAGTGACGAACAACTCCAGCAACTTGAACAAGATGAAGAAGTATTAAGGGAGTTTGAAGAAGCCGAAGCACGTGCTGCAGCCGCTCGGAGGGAGCAGGAACAAGAGGATTTACTTCACCAATGGGAAATGGGGCTTTTCAATGAGCAACTAGAAACTTCAAGTGATGAGGAGGGCTGGGTATCGGATGATTCGTTTTACTAATGTGTTGTTTTATTTAGATACCATTGGTGAATGTCATTATCTAAAGTGAATTATTCCTATATGTAAAACTTGATTTGAACGTATCCTAATAATATTATTTATTCCAGCGACTTTGTTTCAGAAAGTACATCAATAGTTTTAAAGGTTTAGTTACGGATTTAAAAAACACACACAACAAAAAAAGGTAAGTATACATAGTTGCGGAGTTAAAAAAGCACAAACCAGACCCACTAAAAAAGGGCATTATGTCAACAACATCCAACATATCCCAAATAAGTTACAATCCATGAAATTTTTAGTTCGGAAATTAAAAAAACACAACTTAGTAATTAAGTTTAGGTACCTCACTGGTGTTCAATTGTCACATGAGCATTTCTTTTGCTATTAGTGTAGGGTTCTTTGGTTGAGTATAACACTACTAGTCAAAGAAGCTAATGCAATGGTAAATTCCCGTTGCAATTTGGCAACTGTCTTCCAACCGATTACCAAACGATTAGCAACGATAAAGATGAGAGTTGCATTAATTTCTTTTACATTTAATTTCACATATTTTGTTGCTATTCAGTTGCAAATTTGAAACAGAATTCTAACAAAATATTATAGATTATATCAGAGAAAATATCATTTAAAATCTACAACGGCAACTGTATTAATACTAAATTTAAGGAAATTAAACTATCTTAGTTTACCATTGCAATTCCGTTCCATATATTTATACATTTCCAACCAACCTGTAACGAAAATTTATTATTAAGGGAAAATTATCTAAAAATGCATCATATTTGACACTTTTTACCGTTGTGTGTACTCATCTTTTTTTTTTCCTAAAGTATCACTAAACTTTGTAATTTGATACATTGTGTGTACCCGGTGACATGATATCCAGTTAGCCGGTTGCTACTATATTTTTGATAAAAAAAAAGCCACGTGGAATTTATTATATCCAACTAGGATATTCATGAGTAATATTAACCACTACAGAAACTACCATGCACCACCACCAAAACCACCATAACCACCATCATTTCCCACCCACTCTACCATCACCACCACCACAAACACCTCAACCACCACCTCCACCACTACCCATGAGTCCAACCAACACATGGACAACCTCAACCACCACCACAACCACTTCCACCCCACTGCCACCACCTCCACCACCACCATCCTTCTTTCACATGGGATTTCTGGGACCCTTTTATGCCATCTTCAACAAGGTCAGCTACAGTTGAAGATCATGAATAAGAATCATGGGAGGGAGATTTCTACCACCATTGCTTCTGAAACAACTGCGCCGCCAACTAGAGGGTCAAGTATGAAGGCGCCGCCAAAACCCTCAACAATAACTATACCAAACAATAACTATACCTCATCTTTATTAGTTTTTATCTTTATTAACCTTTAATCTTTATCAAACCAAAACCCTTGAAGAATGACTATTGACGATTCGTTAATCAATAAATCGACAAAGATGGTTGATGAGGGTGGTGATATGCACGGCTGTGGAGACGCGTACTGGGTTGCGGTGGTGGTGTGACGGCGCGTGAGTCACATCAACATGAAGGAAATGATGAATAGTTTATAGTGGTGGTGGCGGTGTATATTAACGCGAGGTGGTGGTGGTGTATTTGGCCGAAATTTGGCCAGAAATGATGAGTGTGGGTGTCGGCCGAGAAGAAGAGAGAAATGATAAGTGTGGGTAATGGTGGATTAGGGTTTTTTTTAGTGATACTTTAGGGGAAAAAAAAGATGAGTACAAACAATTGTAAAAAGTGTCAAATATGATGTTTTTTTAGATAATTTTCCCTATTATTAAATACATTGCAAGCCCCATACAAACGTAGTCTTTGAGGTTTAAAGTTTATCTTATTTTTACAACTGATTAAGGCCTTCAAACGATTTCAATCAATCGATCTTCAACTGATATAGAATGGTCAAATCTCTTCCTACTTTATAACCATGGGCTTTTGTGTATTGGTTCATATTCATACGATGACTCCTATAGTACCGGCCTAGTCACATATGCATGCTAACCGCATGTAACAGGTACTAAAGAATAAAAGCAAACCAAAACTCAATAAAGAAGATACCGACTGTAGCATGTCATAACGCATAGATTTACAACTCACCTGTCGTTGTGGGACGATCGCAGCAGATGGAGCAGGATACTGAGCCGGAAGCGAGATTGAATGTTGGTAAGAATTGTTTTGGATATTCCAAGTATTGTTGGATATATGATTGTGAACAATATGTGTACTCGAATTCGATCTTTGGTAACTATCATAATTACCCGGATGTGATCTAGACCTTGCTAGCTGTGAATAACACAAGTTATTATATTAACATGAGTTTTTCTAAAACTAAAGTTCGAGTTACTAAGATTAAATTAGATTTAGTTCTAATCAGTGTGCAGCAAATTAATATATTTTCTGTATATAAGAAAAGTATGAATTCAACACATGCACCTTAACACCTGTTTCATAAGATCATTCGTTAGAAAAACCCTTTTAACAAGTTGCTTTAGAAAGATTTCGTATGACATCCACAACTATAATTCCAAAAAATTAGTAAAAGCTATCTTAAAATACCTCACGGAATGCTGACTTTTTCATAGCTTCAAGCAACGAATAATTGTCTACAAATCGTGACAAGTGATTGTGATTGTGATGCGCGCATTTCTGTTTAATAAAGCAATCAAGACAAACATAGACTGGTCTTTTATTTGGATCATCTTCCAAACATCCGACACATGTGAAGTATGTAGAAGGGATGAAGTTCTCACAATAATCACAAAATGGTCTTCCACTTTTAATTATATAGTAGAGTGTCATAACTTCTTCAAAATCCAAAGTACCATTTCGATCCTGGTCCAATTGCTTAAAAAGGCACAGATTTGTCACCTGACGACAATACCCTTGGACTTGCATGAACTCCAAGAACTCTTTTTTGTCTATCTTGCCATCCCCATCATTGTCCATGGCACAAAAGAAGTCCCGAGCCAACTTTTGAACATCGTCAGAATCTGCTTGAAAAGACGCCATGGCTATCTTGGAAAGCTCTTTCATTGTATAAGTTCTTTCTAAGTTTCTATTTACAACTTTAGTTTAGGACAAGGTGCACATATATACTACCAACTTGCCAATATATTGGAAATTGGTTATTTGGATGTACGGACCATAAGATTTAATTTCAATGAAACTTCATGGAACTTTTGCTGTTGAAACCGGAAAGAAGACCATAAATGTATTTAGCAGAAAAACAAATCGTCTATGTAGAGAAACACATGTTGTCTATGTATTTAATGAAATGAAAATGATAAAAGGTAAGTAATGTAACAATAGAAAATACGGAATAATACTTACAACATATAGGTAAAAACGAACATGATTAAGGTCAGTTATGCAATAATGGAATAGAATGTGTGCAAAGTTATTGCATAAATATTCTTAGTAGAATGTCATTCATGTAATCATAATTATTTACATGATAAATGTTATTTACAGGAAATGTAAATATGCTATTTGTGCAAATTGTGAATAAATTTAACAGTATATTATTTCAAGAGCTTATATGGTCAACGAAAAATGGAAAGTTGCATGTATTTTAAACTCTAGGCAAATTAATTGATATTTGGAAGTGATGTAGACTTTTAAAAGAAGACTTTTGGCAACATATTAACTAGATTATAAAATGTTAATGTCTCTTTCATATATAATTTAATTAGAAAGATATGTATATATAATTAATATACTAATTAATAGTAGAATTAGGTTTCATTTGTTATAATATATTACACGATTTTAGCTGGCTACACAAGTTAACAAGCCAAAGCCAATGTCTGCATGCAAATGATGAAAAAAAAAAAAAAAAAAAAAAAAAAAATCATAACTATTTAATTCGCTCATTTCAATGTGTTCTATGTATTCGTGATAATAACAACCCAAACTCAACACGAAGTTAAATAGGTTTAGGTATAAAATAAATCAACCCGTCTAACCCATTTAATAAACGAGCCGTGTTTGAGTTGGGTAAGTATTAAACGGGTCAACACGTAATCCTATCTAAATATATAAGCCACTAAAATTAAAGTATATAAACCACTCAAATTAAACTATTTAACTTGGATTTTATATTGAATTTGGATTAAATGTATTTTGTTATGTACATAATATATTATTGAATTCAATTATATTCAAATATCATTGAAATTGTTGCGTAGTTATTTGTATGTTATTTTTATCATTTTTGATTATTAAATATTTTTTTTGCATATTAACTAGTTAAATCGACAAACTATTAACCTTATTCACCTCTTGACCTATTTATTTAAACAGGTTAAACGAGTCACAAATGAGTTACAAACGTTATGCAGGTCTGAGTTAGAGTTGAGTTTCTTGACACGATTAATAAATTGATCGTGTTTGGGTAGAGGTTAAAATAACACACCAACCCGCGAACCCGAATAGGTCAACCCGAACACGACTCGATTGCCACCTCTAATTCTAGAAGGATTTTTCGCTACCAAAATTGATGAAAAAATATTATTATTGCTGCATATCATGGGAAAATCAGAGTCAAGACAGTTAAGCTTTATTAAGCCAACAAATTGAAACAAGATAAGCTAGTGTGCATGAAAAGGATAATATTGACATTTGTTGGTAATAACAATTAACAACTATTTAAAAGGAACTCATATAATTAGTTTATACAGTGTATATAGAGTGATAATTACTTAGCATATTCTAACTATTTGCACCCCAATGAGCAATATATATCAGTGCAAAAGGTTTCGCTTAATGAAATAACCCATATATACGTTAAGTTGCAAATCATTTCATTAACCGAAACCCTTTTGCACTTGATATATGAGTTAAAATCAAATGAGAAGAAAAACTAAAATGAGAAGGAAGAGAATAAACTAAAATCACACATTTCAGATACACCTAAGAGCGGGGGTGTGGTGGTGCCGTGGGTGACGCCATCACCACCAGCCCAAAATTGGCCATGGCCCACCGTACCCTACTACGAGCCGCCGTGTCTTGTGCCTTCACCATGGCTCCACACCATGGGTTTTTTTCTTTTTTTTAATTGAATGTTAACTTTGGAATATGCTAGCTTTTACAAATATAACGGCTAGTAGGGTATGTAATTCAAATTCATAATTTATAATTCAATACAACACGATACGGGAAAACATAAATACGATATGGGAAAACATAAACACGATACATATTGGAAAGTAAACACGATACGAAAAACAAAATATTTCATTCGTCCCATTTTGGGTGGTTTCTCAAAATGAACCACATGTGAACATATTCGAAACTTCTCCCAGCAAAGCGTTCTTCAAAAATGTTCTTTGTAGTCTGGAGACGATTATTGTCATCCGGGCTAGTACGTTGCAAATGCTTGTAAATATCATTGAAGTTTTTACTTACAGTGCTAAGTCGTCCCCATTTACTCGTGACCATGTTTTTGTTACGGTGGTCACCGTCAGACAGGTTGTTAAACCTTTCTACAACCTCGTTTCAAAAAGAGCGTTTTTCGTAGTTTTCTTGGGAAACTTTAAGCCAAACTTTAGCTAGCAAGTTTTCTTCTTCCATTGACAAACGATTAGCCATTGCAAAATTGTTTACAAACTGAAGTGTGTAAAATATAGTATGTTATGGTATGTTATTTATAGGGGTGTGCACGGTTCGGTTTTGGCTAAAACCGAAACCGAACCGAATATTTCGGTTTTTATAAAACCCAAAACCGAAACCGTTCGGTTTTTGGCGGTTTGGTTTTTTCGGTTTATCATCGGTTTCGGTTCGGTTTTTCGGTTTCTAACCGTTTATATTTGGGCATGGCAAATTTATACCAAAAAACTTGTATTACATTGAAAATTGGTTATTCTTATTTACTTTTTTCTTGTCAATGTAAGCATAATAATGTTTATTGCATAATTCTATAATTACACATATAGACGAGACACACACACATGCAAGTGAACATACACATAGTATGATCATCGTTATATATTTATTGATATATTCTCAATTAAACACACGAAACGACAAACATGCATATAAACATAAACGTTATGATAAATATTTTATAAACCTATCCACAAAATGAATATGAGTTTATAAAATTGATTTATTTAGTTATTTATTCATATTATATCTCCCCCTATATAAAACAAGCTTTCTCTAAGGAAACCTTTGCCCCAAAACTTCAAGATAATGACACGTGGAATTAAATGAGATCCAATGCACCATATGCATTCCGGCCTTTAGCAATTAATGTAAAAAAAAACACCACCTCTCACTCTAACGGAAGATCAAACACAAGATTACCAGTTTACCACCAACAAGAAAACCCCCAAATTATTTCTCCAAACTCACCAACATAATTCGAAACAACATACATCCATGATAGCCGAAATCATGATGTAAATTAATGACAACCACAATAAACATATTACAACACATAGAACCGTCTCAATAATCGCCCAAGAATCACCAATTTTTTTCATCGGATCATGATAGAAATCATGAACCGACGAATTAAATTATCCACCTATAAACCGTCACAATAATAAAAGAAAAATATTGGGGTTGATTCATATCTAACCCTAACTTTTGGGGCAACATGAAGTTAGTGAAAATCGTACGTCGACAAATCAAGAAAAATATTGGGGTTGATTCATATCAAACAGGTACCACAATGTTTGTCCCAATGATTGCATATCTAATAGGTTAGTTTTTCGTTTTTTTATTTTTATTTGATGAATTGTACCCATTTTTTTACTCCATGTTTTTTTGATTGATCAATTGTACACATTTGTTTGTTGTATGTAATCCTTATAAGTACCCATTTATTATTTTCTCTATTCTTAATCTCCTGAGAGAGTGTTTTTTATTGCATATGTGTTGGGCTTATTTGTTTATATTTTGATGAAATAAGTTCACAAGGAGTTGTGTATTTTAAACTGTTTATAAGCCATAAGCACTTGCCAACAATACGCAATCCGAGACTCCCCTTAAATTGTCATTGAAGTGCTTTCCTTACTACTAACTACCCCTTTGCAACCCGTTCTTATGTGATTTTAGTTGCCCCATTTTGTAGAATATGCCGCACTCAAGCTTCAGAAAAGTGCACTAGAATTTATTAGCAAATAGTTATAAAGGAGGCACAGAATTTAGTAGCAAGTGGTATAAGGTAGTATAAGTTATTTTCCGTAAAGGTTGCACCAGTTTATTGGTAGTAAAAGCTCCAGTAGTATAAGTTTCTTTGTTTGTTATTTTGAATAAAAATTACAAATATTTTCCATGAAGGTAGTATTAACAAGTTAATATTATTTCATTGTTTACAAAGAGCATATCTCACTTAGATTGATTTAACGACTTTGAATCTCAATTCATATATTGCTCCAATAAGCTACAAATTGATCCAAAAACAAAAGTCAATATATGAGCAATGGCTATCGGAGATTGATCGAGAACTACATGTAAACTTAGAAAACAATGATATGTATTCGTAATTATGGTCGATCATCTTTTAGTTGAATGTTCCTATGATATATAGTGCGATGAAATATGTGATTTTTTTTAGTATTGAGTGTTAGTTACTTGAACGGCTTTATGTAAAGTTATGCTATTTTTATGATGTTTGGTAGTGTTGTAGTGAGTGGTTTTTAGATACTGTTGCAGCCCGCAGCAGGGGTTGTTTCGATAATACTAAAACTATGAATATTTACTACTCTTTGTTTTATGAATGCCCACATCAACGTGATATAAGTATGATTATGGTGTGTGATATAATGGAACATTTTATATTTTGTTAGTTTTGCTCAGTGCTTTAATTTGTGGTCAATTGACGATCTAAATTGACATTTCACTGAAACAAATATTAATACGAATTGGAAGTTCTTGATTTCATCAGAGGGTGTGTTTGGGATTGCTTTGCGAGAGTGTCTTATATATTGTATACATTGCTTATTAAAGTGCTAATGCTAATTTTAAAAAGCTTGATGAGCCTTATCGCCTGAAAGTCTTTGAGTAAAAGTAATGACTCAATCACTACCTTCATTGACATTAACTAAAACTCTTAAAGAAACACAGGTTAATGATATGTATGACATTAGTTTAACTAATGCATAAGGCAATGAATGTTACACATATATGTAAAGTTCATTTGGATAGATTTATATAACTTTTATGTGATTTGTGTCTTTCTTCACGGGAAACAATAAATGTTGGATGCAATTATTTAAACACTTCCAACATCAAACACTTCATAGTGTGACTCCCTTATTATTCAACATATGTAATTACACTTCCCTATCGTGGTCCAAAATTTAGCCTTAAAGTATTGTATATTGATAGTTTTGAGTAGTTTCAGGTGTTTAAATTGATATTTATTGTGTGATGTTTGTTCAGATGCCAAGCTTTTAATTGGAAGGAGGTTTCCTGATCCATCAGTGCAAAGCGACATGAAGCATTGGCCATTCAAAGTAGTCTGTGGCCCTGGTGACAAGCCCATGATTGTGGTTAAAGCTTAAGCCCCAGGAGAACCACAAATATGAGGACTGTAAGCCGTTGTAGAGTCCAATAAGCAAAGCAAGGAGATTTTGTAACGGATTTTATATTTTACATCATTTATATAATACATTTTTATATTTAATAAAAAGATTTAATGCTAGCGCCCCATCGGGGCGGGCCTAAGGCTAGTTAATTATATATTATTATATAATAAAATCGGTTCGGCTCGGTTTTTGCGGTTCGGTTTCTGGACGAAAACCGAAACCAAACCGTTTATTTCGGTTTTTGAAAAATTAAAAACCGAACCATCGATTTTTAGTATGGTCGGTTTTTTTGATTCGGTTTTTTCGGTTTTTGGTTCGATTTCGGTTTTTTCGGTTTTGTTTGCTCACCCCTAGTTATTTATAGTGGTTTATAGATATTTGAAATTCAAAACCGAGCGGGATTTTTTCAAATTTCAAATTCAAACTTTAAAGCGGGATTTTTTTCAAATTTCAAATTCAAATTTTTAGCGGGATTATTTCAAATTTCAAATTCTAACTTTTACCTATATATAGCCTTATCTGGCTTGAGGTGAACACACACAACACAACACAACATACACAATGTCTCGCAAAGACTTCTCCCAACAATTTCTAACTCACCGTGACTTCTCCCAACAACTCCCAAGTCACCATGACTTCTCTCCACAATTTCCAAGTGAAGACGATTTCTCCCAGTAATTCCCCGAAAATGAACTGGTGAACACTCCACAAGAAGACATCTTTCCGGTATTCACACCGGAAAATGAACCGGTGCCCAATCCACCGGTTGTCCAACAACAACCCGATCAACCGGTGAATTATCTACCAGCCCAAAATCAACCCATTTGGAATGGGTTGACTGATGAAGACTCTACGAGCAAGATATGAAAGTCTTGCAAGAGGTTGAAGAAGCCGAAAATCGTGAGACACGTGCTCGTAGGGAGTGGCTAAACAGAGTAGCACCATACCGCTGGGCCATGGGGTTAGGACCTGTTCAATCAGAGTCTGAGGATTCGAGTGACGAGGGTTATGTCTTGCAAGATTCGTTTTTTTAATTCGTAGTTTAATGTTTTAAATCGTAGTTTCTATTAATGTAATGTGTTTATTTTAATTAATGATGTTTATTTTAGTTTATATTGTGTATATTTTATTTCGTGAAAAAAAAAAATGGCCGACGGCACCAGAATTTCTGGTGCCAACGGATACAGGTAAAATGTGGTGTTGCGGGATTTCTGGTGCCATGTAGCTTTTTGCTGACATGGCAACAATTTTTTCCCACGGCACCAGAACGACGGCACCACTACACCTCATGCTCTAAAAGAATTGATGCATTTTTCTTTAAAAATCTCAATCTTATTTGAAATATGTGACTAGAAATACCTCTTATTTTACTAATTTTAGTTTTTTTCTATTTTTCTTTTTCTTTTCTCATCGGAGCCCTTCTCATAATTAAGCTGCAAATTATTTCATATACCAAGTCATATACAAAAAGGTTCTCGATTGGGTACATGACTTGGTAAACAAATACAAATGATCTTGATGAGTCCTTGACCCAGCCGATCGACCTACTCTCTAGTCTCTAGTCACAAGAATCTCAACCATATTAGTATCAAATTATCATTCATGACTTATTGGATATAAATGAAATCAAATAAAAAAATCATTGCAATCTAGAATTAAGTTTAACATGACCTGTTTTTATGCTGACCGTAGCTGATTGATGTCTTAATAATACCAATGCAACAAAAAAAAATTTAAAAACAAATATTTTACAGACAATCATTTTTTTTTTAAACAAAATACCAATGAGACATGCCCAGTCAAAAACGAGTGCGTTGACTAGGGGTGTAATCGAGCAGAGTCGAGTCGAGTATTTTTCGAGTCGATCTCGAGTTGTTCGCGAGTTGTCTCGGCTCGATTACACCCCTATATATATATATATATATATATATATATATATATATATATATATATATATATATGTGTGTGTGTGTGTGTGTGTGTGTGTGTGTATTTGTATATATATATTTGTATATATATATATATATATATATATATATATGTATGTATGTATGTATGTATATATATGGATGTATGTATATATATATGTATATGTGTACATATATCTGTGTATATATATATATATATATATATATATATATATATATATATATATATATATATATATATATATATTGGGGTGTAAATGTGTAATCGAGTCGAGTCGAGTAGCTCCCGAGTTGTCTCGGCTCGTTTAAAATCGAGTCGAATCGAGTATTTTTCGAGTCGATCTTGAGTTGCTCGCGAGTTGTCTCGGCTCGTTTACACCCCTAGCGTTGACTATGTGTGAGTCTACAATGAATCTGCTATACATAAATACATATAACTGGGAACGCGTTACAACAAAATAATCTCAACTTGGTTTTAGATGGTGAGATGAGCTAGAATAATTTTTAGTTTTGTTTTTAGCCGGAATATAGGTCTACTTGTTACATGGCACTAATTTAAAAATGATGTTTAGTTGTTTACAGAAAATAATTACTCTTTGGTTGTCCATAAACTTTTTCATAGTTTAACTGAGGCTTGAGGCTTGAGACTTGAGAGTGTGCCCTTCACGGTTGATGGTTCATAATGATATGTGAAGATCTCATTGAATGAAACTACATGGTCGTCTCAGTCATAAGGAAAATTGATCAAGCGCTTCAGATCTTTATAATGGTTCATAATGAAATGTGAAGATCTATTTGAATGAAATACATACTTGGGCATTCATCATAAAAGGCGGTTTCACAAGTGAAACTAAAAGCTGAATAAATTCGTTTGTAATATAGTTTTTGGCCGATGTCATGGCTTATTTGCTTTAAGAACGAGTAGATAAATGAAAAATGGTAGGTTACAACAGTACAACACACTGCTAGTCATGCATATGAATAACCTTCACAATTGGCTTTCTATATATACATCAAACCATCACTTAATACAT
This sequence comes from Artemisia argyi, assembly GCA_030686995.1. Classification (NCBI taxonomy): domain Eukaryota; kingdom Viridiplantae; phylum Streptophyta; class Magnoliopsida; order Asterales; family Asteraceae; genus Artemisia; species Artemisia argyi. The sequence continues at coordinate 266,077,088 of CM060709.1, read as the reverse complement.
ACATATCTAGTGTATCTCAAAGGACCTTTTGTGTTACAACCGGATTATCCTTAAAATAAAAGGTCATAATTCAGAAATGTTGATGCACTGCTGATACCAGAGAATCAGCGATATTAGACCCAAAAAAAAAAAAAAAAAAAAAAAAAAAAAAAAAAAAAAAAAAAAAACCCTATAAACACTTATTTGGGTAAATTATGTTTCGAAAGCTAGAGTTCTTAAACCCAAAGGAATGGCATTTTGATGACATGTAGAGTCGTGATAATGTATACGAAAATGCATTACTCTAAATTCTGTCCCGAATATGGGCTAGTAGAAAACAAGCAAATAATATTGTATTATACATAAATGGATTGATACAGTATTGACATCCGCACTTTTGAATAAATACACTTATTTTTAACGGCATTAATACAGTATTGATGTCCGTCACATTACACCGAATGAAGTAGAAACGTAAGAAGTGTCATAAAATGGAACAAAAGGTACTACCAATGGCACCAAGTTGGAGTCCCACGTTCAGTGCTTCAATGCAACCATCCATGATTTCTGCAACAAATCGCGAGAGTAAAGATAACAAAATTAGTAAATTAAATATTAACCAACTTATATATATATATATATCTGACCATAACATTACGAATATAGATCTTAGAACCCAGCCTAACCTTACAAATTTATGAACCAAGCCATATAGAAATCCTACGTTGTAATTAAGTTCAGGTACCTCACTAGTGTTCAATTGTCACATGAACATATATGTATCTGACCATAACATTACGAATATAGATCTTTGGTTGAGTATAACACTACTAGTCAAAGAAGCTAATGCAATGGTAATTTCCCGTTGCAATTTGGCAACTGTCTTAAAACCGATAGCAATGATAAAGATGACAGTTGTGCACTAATTTCTTTTACATTTAATTTCACATAATTTGTTGCTATTCACTACAACAATCAGGAGGACGGGCGAGGACACTTTTGGCGGGGACATGTCCCCGCCAAAAGTTATGCCACGCTGGCAACGTTTGACTAGACCAAAATGTCCACGCTCAGTGTGGGTCCCACATGTTCCCGCCCAAAAACCAAACTGTCCCCGCCAAAAGGTAACAGCGAGGGGGGTTTTGCGGGGAATTTACGGCGGGGACATGTCCCCACAGAAAGTGTTTGGCGGGGAGACGTTCCCGCAGAAAAGGGCAGTTTTGTCCCGCCGAAAGTGGTCAATGTTGTAGTGTCAGTTGCAAATTTGCAACAGAATTCTAACAAAATATTGTAAATTAATTATATGAGAGAAAATATCATTAATTTAAAATCTACAACGAGTTTTTTAAGTGACTATAGTAATTTGAAAAAGTAATTAACAAAATAAGTACTTCTAAAAATATTTAAATAAATATGCGTTTTTCTTTTTCTTTTCTTTCCTTTATACAAATCATACTGTAATATCATGAAAGATGTGGCAAACCAACTACGTACGTCTCCATGATCTTTGAATTGTTATCAAATCCAAAAACGGAAAAGAATTAAAAAGATAATAACCATCGTCTTCATCTTGATGTTCTCGTCTCCTAAGTCAGTTTCATTGCCGACTTCGTCATCGGTGATGGTGATGACTACCATTGCTAGTTTGTTAGATGTAAGGCTTCCTGTCAAACCTCAGTTGCATAACTCTTGCTCTACATAGTTATTACGATGTGTAATTTTGCAGGTTAGGTCTAATTTCGAGAATCCTGTTGCTCGTTTACACTTTAGGTTTCAATCGAACCATGCTCAAGTAACCCGCAAATGTCTACGTCTCCGGTGTGTGCATATATATAGTGACGATGTGAATTTCATTTCACTTGATGTTCTGAACTCAACTGAGGCGTTACATATATAAGAGTATTCCTTAACTTCCCACCCTGTACTGGAGCACTACATATTCAGTTTTGAACAAGATTGCATTAACATTAATATTCGTAGTATAAAAGATCACAAAATGATTTACAGTTCCACAAAATATGTAATATATATACCTGTAATCGTGAGCTTAAATAGTCTATCTACTCTGATCTCCAAGGTCGAAATCTGACATGAGGATGAAACTGCACATCTTATAATCGAAGGGTTTGCAAATGAAATAGTCAAATCAGGAACTCAAGTTAAACTTGTTCAACATGAGTGTAACTGCATTAAGGGAAAAGTCGTAACAAATCTTTCCAGTATAATATGATGACTACCATTACATGTGGTGTGTTGGTGACATGTGTCATCACCACCGATGACGAAGTCGGCAATGACACTAACTTAGGAGACGAGAACATCAAGATGAAGACGATGGCTATTATCTTTTTAATTCTTGTCCTTTTTTGGATTTGATAACATCTGAAAGATCAAGAAGACGTATGTAGTTGGTTTGCCACATCTTTCATGATGTTAGATTATGATTTAATTCGTATAAAGGAAAGAAAAGAAAAAAGAAAAACACATATTTATTTAAATACTTTTAAAAGTACTTATTTTGTTAATTACTTTTTCAAATTACTATAGTAATCTAAAAAACTCATCTACAACAGGGCAATGGTATTCTAATACTAAATATACGGAAATTAAACTACATCAGTTTTCCATTGCAATTCCGTTCCATATATTTATACATTTCCAAAGAACCTGTAACGAAAATTTATTATTAAATTGCAAGCCCCAAACAAAGGTAGTCTTTGAGGTTTAAAGTTTATCTTATTTTTACAACTGATTAGGCCTTCAAACTATTTCAATCAATCGATCTTCAACTGATATAGAATGGTCAGATCTCTTCCTACTTTATAACCATGGGATTTTGTGTAACAGGTACTAAAGAATAAAAGCAAACCAAAACTCAATAAAGAAGATACCGACTGTAGCATGTCATGACGCATAAATTTACAACTCACGTGTGGTTGTGGGTCAATCTCAGTAGAAGGAGCAGGATACTGAGCCGGAAGCGAGATTGAATGTTGGTAAGAGTTGTTTTGGATATTCCAAGTATTGTTGGATATATGATTGTGAACAATATGTGTAGTCGAATTCGATCTTCTTCGGTAACTGTCATAATTACCCGGATGTGATCTAGACCTTGCTAGCTGTGAATAACACAAGTTATTATATTAACATGAGTTTTTCTAAAACTAAAGTTCGAGTTACTAAGATTAAATTACATTTAGTTCTAATCAGTGTGCAGCAAATATATTTTCTGTATATAAGAAAAGTATGAATTCAACATATGCACCTTAACATCTATTTCATAAGATCACTCATTAGTGACTTACTTGGAGATTTAGGAATGAGATGTCTTTTTCCCAGAAGCGACCTTCTAAGGAGTTGATCCTCAACGAAATTAAGCTCTCTTCGTTTAATTGGATCTCTTGTAGGCTTAGAAAGGCTCACCTAAGTTGGATCGACTGGTTCGATAACCCCTGTAAAACTTTTTGTAATTAACCTTTGTACTCTTGGCTTCCTAGTGACTTACTAGGTAGCTGTTTTTTTTCATTATATATATTCACCTTTTCTGCTGTTCAAAAAAAAAATAAGATCACTCATTAGAAGAACCCTTTTAACAAGTTACTTTAGAAAGATTTCGTAGGACGTTTTGCTTTACAACAACTATAATTCCAAAAAATTAGCGAAAGCTATCTTAAAATACCTCACGGAATGCTGACTTTTTCATAGCTTCAAGCAACGAATAATTGTCTACAAATCGTGACAAGTGATTGTGATTATGATGCGCACATTTCTGTTTAATAAAGCAATCAAGACAAACATAGACTGGTCTTTTATTTGGATCATCTTCCAAACATCCGACACATGTGAAGTATGTAGAAGGGATGAAGTTCTCACAATAATCACAAAATGGTCTTCCACTTCTAATTAAATAGTAGAGTGTCATAACTTCCCCAAAATCTAAAGTACCATTTCGATCCTGGTCCAATTGGTTAAAAAGGTACAGATTTGTCGCCTCACGACAGTACCCTTGGACTTGCATGAACTCCAAGAACTCTTTTTGGTCTATCTTGCCATCTCCATCATTGTCCATGGCACAAAAGAAGTCCCGAGCCAACTTTTGAACCTCGTCCGAATCTGCTTGAAAAGACGCCATGGCTATCTTGGAAAGCTCTTTCATTGTATAAGTTCTCTGTTTACAACTTTAGTTTAGGACGAGGTGCACGTATATGCTACCAACTTGCCAATATATTGGAAATTGGTTATGTGGATGTATCATAACCAAGGAAACTTCATGGAACTTCTGCTGTGGAAACCGGAAAGAAGACTACAAATGTAAATATCTTTGTCATCTGGCAGAAAATCAAATCGTCTATGTAGAGAAACAAAAATCTAAATCTAACTATCGTGTACATTGTATATAGTAGACAAACAAAATCGTCTATGGATTTAATGAAATGGAAATGATAAAAGGTAAGTTATGTAACAATAGAAAATAATAGTTAACCAAAGAGCTTCTGTCCCAATAATTGTATCCCTTATTGTGTGAGAAGCTCTCCAACTAAATGGTTGTAGATTCAAGTCCTGCTTAGGACATGTGAGAGAATCTGTGGTGTGTTGTATATATATTGTGAGATAGTCAGTTTCCGTTCAAAAAAAAAAAAATGTTACAACATATAGGTAAAAATGGACATGATTAAGGTGATCAGTTATGTAAAAATGGAATAGTATGTGTGCAAGTTATAGCATACATATTCTCCGAAGACTGTTATTCATGTAATCATAATTATTTACATGATATATAGATGTTATTTATCGGAAATGTAAATATGCTATTTGACTATTTGTGCATATTGTGAATGGATTTCATATTTGTACTTGTGATTTGTGAATGTGTTCAATGTTAATCAAGGAGTTCACATATTAAATGCCTTGTTCAAAAGAAATTTACATGATAAGTAACGTTCATTGTTAGGTAATCTAAAAGACTCAAAATTTTCAGCTTGACCAAATGTTTGTATAAATTTAATCATACATTTTATTAGACATAGTTTTTTTTGTCTTAGATTATCATATATTCAATTTTAAAGTGTATATTGTGTCCTGAGACATTTTTCACAATAATATCAACATTACCTAAAATTTTTAGAATTTCGAGATTTTTGTTATATGAATGAACGTTACATGAAATACTGAGTTTAACTACTTGCCGTTATACATCGAAACCGTTATAACTTATACGTAAGTAATCGGTGTAGACGTTATTATTTTTTGTGTGGTTTGTATAAATTGTATTCATTGTGTGGTCCTCTTTTGCAAATTTGACAACTTGCAGAATGCGATGGGTTGACCACTGACCTTGCTTTTCGATATTCTGTGCACCAATGAAATAACGTTTTGGACATATACAAGATAACTAGTATATTCTACGTAGTATTTATAATAAAGTATGCGCGTACACACGAATAACGTTAAACATTTTAAAAAAGCAACTAATTATAGTTGCACAAATTACGGTGTATAAAATGAATGAATATTCAATATTGTTTATTAGTTTAAACTTTTAACTTTATTAGTATTCTCACATTTCTCACTTTGAGTTTTTTTAATACATGCTTATTTTCTTTTTAGACAAAAATACACCGTTGGTCCTTAAACTTTTCACAAAACATCACAGGGCACTTTAACTTTTTTTTTAGTCGTCAGGCGTCCAAACAGTGAGATTTTGAGGCTGAATGCGTCCCTCAACCATAATTTACTGTTTTGTTTTGTTTTTAGTGAAGAGCATAACGGTCATTTCATATATTTGAATTATTACTCATATAATTCTCGTCCTCTACTCTTATAAATTCAACTAATATCGTTTTACGTATGCTACAACACCTGCAATCTTTTTCATATATTTGTTTGTAGGAACACTAACGAAAGCTAAAATGCATCCCCTTTTTTAGAACTGACGAAAGCTAAAATGCATCTCTAATATCTAAACGATATAAATACTCACATCTGAAGCAACCTAGTGCTGAATTGCTTATTTGGATCATATTTTGGTATTGGATCTACGCATGTTACTGAATGAATGTTAATTTAAAGCAGTGATAAATAGTTTTTATTTTGTATAGATTATCAGTAGTCTCTTATGATTCTGAGTAACATTGGTAACCGGTTCTCTCTTTTTGTCATGATAGGAAAAGAATGCATTTACACAAAAAAATCTGGATGAGATAGTTGAAAAGCTTGTTTTAAATGATCCATACAAAGGACACTGGACGCCTTTATGATGAGGCGAAAAATGATCCGTTTTTAGGGGGTCATTTAATCCCGAATTCGAATTTATTTGATCAAATATTGCCCTAAATCGTTCCTTTTGTGATTTTAGGTACTTTGGGAGAGAAATCTGAAAAAGGAAGCAATTCGGACGTTTTTGGAGCATAAAAGTGAAGAAAACGCCAAAGTCTTAATTTTCCATGCTGGGAACAGTAGGTGACGGCGTCAAGAGTAACTCCCTGACGGCGTCAAGAGCAAAATTCCATGACGATCCAGAAGAGATTTGACGGCGTCATGAAGGTAGGGCGTCAAGAGTAAAAGTCATGACGCCCTGGAAATGATTAAGTCTTGACGGCGTCAAATGTAGATCAAGGCAGTCCGAGAATAGTTTTGGCGGCGAGGTGACGGCGTCACAAGCTTTGTCTTGACGCCGTCAGACCCCTTTTCCTATATATAGTTTTCTAATTTTTCACATTTAAAGAGAGAAGTTTTGGGAGAGTTTTGGGAGAAACCCTAAGTACGATTTTGGTGCGAATTTTACAGGTTTTCAATGGTTCCAAGCCCTTGATACCTTGCATGTGTAATTAAGATAAGTGTTCTTTTAATTCAATCAATATGTCTATGTGTTGGTTGTCTATATCTTGTTCTTGTCTTAATTCCATCATGTTAGGCTAGATCTATCTTGTGTTTGCTTAGATCTAATGAAACCTAGATGTTAATTATGTGTTGATTACTTGTTTATACTTGTTTTGGATGAATAATTTATATGTTAGGCTTAAGAAAACTGGCAGATCTCCAATTGGTAACATGCTTGAACGTCTTAAGAAACATGAACCGACGCGTACTAGGTCTTTATTGGTTGTATTTAATGCATGAGCCACTGTTTACAATCCCTATAGTTGTGCTGGGCATGGTGTAGGAGGAGATAAGAGCTTATAGAATTGGGGAGTTAAGTGTGCCACCCCATGAATGGTATTAAGGAATACGATCCGTCATCCATGCATTTATAACAAGTAATTAACGTGTAAAAGATGTCTAGGGAGTAGTGAAATCTAAGTAAACACATTTTCTCCATTTACTGCTCACAACTTTAGTATAATTTAGTTTGTTTTCATTTTTAGTATTTTATTTTGATTGCATCTTTAGTATTGGGTTAGTTGATTAACAACTAATTCCGCCCAAATCCTTCAAACCCGAGAATTTTAATTGCTTTCTAAAAAATATAAAAACACAAAAATAATCATCCCTTACCTTTAGAACTAGTATCTAGGCTTTCTAATCCTAGCGACACTATTCCTAAGCTGAACGATCAATCCCCCGGTACTTGTCACTATACTATACTACAACGATCAGGTACACTGCCTGGTGGGGGTTGTAAGTTTCTCGAGATCCCTCGAGAGATAAAGCCTGTTGCGATTCCCACGCGGGAGATAAGTGGTACACTTTCAAGCCCGAGCCAAACACTTACGGTGATTCATACAATCCCTCTTGGAAAAATCACCCAAACCTTAGGTGGAAACAAAATCAACCCAATTCTTCCAACCCACCTAATCATTACCAACCAACCGGTCCACCCTCCAACCGTACTTTCAACAACAATCCTTCTAACAACTTTGGTAGTACCAACAATCTTGAAGGGTTGATGTCTAAGTTCATGGCATCTCAAGAAGCTCGCATATCTAAGTTTGAAGCCGATTTCAAACAAAAGCAAAGCGAGATGACCACTCGAATTGACGCATTGTTGAAGGTTCTCAATGACTGAGAAATGGGAGCACTCCCAAGCGACACAATCAAGAATCCGAAACTAAACGTTAATTCCGTATCTTCAGTTTCATCACCCACTTCGTGTCCACAATACTACTCGGTCAAATCCACGAGCACGTGTTTCAAACAAAACCAAGTTCTCCAAAAGGACCAATCAATTAAAACACCCACTATAGAGCCGGTCAAAAGCATAGTTGAAACACCTCTTACGCAAGACCTTGACGATGAATTCAAAGAACTTCACCTTGAACGCCCCGTCATTGATGTCTTAGCGCATGCTCCTTACTATAGTGCCCTCCTAGAAAAATATGAGAAGTGTAAGCTAGGTAAAAATGGGACCGCCATCGTTCAAAACAAGTTGCCTAAAAAGCTTGATGATCCGGGTATATTTGTTTTGCCTTGTAAGATAGGAAGATCCGAAGCTTTCGACACACTAGCCGATTTAGGGTCAAGCCTCAACTTGATTCCCTTATCCTTATTCACCGCTCTTAAGCTAGGAAAGTTAGAGGAAACAGAGGTATTGATAGGGCTAGCGGATGGGAGTATTGCCCACCCGGTTGGAATAATTAAGGATGTAGTTGTTCACGTAGGAAAGTTAACTATATTAGCGGATTTTCACGTCCTAGACATGGTTAGTGACACTACATGCCCATTATTGGTAGGAAGAGGATTTTTAGCAACCGCTAGTGCCATGATAGATTGCAAGGAATCCAAGATAGCGGTAGGTGAAGGCGATACTTGGTCGGTGTACGATGTTAAGAAGCATAGTTATGATTGTGATGATGAACTGATACCGCATTGGGTAGAGATGAATAGAAGACCGTCAAGATATGGGCCTTGGATAGAAAGAAACTTTATAGGACCTCAATGCCCATTCTATCTAGAAAAAGACTTCATCGAAAAGACACATTCGGTAGAACAACTCATAGCTAGAGATGAAGAGCTAGACCCCTTTGAGGACCCCTTAGTCTTTAGGAAGATGATTGAGTTCTTAAGCGTAATGCCCATAAACATAGAAAGGAATAAATGGAAAAGAGAGGGAGACAAGTGTAAATGGAGGTGGGACAAGCCACCTAAAGAAGGTGACGGATCATGGAATATGAGGATGACTTTGTATGATCCGGATGAAGAAAAGTTTGAAAGGTCATACCATACTAAGGAAACCGATAGGAAGTTGAAACCTAAGTTTGATCCCAAAGATGTCCTCAATAAGGAGCTCACCCGTATCACGTAGTAACCAATGACCTTGAGTCTAGCTACAAGACTCGTAAATAAAGAAAAGCGCTTCTTGGGAGGCAACCCATGTTTTTGTGTGTCTTTATTTGTTTATTTATTTGTTTGTTTGTTATTTGCTTCTGTATGCATGCTTAATTATTATTGTTGGTAGATCATGTTTCTAAACTAAATAGTGGAAATACTTTACTTTGTTGTTTTGGCTTAGTCTTAACTCCACCTAAAAGTATTTTTGCAAAAGATAAGTGTAAGGGGAAACCCCAAATATGTTTTTAAGAAACAAACCGATCATGATTCTCCACAATATTAAGTGAACATGTATATTCGTATTTGTTAGAGTCAAATGCTTGTATTGAGTCATAATGAAGTTTTGCAGGAATTTCCAGGAAGTAGGACCAAGTTTTTCCATAAATTTTCCGGAAACTTAACATAAGAATTTCTGCAGATCACTTCTGACGGCGTCAAGAGTTTACTCTTGACGGCGTCAAGTGTAAAAATTTGGAAATTTTACCGGTTTTGTTTTTCTAACGGAGTCTTATGGTTTTTGTGAATTATTAAGTTTTATAATCTCCAGGAGATCTGCAAACTTCATTCCACAAGCATTATATCTTATCTTGTTTTCTAGGATTTAGTAACTTATATAGGATGCCGCCAATTTTACGCGAGGTTGTCTTGTCTATTTTGTCAGGTTTTACAGGTTATGTATGACAAGAAGATGATTTATATTCTGGAAGGGAAGCTTTGATTGTTCATTTTCTTGGAGGAAGATTTAACCTGGCCACCTAATTATCCATACCGAGCGAATCAGGGGAGTATTTGATTTCATTCTTTTTACTTTTTCACTTTTACATTCTTTACTTGAACATTGGGGACAATGTTCATCTTAAGTGTAAGGGGAGGGTAAAAAGATGATACCTTACATATGCACTCTCGCTTGAGTTTGTTTTGTTTAATGGTAGATGTGTAATAAAACTATGAGAAATACTTGTTAGTGCAATTTTAGCGCCAAATTTAAAATTTTTTACAACATTTAGGAGTGAAACTTTAGCCATAGCAAGCGTCTCATGGATAGGAGATTGTATGACTGGCACACAACCGTATATTCAGAAAAATTTTCCACCCAAATATGTGAGGTTCGCCTTTAGATTTGATAGGAAAAGAATTTACTATTACTGCTTATGAGTGTACCGGTAGCATTTAGATTCTAGAACTTGCGTTAGTGATGCATCCCGAGACCGCTAGTGAGACTACATTCGTGTGGTAGGATTTACTACATGATAAGAGGCATTAGGATCACCCTTGTGTTAAACCCGTATTATTATTACTTGACCATTTAAGTCATATTACTTGGCTAGTTAAGTCAACTAATTTTTCCCACACCCTTAGCGTTGTACTCATTTTTAGTACACGAAACCCCTAGTACACCCCTCCGAGCCTATCTTTTCGTTTCTAACTTTAAGCATTTTACTTAAAGGAATAATTTGTTACACCCCACTTAAATGTACAACCAAATCGCCTTAGCCTTCCGTGTATGCGCTCATTTTTAGTGCATTATTGTTATTTGTTAAACCCTAAATTAACTTTCTAATTGATTACATGGTTGCTAAGTCGAGTCATATCCTTGTACATATTGTTTTGGGACGATTGGGACTCATGGGTAAGTACTTATTTTATGGAGTAATGGAGAAGAACATCATTTATTACCCCCATATGTACGTCAATCTTAATAGTGCTCCAAGTGTTTTAATTTTCTTAATTCGAGTCATTAGATTAGTTAAGTGTAAAGTATGTAAAGATTCAAGTGTAAGGGAAATGTTCATTCCCTATGATGTATTATTTTGGATGGTAGGGTAAGAGTGTATGCAAAAAAAAAAAAAAAAAAAAAAAAAAAAAAAAAAAAAAAAAAATCGAAAAAAAAATCAAGAAAAAAAATAGAAAAAGGAAAAAGAGAAAACATACGGACTACCATCCCTTTTATTCTATGTTCATTTTATGTTTTTGTTATTTTTCATTTATTAGCATAAGTCGAGTCTAGTCTTGGCTTAGCAACGCCATATTGTACATGTAATTAACCAAGATTGTTAACTCGCCACCAGTAAAACTTCCTTTATCCAACAAAACCGTGTATCTCATATCCCTACACCTAACGTTACAACCCTTTAAAAGACCTCTTTGATATTTTATCCTAGGTGCTTACGCAATGTGGTGGAGGTTTGATCCTTTCCCAAGCCTATGGTAATCTATTTTTCTATGACAGGTAGTGAGAGATATCTTCCGTTTCCATATTGTAATTTACACTTTATTACACCCGAGAGATGTGAGTATCTAAACACTATTTGTGAGGTGCTTGTGTATGACCTCCGTGCTTGTCTATTGGTCTTTAGTGGAACGATTATTTGTTGTAATTACTTTTATATTAGTGTTAAATGACCCCTAACTTGTCTTTTGAGTAGAATAAAAGCGCATTTGCTTGAGGACAAGCAAATCTCAAGTGTAAGGGTATATGATGAGGCGAAAAATGATCCGTTTTTAGGGGGTCATTTAAGCCCGAATTCGAATTTATTTGATCAAATATTGCCCTAAATCGTTCCTTTTGTGATTTTAGGTACTTTGGGAGAAAAATCTAGAAAAGGAAGCAATTCGGACATTTTTGGAGCATAAAAGTGAAGAAAACGCCAAATTCTTAATTTTCCATGCTGGGAACAGTAGGTGACGGCGTCAAGAGTAACTCCCTGACGGCGTCAAGAGCAAAATTTCATGACGATCCAGAAGAGATTTGACGGCGTCATGAAGGTAGGGCGTCAAGAGTAAAAGTCATGACGGCCTGGAAATGAGTAAGTCTTGACGGCATCAAATGTAGATCAAGGCTGTCCGAGAATAGTTTTGGCGGCGAGGTGACGGCGTCACAAGCTTTGTCTTGACGCCGTCAGACCCCTTTTCCTATATATAGTTTTCTAATTTTTCACATTTAAAGAGAGAAGTTTTGGGAGAAACCCTAAGTACGATTTTGGTGCGAATTTTACAGGTTTTTCAAGGGTTCCAAGCCCTTGATACCTTGCATGTGTAATTAAGATAAGTGTTCTTTTAATTCAATCAATATGTCTATGTGTTGGTTGTATATATCTTGTTCTTGTCTTAATTCCATCATGTTAGGCTAGATCTATCTTGTGTTTGCTTAGATCTAATGAAACCTATATGTTAATTATGTGTTGATTACTTGTTTATACTTGTTTTGGATGAATGATTTATATGTTAGGCTTAAGAAAACTGGCAGATCTCCAATTGGTAACATGCTTGAACGTCTTAAGAAACATGAACCGACGCGCACTAGGTCTTTATTGGTTGTATTTAATGCATGAGCCACTGTTTACAATCCCTATAGTTGTGCTGGGCATGGTGTAGGAGGAGATAAGAGCTCATAGAATTGGGGAGTTAAGTGTGCCACCCCATGAATGGTATTAAGGAATACGATCCGTCATCCATGCATTTATAACAAGTAATTAACGTGTAAAAGATGTCTAGGGAGTAGTGAAATCTAAGTAAACACATTTTCTCCATTTACTGCTCACAACTTTAGTATAATTTAGTTTGTTTTCATTTTTAGTATTTTATTTTGATTGCATCTTTAGTATTGGGTTAGTTGATTAGCAACTAATTCCGCCCAAATCCTTCAAACCCGAGAATTTTAATTGCTTTCTAAAAAATATAAAAACACAAAAATAATCATACCTCACCTTTAGAACTAGTATCTAGGCTTTCTAATCCTAGCGACACTATTCCTAAGCTGAACGATCAATCCCCCGGTACTTGTCACTATACTATACTACAACGATCAGGTACACTGCCTGGTGGGGGTTGTAAGCTTCTCGAGATCCCTCGAGAGGTAAAGCCTGTTGCGATTCCCACGCATCACTTTATCAGTCATCTTCAAGCCTCATCATAACTCATTTACAGGTAATTATGATATAAACGTGTTAATATCTGTAGTGGAAGGAAAGGGAAAGAGGGTAGTTTGGCATGATCGACATAATAAAGCTTCTTCCATTAATCTTGATGAACCTGAAAGTAAATTGATGGGTATTGTACTCAATATACCTGTGAAAAGATACGACGGGATATGGAAGGGCCGCCATTGGGTTTCTTTAAGAAGGATTAACGGAGTTTGGTATAATTTGGATAGTGATTTTTCATCTACGTACCCATATGAAAGTACTGAAGATTTAAGGCTGTTTTTGGATAGTGCCATTGATTGCGGTACTGAAATGTTGCTTGTAAAAGATGAGGACTAGGTGGCTACAATGGAGGTTCAATACTTTTAGGTCCTCTTTTGTTGTTATCGTAGATTCGTAGTCATAGAGTGATCAAGTTTCTGATTCTCGCTGTCTGATGCTGCTCAACTTGCTTCTTTTGTGTGAACCGTGGTTGATGGTTACTGGGACCTTTTAAGAATATAAAAATATACGTCATAAAATGTCGCTTTGATCGTGGTTGTGGTAATTCTTTGAGATTTTGTATAGGAGATGTCCTTAATGGTTTGAAGGTTGGAAATCGACCAGGAGTGCTTGCTACTACGTACATGTTTTCTTTACAAGTCTTAACTTCTGGCTTGCTTTATGTAGATACTGGCTTGCTTTAAGATGTCGCTTTGATCGTTGTTGTGGTAATTCTTTGAGATTTTGTATGGGAGATGTCCTTAATGGTTTGAAGGTTGGAAATCGACCAGGAATGCTTGCTACTACGTACATGTTTTCTTTACAAGTCTTTAACTTCTGGCGTGCTTTATGTAGATACTGGTGTGGTGTTGGTTGTTTTTTACTCAGTTAAAAAGAACAGAGTTGCAAATTGCATCCATTGACCTACTGTTCTATTTGTCTATTTACTTGTATATTACGTCAATACGATAACTTGTTACATTTGTCATTGGTTCATGGATTACCTTGACTAAAAATGTTCGGCTTCCAGGCAATACATTGTCGGCTTGATTCTTGTGAGCTTGTATAAACTTGAGCATTCATCCTGATTTTATGGATGCAGCCAGTAGGGCTGTAGGGGTCATATGTCATGTGGAAAACTAGAAGGGGGTTGAATATTTTACCATTTAAAATCTTTTTAAGTTGATTAATTATCTTTTGAAACTTTCCGTTTGATCAAAGATATATACACAAACACAATATATAACATGCAAGTATAAAGAAAGAAACGATCAAACCACAACATGAGTATTTATCGTGGTTCGGCTACAAGGACTCTTTTTCCTTGCCCTACGTCCACGCCCCGAGTATCCAACTCGAGAGTTTCTTTCACTAGTTAACAAGCTCCTTTCACCGGCGGAGAAAACCTTACACGTCGCTTATACACGTTTACCGACACTAAGCTAGATGTCGAGTTCTTTTACAAGGGTACAACCACTCCTGTTAGTTCTTTTACAAGGGTACAACAACTCCCGTCACACTTTGTATTTTGAGGACTAAAATACTAACCTATCACTACTGAAAATACACACTCAAATGAAGTGTAAACTACACAATTCTACACAATGCTAAGCTAACAAGTCTTGCAACGTTGTGTTGAATACTTGTAACTTTTTATGAACTCGTGAATCTCTTTGCTACAAAAAGAAACTTCACATATGAGATGTTAAAGGGTTAGATGAAAGAATGAATGAATGTGTGAAAATATGATGTAGAGTGATAAGCCAAAAATCAAACTTGTGGCTTAGTATTTATAGCAAAACCTTCTACAGGCCTGGCGGATACGGCGGAACCCTCAGATGGGTTCCGCCCGTGTACCCCCAGGGTTCCACCGGGCTTGCAGTTGGTTTTGCAATAAATCTTGCAAACCAAACAATGTCACATCTCATTACACTTAGTCAAACACAAAACTTGTGCAAGCAAACATATGGTTAGTCAAACACACTTTCTTTTCATAAATGTATATTGACAAAACTTGCCATAAATGTGATGTGACATTTCTATTTTAAGAAATAAAAAGTGTTGTGTTTTATGAAATGTAAAATGTAGCAAATGTCTAGTTATGCAAGTCTTTAAAACTAAGATTATGATTTACATAGAAACTAAAGTTTACATTTTGTCGTTAACAAAACTTAGCAAAGATTGTAAAATGTAAATAACGTTTTTAGGCGATATTTGTATTAACAATCTCCCCCTTTTTGTTTATGACAAAACATAAACTTTATTTTTAAGTAACTCACAAAATCTTGGTGTTTAAGACTTAAAAAAAATTATATTAAACTTGTTTTACTTAAGTGATGAAAATCGTATTAAGTTTTAAAGGTTTAATATATTTCTCCCCCTCTTTGTCGAAACAAAAAAATAGAGTAGCGAAGCGGAATAATGCACATGCTCCCCCTTGGTCGATACTCCCCCTGAAAGGAGTGCCAAGATGGGAAACATGGATTTTGATCCTACAAAAAAAAATTGGTTAGTTGGTGATATATATAATCAAGCTTGTAGTTACCACACACATTGCAACCACAATGACAACTTAAAAATGATCAACCAACAATGCAAGCAAGTAAGTAGAAAAGATATCATTTCAAGTAGAATTTGACTTTGACAAGTCAAAGACAAGAAATGGGAAAGATCCTCCTACTTCAAAAGAAAAACTAAAAATAACCAAGAAAATCAAATCCTACTTTCTTAAATGGGGCAAAAGGCCTCCAAATGTTGTCTAGGATTTGTTTGGGTGGGAAAGAGCATCCAAACGTTCTATGACGTGTTGGAATGCAAAGCAGGTTTCGTCTTGGAATTGGTGAAACAACAATTTGATGCTTTCACCCATATGCTCACAATGTGAGCAAATGATGAGGCGAAAAATGATCCGTTTTTAGGGGGTCATTTAAGCCCGAATCCGACTTTATTTGATCAAATATTGCCCTAAATCGTTCCTTTTGTGATTTTAGGTACTTGGAGAGTGAATTCTGGAAAAGAAGCCATTTTGGACGTTTTTGGAGCATAAAAGTGAAGAAAACGGCAAAGTATCAATTTTCCAAGCTGGAAACACTAGGTGACGGCGTCAAGAGTTACATCCTGACGGCGTCAAAAGTCATCCTGACGGCGTCAAAGTGCCAAGAATAAAATACCGTGGTTGGTGACGGCGTCACACAGGCCGTCATAAGTAGATCAAGGCCGTCCGAGAAAGTATTTGGCGGCGAGGTGACGGCGTCACATGGTTGTCTTGACGCCGTCAGCCCAGTTTTCCTATATATAGTTTTCTAGTTTTTTCATTAAAAAAAGAGAAGTTTTGGAGAAACCCTAAAGACGAATTTGGTGCAACTTTTACAGGTTTTTCAAGGGTTCCAAACCCTTGATACCTTGCATTGTAATTGAGATAAGTGTTCTTCTAATTCAACCAATATGTCTATGTGTTGGTTGTCTATATCTTGTTCTTGTCTCAATTCAATTATGCTAGGCTAGATCTCCTTTGTGTTTGCTTAGATCTAATGAAACCTAGATATTGATTATGTGTTGATTACTTGTTTATTCTTGTTCTTGGATGAATGATTTTATATGTTAGGCTTAAGAAAACTGGCAGATCTCCAAATGGTAACATGCTTGAACGTCTTAAGAAACATGAACCGAGGCGTACTAGGTCTTTATTGGTTGTATTTAATGCATGAGCCACTGTTTACAATCCCTATAGTTGTGCTGGGTCATGGTGTAGGAGGAGATAAGAGCTCATAGAATTGGGGAGTTATGTATGCCACCCCATGAATGGTATTAAAGAATACGATCCGTCATCCATGCAATTATAACAAGTAATTAACGTGTAAAAGATATCTAGGGAGTAATGAAGTCTAAGTAAACACATTTTCTCCAATCACTGCTCACAACCTTAGTATAATTAGTTTATTTTCATTTTTATTATTTTATTTTGATTGCATCTTAGTTTTGGGTTAGTTGAATAGCAACTAATTCCGCCCACTCCTTCAAAACCCGAGATTTTACTTGCTTTCTAAAAAATATAAAAACACAAAAATAATCATTCCTCACCTTTAGAACTAGTAAATTAGGCTTTCTAATCCTAGCGACACTATTCCTAAGCTGAACGATCAATCCCCCGGTACTTGTCACTATACTATACTACAACGATCAGGTACACTGCCTGGTGGGGGTTGTAAGCTTCTCGAGTTCCCTCGAGAGGTAAAGCCTGTTGCGATTCCCACGCATCATGTTTTTGGCGCCGCAGCCTGGGGAATAGTTATTGTCTAGGTTAGGATTTCTTTTTATTAGGTCTACTTGCTAGATTCCTTTCTAGTAAGATTTTATTTTTATTTTTAGGTCTTCTTTAGTCTATCTTATTCCTTTGTGTCTTTGTTCGTAACTCTTCACCGTCTGCCATCATGGCAACCAACGAATTCTCCAACCTTAGGATCACTAGGAGTCGTAGTACCACTAGAGACCTTGTCTTGCCTTATGCAGAACCCGAAAGAGAAATGTGTAGGTTAAGACGAACTCACTCAACTCCTGAACCATCCAGCATTGCTATTGACTTTGATGCACCTCTTTCTGAGGAAAATTCAGAGAATCACATCACAACCCCTAGCTCCAACAACGAGATTAGTACCCCTATAATACCTCCTCCTAAGTGTCTCAAGGACTACTCCTCCCCAACTCCTCGTGGCTTTTCAAATGCCATTGTTTACCCAAACGAACACACCAACGAGGTCTTGCATGCAAACGATGTTTGGCTTGTCAAAAGTGTGTGTAAGTTCCGCGGACTTGATGAGGAAAATCCAATCCAACACATCAAGGACTTCCTGAAAATAGTGGACACCATCCATACGGATGGGGCTACTAGAAACACATCCCGATTGCGATTCTTTCCTTTCACCTTATACGAAAAAGCCCAAGAATGGTATGACAAACTCCCTTCTGAATCTATCTTCACATGGGAGCAACTCATATCCAAGTTCTATGAGAAGTTCTTCCCACCTGGAAAAACCTCAGCATTTAGAGATAGGATCCTCCGTTTCCGGAAGGAGAAGGACGAGCCCTTCTATAAATCGTGGACTAGATTCAAAGATTCAATAAGACAAGTTCCCCATTATGGCATTGAGCTTTGGCTCTTAATCCAAATCTTCTACGAAAATATCTCCTCTAACGACCGAAACAGAATTAACCAATCTAGAAAAGGAAGGTTGGCCAATCTAAGTGCCGAGGAAGGATGGGATAGGATTGAAGAATATGCTCAAGACCAGGATGACACTTGGGATGAACCTGAGTCGACTGTCAGCATTTCTGAGATCACCTCGGATCGTTTGAGCAAAATTCACAAAAGAGTGGAATACATAGCTGGATCGCAGTCACCTAAACAGCTGTCGAATCCTTACCTGATCTGCGATTACTGTGGAGGCCCGCATGAGGTGGAAGAATGCGGAGGAGCAGCCACAACTGAACATGCATGCTTGTCAGGAGGGGACATTTATGCTGATCCCTCCCTCTTGCCTTTTTACCAAAATGACGAGTACACCCTTTGGGGAAATCTGGTAAAGAAAAGAGAAGGGGAGGAAGGCCCTGAATTCAAAATCAGGAGCAATTTCAAAGATGACCTTGGTCACTTCACTCAAGAAAAAGACTTGCAAATGAAAGGGCTTAACGAGCTTTTCGACGAGTAGCAGGAGGGTATTGGAGAATTCTTCAACAAGCTTAACTCGGCCCTAGATAATCTCCAAACGCCATTAGTGAGAAAAAAAGACCCCATGCTCGCGATAACCACACGAGTTGGAACGACAACCAAAGACCCTCCTTACCCAGACTCGTCCCCCATCACCCTCGATCCAGACAAACCAAGGGAGGAGGAGGAGGATGTCGGCATTATCACCCCAGACCAACCGCCCGTGACGACCCCTTCCCCATCAGCCCTTCCTAACCCACCTGTGAGAATTCCATACCCATCCCGATTAAGGAACCAGAAAACTGAGAATGATAACAAAAGGTTCTTGTCATACCTAAAAGACTCAGTTGTCACCATACCTCTCCTTGATGCTTGCTATCACATGCCAAAGTATAGCACATACTTCAAAAAGCTGCTCGCTAACAGGAAGAAGCTCGAGGGTCTTGTAACCCTGGGGGAAGAATGCTCAGTGGTGACCCATCGAGGGCTACCAAAGAAGGTAGACGATCCGGGCAGCTTCACCTTGCCTTGCTCCATAGGACCTCTATCAATCAAGAATGCTCTTGCCGATTTGGGAGCGAGTATCAATCTCATGCCTCACTCTATGTTCCGTAAACTAGGATATTCTGGATTGAAGTCTACCCGTATGAACATCCAACTAGCCGATAGATCAGTCAAGTACCCCATAGGGATATGCGAGAATGTGCTAGTCAAAGTTGGGAAATTCAAATTCCCGGTCGACTTCGTAATCCTGGATATGGAGGAGGATGACTTGGTACCTATCATCTTAGGTAGACCATTTCTTGCTACCGCTCGTGCAGTCATCGATGTCTACGATGGCAAATTGACCTTACGAGTGGGAGACGACAGCACAACCTTCGACATTAAGGATTCTATGGACCTCTCCCTCGAAGCAGCCAACCGGCTCTACTTTATCGGGGAAGTAGATGAACTCACAGATGTCATTGATAGTTGCGTCGATGAACAAATCGATGAAGGTTGGCTACGGGACGAGAGTTTTCTGCCTTTGCTAGAGGTGGAAAAGACGGAGGATGTTAATGCAGTCTCCTTCTACCCCAGACAAGAGGCAACGGAGCATCTCGAGCTCCGAAAGCCCAAAAACAAGCTCAAACCTTCTATTATCGAACCTCCTAACGTTGATCTCAAAGAGCTTCCTAACCATTTGGAGTATGCATTCCTGCAAGGGGAGGACCAACTCCCGGTAATCATAAACTCTTCCTTGGAAAAAGAACAAAAAGTTAAACTCTTAGAGGTCCTAAAAAAATACAAGGGGGTACTCGCATGGAGTGTGGCCGACATTAAGGGGATTGACTCAACTTTTTGCACACATAAGATTCTTATGGAGGAAGATTATAAACCTACTGTGCAACCCCAGAAGCGAGTGAACCCTAACATTAAGGAAGTAGTAAAGAAAGAAGTTATCAAACTTTTGGATGCAGGACTGATTTACCCGATCTCGGATAGCCCATGGGTCAGTCCTGTGCAGGTTGTACCTAAAAAGGGTGGAATGACTGTAGTAAAGAATGACAAGGGTGAGATGGTGCCCCAGAGAACTGTCACTGGATGGCGGGTATGCATCGACTATCGAAAGCTCAATGATGCCACAAGGAAAGATCACTTTCCCTTACCATTCATTGATCAGATGTTAGAAAGATTATCTGGACACGAGTACTATTGCTTCTTGGATGGATTCTCTGGATATTTTCAAATCCCCATAGCACCCGAGGACCAAGAAAAGACCACGTTTACTTACCCCTATGGAACATTTGCTTACAAAAGGATGCCTTTTGGGCTATGTAATGCTCCCGCCACTTTCCAACGTTGCATGACTGCAATCTTTCACGAACTCATGGAAGTGTTCATGGATGACTTTTCAGTCTTCGGAAACTCCTTCGACCGCTGTCTTGCTAATTTAGAAAAGATGCTTAAACGTTGTGAGGAAACCAAGTTGGTGTTAAACTGGGAAAAGTGTCATTTCATGGTAAAGGAAGGGATTGTGTTAGGGCATAAGGTCTCAGGGAACGGAATAGAGGTGGACCAAGCTAAAGTTGAAGCTATATCTAAGCTACCATACCCCACGACTGTTAAGGCAATACGCAGCTTTTTGGGGCACGCCGGATTTTATCGGAGATTCATAAAAGACTTCTCCAAAATTGCCCGGCCAATGACTCAGTTGCTTGTGAAGGATGCTCCATTCGATTTTTCCCAAGAATGCAAAGATGCTTTCGATCTCTTAAAAAGGGAACTCACTCAAGCTCCAATCATGATCACACCCAACTGGGAGTTACCATTCGAAATCATGTGTGACGCTAGCGACTTCGCCGTCGGAGCTGTATTAGGTCAACGACGTGACAAGCTTTTCCAACCTATTTACTACGCTAGCAAAACCATGAATCCCGCTCAAGAGAACTACTCCACCACCGAGAAAGAACTATTGGCCGTGGTATTTGCATTCGACAAATTCTGACAATATCTTGTCCTTTCAAAAACAGTCGTCTTTACTGACCACTCGGCTCTTAGATACCTCTTCGCGAAGCAGGATGCTAAGCCACAACTAATTCGGTGGATCTTATTGCTACAAGAATTCGATGTTGAGATTCGCGATAAGAGGGGGGCAGAAAATCTAGCCGCAGATCATCTATCTCGTCTTGAAAACCCCTTTGATAAGCACGATAGAAGTGAGATTAGGGATTCGTTTCCTGACGAACAACTGATGTCAATGATTGATTTGGAGCCATGGTACGCTAACTTTGCTAATTACTTCGCAAGTAGATGTAGGCTTGTTCCAGAACACCTGACTAAGTACGAGAGGAAGAGGTTCTTTTCCCAACTAAAATACTACTTCTGGGATGAACCCTTTTTATTCCGAAGTGTCCTGACCACATTATAAGGCGTTGTGTTTCGGGAAATGAGGCAGTTAAGATTATGAAGGAATGTCACTCTGGTCCCTCTGGCGGGCATCATGGGATAAACGTTACCGCCCGAAAGATTCTCGATGCGGGATTCTATTGGCCCACAATTTTCCGTGATGTAAAAGAAATGGTGCAGGAGTGCGATGCATGTCAACAAGCCGGAAATATATCACATAGGGATGAAGCACCTCAGAACTTTATACAAGTTTGTGAAGTATTCGATGTTTGGGGGATTGACATCATGGGACCCTTTCCATCCTCAGGGGGAAACGAGTACATCTTAGTCGCCATTGACTATGTTTCAAAATGGGTTGAAGCACAAGCCCTTAGGACCAATGATGCCAGAGTAGTCATTCATTTCCTGAAAAAGCTTTTCGCAAGATTCGGGATTCCGAAAGCTCTCATCAGTGATAGGGGGACACATTTTTGCAATGCACAAATGGAAAAGGTCATGAAGAGGTATGGAGTACCCCATCGATTCTCAACCGCCTATCATCCACAAACCAATGGCCAAGTCGAAAACACCAATAGAGCTATTAAAAGAATACTTGAAAAAACGGTTAGTCAAAACAGAAAGGACTGGTCATTCAAACTCGACGAAGCCTTATGGGCATTCCGAACTGCTTACAAAACACCTATTGGAATGACCCCATTCCGCATGGTGTATGGTAAGGCATGTCACTTACCGGTAGAGTTAGAACACAAGGCTTATTGGGCGCTTAAGGCATGCAACTTAGATTACACAACTGCTGGGAATAATAGGTTTTTGCAATTACACGAGCTTGATGAGCTTAGACTAGAAGCCTACGAATCCTCCATCACATATAAAGAGGGAGCTAAAAGATGGCATTATCAAAGAATTAAGAAACCCAAAGAATTTTCAGAAGGAGACAAGGTCCTATTATACAATTCTCGGTTGAGATTATTTCCGGGAAAACTTAAGTCTAGATGGTATGGGCCGTTCGCGGTAAAGAATTCTTCTAAATTTGGAGCGGTAGTGTTAATTGATGATGAAGGTAGGGAATTCACGGTTAACATACAACGTGTAAAAAATTACCAAGAAAATAACAATGAAATGATTAATGAGGAGGATGTAATGTTTGATGATGAAATCACGTAGTAACCCATAGCCTTGAGTCTAGCTACAAGACTCGTAAATAAAGAAAAGCGCTTCTTGGGAGGCAACCCATGTTTGTGTGATTTTATTTGTTTGATTGTTATTTGCTTCCGTATGCATGTTTTATTTTTATTGTTGGTTGATCATGTTTCTCAATTAAAATATGGAAATACTTTACTATGTTGTTTGGCCTAGTCTTAACTCCAACCTAAAAGTATTTTTGCAAAAGATAAGTGTAAGGGGAAACCCCAAATATGTTTTTAAGAAACAAACCGATCATGATTCTCCACGATAATAAATGAGCATGTATATTCGTATTTGTTAGAGTCAAATACTTGTATTGAGTCATAATGAAGTTTTGCAGGATTTTCCAGGAAGTAGGACCAAGTTTTTCCAGAAATTTTCCGGAAACTTAACATAAGAATTTCTGCAGGTCCATTCTGATGGTGTCAGAGTATACTCTTGACAGCGTCAGGAGTTAAAAATCTGGAAATTTTTCCGGTTTTGTTTTTCTAACGGAGTCTTATGGTTTTTGTGAATTATTAAGTTTTATAATCTCCAGGAAATCTGCAAACTTCATTCCACAAGCATTATATCTTACTTTGTTTTCTAGGATTTAGTAACTTATATAGGATGCCGCCGATTTTACGCGAGGTTGTCTTGTCTATTTTGTCAGGATTTACAGGTTATGTTTGACAAGGAGATGATTTATATTCTGAAAGGGAAGCTTTGATTGTTCGTTTTCTTGGAAGAAGATTTAACCTGGCCAACCTAAAATCCATACCGAGCGAATCAGGGGAGTATTTGATTTCATTCTCTTTACTTTTTCACTTTTACATTCTTTACATGAACATTGGGGACAATGTTCATCTTAAGTGTAAGGGGAGGGTAAAAAGATGATACCTTACATATGCACTTTCGCTTGAGTTTGTTTTGTTTGATGGTAGATGTGTAATAAAACTACGAGAAATACTTGTTAGTGTAATTTTAGCGCCAAATTTAAAATTTTTTACAACATTTAGGAGTGAAACTTTAGCCATAGCAAGCGTCTCATGGATAGGAGATTGTATGACTAGCACATAACCGTACTTTCAGAAAAATTTTCCACCCAAAAATGTGAGGTTCGCATTTAGATTTGATAGGAAAAGCATTTACTATTAGTGCTTATGAGTGTACCGGTAGCATTTAGATTCTAGAACTTGCGTTAGTGATGCATCCCGAGACCGCTAGTGAGACTACATTCGTGTGGTAGGATTTACTACATGATAAGAGGCATTAGGATCACCCTTGTGTTAAACCCGTATTACAATTACTTGACCATTTAAGTCATATTACTTGGCTAGTTAAGTCAACTAATTTTCCCCACACCTTTAGCGTTGTACTCATTTTTAGTACACGAAACCCCTAGTACACCCCTCCGAGCCTATCTTTTCGTTTCTAACTTTAAGCATCTTACTTAAAGAAAGAATTTGTTACACCCCACTTAAATGTACAACCAAATCGCGCTCATTTTTAGTGCATTATTGTTATTTGTTTAACCCTAAGTTAACTTTCTAATTGATTACATGGTTGCTAAGTCGAGTCATATCCTTGTACATATTGTTTTGGGATGATTGGGACTCATGGGTAAGTACTTATTTCATTGAGTAATGGGGAAGAACATCACTTATTACCCCCATATGTACGTTAATCTTAAAAGTGCTCCAAGTGTTTTGATTTTCTTAATTCGAGTCATTAGATTAGTTTAATGTAAAGTATGTAAAGATTCAAGTGTAAGGGGAATTCTCATCCCCTATGATGTATTATTTTGGATGGTAGAGTAAGAGAGTATGCAAAAATTAAAAAAAAATAATAATAATAATAAAAAAAAAATAATCGAAAAAAAAAAAAAAAAAAAAAAAGAAAAAAGGAAAAAAATAGAAAAAGAAAAAAAAAAAAAAAAAAAAAAAAAAAAAAAAAAAAACATACGGACTACCATCCCGTTTCATTCTATGTTTATTTTATGTTTTTGTTATTTTTTATTTATTAGCTTAAGTCGAGTCTAGTCTTGGCTTAGCAACGCCATATTGTACATGTAATTAACCAAGATTGTTAACTCGCCACCAGTAAAACTTCCTTTATTCAACAAAACCGTGTAATTCATATCCCTATACCTAACGTTACAACCCTTTAAAAGACTTCTTTGATAGTTTATCCTAGGTGCTTACGCCATGTGGTGGAGGTTTGATCCTTTCCCAAGCCTATGGTAATCTATTTTGCTATGACAGGTAGTGAGAGATATCTTCCATTTCCATAATGTTATATTACTTTATTACACCCGAGAGATGTGAGTATCTAAACACTATTTGTGAGGTGCTTGTGTATGACCTCCGTGCTTGTCTATTGGTCTTTAGTGGAACGATTATTTGTTGTAATTACTTTTATATTAGTGTTAAATGACCCCTAACTTGTCTTTTGAATAGAATAAAAGCTCATTTGCTTGAGGACAAGCAAATCTCAAGTGTAAGGGTATATGATGAGGCGAAAAATGATCCGTTTTTAGGGGGTCATTTAAGCCCGAATCCAACTTTATTTGATCAAATATTGCCCTAAATCGTTCCTTTTGTGATTTTAGGTACTTGGAGAGTGAATTCTGGAAAAGAAGCCATTTTGGACGTTTTTGGAGCATAAAAGTGAAGAAAACGGCAAAGTATCAATTTTCCATGCTGGAAACACTAGGTGACGGCGTCAAGAGTTACATCCTGACGGCGTCAAAAGTCATCCTGACGGCGTCAAAGTGCCAAGAATAAAATACCGTGGTTGGTGACGGCGTCACACATGCCGTCATAAGTAGATCAAAGCCGTCCGAGGAAGTATTTGGCAGCGAGGTGACGGCGTCACATGGTTGTCTTGACGCCGTCAGCCCAGTTTTCCTATATATAGTTTTCTAGTTTTTTCATTAAAAAAAGAGAAGTTTTGGAGAAACCCTAAAGACGAATTTGGTGCAACTTTTACAGGTTTTTCAAGGGTTCCAAACCCTTGATACCTTGCATTGTAATTGAGATAAGTGTTCTTCTAATTCAACCAATATGTCTATGTGTTGGTTGTCTATATCTTGTTCTTGTCTCAATTCAATTATGCTAGGCTAGATCTCCTTTGTGTTTGCTTAGATCTAATGAAACCTAGATATTGATTATGTGTTGATTACTTGTTTATTCTTGTTCTTGGATGAATGATTTTATATGTTAGGCTTAAGAAAACTGGCAGATCTCCAAATGGTAACATGCTTGAACGTCTTAAGAAACATGAACCGAGGCGTACTAGGTCTTTATTGGTTGTATTTAATGCATGAGCCACTGTTTACAATCCCTATAGTTGTGCTGGGTCATGGTGTAGGAGGAGATAAGAGCTCATAGAATTGGGGAGTTATGTATGCCACCCCATGAATGGTATTAAGGAATACGATCCGTCATCCATGCAATTATAACAAGTAATTAACGTGTAAAAGATATCTAGGGAGTAATGAAGTCTAAGTAAACACATTTTCTCCAATCACTGCTCACAACCTTAGTATAATTAGTTTATTTTCATTTTTATTATTTTATTTTGATTGCATCTTAGTTTTGGGTTAGTTGAATAGCAACTAATTCCGCCCACTCCTTCAAAACCCGAGATTTTACTTGCTTTCTAAAAAATATAAAAACACAAAAATAATCATCTCTCACCTTTAGAACTAGTAAATTAGGCTTTCTAATCCTAGCGACACTATTCCTAAGCTGAACGATCAATCCCCCGGTACTTGTCACTATACTATACTACAACGATCAGGTACACTGCCTAGTGGGGGTTGTAAGCTTCTCGAGATCCCTTGAGAGGTAAAGCCTGTTGCGATTCCCACGCATCAGCAAACATGGGAATGAGTGGGTGGAAATGGGTTGGTTTTGGTTTCTTGGTTGGAGGGTTGGTTGGTTTTTGGTTCTTGGTTGGAGGATGGGTTTGGTATAGAGTCAAGCAAGGTGGTTTGAAATTCCATTGCTTGATGGAGGTGATTCTCGACCATGCTTTGGATTTCCTCATAGGAGGAAAGAAAGACTCAAAGGTTTGGGCTTGAGAATGTGGTGGAGTTGGGTGATCATGGTTTTCAAATTTTGGTTCTCCATAAAGAGGACCATGGATGTCATGGTAGATAGGGTGAAACAACAATGGTTTGGGTTGGTGGTATTCTTGTTGTGGTGGTTGGTTGTTGTTAAAATGCTCATTTTGATCAAGAAATGACCTTGGTGTTTCATTTGCAAAAGGTGGTGGTTGTGTTGGTCTTGGTGGAAGATCATTGAGATCTTGGACAAAAGGGTGTGGTGATGTTGGAGGAGACCCAAATAACTCCATGGGTTCAAGTTTAGGTAGTGGTGATGGTGATGGAGTTTTGGATGGTTGGGTTGGAGCACTTGGTAGAGTTTGGTCAATGGGTGATTTAGTTGGTGGTGGAGTGAGCTCATTGGGTTCATTGGGTGATGGAGATGGAGATGCGAGGTTTAGAAAATGTTCATTTTTTATAGGTGAGGTGAATTCCTCCGAGGATGAGGAGCTTAGGTTGATGGAATGGTTAGACCAAAGTGGTTTGACACTTATCCGGGCGGTTTTCCGGATGGGTCTTGATGGTTGAGAGGTGATAGTTGACTTAGTCATGGTTAAAATGGTTTAAAAGATCAGAAATTGTAATGGAGAAGGTGTGATTTGATAGTGTTTAGGATGGTTTAATTTATAGTGATGAAGGAGTGTGGGAAGGAGTGTTTGGATTTGATGTTTAGCCATACAAAAATGGAGGTTCCTAATGATTTGGAAGACTAATTGTGGGTTGTCAAATCATAGAAATCAATCCAATGAAAATGGTGAAGTAGGAAGACAAAGATTTGCACTAAATGCTTAGTGGTTTTGGCAAAATTTGTGGAAGGATATGTCTCAGGGATTTCAAGGAGCCTTTGGAAGGGTTCCTTCCTTTATGTGTGAAGGTTCCTTGAGGTAGTTATGGGTATTTTTGAAATTTGGCGGGAAATAGTTTTCTTTGAGTTATAAGGAATGAGAACTACCCTATTGTGCTTAACAAATTGCAGGAAATTGGTTTCTATCTAAAAGGATGGTATTTTGTTGATTGGATGTTGAAATGTTGAAAACTAAAAAAACAAATCTGCAGGAAATCTGGCGGAACCTTCAGGATACACAGGCGGAACCCGTGTGAGGGTTCCGTCCGATCCGTTGGGCTATTTCAGGTTTGCCCAGAAATTACACTGGCTGAACCCATTCTAGGGTGCCGCCAGATCCACCAAACCCGAAAAACAATACAGTCCGGGACAAACTTGGTGGCTAAATTCAGGTGGGTCCCAGGGCTTCCAAGGTCAAACAAAGGTTCAAAACATAAACCCTACTAGGAGGGGGTGGAAAGGAACAAATATGGTGGTTGTGGGACCACTGAGGTGGCCAGAACACCACCACAAAGTGGTGGTGGTGGGTGGTGAATCTGCTGAGACAGAGCAGACCCTCCCCTGCTAGTGTGTTTCAGGCCAAGTGGGGCCCACAGATAAAATCACAAAAATAAGCAAACCATGGAAACATGTAGATGAGGTGGTAGACAATTAAAAGAAACAAGTTCCAAAGGTTAACTCTTAACAGAAAAATCACATAAAATCTGGCAACTTTTGGAAAAAACTAAGAAATGCAAATTTGACTTTTTGCCAAAAACTTAAGAACTTGACTTTTTTGAACTTTGGGTGATCTAAACTAACCTAGGATGTTATAATGAGCTGGTTTGAGACCAAATTAAGATTGATGCATCAGATTTAAACCAAATGGGTGAAAATGGGGTACCCACTGACCCACAGTGAACTGTTATGGGCAAGGGGGTGGGATTTTGACTTTGGCTATGTAAAACTTGGATTTGGGACTTGTTTTGACCTAATTATATCTAAGGTAACTTGTCAAACCCAAAAATAACAAACAAAACTCAGAATTCAGTGGTCACAACCACTCATCCAAACACCCCTTAAAATAAACTGATTCTTGGTTTTCAAAGCAAAAGGCTGAGTTAGACCATGAGTTTGACACATAAGGTTATACTATGTCATAACAAACTTATTCTAACACAAATCCATCACTGATAACATCAAGACACCATAAATCAATATAAGGCTAAAAATGGCAGTTAAGAACAACAATTGAGCAACAAAGAAACTAATGAACAAACTAATGAACAAGCAGGGGGTTATAAACAATATTATGACTAAAAAACAACAAATAAACACAAAGAGACACAGATTAGCAGCTTATAAGCATAACTACAATGAAACGCATAAAATGGAAATTATGGACTTACAAGTGATCCATCTGAGAAATAAGGTACCATGGATTCAAAAGATAACCTAAAGCCTCCCATGAGACTACTAAACCAAATGCATCCAGATTTAACCTGCTCCATTGCTTCAATCTTTATCTTGACTGAGTTTTGAATTAAAAGCTATTTATTTGATATTTTTGACCGGGGGCTAGCGAATTTCACTATACTTAGTGAAAAGTTCATAAACATGAAAATTTGACAACATTCCAAATGTTGTCTTCCTGCATCATTGTTAGCTAAGACATGCGACCATACTCATCCGTGGAGAGAGTGACGGATGCATAGAATTCTAGAATGAACCTAGGACAAATAGGCTCGTCGATTTCTAAACGACACTCAAAGTTGATTGTGGCAAATTCGGTGTAGAGGTTTGTGCCTTCTAGGAAGGACGGGTCAATGGTTCTACCCTCATGGACATAATGTTTTTCTAAGGCTTTGAAAACATCGACTTGGTTTGGGGTAAGGCCTTTGGTTTTGTGATGTTTGGGTAGGTATTTAATGGTGTCCTTGTGGTCGTAGTGGGTTAGAGGAGGCATGTTGATTCCTAGAAAAAAAAACAAAATTTCACATTTTAGTCTAAGTAAACGACTATTATAATGTGGATGTTCTAGTGTGTGCCTATATGAAAACAATGTGGAGGTGCGGTTATCTTGACTCATTTTGATGCTTCAAAAACGTTTTATAATGCAATTTTTGTTATAAAACAAAAGATAACCCAAGTGCTCCTAGTTCAATGTAGCTTCGTTTGAATGTACCTGATGAGTGTGTAAATACTCATCATTTCTGTTACATTTAAACTGCAAAAACATCTGAAAACACACAGGAATGCCTTAAAATACATAAAATATCCCTGGATTGTGTTTTTATGCAAAAGGATTGAAAACTGATGAAAAACAACACATTTCACATAATTTACAGTTTCAGTCCCTGAACTTTGAAAAATTGGCAAAACTAGTCCCTGGTAAATCAAAACATGAAGAATATCATCAAAGGTCCTTAGGGATTCATAAATTGTCAAGTTTAGTCCTTTAAAGTTAAAAATTACAAAATGACAACTTTAGTCCCTCAAGTTTGAAAAATGTCAAATATAGTCCTTAAGGTTTTAAAAATGGAAAAATATTAAAAGTAAACCTTGCACTATTCTTAAATGACATAATTGGTCCTTATGATAACTATAGAGAAATTACAGGTTCAACCCTTCAATTTTTAGAAAATTACAAGTTTGGTCCCTGGTGTTTGAGAAATTGGCAGAAAAGGTCCCTGGGTATTTTAAATGAAAAAATTGCATCTTTGGTCCTTGGGTTATTCATACTTGGCAAATTTGGTCCTTATAATTACTTTGGGAAGGTGGCAAAATCAGCCCCTCAATTTTCACCAAATTACAAAATTGGTCCTTGTTTATTACTAATAACCAACCGGACCCTTTATATTATAAAACCAAATCCAATCCACACACAAACCAAAGCCCAGCCCCCTTTTTTGCTTCTGCCCAATCACCAAGCCCAAATCACACCCTTTATTATTTAAAACGGGTTTGACCCCGTTTGACTCCCCAAAACTGCCAAACAACAACCACTGTTCATCCCCCTCACCCAGCCTGCAAACACCAATACCAGGGTGGTTTTCCACCCCCACCTCACCCCCCAGCTCATCACCTACTCTCCCCTCACATACCTTCCACCTCACAGGTAACCCATACCCACAATTAATGCCTTTCCCACCATTTTCCACCAAAATCACCACTGTAGCACTCACTTTACTGGTTTTGCTATCAAACATCCACAACTTGGCTACTAACCCATGTTACTTGTCTCTTGCTACCTCCACAACACCCCAAGATGCATTAATTGAGAAAAAACGGCCACAAGCTATCAGTTTCACTTTTGGCGCCAAATTGCAATTCAAAGGCTGAGATCACTTTGACTCATCCAACGGTTGAATTTATTGATGGGAAAGATTCAGAGACATATGGGGAGTCTCAAAAGCCTATAAAGAAACCAGGGGAAGCATTGTGGATATATATCTAGTTTAATTAAATAAAATGTATGTCGACTTAATTATGTTTTAATTTCCAGTGTAAAATTTAGCTTTCAAGTACTTTGTTTAAGTGTTTTCAGTGTATGTGAATCTATTTCCAATAATCAATTTCAGTTTCTAAGTTTGAAATCCGTTTATGCAATTTCTTGTTCAAAATCTCATGTTTCCTTGAAAGTTGTTAATAGTGTTAATCTTGGACTCATAAGCTCATATAAGCTCCTTATATAGCTTCTGAGAGCTATTAGAAACCTTAAAATTCAGTGTATGATCATTAGCTCAAAAATACCAAAAATACAAATAAATACTAGAAAAATAACAAATCAGTTTGTATGAAGATGATGCATTGGAGCAGATTGAATTATGGATGGATCTTGGTTTAGTGCTTATTGGTAAGCTATAGGAGTTGTTATTGGTCCTTGGATTTCAGTTGAACACCTTGAAGCCATTTGTAAGCAATCTCACCAATTTTGGCATTCCACTGTATAACTGCTTAACACTGCTTACCTTTGATCTTTTTATGCTTATTTAGTATTAGTCAGTTGTTATATTGCTTAAGATAAGTAGATTGTTAATTAGTTTCCATAATTGCTTAATAGTCTAAAATTCACAGTCCATATATCATAAATTGTATGCTGTGGTAATTGTTGTTATTATCTGTATTTTTAGGTTTCTTTAAGGTCAATTCATCAAATTAGAACCCTTGGAATCTATTTCATGGTCTTAATCTGTTAATTGCTTTGAAATCATCAAAATATTTAAGATATAGTAGTGTTTGGTTTATCTGATTACACTGTGATAAGAGGTGTTATTGTGGGTAACTTCTGTTCTAACTTGTCACTTAGAGTCATAATATCTCAGTTCAACTATTAAATACAGTCTTTATTAGTAAAATAGTCAAAATAGGTTTTAATCTTCCTTGTTTTGTTGTCTGTTATGGATTTAGAACCCCTAATCACCTAGATCACTTCATTAGTTGTTAGGATTGCTTAGGATAGTTGCATTTCACCTAAATACAACATAATCAGTAAGTGGATTTGATCCTAAGTTCATATTAGTCAACTTAGCAAATTTTCTCAAAAAGTCAAAAAGGTGTATGATCAGAAATCCTCAAAATGGCATGAATTATTATGATTTTTGTGTAAGGTTTTAGGGTCTGAAACATATTGTGTGTATACTCTACCAGCTGAACTTGAGTTTCTTACATCTAATTCATTTTTGTGATTTTATCTGTGCAAGTTACACCCATCCAAACTCACTTGCAGGGGAAGGTACTCCCCTGCTACACAGACCATCACCTCAACCCCACCACCTTTGGTGGTTGATTGTGGCCACCACAGTGGTCTCACAAGCCCAAATCTTGGGTCTCACAACCCCCTCGTACCAGGGTTCATAAGTTGACCCTTTGTTTGACCTGTGCCTCAGTGGACCCCACTTGGATTTGCACTTGAAGGTTGTCCCATTTTCTGTCATAGACCTCAATAAGCAAGTGCTTATTTTGATCTTCTTGGCTTATTTTGCCATCTTATTTGAGTGAATTTGACTTAAAAGTGTCCAACTAACTTAGGTGAACCAGATTTCACCCTTGTGGACCCCACATAAGCTCATTTGAGCTTATTTCTTGATTTAGTCAAACTTGGTCAACTGTCAAGGCAAATAAGCACTCACAGTGCTTATTCTTGGTTTCCAAATTAGTTTTTTTTATAAAAGTTTCTTATTTTAAGTATTTTAAAAGTTCTATAAATGAAAAAACAGAAAAATCCAAATTTAATTATAGTGATAGCTTCTATTTAATATAAATTATCTATTTAATTTTCTTTTTAGCTTATTTATAAGCATTTCTTAATTTTTATATTTTTATTAAATTTCTTTTATATTAAAGCATTTTTGTAAATTTTTCCAGATTTTTCCTTTGTCATTTAGTAATATTTAGAATTAATACTAGTTTAATTAATTATTAATTAATAATTAAGGATTAAATAGCATAATTATATTTTATAAAGTACGACCTAGTTTTTATAATTTTTATAGCTTCTATATAAGGTAAAACATTTTTATAAATTTTTTTAAAATTTATACTGTTCATTTTCTATTTTTATAATATAATTAGTTTAATTGGTAATTAATTAATAATTATAATAATAATAATAATTAGTAATTTAGTTTAAAATACATAAAATAAACTTTTTATAATTTTTTAGGATTCCTGTGATGGTTAATTAGATTTATAAAAATCCTCTTAATTATCTAAGTCTTTTTAGTATTTTTAATAATTTAAATCAATATAATTAGTTAAATAATAATTAATTAAATAATAATTAGATAAATAGTGTGAAAAATATAATTTTAGTTTTAAAATAAGTTTTATAATATTTTAGACTTTTAGAAAGTTTAATTTTATATTTCTAG
The DNA here is from genome assembly GCA_030686995.1 of Artemisia argyi. Classification (NCBI taxonomy): domain Eukaryota; kingdom Viridiplantae; phylum Streptophyta; class Magnoliopsida; order Asterales; family Asteraceae; genus Artemisia; species Artemisia argyi. The sequence continues at coordinate 266,043,373 of CM060709.1, read as the reverse complement.
ACTTATTTTACATTTTTCTATTTATTAGTGAATTATTAAAATTAAAAATAGTTATTAAATAATAATACTTAATTAAATAGTTATAAAAATAATTTTAATTTTCTAATAATTTTCTAATAAGTTTAGGATTCCAAAAATATAATTTTCATATTTGTGAGAGTTTAATTTAACAGAATTCACATTTAGTTTAATACGCTTACGTTTATTTAAACGTACATTTTATTTCTTTTTACATTTTTAGGTTTTATTAACTTTTAAATAAATTAGTAATTATAAAATAAATATTTTAAGTTTATTTACTTTGCATTTAATCCCCTAAGGCATACAAATTCCTACTATAGTTAAAATTGTTTTTGTTGTTTACGTTTAAAATATTAAACATATACGTTTTCCAGTTCCTCTTCATTTGTACTTATCTGATTTTACGTATTAGTTGATATAGCTTATCAAAGCTATTCTAACTTATATTTTAGTAGTACAATCACTTAAACTCTTTTCCTGTTCAAATCACCTGATCTCGAAGTCATTTTATTTCAGATTTCACGCCTCGTTGGGATTTAACGATCTGGGGAAACACTACACTCCACGGAGTATTGGTTAATATTTTCTGACTGTTTGAGGCCAATCAAAATTTGGCGCCGCTGCCAGGGAGGTGTGTTGCGTATTACGACTTTTGAAGTATCTGTGAGTTTGAATTATTCACCAATTGTTATATATCATCTTTTTCCATATTCTTATATTATCTTATAAAAAACAAAAATCCACAAAGATTTTTCTTTTCTATTTTTAATTTCCCGTCACTCTAAGCATTCTTAGAGTCGTCTCTAGTGCATGCGCACTCGTTCTTCTAGGTCAACAAGCCCTTTCCGTGAGCTTGTCAGAATTTCTCGAAGACGTCGTAGACGTTCTGCCCCAACAGCCGTATCTGAGATACGTGTTGTTTCCCCAAATAAAGTTATCATAGCGGGAGACAGTCCGATGAATGAGCTTCTCCAAGCACCCATTGAGGGTTACGGAGACGCTGTTGTTGTCCCAGCCATTGTGGCTGAATACTTTGAGCTCAAAACCGGGTTACTGATGAGGCGAAAAATGATCCGTTTTTAGGGGGTCATTTAAGCCCGAATCCGAATTTATTTGATCAAATATTGCCCTAAATCGTTCCTTTTGTGATTTTAGGTACTTTGGGAGTGAAATCTGGAAAAGGAAGCAATTCGGACGTTTTTGAAGCATAAAAGTGAAGAAAACGCCAAAGTCTTAATTTTCAATGCTGGGAACAGTGCATGACGGCGTCAAGAGTAACTCCCTGACGGCGTCAAGAGCAAAATTCCATGACGATCCAGAAGAGATTTGACGGCGTCATGAAGGTAGGGCGTCAAGAGTAAAAGTCATGACGGCCTGGAAATGAATTGTTCTTGACGGCGTCAAATGTAGATCTAGGCAGTCCGAGGATTGTTTTGGCGGCGAGGTGACGGCGTCACCTAATTGGTCTTGACGCCGTCAGACCCCTTTTCCGATATATAGTTTTCTAGTTTTTCACATTTAAAGAGAGAAGTTTTGGGAGAAACCCTAAGTACGATTTTGGTGTAACTTTATAGGTTTTTCAAGGGTTCCAACCCCTTGATACCTTGCATGATTAATCAAGATAAGTGTTCTTCTAATTCAATCAATATGTCTATGTGTTGGTTGTCTATATCTTGTTCTTGTCTTAATTCCATCATGCGAGGCTAGATCTATCTTGTGTTTGCTTAGATCTAATGAAACCTAGATATTGATTATGTGTTGATTACTTGTTTATTCTTGTCTTGGATGAATGATTTATATGTTAGGATTAAGAAAACTTGCAGATCTCCAATTGGTAACATGCTTGAACGTCTTAAGAAACATGAACCAACACGCACTAGGTCTTTATTGGTTGTATTTAATGCTTGAGCCACTGTTTACAATCCCTATAGTTGTGCTGGGCATGGTGTAGGAGGAGATAAGAGCTCATAGAATTGGGGAGTTATGTGTGCCACCCCATGAATGGTATTAAGGAATACGATCCGTCATCCATGCAATTATAACAAGTAATTAACATGTAAAAGATATCTAGGGAGTAGTGAAATCTAAGTAAACACATTTTCTCCAATTACTGCTCACAACCTTAGTATAAATTAGTTTATTTTCATTTCTAGTATTTTATTTTGATTGCATCTTAGTATTGGGTTAGTTGAATAGCAACTAATTCCGCCCAAATCCTTCAAACCCGAGATTTTAATTTGCTTTCCATAAAATATAAAAACACAAAAATAATCATCCCTCACCTTTAGAACTAGTATTTAGGATTTCTAATCCTAGCGACACTATTCCTAAGCTGAACGATCAATCCCCCGGTACTTGTCACTATACTATACTACAACGATCAGGTACACTGCCTGGCGGGGGTTGTAAGCTTCTCGAGATCCCTCGAGAGGTAAAGCATGTTGCGATTCCCACGCATCAAGTTTTTGGCGCCGCAGCCCGGGGAATAGTTATTGTCTAGGTTAGAATTTCTTTTTATTAGGTCTACTTGCTAGATTCCTTTCTAGTAAGATTTTATTTTTATTTTTAGGTCTTCTTTAGTCTATCTCATTTCTTTGTGCTTTTGTTCGTAACTCTTTGCCATCCGACATCATGGAAGGTGGTAACATCTTTGAACCCGTCATCCCACCACAACAAGACCCACCACTAGAACCCCTTAGGCCCCGAACCTTAGGAGAGTATTCCCGACCTAGCCATCAAGGCTACCGAAACACCATTGAGCTCACCGGAGCCATTGTGACCCCCTTGCGATCCGATACCATCCGGTTGGTGCAAAGTGGATGTGCATTCCATGGACTTCGTTCCGAAGATCCAAACCAACATCTTAAGGACTTTCTCAAAATCGTAGATTCCATAGACCTAGGTGTTGAAACTAGAGAGACTACCCGTTTACGCCAATTCCAATTCTCTCTACGGGATCAAGCTAGTCAATGGCTTGAGCGTTTACCCGCGGGATCCATCACCACATGGGATGATCTCACCACTCGTTTCCTTGCTCAATTTTTCCCACCGGGGAGAACTACTAAGCTTAGAAATGACATCTTGATGTTCCAACAACGTCAAAATGAATCTCTTTATGAAGCATGGACTCGTTTCAAGGACTTACTCCAAAAAGTCCCTCATCATGGCATAGATCTTTGGCTCCAAGTCCAAATTTTTTATGACCATATCGACATCTCCACGAGGCGAGCCATTGACCAATCGGCCGGTGGTAAGCTACGTGATCTTAGTGCGGAACAATCATGGGAACTCATAGAAGATCTTGCTCTCTATGACAACGAAAGTTGGAATGATCCCCGTGATTTGAACAAAACGGTCAAGGCAATATCTTTGCCTTCGAACAATTCTAGCACTCCCGACCGTAGGATCATGGAACTTGAGGACCAAGTCAAGTTTCTCATGAAATCTTACGAAGCTCCTAAGCCTTCAAGTCAAGTGAACAAAATCACTTCTTCATGCGAATTATGTAGTGGTCCCCATGACACTCGTGATTGTATGGAACTCCCCGGAACAGCTTTTGCGGACTACGCATCCACGCGTACCGATGAAGCGGGAGATAAGTGGTACACTTTCAAGCCCGAGCCAAACACTTACGGTGATTCATACAACCCCTCATGGAAAAATCACCCAAACCTTAGGTGGAAACAAAATCAACCCAATTCATCCAACCCACCTAATCGTTACCAACCAAACGGTCCACCATCCAACCGTACTTTCAACAACAATCCTTCTAACAACTATGGTAGTACCAACAATCTTGAAGGATTGATGTCAAAGTTTATGGCATCCCAAGAAGCTCGCATATCTAAGTTTGAAGCCGATTTCAAACAAAAGCAAAGCGAGATGACCACTAGAATTGATGCATTGTTGAAAGTTCTCAATGACCGAGAAATGGGAGCACTCCCAAGCGACACGGTCAAGAATCCGAAACTAACCGTTAATTCCATATCCTCAGTTTCGTCACCCACTTCGTGTCCACAATACTACTCGGTTAAATCAACGACCACGTGTTTCAAACAAAACCAAGTTCTCCAAAACGATCAATCAAATAAAACACCCACTATAGAGCCGGTCAAAAGCATAGTTGAAACACCTCTTACGCAAGACCTTGACGATGAATTCAAAGAACTTCACCTTGAACGCCCCGTCATTGATGTCTTAGCGCGTGCTCCTTACTAAAGTGCCCTCCTAGAAAAATATGAGAAGTGTAAGCTAGGTAAAAATGGGACCGCCTTCGTTCAAAACAAGTTGCCTAAGAAGCTTGATGATCCGGGCATATTTGTTTTGCCCTGTAAGATAGGAAGATCCAAAGCTTTCGACACACTAGCCGATTTAGGGTCAAGCCTCAACTTGATTCCCTTATCCTTATTCACCGCTCTTAAGCTAGGGAAGTTAGAGGAAACAGATGTATTGATAGGGCTAGCGGATGGGAGTATTGCCCACCCGGTTGGAATGATTAAGGATGTAGTTGTTCACGTAGGAAAGTTAACTATATTAGCGGATTTTCACGTCCTAGACATGGTTAGTGACACTACATGCCCATTATTGGTAGGAAGAGTATTTTTAGCAACCGCTAGTGCCATGATAGATTGCAAGGAATCCAAGATAACGGTAGGTGAAGGCGATACTTGGTCGGGGTACGATGTAAAGAAGCATAGTTATGATTGTGATGATGAACCGACACCGCATTGGGCAGAGATGAATAGGAGACCGTCTAGATATGGACCTTGGATAAAAAGGAACTTTATAGGACCTCAATGCCCATTCTATCTAGAAAAAGATTTTGTTGAAAAGACACATTCGGTAGAACAACTCACAGCTAGAGATGAAGAGCTAGACCCCTTTGAGGACCCCTTAGTCTTTAGGAAGATGATTGAGTTATTAAGCGTAATGCCCATCAACATAGAAAGGAATAAATGGAAAAGAGAAGGAGACAAGTGTAAATGGAGGTGGGACAAGCCACCTAATGAAGGTGACGGGTCATGGCATATTAGAATGACTTTGTATGATCCGGATGGAGAAAAGTTTGAAAGGTCATACCATACTAAGGAAACCGATAGGAAGTTGAAACCTAAGTTTGATCCCAAGGATGTCCTCAACGAGGAACTCACCCGTATCACGTAGTAACACATGACCTTGAGTCTAGCTACAAGACTCGTAAATAAAGAAAAGCGCTTCTTGGGAGGCAACCCATGTTTTGTGTGATTTTATTTGTTTGTTTGTTATTTGTTTCCGTATGCATGCTTTATTTTTATTGTTGGTAGATCATGTTTCTATACTAAATAGTGGAAATACTTTACTTTGTTGTTTTGGCCTAGTCTTAACTCCACTTAAAGGTATTTTTGCAAAAGATAAGTGTAAGGGGAAACCCCAAATATGTTTTTAAGAAACAAACCGATCATGATTCTCCACAATATTAAATGAACATGTATATTCGTATTTGTTAGAGTCAAATGCTTGTATTGAGTCATAATGAAGTTTTGCAGGATTTTCCAGGAAGTAGGACCAAGTTTTTCCAGAAATTTTCCGGAAACTTAACATAAGAATTTCTGCAGGTCAATTATGATGGCGTCAGGGGTTTACTCTTGACGGCGTCAGGAGTAAAAATCTGGAAATTTTACCGGTTTTGTTTTTCTAACGGAGTCTTATGGTTTTTGTGAATGATTAAGTTTTATAATCTCCAGGAGATCTGCAAACTTCATTCCACAAGCATTATATCTTATCTTGTTTTCTAGGATTTAGTAACTTATATAGGATGCCGCCGATTTTACGCGAGGTTGTCTTGTCTATTTTCTCAGGTTTTACAGGTTATGTATGACAAGAAGATGATTTATATTCTGGAAGGGAAGCTTTGATTGTTCATTTTCTTGGAGGAAGATTTAACCTGGCCACCTTACTATCCATACCGAGCGAATCAGGGGAGTATTTGATTTCATTCTTTTTACTTTTTAACTTTTACATTCTTTACTTGAACATTGGGGACAATGTTCATCTTAAGTGTAAGGGGAGGGTAAAAAGATGATACCTTACATATGCACTTTCGCTTGAGTTTGTTTTGTTTAATGGTAGATGTGTAATAAAACTATGAGAAATAATTGTTAACGCAATTTTAGCGCCAAATTTAAAATTTTTTACAACATTTAGGAGTGAAACTTTAGCCATAGCAAGCGTCTCATGGATAGGAGATTGTATGACTAGCACATAACCGTATATTCAGAAAAAATTTCCACCCAAATATGTGAGGTTCGCCTTTAGATTTGATAGGAAAAGCATTTACTATTAGTGCTTATTAGTGTAACGGTAGCATTTAGATTCTAGAACTTGCGTTAGTGATGCATCCCGAGACCGCTAGTGAGACTACATTCGTGTAGTAGGATTTAGTACATGATAAGAGGCATTAGGATCACCCTTGTGTTAAACCCGTATTATAATTACTTGACCATTTATGTCACATTACTTGGCTAGTTAAGTCAACTAATTTTTCCCACACCTTAGCGTTGTACTCATTTTTAGTACATGAAACCCCTAGTACACCCCTCCGAGCCTATCTTTTCGTTTCTAACTTTAAGCATTTTACTTAAAGGAAGAATTTGTTACACCCCACTTAAATGTACAACCAAATTGCCTTAGCCTTCCGTGTATGCGCTCATTTTTAGTGCATTATTGTTATTTGTTAAACCCTAAGTTAACTATCTAATTGATTACATGGTTGCTAAGTCGAGTCATATCCTTGTACATACTGTTTTGGGATGATTGGGACTCATGGGTAAAGTACTTATTTATGGAGTAATGGGGAAGAACATCATTTATTACCCCCATATGTGCGTTAATCTTAAAAGTGCGCCAAGTGTTTTGATTTTCTTAATTCGAGTCATTAGATTAGTTTAATGTAAAGTATGTAAAGATTCAAGTGTAAGGGGAATGTTCAACCCCTATGATGTATTATTTTGGATGGTAGGGTAAGAGTGTATGATGAAAAAAAAAAATTAGAAAGAGAAAAAAATAGAAAAGAGAAAAAAAAAACATACGGACTACCATCCCTTTTTATTCTATGTTCATTTTATGTTTTTGTTCTTTTTGATTTATTAGCTTAAGTCGAGTCTAGTCTTGGCTTAGCAACGCCACATTGTACATGTAATTAACCAAGATTGTTAACTCGCCACCAGTAAAACTTCCTTTATCCAATAAAACCGTGTATTTCATATAACTACACCTAACGTTACAACCCTTGAAAAGACCTCTTTGATAGTTTATCCTAGGTGCTTACGCCATGTGGTGGAGGTTTCATCCTTTCCCAAGCCTATGGTAATCTATTTTGCTCTGACAGGTAGTGAGAGATATCTTCCGTTTCCATATTGTAATTTACACTTTATTACACCCGAGAGATGTGAGTATCTAAACACTATTTGTGAGGTGCTTGTGTATGACCTCCGTGCTTGTCTATTGGTCTTTAGTGGAACGATTATTTGTTGTAATTACTTTTATGTTAGTGTTAAATGACCCCTAACCTGTCTTTTGAGTAGAATAAAAGCGCATTTGCTTGAGGACAAGCAAATCTCAAGTGTAAGGGTATATGATGAGGCGAAAAATGATCCGTTTTTAGGGGGTCATTTAAGCCCGAATCCGAATTTATTTGATCAAATATTGCCCTAAATCGTTCCTTTTGTGATTTTAGGTACTTTGGGAGTGATATCTGGAAAAGAAAGCAATTCGGACGTTTTTGAAGCATAAAAGTGAAGAAAACGCCAAAGTCTTAATTTTCCATGCTGGGAACAGTGCATGACGGCGTCAAGAGTAACTCCTTGACGGCGTCAAGAGCAAAATTCCATGACGATCCAGAAGAGATTTGACGGCGTCATGAAGGTAGGGCGTCAAGAGTAAAAGTCATGATGGCCTGGAAATGAATTGTTCTTGACGGCGTCAAATGTAGATCTAGGCAGTCCGAGGATTATTTTGGCGGCGAGGTGACGGCGTCACCTAATTGGTCTTGACGCCGTCAGACCCCTTTTCCTATATATAGTTTTCTAGTTTTTCACATTTAAAGAGAGAAGTTTTGGGAGAAACCCTAAGTACGATTTTGGTGTAACTTTACAGGTTTTTCAAGGGTTCCAACCCCTTGATACCTTCCATGATTAATCAAGATAAGTGTTCTTCTAATTCAATCAATATGTCTATGTGTTGGTTGTCTATATCTTGTTCTTGTCTTAATTCCATCATGCTAGGCTAGATCTATCTTGTGTTTGCTTAGATCTAATGAAACCTAGATATTGATTATGTGTTGATTACTTGTTTATTCTTGTCTTGGATGAATGATTTATATGTTAGGCTTAAGAAAACTGGCAGATATCCAATTGGTAACATGCTTGAACGTCTTAAGAAACATGAACCAACGCGCACTAGGTCTTTATTGGTTGTATTTAATGCATGAGCCACTGTTTACAACCCCTATAGTTGTGCTGGGCATGGTGTAGGAGGAGATAAGAGCTCATAGAATTGGGGAGTTATGTGTGCCACCCCATGAATGGTATTAAGGAATACGATCCGTCATCCATGCAATTATAACAAGTAATTAACATGTAAAAGATATCTAGGGAGTAGTGAAATCTAAGTAAACATATTTTCTTCAATTACTGCTCACAACCTTAGTATAAATTAGTTTCTTTTCATTTCTAGTATTTTATTTTGATTGCATCTTAGTATTGGGTTAGTTGAATAGCAACTAATTCCGCCCAAATCCTTCAAACCCGAGATTTTAATTTGCTTTCCATAAAATATAAAAACACAAAAATAATCATCGCTCACCTTTAGAACTAGTATTTAGGCTTTCTAATCCTAGCAACACTATTCCTAAGCTGAACGATCAATCCCTTGGTACTTGTCACTATACTATACCACAACGATCAGGTACACTGCCTGGCGGGGGTTGTAAGCTTCTCGAGATCCCTCGAGAGGTAAAGCCTGTTGCGATTCCCACGCATCAGTTACTAAATCTAGTAACCTCAAGCCAATTTTATGGTTTTGAGAGGGATGATCCTCATGCTCATATTCGATGGTTTAACAAGATTACATCTACCATCAAATACAAAAACGTCCCTTCCGAAGCAGTCAAACTTCTTCTATTCCCATTTTCTCTTGAGGGGGCAGCCCGGATTTGGCTGGAAAAACAACCTCCGCGTTCAATAACAACGTGGGAAGATTTAGTTACCAAATTTGTAAACGAATTTTTTCCCCCGTCCAGAACGACAAGTCTTAAAAATGAAATCATCAAATTTACTCAATGGTTTGATGAATCGTTTGTTGACGCATGGGATCGTTTCAAAGAATTTCTTCGTCGATGTCCTCATCATGGTTTCACTGAATTAATGCAAATTGACACTTTCTATAATGGTGTGAGTCAATCTGACCAAGATTCTCTCAATGCCTCCGCGGGAGGTAATTTTTTGAGTAAAACCACTAAAGAAGCTTTAGAAATCATTGAAAATAAGTCCAAGGTCCGCACTACACGCACAAAGCCATATAACTCCCAAGTGAGTGCTGGTCCTTCTACTTCATCACCCGTGAGTGCTTCTAGCACCGATGCTAAGATAGATAAACTCACGGACGCTATTCAAGCTTTGGTTCTCTCAAACCAAAAGAAAGTCACTTTCACACAAAACCCTTCACATGCTGAAGTAAAAAAGGTGGAAGTTTGTGTCACTTGTGGTGGCCTACATGCTTACTACAATTGTACTGCCACCGATGGTAGTCCTTTTGAAGCAAATGCCTTAGCCGGTACTACAAATCAGGGAGGTAATCAATACTATCCTCAAATGGAACCAAGTTACTGTGCTAACACACATATGGGACCACCCGGGTTTAATAAAAACCCAAATTTGCAAAACCGAAACCAGAATCAACCACGAATAAACCAAGGTTATCAAAACCAAGGGAATTTCAACCCTGGACAGAATCAAGGTTTCCACAACCAAGGAAACTTTAACAGAAACAATTTCAACTCGGGAAATCATTTTCAGGGAAATGGTAATCCAAAGCAGGGAAATTTTCAACCACAACAAGGTTATAATCAAAATAACCGAGTCCACAATTTCCCCAACCAAACACAAGCCATTCTTCCAGCTCCACAATCATCATCTGATGAGTTGTTGAAGCAGTTCATGAAAACTCAAGAAGAGACAAACAGGTTGTTGGTCAGCCAGATTTCTGAAATCAAGAAATCTTTAAATGAACAACCCTCGGGCTCTGGAAAACTTCCGAGCAACACGATCGCAAACCCGAGGTGCGATGCAAAGGCGATCACAACCAGGAGTGGAGTTTAATATGATGGACCCACTGTTCCCACTACCACTTCTTCTCCTTCTCCCAAGGTAGTGGAAAATGAAACCGAGGTAAATAAGGACGAAGTACTTCCTACTCATAATGGGGGTACCCAAGACGTCCCACCTCAAGTTGTCCCGAAACCCAAACCAAAACCTAGAGTTGTTTTTGAACCCAATGATATTCCAGTTGAAACATCTAAGTCCAAACCATCTACCTCCTCTATTCCTTACCCTTCACGCTTGAGTGAGCAAAAGCTCCATGAAAAAGCTAGTCACCAGATGGATAAATTCTTTCAAATCTTCCAAGATTTGCATTTTGACATTAGCTTTGCGGATGCTATTATTCTGATGCCCAAATTTGCATCAACAATCAAACACTTGTTAAGCAACAAGGAGAAACTGTTTGAAATGGCAAAAACTCCCTTGAATGAGAACTGCTCAGCAGTTCTTTTAAAGAAGCTTCCCGAGAAGCTTGGAGATCCTGGAAAATTTCTAATACCTTGTGTATTTCTAGGAATGGTTGATTGCTATGCCTTGGCCGATCTTGGTGCAAGCATCAACCTAATGCCTTATTCAGTTTGGAAGAAACTTTCTCTTCCAGATCTTACTCCTACCTGCATGACTCTAGAGCTTGCAGACCGATCAATATCTCGTCCTCTCGGCATTGCCGAGGACGTGCTTGTGAAGGTAGGAAAGTTCCATCTCCCCGCTGACTTTGTAGTGGTTGATTTTGATGCTGATTAAAGGGTCCCTCTCATTGTTGGGAGGGGTTTCCTTAGGACGGGCCGTGCTCTTATCGATGTATTTGAGCAAGAAATCACTCTGCGTATGGGTAATGAAGCTGTTACATTTAACCTCGATCAAACCTCGAGGTACTCCTCAAATTATGATTCTGAAGCAATTAATCAAATAGATATCATAGACATTGCTTCAGAGGAGTATTCTCAAGAGTTTCTCGGTTATTCTCATAATTCTGTGAGTGGGGATTCCACTTCATCATCTGAACCTATCATTTCCGACTCTTCCCCTTCTCTCACTCCGTTTGAGGGAAGTGATTTCCTTTTGGAAGAGGTCAAGGCTTTTCTCAAAAGTGATTCAGTTCCATCGGGAATTGATAAGACTGAGATTGATCTGGAGGGAGATATTCTTCTCCTTGAGAAATTGCTAAATCAAGACAATTCTCCTCCACTCCCTCCCGTACAACTTCATAATCAGGAAATCAAATATGTTGAGAAAACTGATGATTTTCCTGAGGTCGAGCTCAAGGACTTACCTCCTCATCTTGAATACGCATTTTTGGAGGGTGATGATAAATTACCCGTCATTATTGCTAAAGGTTTAAGTGATGAGGAGAAAGTTGCTCTCATAAAGGTCTTGAAGTCACACAAGCAAGCAATTGCTTAGAAACTCTCCGATTTTAAGGGTATTAACCCAGATTTTTGTACACACAAAATCTTAATGGAGGATGACTTCAAGCCCGCAGTGCAACATCAAAGACGGGTGAATCCAAAAATCCATGATGTGATTAAACAAGAGGTTCTCAAACTTCTTGATGCAGGATTGATTTACCCCATCTCTGATAGTCCTTGGGTTAGTCCCATCCATTGCGTTACAAAAAAGGGTGGCATTACTGTTGTCACTAATGAGAAAAATGAGTTGATTCCAACTCGGCTGGTTACCGGGTGGCGTGTTTGCATTGACTAACGTAAGTTAAATGACGCCACCCGCAAAGACCACTTTTCGCTGCCCTTTATGGATCAGATGCTTGAGAGATTAGCAGAGAACGAGTACTATTGTTTCCTTGATGGATTCTCAGGATACTTTCAAATCCCCATTGATCCATCGGATCAAGAAAAGACTACCTTTACATGCCCTTATGGAACCTTTGCTTATAAACGTATACCTTTTGGCTTATGTAATGCTCCAGGTACGTTCCAGAGGTGCATGATGGCCATATTTACCGACATGATCGGTAAAACCATGGAGGTTTTTATGGATGACTTCTCGGTCATTGGGGATTCATTCCAAACATGTCTCACCAATTTAGAAAAAATGTTGAAAAGGTGTGAAGACACCAATCTATGTCTAAATTGGGAAAAGAGTCACTTTATGGTCAAAGAGGGCATTGTCCTCGGCCATAAGATTTCCAAGAATGGGATTGAGGTTGACAGAGCTAAGGTTGATGTCATTGCTAAATTGCCTCACCCTACTACCGTCAAAGGTATTAGGAGTTTCTTGGGTCATGCCGGTTTCTATCGTCGATTCATACAAGATTATTCTAAAATCTCACGGCCTATGACTCATCTCCTCGAAAAGGATACTCCTTTTATCTTATCACCAGAGTGCATCGAAGCTTTTTAAACATTGAAGAAAAAGCTTACTGAGGCACCCATTCTTGTTGCCCCCGACTGGGATTTACCCTTTGAGCTTATGTGCGATGCAAGTGATTTTGCTATCGGTGCAGTCTTGGGGCAACGCAAAACGAAACACTTTCAGCCTATCCACTACGCAAGCAAAACTATGAACGAAGCTCAAACTCATTACACCACTACGGAAAAAGAATTATTAGCCTTGGTATATGCTTTTGAGAAATTTCGGACATACTTAATAATGACTAAATTTGTAGTGTATACGGATCACTCGGCTCTAAAATATTTATTTGCAAAACAAGATGCAAAGCCGAGATTGCTCCGTTGGGTTCTCCTCCTCCAGGAATTTGATATCATTATTCGTGATAAAAAGGAGCTGAGAACCTGGCTGCTGATCATCTGTCCTGATTAGAGAACCCTCATCAAGATGTGTATGAGAAAAAGGAAATAAATGAAACATTTCCTCTCGAAACACTCAATGCGGTTGCTTTTCGTGGAGATTCTACTACCCCATGGTTTGCCGACTTCGCAAATTACCATGCGGGTAACTTTGTTGTGAAAGGGATGTTAACCCAACAGAAGAATAAATTCTTTAAGGATGTCAATCATTACTTCTGGGATGACCCCTACTTATTCAAAATCTGTGCGGATCAAGTCATCCGACGGTGTGTATATGGACAGGAAGCCACTGAAATTCTCAAGGCTTGCCATGCTGGACCCACTGGGGGACATCATAGTCCCAATTACACCGCCAAAAAGGTGTTAGATTCCGGATTCTTCTGGCCCACAATTTATAAAGATGCCCAGGATCTCATTAAAACCTGTGACACTTGTCAACATCACGGGAACATTTCATAAAGAAATGAGATGCCACAAAATGCTATTCAAGTCTGTGAGATATTTGATATCTGGGGCATTGACTTTATGGGGCCATTTCCATCATCTAGAGGAAACAAATACATACTTGTGGCTGTTGATTATTTATCAAAGTGGGTTGAAGCGAAAGCTTTACCCACGAATGATGCCCGAGTTGTAGTGAAATTCCTGAAATCTCTTTTTGCCCGTTTTGGAACTCCACGTGCTATTATAAGTGATCGTGGTACACATTTCTGCAATGAAAAATTTGACAAAGTCATGCAAAAGTATGGTGTAACCCACCGTCTTTCTACCGCGTATCACCCACAAACAAGTGGAGGTTTCAAACCGTGGTATCAAAAGGATACTTAAGAGGACTGTTGGTGAAAACCTTGCTGCCTGGTCGGATAAATTAGATGACGCACTATGGGCCTTTCGTACAGCTTATAAAACACCCATTGGGTGTACACCTTACAAGCTTGTGTACAGAAAGACATGTCATCTACCGATGGAACTTGAGCACAAAGCCTACTGGGCATTGAAACATGCCAACTTTGACCTCAAAACTGCGGGTGATCACAGAAAAGTTCAAATGAATGAATTAAATGAACTACGTGATCAGGCTTACGAGAACTCTTTAATCTATAAAGAAAAAACGAAGAGAATTCATGACTCAAAAATAAAGAACCGCGTTTTTAACGTTGGTGATCGAGTACTTCTCTTTAATTCTAGATTAAAGATCTTCTCGGGTAAACTAAAAACCCGTTGGACTGGCCCATTCACTATCACTAAGGTTTATCCATATGGTACCGTTGAGTTATCTCAAAATGACGGTCTATTTTTTAAAGTGAATGGGCATCGTGTGAAACACTACTTTGGAGAGGACATACCATCCATGGTTGTCCCGGATCTCCAAACTTTCCCCAAGGACAATTAAATTCCGGGTCGAGTCAAGCTAGCGACTCGGTTAACAAAAACAGTAGCTTCCTCATGGACAATTTAATTCGAGGTCGAGTCAAGCTAGCGACTCGGTAATCAAAAACAGTACCAATATGGGTTTTCACCCATATTTCTGATTTCTTTCTCTTTTCTACCACCCTAGTGTGGGGGAGATACCCCACATGTTGTATATATGTATATATGTCTCAAAAAAAAAAAAAAAAAAAAAAAAAAAAAAAAAAAAAAAAAAAAAAAGATGTAAATAGCCTAAAATAAAGGTTATTAATATTTCCTTCTTACGTTCTAAGTGTCGGTTTAACACCCGGTGTTTTGAATATTGAGGGCAATATTCATTTATAAGTGTGGGGGGGGGGGGGGGGATTCTCACGAATTCAAACACATGTTCCATCAAGCACCCTCATTTGATCAAAATTTAAAGTTTTTTCACACTTAGAAATGCAATAAATGGTTTTCAGTCTGCCATGTCTAACCCACATAAGGATTGGCTAATCCAGGAGCAAACGGCTCTTGGTAAAGATATCTCAAAACCGTTGATGGCTTGTAATTTGCCAAAAATTGTATGGTACCTCAACTCGCCATATCCTAAAAAGCGAATGAGTTGGCTAGCCCACAAGATTATGGCTTGTGGTAAAGGCAGTGGAAAACCCATAATTGGTAACCAGCTCACCAAGATGTTGACTTTGTCCATCAAGAATTGGCTAGTCCAGAAGCAAACGGCTTTTGGTAAAGACAAAACAAATCCGTTGACAGCTGGTGGTTTGCTAAAAATCACATGGTTATCAGGTGGACGATAGTTCTTACTTGAATCGATACATCTGGCTACTCCAGAAGTGATGGCATTTGGTAAAGAGTAAAAATCCATTAAATTTTTCTCAAAAGATTGCTAGGGACTAGCAATAGTTTAGTGTGGGGGATTGATGAGTGTGTAAATACTCATCATTTCTGTTACATTTAAACTGCAAAAATATCTGAAAACACACAGGAATGCCTTAAAATACATAAAATATCCCTGGATTGTGTTTTTATGCAAAAGGATTGAAAACTGATGAAAAACAACACATTTCACATAATTTACAGTTTCAGTCCCTGAACTTTGAAAAATTGACAAAACTAGTCCCTGGTAAATCAAAACATGAAAAATATCATCAAAGGTCCTTAGGGATTCATAAGTTGTCAAGTTTAGTCCTTTAAAGTTAAAAATTACAAAACGACAACTTTAGTCCCTCAAGTTTGAAAAATGTCAAATATAGTCCTTAAGGTTTTAAAAATGGAAAAATATGAAAAGTAAACCTTGCACTATTCTTAAATGACATAATTGGTCCTTATGATAACTATGGAGAAATTACAGGTTCAACCCTTCAATTTTCAGAAAATTACAAGTTTGGTCCCTGGTGTTTGAGAAATTGGCAGAAAAGGTCCCTGGGTATTTTAAATGAAAAAATTGCATCTTTAGTCCTTGGGTTATTCATACTTGGCAAATTTGGTCCTTATAATTACTTTGGGAAAGTGGCAAAATCAGCCCCTCAATTTTTACCAAATTACAAAATTGGTCCTTGTTCATTACTAATAACCAACCGGACCCTTTATATTATAAAACCAAATCCAATCCACACACAAACCAAAGCCCAGCCCCCCTTTTTTGCTTCTGGTCCAATCACCAAGCCCAAACCACACCCTTTATTATTTAAAACGGGTTTGACCCCGTTTGAATCCCCAAAACCGCCAAACAACAACCACTGTTCATCCCCCTCACCCAGCCTGCAAACACCAATACCAGGGTGGTTTTCCATATCCACCTCACCCCCCAGCTCATCACCTACTCTCCCCTTACATACCTTCCACCTCATAGCTAACCCACACCCACAATTAATGCCTTTCCCACCATTTTTCACCAAAATCACCACTGTAGCACTCACTTTACTGGTTTTGCTATCAAACATCCACAACTTGGCTACTAACCCATGTTACTTGTCTCTTGCCACCTCCACAACACCCCAAGATGCATTAATTGAGAAAAAACAGCCACAAGCTATCTGTTTCACTTTTGGCGCCAAATTGCAATTCAAAGGCTGAGATCACTTTGACTCATCCAACGGTTGAATTTATTGATGGGAAAGATTCAGAGACATATGGGGAGTCTCAATAGCCTATAAAGAAAGCAGGGGAAGCATTGTGGATATATATCTAGTTTAATTAAATAAAATGTATGTCGACTTAATTATGTTTTAATTTCCAGTGTAAAATTTAGCTTTCAAGTACTTTGTTTAAGTGTTTTCAGTGTATGTGAATCTATTTCCAATAATCAATTTCAGTTTTTAAGTTTGAAATCCATTTATGCAATTTCTTGTTCAAAATCTCATGTTTCCTTGAATGTTGTTAATAGTGTTAATCTTGGACTCATAAGCTCATATAAGCTCCTTATGTAGCTTCTGAGAGCTATTAGAAACCTTAAAATTCAGTGTATGATCATTAGCTCAAAATACCAAAAATACAAATAAATACTAGAAAAATAACAAATCAGTTTGTATGAAGATGATGCATTGGAGCAGATTGAATTATGGATGGATCTTGGTTTAGTGCTTATTGGTAAGCTATAGGAGTTGTTATTGGTCCTTGGATTTCAATTGAACACCTTGAAGCCATTTGTAAGCAATCTCACCAATTTTGGCATTCCACTGTATAACTGCTTAACACTGCTTATTTTGATCTTTTTATGCTTATTTAGTATTAGTCAGTTGTTATATTGCTTAAGATAAGTAGATTGTTAATTAGTTTCCATAATTGCTTAATAGTCTAAAATTCACAGTCCATATATCATAAATTGTATGCTGTGGTAATTGTTGTTATTATCTGTGTTTTTAGGTTTCTTTTAGGTCAATTCATCAAATTAGAACCCTTGGAATCTATTTCATGGTCTTAATCTGTTAATTGCTTTGAAATCATCAAAATATTTAAGATATAGTAGTGTTTGGTTTATCTGATTACACAGTGATAAGAGGTGTTATTGTGGGTAACTTCTGTTCTAACTTGTCACTTAGAGTCATAATATCTGAGTTCAACCATTAAATACAGTCTTTATTAGTAAAATAGTCAAAATAGGTTTTAATCTTCCTTGTTTTGTTGTCTGTTAAGGATTTAGAACCCCTAATCACCTAGATCACTTCATTAGTTGTTAGGATTGCTTAGGATAGTTGCATTTCACCTAAATACAACATAATCAGTAAGTGGATTTGATCCTAAGTTCATATTAGTCAACTTAGCAAATTTTCTTAAAAAGTCAAAAAGGTGTATGATCTGAAATCCTCAAAATGGCATGAATTATTATGATTTTTGTGTAAGGTTTTAGGGTCTGAAACTTATTGTGTGTATACTCTACCAGTTGAACTTGAGTTTCTTACATCTAATTCATTTTTGTGATTTTATCTGTGCAAGTTACACCCATCAAAACTCACTTGCAGGGGAAGGTACTCCCCTGCTACACAGACCATCACCTCAACCCCACCACCTTTGGTGGTTGATTATGGCCACCACAGTGGTCCCACAGGCCCAAATCTTGGTTCTCACAACCCCCTCCTACCAGAGTTCATAAGTTGACCCTTTGTTTGACCTGTGCATCAGTGGACCCCATTTGGATTTGCACTTGAAGGTTGTCCCATTTTCTGTCACAGACCTCAATAAGCAAGTGCTTATTTTGATCTTCTTGGCTTATTTTGCCATCTTATTTGAGTGAATTGACTTAAAAGTGTCCAACTAACTTAGGTGAACTAGATTTCACCCTTGTGGACCCCACATAAGCTCATTTGAGCTTATTTCTTGATTTAGTCAAACTTGGTCAACTGTCAAGGCAAATAAGTACTCACAGTGCTTATTCTTGGTTTCAAAATTAGTTTTCTTTATAAAAGTTTCTTATTTTAAGTATTTTAATAGTTCTATAAAAGAAAAAACAGAAAAAGCCAAATTTAATTATAGTGATAGCTTCTATTTAATAGAAATTATCTATTTAATTTTCTTTTTAGCTTATTTATAAGCATTTCTTAATTTTTATATTTTTATTAAATATCTTTTATATTAAAGTATTTTTATAAATTTTTCCATATTTTTCCTTTGTCATTTAGTAATATTTAGAATTAATACTAGTTTAATTAATTATTAATTAATAATTAAGGATTAAATAGGATAATTATATTTTATAAAGTACGACCTAGTTTTTATAATTTTTATAGCTTCTATATAAGGTAAAACATCTTTATAATTTTTTTTAGAATTTATACTGTTCATTTTCTATTTTTTATAATATAATTAGTTTAATTGGTAATTAATTAATAATTATTATAATAATTAGTAATTTAGTTTAAAATACATAAAATAAAATTTTTATAATTTTTTAGGATTCCCGTGATGGTTAATTAGATTTATAAAAATCCTCTTAATTATCTAAGTCTTTTTAGTATTTTTAATAATTTAAATCAATATAATTAGTCAAATAATAATTAATTAAATAATAATTAGATAAATAGTTTGAAAAATATAATTTTAGTTTTAAAATAAGTTTTATAATATTTTAGACTTTTAGAAATTTTAATTTTATATTTCTAGACTTATTTTACATTTTTCTATTTATTAGTGAATTATTAAAATTAAAAATAGTTATTAAATAATAATAATTAATTAAATAGTTATAAAAATAATTTTAATTTTCTAATAAGTTTAGGATTCCAAAAATATAATTTTCATATTTGTGAGAGTTTTATTTAACAGAATTCACATTTAGTTTAATACGCTTACGTTTATTTAAACGTACATTTTATTTCTGTTTATATTTTTAGGTTTTATTAACTTTTAAATAAATTAGTAATTATAAAATAAATATTTTAAGTTTATTTAATTTGCATTTAAGCCCCTAAGGCATACAAATTCCTACTATAGTTAAAATTGTTTTTGTTGTTTACGTTTAAAATATTAAACGTATACGTTTTCCAGTTCCTTTTCATTTGTACTTATCTGATTTCACGTATTAGTTGATATAGCTTATCAAAGCTATTCTAACTTATATTTCAGTAGTACAATCACTTAAACCCTTTTCCTGTTCAAATCACCTGATCTCGAAGTCATTTTATTTCAGATTTCACGCCTCGTTGGGATTTAATGATCTGGGGAAACACTACACTCCACGGAGTATTGGTTTAGACTGTTTGACTTGTTGATCATTACTTGGTTAATATTTTCTGACTGTTTGAGGCCAATCAGTACCCGAAAATACATATTGGTTATGTATTCCCTTTAGCATTCAAGAGATATTATGCAAGTGATGTTTTAAACATAACGTTTTGATTTTGTATTCTCAATGTGAGACGAAAAAATATTTGTCCTATTTGTGAGAAACTTTTGGAAGAATTTGACATGGGGTGTTTTAGCAAACATGTTTACACTTAGTAAGAATGTAATTCCTAACTATGGGGAACATGATTAGTTTTGTTAAACACCTAATTTCATGCATGAGTTTCTCAAGTTGATGCATAAGTTTTTGTTTTTGTGCAAAAATAGAATTCCTTGACTCAGATCAGGATTGTAATCAAGTTTAGAATACTTACAATGATGATTGATTTGCAATGTGAGTGAAAGGAAGACCAAGAAATCGTAGGTATGGATGGATGGTAAAGTGAATAGTAACAGTTTGGAAGTGGTGGTATGAGATAATGGGTGTTTGTTTTAATATAAACAAAAAAATGGTTCTGCAGGTCAGCGGATACGGCGGACCCTTGAATTGGGTTCCGTCCGTTGTGTCTGAGGGTTCCGCCGACCCTGCTGAGAAAAAGAGTTATAGATTTGTTTTGATTTTTGTGATTTTTGTCTAATGTCCAGAACTACAACGTAGGTTCCATGAGTCCTAAGCCTAGCCTAAGAAGGTTAAAAGGTTCACGTTTAAGGGGTTTCGTGAGAATGTCAGCTATGTTGTCTTCGGAAGAAACTTTCTCAATTGAGATATTTCCTTTTTGAACGTTGTCACGAAGGAAATGATGACGGATTTCAATATATTTGGTACGAGCATGTTGAACCGGGTTTTTGCTAAGATCAATGGCGCCTTTGTTGTCACAAAGAATTGTGATGTCGTTAAGTTAAATTCCGTAGTCGACAAGAGCTTGCTTCATCCAAAGAGCTTGTTGACATGCCTTTCCGGCCGAAACATACTCGGCTTCCGTTGTTGAGATAGCAAGAGCCGTTTGCTTCTTAAAGAACCATGAGGTGAGACAATGTCCAACAAAAGTACAAATACCACTTGTGCTTTTTCTATCAACATAGTCACCAGCATGATCCGAGTCGGCATACACTATAGTGTCTATTCCAGTTCCTTTGGGATACCATAAACCTAAATGTGTAGTGCCCTTAATATACCTAAAAATCCTTTTAACGGCTTCGAGATGAGTAGTCTTAGGATCTTCTTGAAAACGAGCACATAGACAAACACTAAACATAATGTCGGGTCTACTAGTCGTTAGGTAAAGTAGACTACCAATCATACCTCTATATTTAGGTGCTATCTACGGATTCACTTTCCTCATCCTTGGTGAGTTTAGTTTCCATGGACATGGGTGTTTTGATTGGTTTCAAATCTTCTAATCCAAATTTCTTAAGCATGTCCTTAATATATTTAGATTGGTTAAAGAAGATACCATCTTCTAGTTGTTTAATTTGGAGTCCTAGGAAAAAGTTGAGTTCTCCCATCATACTCATTTCAAACTCGTCATGCATGATTTTTGAGAAATCCACACATAGTTCTTGACAAGTTGATCCGAATATAATGTCATCAACATAGATTTGGACTATGATAATATGTGAATCTTTCTTTTTAGTGAAGAGAGTATTATCAACTAAGCCCATGGTATACTTAGGGTCAACTAGGAAGGTTTTAAGTCGATTATACCATGCTTTTGGAGCTTGCTTAAGTCCGTAAAGAGCCTTTTTAAGTTTGTAAACATGATTTGGTTTTCTAAAATCGATGAAGCCCGGTGGTTGAGCAACATACACTTCTTCATTAATGACTCCGTTTAGAAATGCACTTTTGACGTCTATTTGAAAAAGTTTAAAATTGTGGGCACATGCATATGCAAGTAAGATTCTAATTTACTCGAGCCTAGCAACCGGAGCAAAAGTTTCATCGTAGTCAATGCCTTCTTGTTGATTATATCCTTGTGCAACTAGCCTAGCTTTGTTTCTAGACACAATTCCATTTTCATCCATTTTATTACGAAAGACCCATTTTGTTCCAATTATCGTTTGACTCTTTGGTTGAGGAACTAATGTCCATACATCATTCCTAACAAATTGGTTTAACTCTTCTTGCATTGCAATTACCCAAGACTCATCCTTAATGGCTTCATTAATATTTTTCGGTTCAATGGTTGACACGAAACAAAAGTAGTTGCTTTCATTTTGAACTTTTGATCTTAGTGTTCTTTCGTTAATGTTGCCTATTACACTATCTAATGGATGACTTTTAGATTCTTTGACATTTACAAGTTCTTTGTTTAATAGTTCATCTTCCTTGTCATTACCTAAGATCTCTTGACTTTCTATTGCTTGGCTTTCAACTAAGTCATCATCTACCAAAGGTGATGTCTTAGAGGGAGGTGGACTCTCGTCAAATGTTACGTTCAACGATTCCTCGACTCTTAAGGTTTCTTTGTTCAAAACAATGTTAGCTTTACTATTTTGTGAATATCCAAGAAATACACCTTCATAAGACTTTGGGTCAAAGTTGGTGAGATAATCCTTGGTGTTAAGAATGAAGCATTTACTTCCAAACACTCTAAAGTATCCTAATGTAGGCTTTTTTACCTTTATATAGTTCATAAGGAGTTTTCTTCAAAAATGGTCTAATTAAGACTCGATTTAAAATGTGCGTTGATGTGTCAACGACATTACACCAAAATTTTTGTGGAATGTTTTGTTCATTAAGCATTGTTCTACTCATCTCTTGTAACGTCCGGTTTTTACGTTCTACTACACCATTAGATTGAGGGGTACGTGGAGCCGAAAAGTTATGAGTAATACCATTAATATCACAAAAGTTTCCAAATTGAAATTCATTATCAAATTCACGACCGTGATCCGTTCTAATAGACACAATATTAGACCCTACTTGATTTTGAATTTTCTTACTTAGAATCTCAAATTTATCAAAAGCTACATTTTTACTTTTCAAAAATTTTGTCCAAGTATATCTTGAGTAATCATCGACTATGACCAAAGTGTAGAAGTTACCTCCATAACTTTGTATAGCGGATGGACCAAATAAATCCATATGCAAAAGTTCTAGACCCCTAGATGAAGAAACCAAGTTTTTAGCCTTATGGCTTCTATGAACTTGTTTACCGACTTTGCAAGCATCACAAAAGTGTTGGTCATATTTCAACTTAGGTAGGTTTCGAACTAAGTCTTTGGAGGAGAGGTTTTGAATTAGTCTCACGTTAGCATGTCCTAAACGTCTATGCCATAAAGTTGAAGATTCATCTAATGAGGTAAGACAAAGTTTGTCTCTAGATGTTGGATCCATCTTTATGACGTATACGTTGTTCTTAAGGACACCTTTGGCTATGGTTATACCATCTTTAAGTATTTTACTTCCGTTTTCACTAAAAAGGACATTATACTTATTACGAAAAAGTTGACTAATACTAAGGAAATTAAAACCTAAGTTATCAATATGAGCTACATCATCTATAAAAAGGGAGTCATGAGAGATTGTACCTTTTTCCGATGATTTTGCTCTTAGCTTTACTACCAAACGTAACATTACCTCCATCACATTTGTGATAAGTAGTGAAGAGGCTTTTGTTACCCTTCATGTGCCTTGAACAACCGCTATCTTTAATCCATTCATCCGGTTCCAAACAAACTTTGAGGTACATCTATTTTACGAAAAACACTCAAACATTTGGTCCCCAATTTCTCATGGGTCCATTTTGGTTAAGCATACCATTAACTTGTTCCAAGTATGAAAATAGAACATAAGGGTTCCATGACATGTAATTCGGAGTTTGGTAATGTCCAGGAGTGTTTTGGTTCCAAACATGTTGGTAGTTTGGTCGAGTGTTGAAGTTGCTCTTTGGAAAGGGGCGTTAGGGAATTAGAGTCTTAGGTCTTGGTTGAGTAGTCTTAGCTCTAAATTCGTTTTTACTAAGTCCTACTCCAGTTTTAAAGGCAGGTTTTTGTTCCATTTTTATATGTGACTTTAACAAATTTTGAACGATCCGATGTGGAGGATGTTACTGCTGCATCAGACCTGGCGGAACCTTCAGGTTCAATGGGCGGAACCCTGGATTGGGTTCCGTCTGTTCCGCGGGCTGCTGTAGCAGTTTTGTTAGTTTCTTGTGCATTCTTTTCTTGTTTCATTTGACCCTTTGAAGTTTCTATTTTCATGAATCCTAGTCCTGTTTTATCAAAGGGTGACTTTTGAATTTTCATAATTTCATCCGCACAAGAAATGCTCTTATCGAACTTCTTAAACTTTGTGGTTTGTTTTATTAGATCATTTTAAGTAATTTTAAGTTTCTCAACTTCAAGTTTAAGTTCTTCACATGATTTGCAAGATGTGTCAATACCTTTACTCTTTTCTAATCTCTTAGCTTTTTCTTTTAACTCATAAACTTCATTTTCTAAAAACTCCTTTTTAGTTTTCAAAAACTTATTTTTGTTTATGATTTTTAAGCTCAATTCACAAAGTTTGTTATATTCTTTTTGTAAGGTGTCATCATCAATAGAGGAGTAAGATGAGTCGGAGAGTACCTCATTTGAGTCGTGAGCCATGAGAGCAATATCATCATTCTTTGGCTCATCGTCATCTCCTTCATAGTCACTCCAAGCACCACCCACAAAAGCTTGTTGAGGTTTGCTCTTGGCTGGTTTTGGACATTCTCCTACAAGATGACTTGTGTCTCCACACCTATAGCATTTTTTTTCAACCTTTCCTTTCCTATCATCACGATCTTTTCGGAAAGTTTTCTTGTCATCTTTAGGTTGCATTACAAACTTCCCTCTTCTACGAAAGAACTTCTTGAAGTCTCTAACGACTATAGCATATTCCTCATCATCACTATCTGAAGTAGATTCTTCATCATCACTTGATTGGACTCTAGCTTTCAAGGCAATGGACTTAACTTTTTCTTTCTTGCCTCTAACTAGTTCTGAATCTTTTTCCATGACCATTTCATGAACTTTGAGGTTTCCAATTAGCTCGTCAAGTGACATGCTTGAAAGATCTTTGGATTCTTCAATTGCCGTTACTTTTGCTCTCCACTTCGGATGGAGTGCTCTAAGGAATTTCATGACAAAATTCTTACTACAAAAAGATTCATCAAGTGCTTTAAGTGAAGTAATAATAGTGTTAAACCTAGCAAATGCATTATCAATAATCTCATCTTCGGAAATAACAAATTGTTCATATTGTTGAATGATTGGCTCCAAACGGTCAACCTAAATTGACCAGGTAATGGTCAATAAGGTCAAAGGCCCAGAGTCAATCTCCGTGGAAGTATAGGGTTTCCCCGGGTCGTTATGTCCCGACGAGGTGTGAATTGTAAACAAACGGTTATTTGATCGGGTGAATTTGGATGGAAAAAGGGTTTTGTGTGTGATTGAGCTATGGAATCTACAAGAGAATAGATTAAATAAGCTAAATGAATAAGACGAGAAAGTTAGAAAAACCAGAAACGTTTAAAACCTAAAAACGCGTACGTTACGTTTAAATAAAACGTAGACGTACAAAATAAAACGCGAGTCTTGGTAAAATAAAATACTTACAAAAGTGAGAATCACATTTTTACAATCCTAATAATAAAAGAAACTTTTTAGAAAATTAAAATTACTTTTTACACTATTTAATTATTTAATATTAATTAAATACTAATTATTACTAATTATTAATATTTAAAACACTTAAATATAATACAATATTAATTAAACACTAGAAAAATGAAAATAAAATTTCTAAAATTATAAAATCACTAAAAACAACTTTTAAAATTAAAAATATGTATTTTTGTCTTTTTGTGGTTTTTATATTAGTTAATTACTAATTAATTACTAATTACTAAATAAACTATTTTAAATTATAAAAATTAGCAAATGAACAGTAAAAATTATAAGAAAATTTATAAAATTACTTTACATTATATAAAAGCTAGGAAAAATATAAAAACTAGGTTTTGATTAATAAAAACTAATTATGCTATTTTAAACTAATTATTAATTAATAATTAATAAAACTAAGATTAATTCTAATAAATACTAAATGATGAAATAAAAATCTGAGAAAATTACTATAAATACTTTAATATAATAGGTAATTAATAAAAATATAAAAATGACAAGTACTTAATAAAAATTTAAAAATGAAAATTAAAATTAAATTACATTAAATAGAAACTATCACTTAATTTTAAATTTGTTTTTCTTGATTTTTCTTTTACAAACCTATTAAATACTTAAAAACAAACACTTTTTGTAAAAACAAACTTTTTGTAAACTTAAAATAAGCTGAAATGAAAGCTAAAAGCCCAACAGTTGACTTTGTTTGACTTAAATGGAAAATAAGCTTAAACCAGCATGTGTGGGACCCACTCTGGGTAATTCAGGTGTACATAAGCTTATGGGACTTGAATAAGCTGGAAAAAGTACTATTGGACCTCAGAATAAGCAATAAGCTAATCAATAAGCACTTATCTAACTTGTTTCAAAGCTGAAAAAGGGACAGACTTGGTGGCTAAATTCAGGTGGGTCCCAGGGCTTCCAAGGTCAAACAAAGGTTCAAAACATAAACCCTACTAGGAGGGGGTGGAAAGGAACAAATATGGTGGTTGTGGGACCACTGAGGTGGCCAGAACACCACCACAAAGTGGTGGTGGTGGGTGGTGAATCTGCTGAGACAGAGCATACCCTCCCCTGCTAGTGTGTTTCAGGCCAAGTGGGGCCCACAGATAAAATCACAAAAATAAGCAAACCATGGAAATATGTAGACGAGGTGGTAGACAATTAAAAGAAACAAGTTCCAAAGGTTAACTCTTAACAGAAAAATCACATAAAATCTGGCAACTTTTGGAAAAAACTAAGAAATGCAAATTTGACTTTTTGCCAAAAACTTAAGAACTTGACTTTTTTGAACTTTGGGTGATCTAAACTAACCTAGGATGTTATAATGAGCTGGTTTGAGACCAAATTAAGATTGATGCATCAGATTTAAACCAAATGGGTGAAAATGGGGTACCCACTGACCCACAGTGAACTGTTATGGGCAAGGGGGTGGGATTTTGACTTTGGCTATGTAAAACTTGGATTTGGGACTTGTTTTGACCTAATTATATCTAAGGTAACTTGTCAAACCCAAAAATAACAAACAAAACTCAGAATTCAGTGGTCACAACCACTCATCCAAACACCCCTTAAAATAAACTGATTCTTGGTTTTCAAAGCAAAAGGCTGAGTTAGACCATGAGTTTGAAACATAAGGTTATACTATGTCATAACAAACTTATTCTAACACAAATCCATCACTGATAACATCAAAATACCATAAATCAATATAAGGCTAAAAATGGCAATTAAGAACAACAATTGAGCAACAAAGAAACTAATGAACAAACTAATGAACAAGCAGGGGGTTATAAACAATATTATGACTAAAAAACAACAAATAAACACAAAGAGACACAGATTAGCAGCTTATAAGCATAACTACAATGAAAAGCATAAAATGGAAATTATGGACTTACAAGTGATCCATCTGAGAAATAAGGTACCATGGATTCAAAAGATAACCTAAAGCCTCCCATGAGACTACTAAACCAAATGCATCCAGATTTAACCTGCTCCATTGCTTCAATCTTTATCTTGACTGAGTTTTGAATTAAAAGCTATTTATTTGATATTTTTGAGTGATTTTTATTTTCTCAACCTAACTTATTGTAAATGCTTAATTGATGAGTGTCTAAATACTCATCATTTTATATTAATCTGAACTGCCAAAACATACAAAAACACTCAAATATGTATCAAAATACTTAAAATATCTTAAAGGTGTGTTTTATATGTTTCAAATGCAAAATATGCAAAAACAGATGAAAAACGTACAAAGTTTGCATAATTGGCAGTTTCAGTCCCTTAAGTTTCATAAATTGTCAAAACTAGTCCCTGGTTATTCTATAAACATGAAAATGTCACCAAAGGTCCTTTTTAATCATAAAGTTACATATTTAGTCCTTTGGTGCAAAGTTTCATAAAATTACAAGTTTAGTCCCTCAACTTTGGAAATTGACAGAAATGGTCCCTGGGATGTAAAAACTTTGAGAAAAGCAATTTTGGTCCTTATACTAATAATCTTTTGCAGGAATGGTCCTTGGTGTTAAGTTTGGTGAAATTACATAATTGGTCCTTCAAGTTTGGCAGTTTGTCAGTTTTGGTCCCTGGACTTTTAAATAATGGCAGAATTAGTCCCTGGTGGAAAATTTTGGATAAAAAGTCAATTTTGGTACTTGGATAATCACAAATTGTCAAATTTGATCCCTGGTTAAAAGTTTTTAACAAAATTACAAAAGTGGTCCTTAAAGTTTAAAAACTGACAAGAATAGTCCCCGGGTATTTTAAATAATGAAAAAAATCAAATATACCCTTTTACTATTCACACTTGTCAAGTTTAGTCCTTGTGATTACATATGGGAAGTTACACATCAGCCCCCCAAACTTTGCTCAAATTACATTTTTGGTCCTTGTTAAGTTATAATACAAACGGACCCTTATTGTTTTTATAAACCAAACCAAAATAAAAACCCAACACCAACAGCCCACCCCCACTTCTTTGGCCCAATCTTGATCCAGTCCACCACCCCATTTAAATATTAAACCCGGTCAACGCTCAGGTCAAACACCCCTTATACCGCCTTCCCTCCCAAACCATACCACCACCACCGCTGCTACCAAAACCACCTTCCACCTCATCACCCACCTTTCCACCTCACACCTCCACCTCCATAACACGCCAACAACCATTTAAAGCCCTAAAATCCGCTCCAAGTAATCCACAGTACCCCCCCACGACTTTGGCGCCAAGAAACATTTTAAACGGTTGAGATTATTCAGAGACAATCAAGGGTTCACAAGTGGTGGGATATGTCTCTGTGGGTCCCAAGAACCTTAAAAGTCTCTACATAAGCCAAAGGAAGGAGAAGAACCAGATTATTAGTGTAGACGTAGGAGTAGAATAAATTAGATAGTGTAATTTCAATTTCAGTTGTAATTTCTTAATTTAAAAGCTTGTATCCTGTTTCTTAAATGTAATTTAAGCTTTCTACAATATAAATTTCAAGTTTTATCTCAGTTCTAAGATTATGCCATTTTCAATTTAATTCAAGAATCACAAAAATTTAAATGTTGTTGTTTATTGCTATTGTTGGATTCTATTAGCTCACATAAGCTTTGACAAGCTCTTGTAAGCCATTAGATATCATAAAAGTCAGTTTAAAATAGAAAACTCAAAAGTTCCAAGAAAATCAATAAAATAGGAAAATAAATAGAAAATAGTTATAAAGAAGAAGGAAGAAGATTGGAGCAGTGTTATTGGATATGTTTCTGGTTTAGAATCCTATGGGGGATACTAGGTTATGATATGATTCACTAATTCTTGGTTTCTCAGTCAAATACCTTTGTAAGTGATAATTTTATTTTAAGCTTTTTACTTGGATAATATTTGTTACTGTTTGATCAGTGTTCTTAAGTGCTTATTAGATACTTGTTAGTTATAATATCAACTAAAATCAGTCACTTGTTCTTTGGATTCACTTGGTGCTAAGAATCAAAAATCTCACAGTGAAACATTCATATTTGACAAATCTGAGTATTAAGCTTGTGGAGTGGTTGATTCTTACTCATTTAATATTACAATATCATAATATAGAGTTAGGAATCAGTGTATTTGTTTAAAGATATCATTTGGTGTGATAATCTCATTTTCACCTTATTAAAGGGGTGTTTGGCACAGGGGAATACCCTGTGTATTTGTGTTGTTCAGTTGCCAAATCCCACCTAGACACATTTCATTAGGCTTTATTAAGATAGTATAAGCATAAAATTCAGTTGGTTTTAGATAAAAAGTCAAATTCACTCTCCCAAGCACTCAACAGTTGACTGTTGAGGATTTGGGGTCTTAAACCTTACACATTAGCTCATAATTAACAACTTTAGCTTAGGTTAGCTTTATTACAACTTTTTATAACTTAAATAATCAGTTAGAAGTGCTAGAAAGTCACCAAAGTCAAACTAGTTAGTTTCATTAAAAGTCAAAATTTGCTCTTCTCATATTTTATCAAAACTTCAAGGATTTTTTGTGAATTTAGTAGAAGGCTTTAAGCTTTGATTTTTTTAGGTTTAACACTCTACCACCTCAGCTTTAGTATCCCACCATTTTTATATTTTTAGGATTTTTGAGGTGGGCCCCACTCACCTCTAAACACCATTGCAGGGCTGCAAAGTGCCCTGCTCCATCAGCAGCTCAGTCACACCACCACCTTTGGTGGTGGTTTGTGACCACCTCAGTAGGCCCCAGTAGTTCTAATTAGTTTTTTCCAACCCCCCTCCTAGTAGACTCTTAGGTTTGACCTCTTGTTTGACCTAAACCCCTGTGGACCCCACCTAGAATAAGCCACCAATTCTGTCCCAAGTCTGTGTAGTATTTGAGTTTTGGATTAGCTTATTTGTGCTTATAAGCTTATCTACTGAGCTTATTTGGCCAAATCAAGTTTTGACAACTCCAACTCACTTATTAGAACCAGAAATATCCAAAGTGGGTCCCACATAAGCTCATTTGAGCTTATTTTCCATCTCAGTCAACCAAAGTCAACTGTGGTAGCAATAAGCTTCCACAGTGCTTATTATTAAGCTAGAAATTAGTTGTTTTTACAAAAGTTACTTATTTTTATATATAATATAGTTTTGTAAAATAAAAATCCAGAAAAAAACAATATAAAATTAAGTGATAGTTTCTATTTAATTTAATTTAATTTTAATTTTCATTTTTAGATTTTAATTAAGTAGATTGTGTTTTTATATTTTTATTAATTTCCTTATATATTAAAGTATTTTTCATAATTTTCTCAGATTTTTATATTGTAATTTAGTATTTATTATAATTAATAATAGTTTTATTAATAGTTAATTAATAAGTAAGTTATAAATAGCATAATTAATTTTTATATAGTAACACATAGTTTTTATATTTTTCCTAGCTTCTAAATAATATAAAATAGTTTTATAAATTTTTCTATAATTTTCTAAGTTAGTTTAATAATATTTGTAATTTAAAATAGTTTAATTAGTTTAATTAATATAAATAGTTTTTAATTAATAAGAAATTCATAAAAAGACAAAAAGATTTATTTTTATTTTTTATACTTTCTTCAAGTTCTATTTTAGGTTTAGAAAATATTTTTATAAGTTTTTAGTTTAATTTGTAGTATTTATAATTTTTAGTTTGATTTTAAATAAATAGTTAAATAGTTTTTATTTAAATAATTAATAATAAATAATATAATAATCTAAAAAATAGTTTTATTTTTAGTTTAATTTTATTTAAAGTTTAAGTTTATAGAATTTTCATTTTTAACCCTTATAGTTTATTTTTCTTAAAACTCACCTTTTTCTCAGCACGCAATCGCGTCTGATTTTAATTTGGTGTACGTTTTAAACGTTTTTAAATACCTAGGTTTCACGTAATCGTTAAGATAGTTTATAATAGTCATTTTATTTTATAAAACCCTAGTTAATCACACACACACACTTTTATACCTTTCCTATTCACATTCACTAATCACAGATTCGTTTTTATACCATCACAACCTCGTTGGGACATTACGACCCGGGAAAACACTGTATTTCACGGAAGCATTTGCCTCAGCTGTTTGACTATTACAGTTGGCCATTCACAAGTGGTTGATCAATAATTATTCACATGTGATAATAATAAACTTATAAAAGCTTAATGACAAGCTAAAATGAGTTCAAAGAAATAGAAATCAACAATTTTCAACAACATTAAAGTCAAAACGTAATTTTCACTAAATATGGTAAAAACTGAATTAACAAACAAAGCTTAGAATTAATGCTTGAAATAAGTCTCAAATACACTGAAAAGCTTGAAATTACAAATTAAAGCTAACTTTACACTAAGAGAAATAGAGATTACATGAAATCGACCTAAAATTATACTAGCTAACTATTCTACATTGACTACTCTCCCTTTCTTCTCTTTTCTTTTCTTTTTATAGTCCCTGAGTCATCTCTGACTTTTCCCACCTTCTTTTGTGACCATTGGATTGGTGATTTCGATCCTGGCCCTTCATCTTCTTTTTGGCGGGAAATTTTAACTTGGCAGGTTGTGGGTTGCTTGGAGAATTTTGAGGATAATAAATGTTGTTTGGAGCGTATTGGATGCTAGGGGGACAAGGTATGGGAGTGGTCTGAGGTGGAGGAGGGGGGTGGAGTATTGG
Source organism: Artemisia argyi (assembly GCA_030686995.1). Taxonomy (NCBI): domain Eukaryota; kingdom Viridiplantae; phylum Streptophyta; class Magnoliopsida; order Asterales; family Asteraceae; genus Artemisia; species Artemisia argyi. The sequence continues at coordinate 266,011,282 of CM060709.1, read as the reverse complement.
GTGAGTTATCAGGGAAGTGGGGGAGTTATTTGTGGGAGGTTAGGGATGGTCAAATAAGATTTGACCGGGTTTAAAAATAAAAAATGGGGGATTAACTTTGGGTGGTTTGGGCTGAAAATGGGATTGGGCTAGGGATGTACATGGGCTGGGGTGTGTTGTGTTTGGTTTTGTTTGGATAAAAAGAACAAGAATCCGTTTGGTTAGTTAATAATACACAAGGACCACTTTGTAATTTCAGAAAATATGGGGGACTGAAAATGGTGATTTTCCAAAGTTAATCACAAGGACTATAATCGTCATATGTGAATAACATAAAGACCAAAATTATAATTTTACCATTTATCAAATTCCCGGGGACTAAAAATGACATTTTTCAAAGCTCGGGGACCAAACATGTAATTTCCTCAAAATTCTCACCCAAGGATCATTTTTGATAATTTATGATTTTTAAGGACCAAAAATGATTTATCCTTCAAAATTATCCCACCAGGGACCTTTTCTGCCAATATTTGAAACTCCAGGGACCAAAAGTGTAAATTTCCAAAACTTTCCAATTTTTCACCAAAGGACTAAATATGATATTTTATGATTTCAAAATGACCTTTGGTGATAATTTTCCATATTTTGAATATCCAGGGACTAGTTTTGTAATTTTATGAAAGTTGAGGGACTGAAACTGCCAATTTTGCAAACTTTGTGCGTTTTTCATCTGTTTTTGCTCGTTTTGCATCTAAAACATATAAAACACAATTTTGAAATATTTTTAGTATTTTGATGCATTTCTGAGTGTTTTTTTGTATGTTTTGCAGTTCAGAATAGACCAAAAATGATGAGTGTTTGAGCACTCATCAATCCCCCACACTAAACTATTGCTAGTCCCTAGCAATACTGTTTTGAAAACTTGATGGATTTGAAAAACTCTTTACCAAAAGCCATCACTTCTGGAGTAGCCAGGTGTAAGAACTGTGGCACACCTGATAACCGTGTGATTTTGAGCAAACCACCAGCTGTCAACGGATTTGATTAGTCTTTACCAAAAGCCGTTTGCTTCTGGACTAGCCAACTCTTGATGGAATAGTCAACATCTTGGTGAGCTGATTACCAATTATGGATTTTCCACGACCTTTACCACAAGCCATAATCTTGTGGGCTAGCCAACTCATTTGTTTTCGGGGAGTTGATGAACCATACAATTTTGGGCAAATTGCAAGCCGTAAACGGATTTGATATGTCTTTACCAAGAGCCGTTTGCTCCTGGACTAGCCAATCCCTTTTGTCGGTAAGACAAGGCGGACTGATTACCACAAAAATTTTGAAGCACCAGTGAAAATTTTTTTAAATTTTTGAAATTTTGGCTAAAACGGGGGTATTATATAGTAAAATGTGATAAAATTCGCTAGAATAGCGAAATACCCCCCCCACACTTATCATGAATATTGTCCTCAATATTCAAAGTCCCGGCTATTATGCCGACATTTTGAACGTAAAAGGGCAACATTACAAGCTAAGCGTGGAAAACACCATTTTGTTTTTCACTCTTGTAACCATAGCATGGGGGACTCCCCCACACTTAGGGTGAAAACCCTATAAGCGTGCTACTGTTTTTGTTTACCGAGTCGCTAGCTTGACTCGACCCCGAATTCATTTGTCCTTGGGGAAACATGATGTGGAAGAAATAATCACCATCGGACTTTCATTCAAGATGTTTGGATAAACATTTGAAGCACGTGAAAGTTCCACACCGATGAGATATAATCCCGGCTCAAAATAATGGTACATGAAAATGCCGGGATCAAAGATAGTGTCCTCACTCCCGAAGTAGTGAAGAACAAGAGAAGTCACCCTGTAGGTGAAGAAAAGGAAGAAAATCATGATAAAAAGCATGATTTGATCTTCTTCCTCAAGAGGAGGCTCAATAGCCTGAGTTTGGATTTCAAAGGGTAAGCTCGTAAACAACCCGGGAGGGTGGGTGGGAATTTGCAAATTCTCATAATTGAGAGCATCTCCCCCCGGGCTATCAAACTCCGGAGGAGTCATGATATGATGAGTGAGTTCACCGGAGAACTCCTCATGAAGAGAATCATTCACAAGATGTGAATCTGTGAACTCATGTTCCATTGTGGACTCATCACAATCCTCGTCAAAGATTGGATTGTTAGAAATCATAGTGAATTCAGATTCGAATTCAAATAGAGGATTGGTGAGAGTCGTATTGAATGTTTCGGGAACAAAGTGATTATTATTCTCAATTGGATTGTCGGGATAAGAAGTGAGTGACGGATCATGATAAAGGAGACTTTCAATTTCTCCCAGATCGGCTTTGAAGTCAAGGAGACCATCATCACCTTCCAATGAAAGTGGATTGATGTGAGTAAGTTCATCGGCGAACTCCTCAAGAAGATGATCAGCATCAGTTTGTAGAACTGATGCCTCAACATACTCGATGTCTCCATAAGATATACAATCATCGCTAAAATCTGAGAAAGTCTCAAATTGATCTTTAGGACACTCAATAGATGAAGGAATATCACATACATGATCCAAAGTTCCCTGTGACTCTCTCGGGATTGGGACAAGGATCTCAACACTAGACTTTATTAATTCATCCGATTCCTTATTAGGAACAGTGCTAAGATGCTCATCCCCCATGTTCAGAGAGTGAGTGTGAACTTCGGGTGTGATAACAATAGACTGAGGGAGATGAGAGGAGCTAGCATTCATGGAATCTTCAAGTTCCATTCGTTCAACGGCTAGTAATTTCTCCGTCTCATTATTTTCTCCCTGATTCTCAATGGGAAGAATCACAAGTGATGAATCTGAGGGACCCTTATAAAACTGAAGAATATCAAGGGTGTCTTCAATATCACTATCATCATCATAGTCTAGAAGAGCAGCTTGACGAAATTTGGCACGTGTTATAGCTGCTTGTTCTAAGACAAGTAATTCTTCCCTACTCAATTCGTTTCTAGCCTCTCGTTCTTCAGCAAGTAATTCTGCCATCGATTTCTCACGAGAGTCTTGAAACGGTGTAGTAACCAACTCCTCCTTAAGTTCTTTTAATAAATCAAGAGCCTTTAGTAAAAGGTCTTGCTTAGTTTCTTGAGGAGTTGTGTGAATCATATCGTACTGTGGAGGTGGGTCTGAAAACGAATAGTCGTAATTGTTACAAGGAATTGGATTCCTTGTTTGACAATCTGAGCTAGAGTGTGGACCTCCACAGTAATCACAACAGTAACACTGATGTGGCTGTGGGTGGTAAGTGTTAGAGTTATAATCGTTACCAGGAAACTGCTCATAGACAAGCGTGTTTCCCGATTGACAATCAGAACTGTAGTGTGAACCACCACAGTACTCACAACAGTAAAACTGCTGAGTATCATGGTGTGGTAACTGATGGAATGAATCAGTCGTGTCATGGTAGGAATAGGGATTCTGGTTATAGACAGACCCGTTTCCCGACTCTACCATGCCACAGCTGGGGCAATAGCCACCATTATGAGGATTACCACACCATTGGCAAACCAGAAAGTGTGGATGAGACATAGAAAGAATCAAATGTGTATAGAGGGGTAGGGATGAAGAATCAAAGATGTGAAAGGGTAAAGAATAATGTTTTTGGATTTTTGGATAAACATTTTGTACAAATAGGAAGAAAAATGTTTTTGTGTTTTTTGTGTTCGTTGAAAACTGAGTTAAAATGTTTTCGGGAACGGTTTTGTTTTGATAATGGGAAAATATGAACAAAGGATTGATAAATGTACAATGGAATGAATCCCAAAGACACTAATCAGAAAATCCGTTTAGAAAAGCGCGCACAACCTCCCCGGCAGCGGCGCCAAAATTTGATTGGCTCCAAACGGTCAACCTAAATTGACCAGGTAATGGTCAATAAGGTCAAAGGCCCAGAGTCAATCTCCGTGGAAGTATAGGGTTTCCCCGGGTCGTTATGTCCCGACGAGGTGTGAATTGTAAACAAACGGTTATTTGATCGGGTGAATTTGGATGGAAAAAGGGTTTTGTGTGTGATTGAGCTATGGAATCTACAAGAGAATAGCTTAAATAAGCTAAATGAATAAGACGAGAAAGTTAGAAAAACCAGAAACGTTTAAAACCTAAAAACGCGTACGTTACGTTTAAATAAAACGTAGACGTACAAAATAAAACGCGAGTTTTGGTAAAATAAAATACTTACAAAAGTGAGAATCACATTTTTACAATCCTAATAATAAAAGAAACTTTTTAGAAAATTAAAATTACTTTTTACACTATTTAATTATTTAATATTAATTAAATACTAATTATTACTAATTATTAATATTTAAAACACTTAAATATAATACAATATTAATTAAACACTAGAAAAATGAAAATAAAATTTCTAAAATTATAAAATCACTAAAAACAACTTTTAAAATTAAAAATATGTATTTTTGTCTTTTTGTGGTTTTTATATTAGTTAATTACTAATTACTAAATAAACTATTTTAAATTATAAAAATTAGCAAATGAACAGTAAAAATTATAAGAAAATTTCAAAAATTACTTTACATTATATAAAAGCTAGGAAAAATATAAAAACTAGGTTTTGATTAATAAAAACTAATTATGCTATTTTAAACTAATTATTAATTAATAATTAATAAAACTAAGATTAATTCTAATAAATACTAAATGATGAAATAAAAATCTGAGAAAATTACTATAAATACTTTAATATAATAGGTAATTAATAAAAATATAAAAATGACAAGTACTTAATAAAAATTTAAAAATGAAAATTAAAATTAAATTACATTAAATAGAAACTATCACTTAATTTTAAATTTGTTTTTCTTGATTTTTCTTTTACAAACCTATTAAATACTTAAAAACAAACACTTTTTGTAAAAACAAACTTTTTGTAAACTTAAAATAAGCTGAAATGAAAGCTAAAAGCCCAACAGTTGACTTTGTTTGACTTAAATGGAAAATAAGCTTAAACCAGCATGTGTGGGACCCACTCTGGGTAATTCAGGTGTACATAAGCTTATGGGACTTGAATAAGCTGGAAAAAGTACTATTGGACCTCAGAATAAGCAATAAGCAAATCAATAAGCACTTATCTAACTTGTTTCAAAGCTGAAAAAGGGACAGACTTGGTGGCTAAATTCAGGTGGGTCCCAGGGCTTCCAAGGTCAAACAAAGGTTCAAAACATAAACCCTACTAGGAGGGGGTGGAAAGGAACAAATATGGTGGTTGTGGGACCACTGAGGTGGCCAGAACACCACCACAAAGTGGTGGTGGTGGGTGGTGAATCTGCTGAGACAGAGCAGACCCTCCCCTGCTAGTGTGTTTCAGGCCAAGTGGGGCCCACAGATAAAATCACAAAAATAAGCAAACCATGGAAACATGTAGATGAGGTGGTAGACAATTAAAAGAAACAAGTTCCAAAGGTTAACTCTTAACAGAAAAATCACATAAAATCTGGCAACTTTTGGAAAAAACTAAGAAATGCAAATTTGACTTTTTGCCAAAAACTTAAGAACTTGACTTTTTTGAACTTTGGGTGATCTAAACTAACCTAGGATGTTATAATGAGCTGGTTTGAGACCAAATTAAGATTGATGCATCAGATTTAAACCAAATGGGTGAAAATGGGGTACCCACTGACCCACAGTGAACTGTTATGGGCAAGGGGGTGGGATTTTGACTTTGGCTATGTAAAACTTGGATTTGGGACTTGTTTTGACCTAATTATATCTAAGGTAACTTGTCAAACCCAAAAATAACAAACAAAACTCAGAATTCAGTGGTCACAACCACTCATCCAAACACCCCTTAAAATAAACTGATTCTTGGTTTTCAAAGCAAAAGGCTGAGTTAGACCATGAGTTTGACACATAAGGTTATACTATGTCATAACAAACTTATTCTAACACAAATCCATCACTGATAACATCAAGACACCATAAATCAATATAAGGCTAAAAATGGCAGTTAAGAACAACAATTGAGCAACAAAGAAACTAATGAACAAACTAATGAACAAGCAGGGGGTTATAAACAATATTATGACTAAAAAACAACAAATAAACACAAAGAGACACAGATTAGCAGCTTATAAGCATAACTACAATGAAAAGCATAAAATGGAAATTATGGACTTACAAGTGATCCATCTGAGAAATAAGGTACCATGGATTCAAAAGATAACCTAAAGCCTCCCATGAGACTACTAAACCAAATGCATCCAGATTTAACCTGCTCCATTGCTTCAATCTTTATCTTGACTGAGTTTTGAATTAAAAGCTATTTATTTGATATTTTTGACCGGGGGCTAGCGAATTTCACTATACTTAGTGAAAAGTTCATAAACATGAAAATTTGACAACATTCCAAATGTTGTCTTCCTGCATCATTGTTAGCTAAGACATGCGACCATACTCATCCGTGGAGAGAGTGACGGATGCATAGAATTCTAGAATGAACCTAGGACAAATAGGCTCGTCGATTTCTAAATGACACTCAAAGTTGATTGTGGCAAATTCGGTGTAGAGGTTTGTGCCTTCTAGAAAGGACGGGTCAATGGTTCTACCCTCATGGACATAATGTTTTTCTAAGGCTTTGAAAACATCGACTTGGTTTGGGGTAAGGCCTTTGGTTTTGTGATGTTTGGGTAGGTATTTAATGGTGTCCTTGTGGTCGTAGTGGGTTAGAGGAGGCATGTTGATTCCTAGAAAAAAAAACAAAATTTCACATTTTAGTCTAAGTAAACGACTATTATAATGTGGATGTTCTAGTGTGTGCCTATATGAAAACAATGTGGAGGTGCGGTTATCTTGACTCATTTTGATGCTTCAAAAACGTTTTATAATGCAATTTTTGTTATAAAACAAAAGATAACCCAAGTGCTCCTAGTTCAATGTAGCTTCGTTTGAATGTACCTGATGAGTGTGTAAATACTCATCATTTCTGTTACATTTAAACTGCAAAAACATCTGAAAACACACAGGAATGCCTTAAAATACATAAAATATCCCTGGATTGTGTTTTTATGCAATAGGATTGAAAACTGATGAAAAACAACACATTTCACATAATTTACAGTTTCAGTCCCTGAACTTTGAAAAATTGGCAAAACTAGTCCCTGGTAAATCAAAACATGAAGAATATCATCAAAGGTCCTTAGGGATTCATAAATTGTCAAGTTTAGTCCTTTAAAGTTAAAAATTACAAAATGACAACTTTAGTCCCTCAAGTTTGAAAAATGTCAAATATAGTCCTTAAGGTTTTAAAAATGGAAAAATATTAAAAGTAAACCTTGCACTATTCTTAAATGACATAATTGGTCCTTATGATAACTATAGAGAAATTACAGGTTCAACCCTTCAATTTTCAGAAAATTACAAGTTTGGTCCCTGGTGTTTGAGAAATTGGCAGAAAAGGTCCCTGGGTATTTTAAATGAAAAAATTGCATCTTTGGTCCTTGGGTTATTCATACTTGGCAAATTTGGTCCTTATAATTACTTTGGGAAGGTGGCAAAATCAGCCCCTCAATTTTCACCAAATTACAAAATTGGTCCTTGTTTATTACTAATAACCAACCGGACCCTTTATATTATAAAACCAAATCCAATCCACACACAAACCAAAGCCCAGCCCCCTTTTTTGCTTCTGCCCAATCACCAAGCCCAAATCACACCCTTTATTATTTAAAACGGGTTTGACCCCGTTTGACTCCCCAAAACCGCCAAACAACAACCACTGTTCATCCCCCTCACCCAGCCTGCAAACACCAATACCAGGGTGGTTTTCCACCCCCACCTCACCCCCCAGCTCATCACCTACTCTCCCCTCACATACCTTCCACCTCACAGGTAACCCATACCCACAATTAATGCCTTTCCCACCATTTTCCACCAAAATCACCACTGTAGCACTCACTTTACTGGTTTTGCTATCAAACATCCACAACTTGGCTACTAACCCATGTTACTTGTCTCTTGCTACCTCCACAACACCCCAAGATGCATTAATTGAGAAAAAACGGCCACAAGCTATCTGTTTCACTTTTGGCGCCAAATTGCAATTCAAAGGCTGAGATCACTTTGACTCATCCAACGGTTGAATTTATTGATGGGAAAGATTCAGAGACATATGGGGAGTCTCAAAAGCCTATAAAGAAAGCAGGGGAAGCATTGTGGATATATATCTAGTTTAATTAAATAAAATGTATGTCGACTTAATTATGTTTTAATTTCCAGTGTAAAATTTAGCTTTCAAGTACTTTGTTTAAGTGTTTTCAGTGTATGTGAATGTATTTCCAATAATCAATTTCAGTTTCTAAGTTTGAAATCCGTTTATGCAATTTCTTGTTCAAAATCTCATGTTTCCTTGAATGTTGTTAATAGTGTTAATCTTGGACTCATAAGCTCATATAAGCTCCTTATATAGCTTCTGAGAGCTATTAGAAACCTTAAAATTCAGTGTATGATCATTAGCTCAAAAATACCAAAAATACAAATAAATACTAGAAAAATAACAAATCAGTTTGTATGAAGATGATGCATTGGAGCAGATTGAATTATGGATGGATCTTGGTTTAGTGCTTGTTGGTAAGCTATAGGAGTTGTTATTGGTCCTTGGATTTCAGTTGAACACCTTGAAGCCATTTGTAAACAATCTCACCAATTTTGGCATTCCACTGTATAACTGCTTAACACTGCTTACCTTTGATCTTTTTATGCTTATTTAGTATTAGTCAGTTGTTATATTGCTTAAGATAAGTAGATTGTTAATTAGTTTCCATAATTGCTTAATAGTCTAAAATTCACAGTCCATATATCATAAATTGTATGCTGTGGTAATTGTTGTTATTATCTGTATTTTTAGGTTTCTTTAAGGTCAATTCATCAAATTAGAACCCTTGGAATCTATTTCATGGTCTTAATCTGTTAATTGCTTTGAAATCATCAAAATATTTAAGATATAGTAGTGTTTGGTTTATCTGATTACACTGTGATAAGAGGTGTTATTGTGGGTAACTTCTATTCTAACTTGTCACTTAGAGTCATAATATCTCAGTTCAACTATTAAATACAGTCTTTATTAGTAAAATAGTCAAAATAGGTTTTAATCTTCCTTGTTTTGTTGTCTGTTATGGATTTAGAACCCCTAATCACCTAGATCACTTCATTAGTTGTTAGGATTGCTTAGGATAGTTGCATTTCACCTAAATACAACATAATCAGTAAGTGGATTTGATCCTAAGTTCATATTAGTCAACTTAGCAAATTTTCTCAAAAAGTCAAAAAGGTGTATGATCAGAAATCCTCAAAATGGCATGAATTATTATGATTTTTGTGTAAGGATTTAGGGTCTGAAACATATTGTGTGTATACTCTACCAGCTGAACTTGAGTTTCTTACATCTAATTCATTTTTGTGATTTTATCTGTGCAAGTTACACCCATCCAAACTCACTTGCAGGGGAAGGTACTCCCCTGCTACACAGACCATCACCTCAACCCCACCACCTTTGGTGGTTGATTGTGGCCACCACAGTGGTCTCACAAGCCCAAATCTTGGGTCTCACAACCCCCTCCTACCAGGGTTCATAAGTTGACCCTTTGTTTGACCTGTGCCTCAGTGGACCCCACTTGGATTTGCACTTGAAGGTTGTCCCATTTTCTGTCACAGACCTCAATAAGCAAGTGCTTATTTTGATCTTCTTGGCTTATTTTGCCATCTTATTTGAGTGAATTTGACTTAAAAGTGTCCAACTAACTTAGGTGAACCAGATTTCACCCTTGTGGACCCCACATAAGCTCATTTGAGCTTATTTCTTGATTTAGTCAAACTTGGTCAACTGTCAAGGCAAATAAGCACTCACAGTGCTTATTCTTGGTTTCCAAATTAGTTTTTTTTATAAAAGTTTCTTATTTTAAGTATTTTAAAAGTTCTATAAATGAAAAAACAGAAAAATCCAAATTTAATTATAGTGATAGCTTCTATTTAATATAAATTATCTATTTAATTTTCTTTTTAGCTTATTTATAAGCATTTCTTAATTCTTATATTTTTATTAAATTTCTTTTATATTAAAGCATTTTTGTAAATTTTTCCAGATTTTTCCTTTGTCATTTAGTAATATTTAGAATTAATACTAGTTTAATTAATTATTAATTAATAATTAAGGATTAAATAGCATAACTATATTTTATAAAGTACCACCTAGTTTTTATAATTTTTATAGCTTCTATATATGGTAAAACATTTTTATAAATTTTTTAAAAATTTATACTGTTCATTTTCTATTTTTATAATATAATTAGTTTAATTGGTAATTAATTAATAATTATAATAATAATAATTAGTAATTTAGTTTAAAATACATAAAATAAACTTTTTATAATTTTTTAGGATTCCTGTGATGGTTAATTAGATTTATAAAAATCCTCTTAATTATCTAAGTCTTTTTAGTATTTTTAATAATTTAAATCAATATAATTAGTTAAATAATAATTAATTAAATAATAATTAGATAAATAGTGTGAAAAATATAATTTTAGTTTTAAAATAAGTTTTATAATATTTTAGACTTTTAGAAATTTTAACTTTATATTTCTAGACTTATTTTACATTTTTCTATTTATTAGTGAATTATTAAAATTAAAAATAGTTATTAAATAATAATAATTAATTAAATAGTTATAAAAATAATTTTAATTTTCTAATAATTTTCTAATAAGTTTAGGATTCCAAAAATATAATTTTCATATTTGTGAGAGTTTAATTTAACAGAATTCACATTTAGTTTAATACGCTTACGTTTATTTAAACGTACATTTTATTTCTTTTTACATTTTTAGGTTTTATTAACTTTTAAATAAATTAGTAATTATAAAATAAATATTTTAAGTTTATTTACTTTGCATTTAATCCCCTAAGGCATACAAATTCCTACTATAGTTAAAATTGTTTTTGTTGTTTACGTTTAAAATATTAAACATATGCGTTTTCCAGTTCCTCTTCATTTGTACTTATCTGATTTCACGTATTAGTTGATATAGCTTATCAAAGCTATTCTAACTTATATTTTAGTAGTACAATCACTTAAACTCTTTTCCTGTTCAAATCACCTGATCTCGAAGTCATTTTATTTCAGATTTCACGCCTCGTTGGGATTTAACGATCTGGGGAAACACTACACTCCACGGAGTATTGGTTAATATTTTCTGACTGTTTGAGGCCAATCAAAATTTGGCGCCACTGCCGGGGAGGTGTGTTGCGTATTACGACTTTTGAAGTATCTGTGAGTTTGAATTATTCACCAATTGTTATATATCATCTTTTTCCATATTCTTATATTATCTTATAAAAAACAAAAATCCATAAAGATTTTTCTTTTCTATTTTTAATTTCCCGTCACTCTAAGCATTCTTAGAGTCGTCTCTAGTGCATGCGCACTCGTTCTTCTAGGTCAACAAGCCCTTTCCGTGAGCTTGTCAGAATTTCTCGAAGACGTCGTAGACGTTCTGCCCCAACAGCCGTATCTGAGATACGTGTTGTTTCCCCAAATAAAATTATCATAGCGGGAGACAGTCCGATGAATGAGCTTCTCCAAGCACCCATTGAGGGTTACGGAGACGCTGTTGTTGTCCCAGCCATTGTGGCTGAATACTTTGAGCTCAAAACTGGGTTACTGATGAGGCGAAAAATGATCCGTTTTTAGGGGGTCATTTAAGCCCGAATCCGAATTTATTTGATCAAATATTGCCCTAAATCGTTCCTTTTGTGATTTTAGGTACTTTGGGAGTGAAATCTGGAAAAGGAAGCAATTCGGACGTTTTTGAAGCATAAAAGTGAAGAAAACGCCAAAGTCTTAATTTTCAATGCTGGGAACAGTGCATGACGGCGTCAAGAGTAACTCCCTGACGGCGTCAAGAGCAAAATTCCATGACGATCCAGAAGAGATTTGACGGCGTCATGAAGGTAGGGCGTCAAGAGTAAAAGTCATGACGGCCTGGAAATGAATTGTTCTTGACGGCGTCAAATGTAGATCTAGGCAGTCCGAGGATTGTTTTGGCGGCGAGGTGACGGCGTCACCTAATTGGTCTTGACGCCGTCAGACCCCTTTTCCGATATATAGTTTTCTAGTTTTTCACATTTAAAGAGAGAAGTTTTGGGAGAAACCCTAAGTACGATTTTGGTGTAACTTTATAGGTTTTTCAAGGGTTCCAACCCCTTGATACCTTGCATGATTAATCAAGATAAGTGTTCTTCTAATTCAATCAATATGTCTATGTGTTGGTTGTCTATATCTTGTTCTTGTCTTAATTCCATCATGCTAGGCTAGATCTATCTTGTGTTTGCTTAGATCTAATGAAACCTAGATATTGATTATGTGTTGATTACTTGTTTATTCTTGTCTTGGATGAATGATTTATATGTTAGGATTAAGAAAACTTGCAGATCTCCAATTGGTAACATGCTTGAACGTCTTAAGAAACATGAACCAACGCGCACTAGGTCTTTATTGGTTGTATTTAATGCATGAGCCACTGTTTACAATCCCTATAGTTGTGCTGGGCATGGTGTAGGAGGAGATAAGAGCTCATAGAATTGGGGAGTTATGTGTGCCACCCCATGAATGGTATTAAGGAATACGATCCGTCATCCATGCAATTATAACAAGTAATTAACATGTAAAAGATATCTAGGGAGTAGTGAAATCTAAGTAAACACATTTTCTCCAATTACTGCTCACAACCTTAGTATAAATTAGTTTATTTTCATTTCTAGTATTTTATTTTGATTGCATCTTAGTATTGGGTTAGTTGAATAGCAACTAATTCCGCCCAAATCCTTCAAACCCGAGATTTTAATTTGCTTTCCATAAAATATAAAAACACAAAAATAATCATCCCTCACCTTTAGAACTAGTATTTAGGATTTCTAATCCTAGCGACACTATTCCTAAGCTGAACGATCAATCCCCCGGTACTTGTCACTATACTATACTACAACGATCAGGTACACTGCCTGGCGGGGGTTGTAAGCTTCTCGAGATCCCTCGAGAGGTAAAGCATGTTGCGATTCCCACGCATCAAGTTTTTGGCGCCGCAGCCCGGGGAATAGTTATTGTCTAGGTTAGAATTTCTTTTTATTAGGTCTACTTGCTAGATTCCTTTCTAGTAAGATTTTATTTTTATTTTTAGGTCTTCTTTAGTCTATCTCATTTCTTTGTGCTTTTCTTCGTAACTCTTTGCCATCCAACATCATGGAAGGTGGTAACATCTTTGAACCCGTCATCCCACCACAACAAGACCCACCACTAGAACCCCTTAGGCCCCGAACCTTAGGAGAGTATTCCCGACCTAGCCATCAAGGTTACCGAAACACCATTGAGCTCACCGGAGCCAATGTGACCCCCTTGCGATCCGATACCATCCGGTTGGTGCAAAGCGGATGTGCATTCCATGGACTTCGTTCCGAAGATCCAAACCAACATCTTAAGGACTTTCTCAAAATCGTAGATTCCATAGACCTAGGTGTTGAAACTAGAGAGACTACCCGTTTACGCCAATTCCAATTCTCTCTACGGGATCAAGCTAGTCAATGGCTTGAGCGTTTACCCGCGGGATCCATCACCACATGGGATGATCTCACCACTCGTTTCCTTGCTCAATTTTTCCCACCGGGGAGAACTACTAAGCTTAGAAATGACATCTTGATGTTCCAACAACGTCAAAATGAATCTCTTTTTGAAGCATGGACTCGTTTCAAGGACTTATTCCAAAAAGTCCCTCATCATGGCATAGATCTTTGGCTCCAAGTCCAAATTTTTTATGACCATATCGACATCTCCACGAGGCGAGCCATTGACCAATCGGCCGGTGGTAAGCTACGTGATCTTAGTGCGGAACAATCATGGGAACTCATAGAAGATCTTGCTCTCTATGACAACGAAAGTTGGAATGATCCCCGTGATTTGAACAAAACGGTCAAGGCAATATCTTTGCCTTCGAACAATTCTAGCACTCCCGACCGTAGGATCATGGAACTTGAGGACCAAGTCAAGTTTCTCATGAAATCTTACGAAGCTCCTAAGCCTTCAAGTCAAGTGAACAAAATCACTTCTTCATGCGAATTATGTAGTGGTCCCCATGACACTCGTGATTGTATGGAACTCCCCGGAACAGCTTTTGCGGACTACGCATCCACGCGTACCGACGAAGCGGGAGATAAGTGGTACACTTTCAAGCCCGAGCCAAACACTTACGATGATTCATACAACCCCTCATGGAAAAATCACCCAAACCTTAGGTGGAAACAAAATCAACCCAATTCATCCAACCCACCTAATCGTTACCAACCAAACGGTCCACCATCCAACCGTACTTTCAACAACAATCCTTCTAACAACTATGGTAGTACCAACAATCTTGAAGGATTGATGTCAAAGTTTATGGCATCCCAAGAAGCTCGCATATCTAAATTTGAAGCCGATTTCAAACAAAAGCAAAGCGAGATGACCACTAGAATTGATGCATTGTTGAAAGTTCTCAATGACCGAGAAATGGGAGCACTCCCAAGCGACACGGTCAAGAATCCGAAACTAACCGTTAATTCCATATCCTCAGTTTCGTCACCCACTTCGTGTCCACAATACTACTCGGTTAAATCAACGACCACGTGTTTCAAACAAAACCAAGTTCTCCAAAACGATCAATCAAATAAAACACCCACTATAGAGCCGGTCAAAAGCATAGTTGAAACACCTCTTACGCAAGACCTTGACGATGAATTCAAAAAACTTCACCTTGAACGCCCCGTCATTGATGTCTTAGCGCGTGCTCCTTACTATAGTGCCCTCCTAGAAAAATATGAGAAGTGTAAGCTAGGTAAAAATGGGACCGCCTTCGTTCAAAACAAGTTGCCTAAGAAGCTTGATGATCCGGGCATATTTGTTTTGCCCTGTAAGATAGGAAGATCCAAAGCTTTCGACACACTAGCCGATTTAGGGTCAAGCCTCAACTTGATTCCCTTATCCTTATTCACCGCTCTTAAGCTAGGGAAGTTAGAGGAAACGGATGTATTGATAGGGCTAGCGGATGGGAGTATTGCCCACCCGGTTGGAATGATTAAGGATGTAGTTGTTCACGTAGGAAAGTTAACTATATTAGCGGATTTTCACGTCCTAGACATGGTTAGTGACACTACATGCCCATTATTGGTAGGAAGAGTATTTTTAGCAACCGCTAGTGCCATGATAGATTGCAAGGAATCCAAGATAACGGTAGGTGAAGGCGATACTTGGTCGGGGTACGATGTAAAGAAGCATAGTTATGATTGTGATGATGAACCGACACCGCATTGGGCAGAGATGAATAGGAGACCGTCTAGATATGGACCTTGGATAGAAAGGAACTTTATAGGACCTCAATGCCCATTCTATCTAGAAAAAGATTTTGTTGAAAAGACACATTCGGTAGAACAACTCACAGCTAGAGATGAAGAGCTAGACCCCTTTGAGGACCCCTTAGTCTTTAGGAAGATGATTGAGTTATTAAGCGTAATGCCCATCAACATAGAAAGGAATAAATGGAAAAGAGAAGGAGACAAGTGTAAATGGAGGTGGGACAAGCCACCTAATGAAGGTGACGGGTCATGGCATATTAGAATGACTTTGTATGATCCGGATGGAGAAAAGTTTGAAAGGTCATACCATACTAAGGAAACCGATAGGAAGTTGAAACCTAAGTTTGATCCCAAGGATGTCCTCAACGAGGAACTCACCCGTATCACGTAGTAACACATGACCTTGAGTCTAGCTACAAGACTCGTAAATAAAGAAAAGCGCTTCTTGGGAGGCAACCCATGTTTTGTGTGATTTTATTTGTTTGTTTGTTATTTGTTTCCGTATGCATGCTTTATTTTTATTGTTGGTAGATCATGTTTCTATACTAAATAGTGGAAATACTTTACTTTGTTGTTTTGGCCTAGTCTTAACTCCACTTAAAGGTATTTTTGCAAAAGATAAGTGTAAGGGGAAACCCCAAATATGTTTTTAAGAAACAAACCGATCATGATTCTCCACAATATTAAATGAACATGTATATTCGTATTTGTTAGAGTCAAATGCTTGTATTGAGTCATAATGAAGTTTTGCAGGATTTTCCAGGAAGTAGGACCAAGTTTTTCCAGAAATTTTCCGGAAACTTAACATAAGAATTTCTGCAGGTCAATTATGATGGCGTCAGGGGTTTACTCTTGACGGCGTCAGGAGTAAAAATCTGGAAATTTTACCGGTTTTGTTTTTCTAACGGAGTCTTATGGTTTTTGTGAATTATTAAGTTTTATAATCTCCAGGAGATCTGCAAACTTCATTCCACAAGCATTATATCTTATCTTGTTTTCTAGGATTTAGTAACTTATATAGGATGCCGCCGATTTTACGCGAGGTTGTCTTGTCTATTTTCTCAGGTTTTACAGGTTATGTATGACAAGAAGATGATTTATATTCTAGAAGGGAAGCTTTGATTGTTCATTTTCTTGGAGGAAGATTTAACCTGGCCACCTTACTATACATACCGAGCGAATCAGGGGAGTATTTGATTCCATTCTTTTTACTTTTTAACTTTTACATTCTTTACTTGAACATTGGGGACAATGTTCATCTTAAGTGTAAGGGGAGGGTAAAAAGATGATACCTTACATATGCACTTTCACTTGAGTTTGTTTTGTTTAATGGTAGATGTGTAATAAAACTATGAGAAATAATTGTTAATGCAATTTTAGCGCCAAATTTAAAATTTTTTACAACATTTAGGAGTGAAACTTTAGCCATAGCAAGCGTCTCATGGATAGGAGATTGTATGACTAGCACATAACTGTATATTCAGAAAAATTTTCCACCCAAATATGTGAGGTTCGCCTTTAGATTTGATAGGAAAAGCATTTACTATTAGTGCTTATTAGTGTAACGGTAGCATTTAGATTCTAGAACTTGCGTTAGTGATGCATCCCGAGACCGCTAGTGAGACTACATTCGTGTAGTAGGATTTAGTACATGATAAGAGGCATTAGGATCACCCTTGTGTTAAACCCGTATTATAATTACTTGACCATTTATGTCACATTACTTGGCTAGTTAAGTCAACTAATTTTTCCCACACCTTAGCGTTGTACTCATTTTTAGTACACGAAACCCCTAGTACACCCCTCCGAGCCTATCTTTTCGTTTCTAACTTTAAGCATTTTACTTAAAGGAAGAATTTGTTACACCCCACTTAAATGTACAACCAAATTGCCTTAGCCTTCCGTGTATGCGCTCATTTTTAGTGCATTATTGTTATTTGTTAAACCCTAAGTTAACTATCTAATTGATTACATGGTTGCTAAGTCGAGTCATATCCTTGTACATACTGTTTTGGGATGATTGGGACTCATGGGCAAAGTACTTATTTATGGAGTAATGGGGAAGAACATCATTTATTACCCCCATATGTGCGTTAATCTTAAAAGTGCTCCAAGTGTTTTGATTTTCTTAATTCGAGTCATTAGATTAGTTTAATGTAAAGTATGTAAAGATTCAAGTGTAAGGGGAATGTTCAACCCCTATGATGTATTATTTTGGATGGTAGGGTAAGAGTGTATGATGAAAAAAAAAAAACGGACTACCATCCCTTTTTATTCTATGTTCATTTTATGTTTTTGTTCTTTTTGATTTATTAGCTTAAGTCGAGTCTAGTCTTGACTTAGCAACGCCACATTGTACATGTAATTAACCAAGATTGTTAACTCGCCACTAGTAAAACTTCCTTTATCCAATAAAACCGTGTATTTCATATCCCTACACCTAACGTTACAACCCTTGAAAAGACCTCTTTGATAGTTTATCCTAGGTGCTTACGCCATGTGGTGGAGGTTTCATCCTTTCCCAAGCCTATGGTAATCTATTTTTCTCTGACAGGTAGTGAGAGATATCTTCCGTTTCCATATTGTAATTTACACTTTATTACACCCGAGAGATGTGAGTATCTAAACACTATTTGTGAGGTGCTTGTGTATGACCTCCGTGCTTGTCTATTGGTCTTTAGTGGAACGATTATTTGTTGTAATTACTTTTATGTTAGTGTTAAATGACCCCTAACCTGTCTTTTGAGTAGAATAAAAGCGCATTTGCTTGAGGACAAGCAAATCTCAAGTGTAAGGGTATATGATGAGGCGAAAAATGATCCGTTTTTAGGGGGTCATTTAAGCCCGAATCCGAATTTATTTGATCAAATATTGCCCTAAATCGTTCCTTTTGTGATTTTAGGTACTTTGGGAGTGAAATCTGGAAAAGAAAGCAATTCGGACGTTTTTGAAGCATAAAAGTGAAGAAAACGCCAAAGTCTTAATTTTCCATGCTGGGAACAGTGCATGACGGCGTCAAGAGCAAAATTCCATGACGATCCAGAAGAGATTTGACGGCGTCATGAAGGTAGGGCGTCAAGAGTAAAAGTCATGATGGCCTGGAAATGAATTGTTCTTGACGGCTTCAAATGTAGATCTAGGCAGTCCGAGGATTGTTTTGGCGGCGAGGTGACGGCGTCACCTAATTGGTCTTGACGCCGTCAGACCCCTTTTCCTATATATAGTTTTCTAGTTTTTCACATTTAAAGAGAGAAGTTTTGGGAGAAACCCTAAGTACGATTTTGGTGTAACTTTACAGGTTTTTCAAGGGTTCCAACCCCTTGATACCTTCCATGATTAATCAAGATAAGTGTTCTTCTAATTCAATCAATATGTCTATGTGTTGGTTGTCTATATCTTGTTCTTGTCTTAATTCCATCATGCTAGGCCAGATCTATCTTGTGTTTGCTTAGATCTAATGAAACCTAGATATTGATTATGTGTTGATTACTTGTTTATTCTTGTCTTGGATGAATGATTTATATGTTAGGCTTAAGAAAACTGGCAGATCTCCAATTGGTAACATGCTTGAACGTCATAAGAAACATGAACCAACGCGCACTAGGTCTTTATTGGTTGTATTTAATGCATGAGCCACTGTTTACAACCCCTATAGTTGTGCTGGGCATGGTGTAGGAGGAGATAAGAGCTCATAGAATTGGGGAGTTATGTGTGCCACCCCATGAATGGTATTAAGGAATACGATCCGTCATCCATGCAATTATAACAAGTAATTAACATGTAAAAGATATCTAGGGAGTAGTGAAATCTAAGTAAACACATTTTCTTCAATTACTGCTCACAACCTTAGTATAAATTAGTTTCTTTTCATTTCTAGTATTTTATTTTGATTGCATCTTAGTATTGGGTTAGTTGAATAGCAACTAATTCCGCCCAAATCCTTCAAACCCGAGATTTTAATTTGCTTTCCATAAAATATAAAAACACAAAAATAATCATCGCTCACCTTTAGAACTAGTATTTAGGCTTTCTAATCCTAGCAACACTATTCCTAAGCTGAACAATCAATCCCTTGGTACTTGTCACTATACTATACCACAACGATCAGGTACACTGCCTGGCGGGGGTTGTAAGCTTCTCGAGATCCCTCGAGAGGTAAAGCCTGTTGCGATTCCCACGCATCAGTTACTAAATCTAGTAACCTCAAGCCAATTTTATGGTTTTGAGAGGGATGATCCTCATGCTCATATTCGATGGTTTAACAAGATTACATCTACCATCAAATACAAAAACGTCCCTTCCGAAGCAGTCAAACTTCTTCTATTCCCATTTTCTCTTGAGGGGGCAGCCCGGATTTGGCTGAAAAAACAACCTCCGCGTTCAATAACAACGTGGGAAGATTTAGTTACCAAATTTGTAAACGAATTTTTTCCCCCGTCCAGAACGACAAGTCTTAAAAATGAAATCATCAAATTTACTCAATGGTTTGATGAATCGTTTGTTGACGCATGGGATCGTTTCAAAGAATTTCTTCGTCGATGTCCTCATCATGGTTTCACTGAATTAATGCAAATTGACACTTTCTATAATGGTGTGAGTCAATCTGACCAAGATTCTCTCAATGCCTCCGCGGGAGGTAATTTTTTGAGTAAAACCACTAAAGAAGCTTTAGAAATCATTGAAAATAAGTCCAAGGTCCGCACTACACGCACAAAGCCATATAACTCCCAAGTGAGTGCTGGTCCTTCTACTTCATCACCCGTGAGTGCTTCTAGCACCGATGCTAAGATAGATAAACTCACGGACGCTATTCAAGCTTTGGTTCTCTCAAACCAAAAGAAAGTCACTTTCACACAAAACCCTTCACATGCTGAAGTAAAAAAGGTGGAAGTTTGTGTCACTTGTGGTGGCCCACATGCTTACTACAATTGTACTGCCACCGATGGTAGTCCTTTTGAAGCAAATGCCTTAGCCGGTACTACAAATCAGGGAGGTAATCAATACCATCCTCAAATGGAACCAAGTTACTGTGCTAACACACATATGGACTACCCGGGTTTAATAAAAACCCAAATTTGCAAAACCGAAACCAGAATCAACCACGAATAAACCAAGGTTATCAAAACCAAGGGAATTTCAACCCTGGACAGAATCAAGGTTTCCACAACCAAGGAAACTTTAACAGAAACAATTTCAACTCGGGAAATCATTTTTAGGGAAATGGTAATCCAAAGCAGGGAAATTTTCAACCACAACAAGGTTATAATCAAAATAACCGAGTCCACAATTTCCCCAACCAAACACAAGCCATTCTTCCAGCTCCACAATCATCATCTGATGAGTTGTTGAAGCAGTTCATGAAAACTCAAGAAGAGACAAACAGGTTGTTGGTCAGCCAAATTTCTGAAATCAAGAAATCTTTAAATGAACAACCCTCGGGCTCTGGAAAACTTCCGAGCAACACGATCGCAAACCCGAGGTGCGATGCAAAGGCGATCACAACCAGGAGCGGAGTTTAATATGATGGACCCACTGTTCCCACTACCACTTCTTCTCCTTCTCCCAAGGTAGTGGAAAATGAAACCGAGGTAAATAAGGACGAAGTACTTCCTACTCATAATGGGGGTACCCAAGACGTCCCACCTCAAGTTGTCCCGAAACCCAAACCAAAACCTAGAGTTGTTTTTGAACCCAATGATATTCCAGTTGAAACATCTAAGTCCAAACCTTCTACCTCCTCTATTCCTTACCCTTCACGCTTGAGTGAGCAAAAGCTCCGTGAAAAAGCTAGTCACCAGATGGATAAATTCTTTCAAATCTTCCAAGATTTGCATTTTGACATTAGCTTTGCGGATGCTATTATTCTGATGCCCAAATTTGCATCAACAATCAAACACTTGTTAAGCAACAAGGAGAAACTGTTTGAAATGGCAAAAACTCCCTTGAATGAGAACTGCTCAGCAGTTCTTTTAAAGAAGCTTCCCGAGAAGCTTGGAGATCCTGGAAAATTTCTAATACCTTGTGTATTTCTAGGAATGGTTGATTGCTATGCCTTGGCCGATCTTGGTGTAAGCATCAACCTAATGCCTTATTCAGTTTGGAAGAAACTTTCTCTTCCAGATCTTACTCCTACCTGCATGACTCTAGAGCTTGCAGACCGATCAATATCTCGTCCTCTCGGCATTGCCGAGGACGTGTTTGTGAAGGTAGGAAAGTTCCATCTCCCCGCTGACTTTGTAGTGGTTGATTTTGATGCTGATTAAAGGGTCCCTCTCATTGTTGGGAGGGGTTTCCTTAGGACGGGCCGTGCTCTTATCGATGTATTTGAGCAAGAAATCACTCTGCGTATGGGTAATGAAGCTGTTACATTTAACCTCGATCAAACCTCGAGGTACTCCTCAAATTATGATTCTGAAGCAATTAATCAAATAGATATCATAGACATTGCTTCAGAGGAGTATTCTCAAGAGTTTCTCGGTTATTCTCATAATTCTGTGAGTGGGGATTCCACTTCATCATCTGAACCTATCATTTCCGACTCTTCCCCTTCTCTCACTCCGTTTGAGGGAAGTGATTTCCTTTTGGAAGAGGTCAAGGCTTTTCTCAAAAGTGATTCAGTTCCATCGGGAATTGATAAGACTGAGATTGATCTGGAGGGAGATATTCTTCTCCTTGAGAAATTGCTAAATCAAGACAATTCTCCTCCACTCCCTCCCGTACAACTTCATAATCAGGAAATCAAATATGTTGCGAAAACTGATGATTTTCCTGAGGTCGAGCTCAAGGACTTACCTCCTCATCTTGAATACGCATTTTTGGAGGGTGATGATAAATTACCCGTCATTATTGCTAAAGGTTTAAGTGATGAGGAGAAAGTTGCTCTCATAAAGGTCTTGAAGTCACACAATCAAGCAATTGCTTAGAAACTCTCCGATATTAAGGGTATTAACCCAGATTTTTGTACACACAAAATCTTAATGGAGGATGACTTCAAGCCCGCAGTGCAACATCAAAGACGGGTGAATCCAAAAATCCATGATGTGATTAAACAAGAGGTTCTCAAACTTCTTGATGCAGGATTGATTTACCCCATCTCTGATAGTCCTTGGGTTAGTCCCATCCATTGCGTTACAAAAAAGGGTGGCATTACTGTTGTCACTAATGAGAAAAATGAGTTGATTCCAACTCGGCTGGTTACCGGGTGGCGTGTTTGCATTGACTATCGTAAGTTAAATGACGCCACCCGCAAAGACCACTTTCTGCTGCCCTTTATGGATCAGATGCTTGAGAGATTAGCAGAGAACGAGTACTATTGTTTCCTTGATGGATTCTCAGGATACTTTCAAATCCCCATTGATCCATCGGATCAAGAAAAGACTACCTTTACATGCCCTTATGGAACCTTTGCTTATAAACGTATACCTTTTGGCTTATGTAATGCTCCAGGTACGTTCCAGAGGTGCATGATGGCCATATTTACCGACATGATCGGTAAAACCATGGAGGTTTTTATGGATGACTTCTCGGTCATTGGGGATTCATTCCAAACATGTCTCACCAATTTAGAAAAAATGTTGAAAAGGTGTGAAGACACCAATCTATGTCTAAATTGGGAAAAGAGTCACTTTATGGTCAAAGAGGGCATTGTCCTCGGCCATAAGATTTCCAAGAATGGGATTGAGGTTGACAGAGCTAAGGTTGATGTCATTGCTAAATTGCCTCACCCTACTACCGTCAAAGGTATTAGGAGTTTCTTGGGTCATGCCGGTTTCTATCGTCGATTCATACAAGATTATTCTAAAATCTCACGGCCTATGACTCATCTCCTCGAAAAGGATACTCCTTTTATCTTATCACCAGAGTGCATCGAAGCTTTTTAAACATTGAAGAAAAAGCTTACTGAGGCACCCATTCTTGTTGCCCCCGACTGGGATTTACCCTTTGAGCTTATGTGTGATGCAAGTGATTTTGCTATCGGTGCAGTCTTGGGGCAACGCAAAACGAAACACTTTCAGCCTATCCACTACGCAAGCAAAACTATGAACGAAGCTCAAACTCATTACACCACTACGGAAAAAGAATTATTAGCCTTGGTATATGCTTTTGAGAAATTTCGGACATACTTAATAATGACTAAATTTGTAGTGTATACGGATCACTCGGCTCTAAAATATTTATTTGCAAAACAAGATGCAAAGCCGAGATTGCTCCGTTGGGTTCTCCTCCTCCAGGAATTTGATATCATTATTCGTGATAAAAAGGAGCTGAGAACCTGGCTGCTGATCATCTGTCCCGATTAGAGAACCCTCATCAAGATGTGTATGAGAAAAAGGAAATAAATGAAACATTTCCTCTCGAAACACTCAATGCGGTTGCTTTTCGTGGAGATTCTACTACCCCATGGTTTGCCGACTTCGCAAATTACCATGCGGGTAACTTTGTTGTGAAAGGGATGTCAACCCAACAGAAGAATAAATTCTTTAAGGATGTCAATTATTACTTCTGGGATGACCCCTACTTATTCAAAATCTGTGCGGATCAAGTCATCCGACGGTGTGTATATGGACAGGAAGCCACTGAAATTCTCAAGGCTTGCCATGCTGGACCCACTGGGGGACATCATAGTCCCAATTACACCGCCAAAAAGGTGTTAGATTCCGGATTCTTCTGGCCCACAATTTATAAAGATGCCCAGGATCTCATTAAAACCTGTGACACTTGTCAACATCACGGGAACATTTCATAAAGAAATGAGATGCCACAAAATGCTATTCAAGTCTGTGAGATATTTGATATCTGGGGCATTGACTTTATGGGGCCATTTCCATCATCTAGAGGAAACAAATACATACTTGTGGCTGTTGATTATTTATCAAAGTGGGTTGAAGCGAAAGCTTTACCCACGAATGATGCCCGAGTTGTAGTGAAATTCCTGAAATCTCTTTTTGCCCGTTTTGGAACTCCACGTGCTATTATAAGTGATCGTGGTACACATTTCTGCAATGAAAAATTTGACAAAGTCATGCAAAAGTATGGTGTAACCCACCGTCTTTCTACCGCGTATCACCCACAAACAAGTGGAGGTTTCAAACCGTGGTATCAAAAGGATACTTAAGAGGACTGTTGGTGAAAACCTTGCTGCCTGGTCGGATAAATTAGATGACGCACTATGGGCCTTTCGTACAGCTTATAAAACACCCATTGGGTGTACACCTTACAAGCTTGTGTACAGAAAGACATGTCATCTACCGATGGAACTTGAGCACAAAGCCTACTGGGCATTGAAACATGCCAACTTTGACCTCAAAACTGCGGGTGATCACAGAAAAGTTCAAATGAATGAATTAAATGAACTACGTGCTCAGGCTTACGAGAACTCTTTAATCTATAAAGAAAAAACGAAGAGAATTCATGACTCAAAAATAAAGAACCGCGTTTTTAACGTTGGTGATCGAGTACTTCTCTTTAATTCTAGATTAAAGATCTTCTCGGGTAAACTAAAAACCCGTTGGACTGGCCCATTAACTATCACTAAGGTTTATCCATATGGTACCGTTGAGTTATCTCAAAATGACGGTCTATTTTTTAAAGTGAATGGGCATCGTGTGAAACACTACTTTGGAGAGGACATACCATCCATGGTTGTCCCGGATCTCCAAACTTTCCCCAAGGACAATTAAATTCCGGGTCGAGTCAAGCTAGCGACTCGGTTAACAAAAACAGTAGCTTCCTCATGGACAATTTAATTCGAGGTCGAGTCAAGCTAGCGACTCGGTAATCAAAAACAGTACCAATATGGGTTTTCACCCATATTTCTGATTTCTTTCTCTTTTCTACCACCCTAGTGTGGGGGAGATACCCCACATGTTGTATATATGTATATATGTCTCAAAAAAAAAAAAAAAAAAAAAAAAAAAAAAAAAAAAAAAAAAAGATGTAAATAGCCTAAAATAAAGGTTATTAATATTTCCTTCTTACGTTCTAAGTGTCGGTTTAACACCCGGTGTTTTGAATATTGAGGGCAATATTCATTTATAAGTGTGGGGGGGGGGGGGGGGGGGATTCTCACGAATTCAAACACATGTTCCATCAAGCACCCTCATTTGATCAAAATTTAAAGTTTTTTCACACTTAGAAATGCAATAAATGGTTTTCAGTCCGCCATGTCTAACCCACATAAGGATTGGCTAATCCAGGAGCAAACGGCTCTTGGTAAAGATATCTCAAAACCGTTGATGGCTTGTAATTTGCCAAAAATTGTATGGTACCTCAACTCGCCATATCCTAAAAAGCGAATGAGTTGGCTAGCCCGCAAGATTATGGCTTGTGGTAAAGGCAGTGGAAAACCCATAATTGGTAATCAGCTCACCAAGATGTTGACTTTGTCCATCAAGAATTGGCTAGTCCAGAAGCAAACGGCTTTTGGTAAAGACAAAACAAATCCGTTGACAGCTGGTGGTTTGCTAAAAATCACATGGTTATCAGGTGGACGATAGTTCTTACTTGAATCGATACATCTGGCTACTCCAGAAGTGATGGCATTTGGTAAAGAGTAAAAATCCATTAAATTTTTCTCAAAAGATTGCTAGGGACTAGCAATAGTTTAGTGTGGGGGATTGATGAGTGTGTAAATACTCATCATTTCTGTTACATTTAAACTGCAAAAATATCTGAAAACACACAGGAATGCCTTAAAATACATAAAATATCCCTGGATTGTGTTTTTATGCAAAAGGATTGAAAACTGATGAAAAACAACACATTTCACATAATTTACAGTTTCAGTCCCTGAACTTTGAAAAATTGACAAAACTAGTCCCTGGTAAATCAAAACATGAAAAATATCATCAAAGGTCCTTAGGGATTCATAAGTTGTCAAGTTTAGTCCTTTAAAGTTAAAAATTACAAAACGACAACTTTAGTCCCTCAAGTTTGAAAAATGTCAAATATAGTCCTTAAGGTTTTAAAAATGGAAAAATATGAAAAGTAAACCTTGCACTATTCTTAAATGACATAATTGGTCCTTATCATAACTATGGAGAAATTACAGGTTCAGCCCTTCAATTTTCAGAAAATTACAAGTTTGGTCCCTGGTGTTTGAGAAATTGGCAGAAAAGGTCCCTGGGTATTTTAAATGAAAAAATTGCATCTTTGGTCCTTGGGTTATTCATACTTGGCAAATTTGGTCCTTATAATTACTTTGGGAAAGTGGCAAAATCAGCCCCTCAATTTTTACCAAATTACAAAATTGGTCCTTGTTCATTACTAATAACCAACCGGACCCTTTATATTATAAAACCAAATCCAATCCACACACAAACCAAAGCCCAGCCCCCCTTTTTTGCTTTTGGTCCAATCACCAAGCCCAAACCACACCCTTTATTATTTAAAACGGGTTTGACCCCGTTTGACTCCCCAAAACCGCCAAACAACAACCACTGTTCATCCCCCTCACCCAGCCTGCAAACACCAATACCAGGGTGGTTTTCCATATCCACCTCACCCCCAGCTCATCACCCACTCTCCCCTTACATACCTTCCACCTCATAGCTAACCCACACCCACAATTAATGCCTTTCCCACCATTTTTCACCAAAATCACCACTGTAGCACTCACTTTACTGGTTTTGCTATCAAACATCCACAACTTGGCTACTAACCCATGTTACTTGTCTCTTGCCACCTCCACAACACCCCAAGATGCATTAATTGAGAAAAAACAGCCACAAGCTATCTGTTTCACTTTTGGCGCCAAATTACAATTCAAAGGCTGAGATCACTTTGACTCATCCAACGGTTGAATTTATTGATGGGAAAGATTCAGAGACATATGGGGAGTCTCAATAGCCTATAAAGAAAGCAGGGGAAGCATTGTGGATATATATCTAGTTTAATTAAATAAAATGTATGTCGACTTAATTATGTTTTAATTTCCAGTGTAAAATTTAGCTTTCAAGTACTTTGTTTAAGTGTTTTCAGTGTATGTGAATCTATTTCCAATAATCAATTTCAGTTTTTAAGTTTGAAATCCGTTTATGCAATTTCTTGTTCAAAATCTCATGTTTCCTTGAATGTTGTTAATAGTGTTAATCTTGGACTCATAAGCTCATATAAGCTCCTTATGTAGCTTCTGAGAGCTATTAGAAACCTTAAAATTCAGTGTATGATCATTAGCTCAAAATACCAAAAATACAAATAAATACTAGAAAAATAACAAATCAGTTTGTATGAAGATGATGCATTGGAGCAGATTGAATTATGGATGGATCTTGGTTTAGTGCTTATTGGTAAGCTATAGGAGTTGTTATTGGTCCTTGGATTTCAATTGAACACCTTGAAGCCATTTGTAAGCAATCTCACCAATTTTGGCATTCCACTGTATAACTGCTTAACACTGCTTATTTTGATCTTTTTATGCTTATTTAGTATTAGTCAGTTGTTATATTGCTTAAGATAAGTAGATTGTTAATTAGTTTCCATAATTGCTTAATAGTCTAAAATTCACAGTCCATATATCATAAATTGTATGCTGTGGTAATTGTTGTTATTATCTGTGTTTTTAGGTTTCTTTTAGGTCAATTCATCAAATTAGAACCCTTGGAATCTATTTCATGGTCTTAATCTGTTAATTGCTTTGAAATCATCAAAATATTTAAGATATAGTAGTGTTTGGTTTATCTGATTACACTGTGATAAGAGGTGTTATTGTGGGTAACTTCTGTTCTAACCTGTCACTTAGAGTCATAATATCTCAGTTCAACCATTAAATACAGTCTTTATTAGTAAAATAGTCAAAATAGGTTTTAATCTTCCTTGTTTTGTTGTCTGTTAAGGATTTAGAACCCCTAATCACCTAGATCACTTCATTAGTTGTTAGGATTGCTTAGGATAGTTGCATTTCACCTAAATACAACATAATCAGTAAGTGGATTTGATCCTAAGTTCATATTAGTCAACTTAGCAAATTTTCTTAAAAAGTCAAAAAGGTGTATGATCTGAAATCCTTAAAATGGCATGAATTATTATGATTTTTGTGTAAGGTTTTAGGGTCTGAAACTTATTGTGTGTATACTCTACCAGTTGAACTTGAGTTTCTTACATCTAATTCATTTTTGTGATTTTATCTGTGCAAGTTACACCCATCAAAACTCACTTGCAGGGGAAGGTACTCCCCTGCTACACAGACCATCACCTCAACCCCACCACCTTTGGTGGTTGATTATGGCCACCACAGTGGTCCCACAGGCCCAAATCTTGGTTCTCAGAACCCCCTCCTACCAGAGTTCATAAGTTGACCCTTTGTTTGACCTGTGCATCAGTGGACCCCATTTGGATTTGCACTTGAAGGTTGTCCCATTTTCAGTCACAGACCTCAATAAGCAAGTGCTTATTTTGATCTTCTTGGCTTATTTTGCCATCTTATTTGAGTGAATTGACTTAAAAGTTTCCAACTAACTTAGGTGAACTAGATTTCACCCTTGTGGACCCCACATAAGCTCATTTGAGCTTATTTCTTGATTTAGTCAAACTTGGTCAACTGTAAAGGCAAATAAGCACTCACAGTGCTTATTCTTGGTTTCAAAATTAGTTTTCTTTATAAAAGTTTCTTATTTTAAGTATTTTAATAGTTCTATAAAAGAAAAAACAGAAAAAGCCAAATTTAATTATAGTGATAGCTTCTATTTAATAGAAATTATCTATTTAATTTTCTTTTTAGCTTATTTATAAGCATTTCTTAATTTTTATATTTTTATTAAATATCTTTTATATTAAAGTATTTTTATAAATTTTTCCATATTTTTCCTTTGTCATTTAGTAATATTTAGAATTAATACTAGTTTAATTAATTATTAATTAATAATTAAGGATTAAATAGGATAATTATATTTTATAAAGTACGACCTAGTTTTTATAATTTTTATAGCTTCTATATAAGGTAAAACATCTTTATAATTTTTTTTAGAATTTATACTATTCATTTTCTATTTTTTATAATATAATTAGTTTAATTGGTAATTAATTAATAATTATTATAATAATTAGTAATTTAGTTTAAAATACATAAAATAAAATTTTTATAATTTTTTAGGATTCCCGTGATGGTTAATTAGATTTATAAAAATCCTCTTAATTATCTAAGTCTTTTTAGTATTTTTAATAATTTAAATCAATATAATTAGTCAAATAATAATTAATTAAATAATAATTAATTAAATAATAATTAGATAAATAGTTTGAAAAATATAATTTTAGTTTTAAAATAAGTTTTATAATATTTTAGACTTTTAGAAATTTTAATTTTATATTTCTAGACTTATTTTACATTTTTCTATTTATTAGTGAATTATTAAAATTAAAAATAGTTATTAAATAATAATAATTAATTAAATAGTTATAAAAATAATTTTAATTTTCTAATAAGTTTAGGATTCCAAAAATATAATTTTCATATTTGTGAGAGTTTTATTTAACAGAATTCACATTTAGTTTAATACGCTTACGTTTATTTAAACGTACATTTTATTTCTGTTTATATTTTTAGGTTTTATTAACTTTTAAATAAATTAGTAATTATAAAATAAATATTTTGAGTTTATTTAATTTGCTTTTAAGCCCCTAAGGCATACAAATTCCTACTATAGTTAAAATTATTTTTGTTGTTTACGTTTAAAATATTAAACGTATACGTTTTCCAGTTCCTTTTCATTTGTACTTATCTGATTTCACGTATTAGTTGATATAGCTTATCAAAGCTATTCTAACTTATATTTCAGTAGTACAATCACTTAAACCCTTTTCCTGTTCAAATCACCTGATCTCGAAGTCATTTTATTTCAGATTTCACGCCTCGTTGGGATTTAATGATCTGGGGAAACACTACACTCCACGGAGTATTGGTTTAGACTGTTTGACTTGTTGATCATTACTTGGTTAATATTTTCTGACTGTTTGAGGCCAATCAGTACCCGAAAATACATATTGGTTATGTATTCCCTTTAGCATTCAAGAGATATTATGCAAGTGATGTTTTAAACATAACGTTTTGATTTTGTATTCTCAATGTGAGACGAAAAAATATTTGTCCTATTTGTGAGAAACTTTTGGAAGAATTTGACATGGGGTGTTTTAGCAAACATGTTTACACTTAGTAAGAATGTAATTCCTAACTATGGGGAACATGATTAGTTTTGTTAAACACCTAATTTCATGCATGAGTTTCTCAAGTTGATGCATAAGTTTTTGTTTTTGTGCAAAAATAAAATTCCTTGACTCAGATCAGGATTGTAATCAAGTTTAGAATACTTACAATGATGATTGATTTGCAATGTGAGTGAAAGGAAGACCAAGAAATCGTAGGTATGGATGGATGGTAAAGTGAATAGTAACAGTTTGGAAGTGGTGGTATGAGATAATGGGTGTTTGTTTTAATATAAACAAAAAAATGGTTCTGCAGGTCAGCGGATACGGCGGACCCTTGAATTGGGTTCCGTCCGTTGTGTCTGAGGGTTCTGCCGACCCTGCTGAGAAAAAGAGTTATGGATTTGTTTTGATTTTTGTGATTTTTGTCTAATGTCCAGAACTACAACGTAGGTTCCATGAGTCCTAAGCCTAGCCTAAGAAGGTTAAAAGGTTCACGTTTAAGGGGTTTCGTGAGAATGTCAGCTATGTTGTCTTCGGAAGAAACTTTCTCAATTGAGATATTTCCTTTTTGAACGTTGTCACGAAGGAAATGATGACGGATTTCAATATGTTTGGTACGAGCATGTTGAACCGGGTTTTTGCTAAGATCAATGGCGCCTTTGTTGTCACAAAGAATTGTGATGTCGTTAAGTTAAATTCCGTAGTCGACAAGAGCTTGCTTCATCCAAAGAGCTTGTTGACATGCCTTTCCGGCCGAAACATACTCGGCTTCCGTTGTTGAGATAGCAAGAGCCGTTTGCTTCTTAAAGAACCATGAGGTGAGACAATGTCCAACAAAAGTACAAATACCACTTGTGCTTTTTCTATCAACATAGTCACCAGCATGATCCGAGTCGGCATACACTATAGTGTCTATTCCAGTTCCTTTAGGATACCATAAACCTAAATGTGTAGTGCCCTTAATATACCTAAAAATCCTTTTAACGGCTTCGAGATGAGTAGTCTTAGGATCTTCTTGAAAACGAGCACATAGACAAACACTAAACATAATGTCGGGTCTACTAGTCGTTAGGTAAAGTAGACTACCAATCATACCTCTATATTTAGGTGCTATCTACGGATTCACTTTCCTCATCCTTGGTGAGTTTAGTTTCCATGGACATGGGTGTTTTGATTGGTTTCAAATCTTCTAATCCAAATTTGTTAAGCATGTCCTTAATATATTTAGATTGGTTAAAGAAGATACCATCTTCTAGTTGTTTAATTTGGAGTCCTAGGAAAAAGTTGAGTTCTCCCATCATACTCATTTCAAACTCGTCATGCATGATTTTTGAGAAATCCACACATAGTTCTTGACAAGTTGATCCGAATATAATGTCATCAACATAGATTTGGACTATGATAATATGTGAATCTTTCTTCTTAGTGAAGAGAGTATTATCAACTAAGCCCATGGTATACTTAGGGTCAACTAGGAAGGTTTTAAGTCGATTATACCATGCTTTTGGAGCTTGCTTAAGTCCGTAAAGAGCCTTTTTAAGTTTGTAAACATGATTTGGTTTTTTAAAATCGATGAAGCCCGGTGGTTGAGCAACATACACTTCTTCATTAATGACTCCGTTTAGAAATGCACTTTTGACGTCTATTTGAAAAGGTTTAAAATTGTGGGCACATGCATATGCAAGTAAGATTCTAATTGACTCGAGCCTAGCAACCGGAGCAAAAGTTTCAACGTAGTCAATGCCTTCTTGTTGATTATATCCTTGTGCAACTAGCCTAGCTTTGTTTCTAGACACAATTCCATTTTCATCCATTTTATTACGAAAGACCCATTTTGTTCCAATTATCGTTTGACTCTTTGGTTGAGGAACTAATGTCCATACATCATTCCTAACAAATTGGTTTAACTCTTCTTGCATTGCAATTACCCAAGACTCATCCTTAATGGCTTCATTAATATTTTTCGGTTCAATGGTTGACACGAAACAAAAGTAGTTGCTTTCATTTTGAACTTTTGATCTTAGTGTTCTTTCGTTAATGTTGCCTATTACACTATCTAATGGATGACTTTTAGATTCTTTGACATTTACAAGTTCTTTGTTTAATAGTTCATCTTCCTTGTCATTACCTAAGATCTCTTGACTTTCTATTGCTTGGCTTTCAACTAAGTCATCATCTACCAAAGGTGATGTCTTAGAGGGAGGTGGACTCTCGTCAAATGTTACGTTCAACGATTCCTCGACTCTTAAGGTTTCTTTGTTCAAAACAATGTTAGCTTTACTATTTTGTGAATATCCAAGAAATACACCTTCATAAGACTTTGGGTCAAATTTGGTGAGATAATCCTTGGTGTTAAGAATGAAGCATTTACTTCCAAACACTCTAAAGTATCCTAATGTAGGCTTTTTTACCTTTATATAGTTCATAAGGAGTTTTCTTCAAAAATGGTCTAATTAAGACTCGATTTAAAATGTGCGTTGATGTGTCAACGACATTACACCAAAATTTTTGTGGAATGTTTTGTTCATTAAGCATTGTTCTACTCATCTCTTGTAACGTCCAGTTTTTACGTTCTACTACACCATTAGATTGAGGGGTACGTGGAGCCGAAAAGTTATGAGTAATACCATTAATATCACAAAAGTTTCCAAATTGAAATTCATTATCAAATTCACGACCGTGATCCGTTCTAATAGACACAGTATTAGACCCTACTTGATTTTGAATTTTCTTACTTAGAATCTCAAATTTATCAAAAGCTACATTTTTACTTTTCAAAAATTTTGTCCAAGTATATCTTGAGTAATCATCGACTATGACCAAAGTGTAGAAGTTACCTCCATAACTTTGTATAGCGGATGGACCAAATAAATCCATATGCAAAAGTTCTAGACCCCTAGATGAAGAAACCAAGTTTTTAGCCTTATGGCTTCTATGAACTTGTTTACCGACTTTGCAAGCATCACAAAAGTGTTGGTCATATTTCAACTTAGGTAGGTTTCGAACTAAGTCTTTGGAGGAGAGGTTTTGAATTAGTCTCACGTTAGCATGTCCTAAACGTCTATGCCATAAAGTTGAAGATTCATCTAATGAGGTAAGACAAAGTTTGTCTCTAGATGTTGGATCCATCTTTATGACGTATACGTTGTTCTTAAGGACACCTTTGGCTATGGTTATACCATCTTTAAGTATTTTACTTCCGTTTTCACTAAAAAGGACATTATACTTATTACGACAAAGTTGACTAATACTAAGGAAATTAAAACCTAAGTTATCAATATGAGCTACATCATCTATAAAAAGGGAGTCATGAGAGATTGTACCTTTTTCCGATGATTTTGCTCTTAGCTTTACTACCAAACATAACATTACCTCCATCACATTTGTGATAAGTAGTGAAGAGGCTTTTGTTACCCTTCATGTGCCTTGAACAACCGCTATCTTTAATCCATTCATCCGGTTCCAAACAAACTTTGAGGTACATCTATTTTACGAAAAACACTCAAACATTTGGTCCCCAATTTCTCATGGGTCCATTTTGGTTAAGCATACCATTAACTTGTTCCAAGTATGAAAATAGAACATAAGGGTTCCATGACATGTAATTCGGAGTTTGGTAATGTCCAGGAGTGTTTTGGTTCCAAACATGTTGGTAGTTTGGTCGAGTGTTGAAGTTGCTCTTTGGAAAGGGTCGTTAGGGAATTGGAGTCTTAGGTCTTGGTTGAGTAGTCTTAGCTCTAAATTCGTTTTTACTAAGTCCTACTCCAGTTTTAAAGGCAGGTTTTTGTTCCATTTTTATATGTGACTTTAACAAATTTTGAACGATCCGATGTGGAGGATGTTACTGCTGCATCAGACCTGGCGGAACCTTCAGGTTCAATGGGCGGAACCCTGGATTGGGTTCCGTCTGTTCCGCGGGCTGCTGTAGCAGTTTTGTTAGTTTCTTGTGCATTCTTTTCTTGTTTCATTTGACCCTTTGAAGTTTCTATTTTCATGAATCCTAGTCCTGTTTTATCAAAGGGTGACTTTTGAATTTTCATAATTTCATCCGCACAAGAAATGCTCTTATCGAACTTCTTAAACTTTGTGGTTTGTTTTATTAGATCATTTTAAGTAATTTTAAGTTTCTCAACTTCAAGTTTAAGTTCTTCACATGATTTGCAAGATGTGTCAATACCTTTACTCTTTTCTAATCTCTTAGCTTTTTCTTTTAACTCATAAACTTCATTTTCTAAAAACTCCTTTTTAGTTTTCAAAAACTTATTTTTGTTTATGATTTTTAAGCTCAATTCACAAAGTTTGTTATATTCTTTTTGTAAGGTGTCATCATCAATAGAGGAGTAAGATGAGTCGGAGAGTACCTCATTTGAGTCGTGAGCCATGAGAGCAATATCATCATTCTTTGGCTCATCGTCATCTCCTTCATAGTCACTCCAAGCACCACCCACAAAAGCTTGTTGAGGTTTGCTCTTGGCTGGTTTTGGACATTCTCCTACAAGATGACTTGTGTCTCCACACCTATAGCATTTTTTTTCAACCTTTCCTTTTCTATCATCACGATCTTTTCGGAAAGTTTTCTTGTCATCTTTAGGTTGCATTACAAACTTCCCTCTTCTACGAAAGAACTTCTTGAAGTCTCTAACGACTATAGCATATTCCTCATCATCACTATCTGAAGTAGATTCTTCATCATCACTTGATTGGACTCTAGCTTTCAAGGCAATGGACTTAACTTTTTCTTTCTTGCCTCTAACTAGTTCTGAATCTTTTTCCATGACCATTTCATGAACTTTGAGGTTTCCAATTAGCTCGTCAAGTGACATGCTTGAAAGATCTTTGGATTCTTCAATTGCCGTTACTTTTGCTCTCCACTTCGGATGGAGTGCTCTAAGGAATTTCATGACAAAATTCTTACTACAAAAAGATTCATCAAGTGCTTTAAGTGAAGTAATAATAGTGTTAAACCTAGCAAATGCATTATCAATAATCTCATCTTCGGAAATAACAAATTGTTCATATTGTTGAATGATTGGCTCCAAACGGTCAACCTAAATTGACCAGGTAATGGTCAATAAGGTCAAAGGCCCAGAGTCAATCTCCGTGGAAGTATAGGGTTTCCCCGGGTCGTTATGTCCCGACGAGGTGTGAATTGTAAACAAACGGTTATTTGATCGGGTGAATTTGGATGGAAAAAGGGTTTTGTGTGTGATTGAGCTATGGAATCTACAAGAGAATAGCTTAAATAAGCTAAATGAATAAGACGAGAAAGTTAGAAAAACCAGAAACGTTTAAAACCTAAAAACGCGTACGTTACGTTTAAATAAAACGTAGACGTACAAAATAAAACGCGAGTTTTGGTAAAATAAAATACTTACAAAAGTGAGAATCACATTTTTACAATCCTAATAATAAAAGAAACTTTTTAGAAAATTAAAATTACTTTTTACACTATTTAATTATTTAATATTAATTAAATACTAATTATTACTAATTATTAATATTTAAAACACTTAAATATAATACAATATTAATTAAACACTAGAAAAATGAAAATAAAATTTCTAAAATTATAAAATCACTAAAAACAACTTTTAAAATTAAAAATATGTATTTTTGTCTTTTTGTGGTTTTTATATTAGTTAATTACTAATTAATTACTAATTACTAAATAAACTATTTTAAATTATAAAAATTAGCAAATGAACAGTAAAAATTATAAGAAAATTTATAAAATTACTTTACATTATATAAAAGCTAGGAAAAATATAAAAACTAGGTTTTGATTAATAAAAACTAATTATGCTATTTTAAACTAATTATTAATTAATAATTAATAAAACTAAGATTAATTCTAATAAATACTAAATGATGAAATAAAAATCTGAGAAAATTACTATAAATACTTTAATATAATAGGTAATTAATAAAAATATAAAAATGACAAGTACTTAATAAAAATTTAAAAATGAAAATTAAAATTAAATTACATTAAATAGAAACTATCACTTAATTTTAAATTTGTTTTTCTTGATTTTTCTTTTACAAACCTATTAAATACTTAAAAACAAACACTTTTTGTAAAAACAAACTTTTTGTAAACTTAAAATAAGCTGAAATGAAAGCTAAAAGCCCAACAGTTGACTTTGTTTGACTTAAATGGAAAATAAGCTTAAACCAGCATGTGTGGGACCCACTCTGGGTAATTCAGGTGTACATAAGCTTATGGGACTTGAATAAGCTGGAAAAAGTACTATTGGACCTCAGAATAAGCAATAAGCTAATCAATAAGCACTTATCTAACTTGTTTCAAAGCTGAAACAGGGACAGACTTGGTGGCTAAATTCAGGTGGGTCCCAGGGCTTCCAAGGTCAAACAAAGGTTCAAAACATAAACCCTACTAGGAGGGGGTGGAAAGGAACAAATATGGTGGTTGTGGGACCACTGAGGTGGCCAGAACACCACCACAAAGTGGTGGTGGTGGGTGGTGAATCTGCTGAGACAGAGCAGACCCTCCCCTGCTAGTGTGTTTCAGGCCAAGTGGGGCCCACAGATAAAATCACAAAAATAAGCAAACCATGGAAACATGTAGATGAGGTGGTAGACAATTAAAAGAAACAAGTTCCAAAGGTTAACTCTTAACAGAAAAATCACATAAAATCTGGCAACTTTTGGAAAAAAACTAAGAAATGCAAATTTGACTTTTTGCCAAAAACTTAAGAACTTGACTTTTTTGAACTTTGGGTGATCTAAACTAACCTAGGATGTTATAATGAGCTGGTTTGAGACCAAATTAAGATTGATGCATCAGATTTAAACCAAATTGGTGAAAATGGGGTACCCACTGACCCACAGTGAACTGTTATGGGCAAGGGGGTGGGATTTTGACTTTGGCTATGTAAAACTTGGATTTGGGACTTGTTTTGACCTAATTATATCTAAGGTAACTTGTCAAACCCAAAAATAACAAACAAAACTCAGAATTCAGTGGTCACAACCACTCATCCAAACACCCCTTAAAATAAACTGATTCTTGGTTTTCAAAGCAAAAGGCTGAGTTAGACCATGAGTTTGACACATAAGGTTATACTATGTCATAACAAACTTATTCTAACACAAATCCATCACTGATAACATCAAAACACCATAAATCAATATAAGGCTAAAAATGGCAGTTAAGAACAACAATTGAGCAACAAAGAAACTAATGAACAAACTAATGAACAAGCAGGGGGTTATAAACAATATTATGACTAAAAAACAACAAATAAACACAAAGAGACACAGATTAGCAGCTTATAAGCATAACTACAATGAAAAGCATAAAATGGAAATTATGGACTTACAAGTGATCCATCTGAGAAATAAGGTACCATGGATTCAAAAGATAACCTAAAGCCTCCCATGAGACTACTAAACCAAATGCATCCAGATTTAACCTGCTCCATTGCTTCAATCTTTATCTTGACTGAGTTTTGAATTAAAAGCTATTTATTTGATATTTTTGAGTGATTTGTATTTTCTCAACCTAACTTATTGTAAATGCTTAATAAACTTATAAAAGCTTAATGACAAGCTAAAATGAGTTCAAAGAAATAGAAATCAACAATTTTCAACAACATTAAAGTCAAAACGTAATTTTCACTAAATATGGTAAAAACTGAATTAACAAACAAAGCTTAGAATTAATGCTTGAAATAAGTCTCAAATACACTGAAAAGCTTGAAATTACAAATTAAAGCTAACTTTACACTAAGAGAAATAGAGATTACATGAAATCGACCTAAAATTATACTAGCTAACTATTCTACATTGACTACTCTCCCTTTCTTCTCTTTTCTTTTCTTTTTATAGTCCCTGAGTCATCTCTGACTTTTCCCACCTTCTTTTGTGACCATTGGATTGGTGATTTCGATCCTGGCCCTTCATCTTCTTTTTGGCGGGAAATTTTAACTTGGCAGGTTGTGGGTTGCTTGGAGAATTTTGAGGATAATAAATGTTGTTTGGAGCGTATTGGATGCTAGGGGGACAAGGTATGGGAGTGGTCTGAGGTGGAGGAGGGGGGTGGAGTATTGGGTGAGTTATCAAGGAAGTGGGGGAGTTATTTGTGGGAGGTTAGGGATGGTCAAATAAGATTTGACCGGGTTTAAAAATAAAAAACGGGGGATTAACTTTGGGTGGTTTAGGCTGAAAATGGGATTGGGCTAGGGATGTACATGGGCTGGGGTGTGTTGTGTTTGGTTTTGTTTGGATAAAAAGAACAAGGATCCGTTTGGTTAGTTAATAATACACAAGGACCACTTTGTAATTTCAGAAAATATGGGGGACTGAAAATGGTGATTTTCCAAAGTTAATCACAAGGACTATAATCGTCATATGTGAATAACATAAAGACCAAAATTATAATTTTACCATTTATCAAATTCCCGGGGACTAAAAATGACATTTTTCAAAGCTCGGGGACTAAACATGTAATTTCCTCAAAATTCTCACCCAAGGATCATTTTTGATAATTTATGATTTTTAAGGACCAAAAATGATTTATCCTTCAAAATTATCCCACCAGGGACCTTTTCTGCCAATATTTGAAACTCCAGGGACCAAAAGTGTAAATTTCCAAAACTTTCCAATTTTTCACCAAAGGACTAAATATGATATTTTATGATTTCAAAATGACCTTTGGTGATAATTTTCCATATTTTGAATATCCAGGGACTAGTTTTGTAATTTTGTGAAAGTTGAGGAACTGAAACTGCCAATTTTGCAAACTTTGTGCGTTTTTCATCTGTTTTTGCTCGTCTTGCATCTAAAACATATAAAACACAATTTTGAAATATTTTTAGTATTTTGATGCATTTCTGAGTGTTTTTTTGTATGTTTTGCAGTTCAGAATAGACAAAAAATGATGAGTGTTTGAGCACTCATCATTTAACAAGAAGATCAATTTTGTTATCTTTAACTTGTGAGTTTCCTTGATGAGTGACTATTAAAGATAGCCAAATATCTTTGGCGGTTTTACACATAAAGACTCTTTCATATTCTTTCTTAGGCAAAGCATTGTAAAGCATCATTTTAGCTTCATTATTTTTAGCAATCAATTTCTTTTGATCATCATCTTTAATATTAGTAACTATATTATCACCATCAATGATTATATAGCATAAATCTATATCTTTAGATTTCACGTAAGTTTCAAAATGGTTTTTCCAATATATAAAACCATTTGCTTCAAAAAGTGGTGGTCTTTGCATAGATCGCCCTTCTTTGTAATTTTCAAAATCCATGGATCGTTTCAAGTTTTAAAACACAATATATTTTAAAAGCTTGAGTAACGTAGCTCTTGATGCCAATTGTGGAAAACAAGAAGGGGTTGAATAGTTTACCGTTTAAAATCTTTTTAACTTGTTTAATTACCTTTTGAAACTTTCCGTTTGATCAAAGATATATACACAAACACAATATATAACATGCAAGTATAAAGAAAGAAACGATCAAACCACAACACGAGTATTTATCGTGGTTCGGCTACAAGGACTCTTTTTCCTTGCCCTACGTCCACGCCCCGAGTATCCAACTCGAGAGTTTCTTTCACTAGTCAACAAGCTCCTTTCACTGGCGGAGAAAACCTTACACGTCGCTTATACACGTTTACCGACACTAAGCTAGATGTCGAGTTCTTTTACAAGGGTACAACAACTCCCGTCACACTTTGTATTTTGAGGACTAAAATACTAACCGATCACTACTGAAAATACACACTCAAATGAAGTGTAAACTACACAAGTCTACACAATGCTAAGCTAACAAGTCTTGCAACGTTGTGTTGAATACTTGTAACTTTTTATGAACTCGTGAATCTCTTTGCTACAAAAAGAAACTTCACATATGAGATGTTAATGGGTTAGATGAAAGAATGAATGAATGTGTAAAAATATGATGTAGAGTGATAAGCCAAAAATCAAACTTGTGGCTTAGTATTTATAGCAAAACCTTCTGCAGGCCTGGTGGATACGGCGGAACCCTCAGATGGGTTCTGCCCGTGTACCCCCAGGGTTCCGCCGGGCTTGCAGTTGGTTTTGCAATAAATCTTGCAAACCAAACAATGTCACATCTCATTACACTTAGTCAAACACAAAACTTGTGCAAGCAAACATATGGTTAGTCAAACACACTTTCTTTCCATAAATGTATATTGACAAAACTTGCCATAAATGTGATGTGACATTTCTATTTTAAGAAATAAAAAGTATTGTGTTTTATGAAATGTAAAATGTAGCAAATGTCTAGTTATGCAAGTCTTTAAAACTAAGATTATGATTTACTTAGAAACTAAAGTTTACATTTTGTCGTTAACAAAACTTAGCAAAGATCGTAAAATGTAAATAACATTTTTAGGCGATATTTGTATTAACATGTCATATAGAGTTTAATGAAATTAAAATGGTCCATTGTGCTATCTAATTATGTTTCCTACTATTTTGTTAATTAAGAATTGTTGAACCTTATCTATAAAATACATTTTAGCCCCAACTCCTATTAAAGATACATCTTCCAGATCATTGTACAAATCGTTCT
Source organism: Artemisia argyi (assembly GCA_030686995.1). NCBI lineage: Eukaryota > Viridiplantae > Streptophyta > Magnoliopsida > Asterales > Asteraceae > Artemisia > Artemisia argyi. The sequence continues at coordinate 265,970,167 of CM060709.1, read as the reverse complement.
CAAATATATGAAAAAGATTGCAGGTGTTGTAGCATATGTAAAACGATATTAGTTGAACTTCTAAGAGTAGAGGAAGAAGAAGAGTAGAGGAGGAGAATTATATGAGTAATAATTCAAATATATGAAATGACCGTTATACCCTTCACTAAAAATAAAACAAAACATTAAATTATGGTTGAGGGACGCATTCAGCCTCAAAATCTCACTGTTTGGACGCCTGGCAACTAAAAAAAAAATTAAGGTGCCCCGTGATGTTTCGTGAAAAGTTTAGGGACCAACGGTGTATTTTTGTCTTCTTTTTATTTATAGTGGAGAATAGGGGTGAGCAAACGGACTGGATGGACCGGACCGACCGACAAAACCGACCGGACCGGATCGGACCGGACCGACCATATTCGGTCCGGTCCTCGGTCTAGGCTTTTTGGTTAATTCGGTCTTCGGTCTGGTTGGTCCGGTCCAGTCCGGTCCGGACCGACCAAAAAACCAAAAAAACTTGCCAAATCTTACCTATTTGGACCGGACCGAACCGGACCGGACCGACCACATTCGGTCTCGGTCTCGGTCCGGGTTTTTACCTTATTTCGGTCTTCGATCTTGTCGGTCCGGTCCGGTCCCAGACCGATGCTCACCAGAAGAGATAGAGACATTTTTGACTCAACAATGATACAAGAAAAGTTGACATTAAATCAAAAATTTTGTTCACATTTCACACAAAATTAGATGAGTACCTTAATTATAGTTGCGATATTGTGGTTAATTGTTTCCTGTTTTACAATGTGATATCTCAACAAAAAAAAAAATCAAATTTGATGCTCCGTCAATGATAACAGAAAATCCACGATATTGACACATAAAGGTTTAGAAAATGCTTATTTGGTAAATCCTGTTTTGAAACAAAATCCATGCAATGGTGTTTGATGACCTGTAGTAATGTGCCTTAAGTGATAGATTAATTACCTCATATCTGCTCAAAGGTAGTATATAGTAGAAAGTAGAAACCACACAAACTGAACCAAATCCTATTAATATTTGCCAAATTCACAATGACACTATCCAAAATCTCATGTATCAGAAAACAAATGAAAGATAATGGTTAATTTCAATGCAAACAAATCCTGTACTATACTAATCCAACTAAAGGTAATGTTTTTGTACTAAATTCTTCATCCAAGAGTAACTTTTAATGAGGGTTCCCAAAGTGTTGTTGATGTTCGTACCCCATTTTTTGTTGTTGTGGTGCGTGCTGGTGGTGCTCCTCCTTGTCCCCCATCGATATATGTAGATGGCGGTGTTGGTGGTTGTTACGCGCCATGATGGATGTTAGTGGGTGGCAGCCCACCATTAAAATTTGTGGATGGCAGTATTGGTGGTTGTTGCATGCCACCATAGACATTGGTGGGTGGCGGTGATAGTGCTGATGGTGAGGGTTGCATCACCATGGCACCCCCATGGAAACTAGTTGGTGGTTGTTGCACATCACCATAGAAGTTAGTGGGTGATGGTTGTGGTGTTGGCAGTCCCCCATTGAACTTTTTGGATGGTGACGTTGGTGGTTGTTGCATGCCACCATAGAAACCAGAGGGTTGTGGTGTTGATGGTTGTTGCAGACCATCATAGAAATTAGCAGGTGGCAGAGATGGTGTTGCTAGTGGGTGTTGCTGCACCACCATGGTACTACCATTGAAACTAGGGGCTGGTTGTGCTAGTTGTGCTGGTTGTTGCTGCGTGCCACCATAGAAATTATTGGATGAAAGTGATGGTGTTGGTTGTGGGGGTGCCTGCGCCACCATGACACTACCATGGAACCTAGGGGCTTGTGGTGTTGATGGTCGTTGCACGCCACTATAGAAATCAGTGGTTGGCGGTGATGGTGTCGGTGGTGATGGGTGTAGGGGTGGCTGCACCACTATGGTAATACCATGGAAATTAGTATGTGTGATGTTGATGGTTGTTCCACACCACCATAGAAATTCGTGAGTGGTGGTGATGGAGATGGATATGGTGTTGGCGGTGGTTGTGGCTGTGGGGCTGGTTGGACCACCATGGAAGTATCGTGAATGGTGATGTCATGAATGCTTGATCTCTTCCTCTCTTTAATTCTAGAAGTTTGTCGTAGGAAAAACTTTTGGGCATGACTGGCTACTTGTGTTGGCGTCCTTGTGACAACCGAGTTTCTTGAAAGACTAAGTTTGTAGATACGCAACATACTTTCTCAAAATTACCGAAATACGTAACATATTAAAGAGATTACTTATATCGTTAAGAAACTTTCAAAATTGGCACAAGATACGGAATGTTGACCGGATTTTTACCTGGTTGACCGGTTTGTAGGTAAACACTTAAAAAAACATACATTATTGGTCCCTGTGGTTTGCGTCTGTTTTCACCGGTCATCCTTTAACTTTATTTCAGTTATAAAAGTTACAATAATGGTCCTTGTCGTTTGGGTTGACTTTCACCTTTAATCCCTTAACTTTATTTTCACTTTTTCATCCATGTTTACACGTGTAAAGTTTGTTTTTGCACGTTTTCGTCCGTTTTTACAAGTTTTCGTCCGTTTTTACACGTTTTTGTCGTTTTTACACGTTTTCTTCCGTTTTTCCACTTTTTCGTCCGTGTTTACACAGTCCATCACCACCAAAAAATTCCCAAAAAACTATTTTCAAAAAATATATATATAGACAAAAAATTAAAAAAAAAAAAAAAAAAAAAAAAAAAAAAAAAAAAAGGTTTTCGAAATAATGTTTTTGAATTTTAAAATTCCAAAAACATATTTTCGAAAAAAAAATTTAAAAATTCGAAAAATTATCTTTTTTTTTTCGAATTTCTAAAAATTTCTAGAAAATATTTTTTAGAAAAAAATTTAAAAAAAAAATCTAAAAAACTTTTTAGAAAATTATTTTTATTCATTTTTTCTAAAAAATATTTTAGAGAAAAAAAATTTAGAAAAAAAATTATTAAAAATATTTTAGAAAAAAAATTTAGAAAAATATTTGAATAAAAATATATTTTTTTTTAATTATAAAAAATATTTTAGAAAAAAAATATTTTTAGAAAAAAAAATTAGAAAAATATTTGAACAGAAATATTTAAAAAAAATAGAAAAAAAATTATAAAAAAAAAATTAGAAAAAAAATATTTTTAGAAAAAAAAAATTAGAAAAATATTTGAATAGAAATATTTTTTAAAAAACATTTTTTCTAAAAATATTTTTATTCAGATATTTTTATTCGATTTTTTTTATAAATTATTTTTTTAATTTTTTTGTCTAATTTTTTTTTGGAAAATAGTTTTTTGGAAATTTTTTGGTGGTGATGGACTGTGTAAACACGAACAAAAAAGTGGAAAAAACGGAAGAAAACGTGTTAAAACGGACCAAAACGTGTAAAAACGGACGAAAACTTGTAAAAACTGACGAAAACGTGCAAAAATGAACTTTACACGTGTAAACACGGGCGAAAAAGTGAAAATTAAGTCAATGGACTAAGGGTGAAAGTCAACCCAAACGACAAGGACCATTATTGTAACTTTTATGACTGAAATAAAGTTAAAGGATGACTGGTGAAAATAGACGCAAACCACAGGGACCAATAATGTATGTTTTTTTAAGTGTTTACCTACAAACCGGTCAACCAGGTAAAAATTCGGTCAACATTACATATCTTGTGTCAATTTTGAAAGTTTCTTAGCGATATAAGTAATATCTTTAGTATGTTACGTATTTCGGTACTTTTGAGAAAGTATGTTGCGTATCTACAAACTTAGTCCTTTCTTGAAATACTACGCCAGTCGCCTCTTCCATATTTATTCAGCCCGTCCAAGAACCTCCTGTGAACATATCATAATTGAAATCCGGTTAATCACATGAAAGATAATTATAGAATAAATGGTTTAACTTTAGTTTCAAACAGACAAATGTGATCACCTACGTGAAAAACTTGGACTGTGGTGTAAAAAATAAAAAAAAAAAAAAAAAAAAAAAAAAAAAAAAAAAAAAAAAAGGGTACTTGCAGGCTTGCAGCTACAATCTACTAGGTTTGGCATGAAGGAATCTGAGGCAATTTCAAAAGACTAGCGGGCCTTGGGAAGTACTGTGCAAAGTTATTACAGACAGCCTTTCTAAAAAAAAAAAAAAGTTATTACAGACACACAGTGGAATTGTAGATTGTAACACTCAAAGTTAGAGATTCTGCTGATGTTAAAGAACTATCTGAATTGTGGGAGATCAGCATAAGGAAAGATTGAGAATGCAGAACTGAATATCACAAAAAGACCATTTGGTATAAGAATTGGCGTAGGTTTCTAGTTTTGTGCTTTGAAGTCCAAAGTAAGATAGAATAGGTTCTATGTCTAGTATATTTGCTTATTTGTTTTGGTTTTCTTTGGTCTTTCAAAAGGTCTGTCTTAGTAAACCTTCAAGAAAAAAAACCATGCGTACGATTTGTTTATGATATACAAAGAGCTCACATTTTCACCCAAAAAAATCTACATGAAACAGCAAATGCACAAAGCTCATAAACTTGTAAACTATTACTGAAACTGATGTATGTCAAGAAAAATACACATTGGTTGTACAGTCAAATTTGGATTTTTGATACCCTAATCATTTAGAAAACAAAATTTGAACACAAAATAGAATTCATATTTGATGCGATACATGATCTATATTCCCTGTTATCTTCAATAATACAATAAACATTTGTAAATTCTTCAAGAATCAAGGATTTGACTTTGCGAGTCAAGCTATGCAGATGGAATTCACCTACTATATCTTTGGGAAGCATAACACTATTTGACTTTAAGAAGTCAAATTATGCAAACAGGATTCACCTATATGTTTGGAAAGCATAACTATACAACTTTTGGTATTCACAGCTATAACAAGAATCACAATTGCCATGAATTCTGATCAGCTTAACCAATATACATCAATCACAGCTGCTAATTTCAAGAAAATGACCCATTGGCTATGCAAAGTCAATCTTGGACTTTTTCTTTATACCTATATCATCTAACAAACAGAAAATCTCATGCAAATTTCCTATTCTTTTCAACAATTATGAAAGTTTGAAAAATCTTCAAGAATCAAACTATTCTAAACAATCATTCAAAATCTTCAATTCCTGTATTAAGATAAATAGTTCAATACATGTATTTGACGACGAGGTTTTGGCGCGTTTAACTTTTTATGTTACAAAAGGCTTTTACGTATAAAATAAACAGTACTAACAGCAACTTAGTTCTGCCAACATAACCCAAATAAGCGATCAAAGTATAAACAACAAAGAAAAACTTACCTGTGTTCGTCCTCACTCGTGAGGGACCAAATTGAGTTCAAAACAAACACTATTGTTTCTTGGGACCAAAACTTTTCATTGTATCAGAGACGAACCAACTTTGAGCAGACCAGAGAAAGTACCGTTTATGTAATTACTAAAGACTATAGATAACAATCAGAAAGAAGTTTAAAACCCACCCGTTGTGGTACGACTGCTGTAGATGTAGCAGGTAACTGAACCGGAAATGATGGTGGATAGTGGTAAGAGTAATTGGTTTGAATCCACGTATGGTTGTGTATAGGAGTGGTAGGGCCATATGGATTCCCAGTCGGGGGATAAGTGCTCCACTGATGATGATTGTGAGCAGGAACAGGAGGTGGCCTATACGGAACTTGAACCATGGCTAAAGATTGATTCCATGTCTGGTTATTACCCGAATGTGGTTTATCAAGAACCGGGACTGTCCCAGATGGTTTAGACTTTGCTTGAGGGGATCTTAGCTGCGATAAAGAAATAAATACAAGTACATTCCTGTAGGACCGTAGAACAACCTAAATCACTAATGAATCTTGCCTAAACCTAGAGACAGAAAGTAAGTAGAGAGAGAGTGGGAACTCTAGTGTGTGGAATAATAACCTTGATATTACTAATGAATCACTAAGAGAACCAACCTCAAATGAGGCCTTACAAGTGTATTTATACATGAAGTCTAGGGCATCATCTATCTTATACATTATTACACTAATGGCCCTTAGACTTTCACAAAACATGAATACTAAGCCTAAACTTCATCATAATGATATTCTAAAGCAACCTATAATAATACGTTAATGACCGACACTTTTTATAAATAAAATATGATCCTAACAATTCCAATAAACATTCTGATTTTTAACTATTACTCATATTAAACAGTATGATTAAAACATTATTGCTAAAAAAATATCATGAATGACTATCTTCAAATACCTCGGTTAGTTTTGACTTGTTCATAGCTTCAAGCAACGAATAGTTGTCTAGAAACCGCGACAAACCATTATGAGCGTGATCACATTTTTGCATCATATAGCAATCAAGACAAAGATAGAATGATCCTCGTATTGGATCTTCCAAGCACCCGACACATGTTAAATATGTAGAGGAGATGAACTTCTTACAATGGTCACAAAACGACCTTCCACTTTTAACTATGTAGTAAAGTGTCATCACTTCACGAAAATCCAAAATACCATTTCCATCAAGATCCAATTGCTTGAAAAAAGATGGATTTTTAATTTGGAAACACCCTTCGTCCCGCATGAACTCCAAGAACTCTTTTGGTCTATCTTGCCATCCCCGTCATTGTCCATCGCACAAAAAAAGTCACGAGCCAACTTTTGAATATCATCCAAGCTTGCTTGGTAATGAGCCATGGCTATTTTGGAAAGCTCTTCCATGGTATATTATTTCAAGAGCTTATTTTGTTCAATGGAAAGGTGCATGTATTAAAGTATAAAACTATTGGCAAATGGAGATTGATTATGTGGAAGGGATGTTGACCTTTAAAGGAAGAATCTTGGTAATATGCTACCTAAATTATAGAAATTTTAATATCTTTTTTCATGGTACTATTTAATACAAGATGTGTATATATATATATTGTTTTGATGTTATACAGTTATAAGTATAACTTGTCATACTTGCATACCTTAACATAAAAAAATTAAAAACCAATGTTTAGTTTTGTAGCTAACAGCTAAGAAAATGTCAACGAGACTTGCCCAGTCAATAACGAGAATCTTCTACACATAATTGGGAGCTCAACTTGTTTTTGGATGGTGAGATCGAGCTTTGGAGAATCAATATTATATTTTTCTTTTTCAGCCGAGAAATAGGTCCAGCTTGTTACATGGAACATTTAAAACTTAACTATTTCTGATAAAAATTGAGTCAAAGAATATGTGATATAAGAACATGCAGTAAGTAATTAGTATTGGCTCTTATAGTATGTCAAAATTGGCTTTGGGCCTCTTGCATAGTTGCATGGTAGCCTGATACTATGCTCTTTAGTTGTACGCAAACTAGCTTGTTCACAGTTTAAGGAATGAGAATCACACACCTCAACATTTTCCTAACTTCTGTTCTTTGAGTCTAAACAATCAAAAGGTTTACGTTGTTGTTTTCTTACACGAGTTACCTAAGTACCTAACAGTTGTATCTGCTTATTAAAGTATCTCAAAGGTTCTCATACGTTTCAAGGTGATTTCCCCAAAAGATATTCATAATTGATGCTCTGTTGATACAATGATATACGAATAGCGATATTGACACAAAAATGTTTAGAAAATGCTTAGTTAGGTAACTCCAGTTTCAAAAAGTAAAGTTCTGAAATCCAAGTAATGGCATTTTGATAATTGCAGTAATGTGCCCTAAGTGATACATTACTTAATATTTTGCTCCGGATTAAAGGATAGCAGAAAGGAGAAACCAAACAAACTGAACCAAATCCTATTAAAATTTGCCAAATTCACAATGACACTATCCAAAATCTCCAATTCATGTATCAGAAAAGAAAAGAAAGAATAGAACGTCACAATTTGTTGTAATGGTCAATTCCAAGGCAAACAAATCCTATACTATACTATACTAATCCAGAGAGTAACTTTAATGGGTGGTGATGATGGCGTTCCCAAAGTGTTGTTGATGTTCGTACCCCATTGGTTGTTGTTGTGGTGCTGGTGGTGCTCCTCCTTGTCCCCCATTGATATATGCAGATGGCGGTGTTGGTGGTTGTTGCTGGCCATGATGGATGTTAGTGGGTGGTGATGCTGGTGTTGGCAGCCCGCCATTAAAATTTGTGGATGGGAGTGTTGGTGGTCGTTGCATGCCACCATAGACAATGGTGGGGGGTGGTGATGGTGTCGATGATGAGGGTTGCACCACCATGGTACTACCAGGGAATCTAGTGGATGGTGTTGGTGGTTGTTGCACATCACCATACAAGTTAGTGGGTGATGGTGATGGTGATGGTGATGGTGTTGGCAATCCGCCATTGAAATTTGTGGATGGCAGTGTTGGTGGTTGTTGCACGCCATGATGGCTGTTAATGGGTGGAGGTGTTGGCAGTCCGCCATTGAATTTTTTGGATGGCGATGTTGGTGATCGTTGCATGCCACCACAGATATGAGTGGATTGTGGTGTTGATGGTTGTTGTAGGCCACCATAGAAATTAGTGGGTAGCAGTGATGGTGTTGCTAGTGGGTGTGGCTGCACCACCATGGTACTACCATTGAAACTAGGGGGTGGGTGTGCTGGTTGTTGCTGCGTGCCACCATAGAAATTATTTGATGGAGGTGATGGTGTTGGCTGTGGGGGTGCCTGCGCCCCCATGATACTACCATGGAAACTAGCGGCTTGTGGTGTTGATGGTTGTTGCATGCCACAATAGAAGTTAGTAGTTGGCGGTGATGGTGTAGGTGGTGATGGTGTCGGTGGTGATGGTGATGGTGATGGTTGTAGGGTTGGCTGCACCACCATGGTAGTACCATGGAAACTAGTAGGTTGTGGTGTTGATGGTTGTTCCACGCTACCATAGAAATTAGTGATTGGTGGTGATGGCGATGGAGATGGTGTTAATGGTGGTTGTGGTTGTGTGGCTGGTTGGACCACCATGGAAGTATTGTTAATGGTGATGTCATGAATGCTTGATCTCTTCCTCTCTTTGGTTCTAGAAGTTTGTCGTTGGAAATACTTTTGGGCATGGCTGGCTACTTGTGTTGGCGTCCTTGTGACAACTGACTTTCTTGAAATGCTACGCCAGTCACCTCTTCCAAATTCATTCAGCCCGTCCAAGAACCTCCTGTGAACATATCATAATTAAAAGTGGTTAATCACTTGAACTAGATAATTATAGAATCAATGGTTTGACTTTAGGGTCAAACAAACAAATGTGATCACCTAGATGAATTAAGTTAATGCCATGTTTCAAAAACCATTTGTAATTACGTGAACATTTAGATTGTGGTAAAAAAAAAAAATCGTACTTGCAGCTTCAATCTACTACCGGAAAGCAATCTGAGGCAATTTTAAGACTTTAAAAGACCATGGGAACTACTGTGCAAAGCTATTAAAGACACTATGAACTTGTAGATTGTAAACCTCAAAGTTAGAGATTCTGCCGATGTTAAAGAAGTATCTGAATTGTGTGAGATATGAAAAGATTTGAGGATGCAGAATTAAATGTCACAAAAAGACCAGTTGGTATAAGAATTGGTGCAGGTTTCTAGTTTTGTGCTTTGTAGTCCTAAGTCTAGTATTGTATCTTTTTGCTTATTTGCTTTGCTTTTCTTTGGTTTATCAAAGGGTCTTTCTTAACCTTCAAGGAAAAAAAAATGCATATGATTTGTTTATGACATTCAAGAGCTCACTTTTTCACCCAAAAAGATCTACATGAAAGAGCAGATGACAAAGTTCATAAACCTGTACACTATTAACTGATATGTCAAGAAAAAGGCATATCGACTATTAAAGTCAAATTTGGATTCCTGATAGTGATACCCAAATCATTTAGAAAACAAAATATGACACAAAATAAAATTCATATTTAATACGAAGCATGATATAGATTCCCTATTATCTTCAAGAATACCATAAACATTTGTAAATTCTTCAAGTATCAAGGATTTGAATTTAAGAGTCAAACTATGCAAATGGGATTGACCTATTTGCTTGTAAAGCGATCTATGCAAATTGGAGTAACCTATGTTTGGAGGGCATTAACTATTTATGAATCACACTTTTGGTATTCACAGCTATTTCAAAATCACAATTTCCAGTAATTCTGGTAAGCTTAACCAATTTACTACATCGGTCACAATATCTGTTTCAAGAAAATGACCCATTGACTATGCAAAGTCAATCTTGGACTCTTTTCTTTAAACCCATATCATCTAACAAACAGAAAGTCTCATGCAAATTCCCTATTCTTTTCAACAATTATGAAAGTTCAAAAAATCTTCAAGAATCAAACAATCATTCAAAATCTTCTATTCTAATTATTACTCGTAAGATAAATAGTGGAATACCTGTATTTGACAACGAGTTTTTGGAGGGCTTTTATAAAATAAAAACACTACTAACAGCAACTTATTTTTGCCAAACATAACCCAAATAAGCGATCAAAGTAACTATAAACAATAAAGAAAAACTTACCTGTGTTCGTCCTCACTCCACGGAGTCCCTTTCTTCCTTTTCTCACTCTTCTGGCTCGTTCTCGGCTGATCACCACCCGAACTCCCCGCCGGTTTCCTTCCTCTTTTCTTCTTTACAACCACATTCTCTTCAACCTCAACCTCAACCTCATCATCATCATCCGCATAACTCGGTAACTCAACGTGACCCAACTCAATCTCATTCACATCACAAACCAAAGCATCATGATAAGCCGACACATCCTCAGCAGTCTTTCCAGGAACCCTTTCGGCTATCTTCTCCCATCGTCCCTCCATATCCACAGGAAACATCACCAATGCAGACTGAAACAAAAGCTCATCTTCTTTGGTCCACGGGTCATTCATCAATTGTGACTGTAGGAAAAGTAAGTCGTCATTGGTCCATGACGACGTGGTACACAGTTCGGTTGACTCGTCGTTAGTCAGTTGTTCTTGATCTTGATCGTACATGTTGCTTGAATTGTGCAGTTTATCTGAACTGATAGGGGAGATATATATAAAGTTTTAGTATTAGAGTTTGATTCTGATTGTAAGTCGTTGTATTTCAGATAGATATACATGAACGTAGCTTTTTTTTTTTTTTTTTTGTGTGTGTGTGTAATACGTAGCTGTTATTATTATTATTATTATTATTATTATGTAAATAATAATAGTAAAATGATTTTCATGACTAAACTTGTGCCTAAATACATGCTTAATAAGAGGAGATTGTGACATGTGCCAAGATAAAGAGTAAAGATAAGAAAAAATAAAATGAATAAAACACATTTCAAGTAATGAATATATTAGTTATAGTTTTAGGCATAAATTTTAGCCTCTATATCACTACTCATAATAATATATGTAGATAGGGAAGCGATTCACTTATAAGAAAAACTAAAATGAGAAAAATAAGAATGATTTTTAGCCCCACATTTTAATAAGATAGAAAATTTCAAGTGGAGATGTATCTACTTTTGTATGTGCATAATATAGTTATTTTGTTATTCGTGAGAGTTTCTTACTTGTGTGACAATATCTCTTAAATAAGCAAAATATTATTATGACATCATGATATTGTTCCACAAGGATGAGCATGGGATGTACCCGAGAACAAATGTTTGGGAAAACAGAAACCAGGAATAGGGCAGAAAATTTGGTTTTCTTTCGGTTTGAGGCTCGGTTATGGTTCTTTGAGACCCAGATGGGAACTGATTACTTTGGTTGGTTAGCATATGATAATTACCTATATTGTTGAAATGTTTAAAATTTAGCATAGAAAATTACTAATTTGCCTTTGATTATTATTAAAATTATTACTAATTTGCCCTTGATTATTATACACCAACTTAGGAGGTGTTTCTTTTTTTCCTTAGCTAAGGATTTATGTGGGTCCCATGTCTCTCCAAACCTCTTATTGGGAGGATGTCATTTTTCATCCCTTGTGGATATAGACCAGGATTTTCATGGGTCCTACTTAAAAGAGTAATATTATTAAATGTTAAGTGGGTCAAATCCCTTAGCTAAGGGAAAAAGTAAACAACCCCTAGAAGGATTGATTAGTATTTTAGGCCTTATAATACATTGTGAAAAAATGTTGGTCTTTCCTTGAGAAAGACTCGATATCTAGCGTAGTATCGGGAAACAAGTTAAGCGACGTTGTAGTGTTTTCTCTGCCAAAAATGAGCTTGATGATATAATGCTTACGAACTCTAGAGTTGGGTACTCGGGGAGTGAAGTAGGGCGAGGAATGATGTGTCATGCCGAACCACTCTCAATCATCGTGTCTTTGGTTTGCTATTTCCATTTCTATCTTGCATTTACTTATTACTTATTGCATTTTACTTACTTGCGTGTCATGTCGATTTCACATCAAGCAAATGAATCTAAAGTTTCTTAGAACGGACTTTTAAACGGTAAAAACTATTCAACCTCCTTCTAGTTTTTCACAATAGTAACATCATTTACCACTAAATCAATATTTTAAATATTTTTTAATCCTTAAACTTTTATCATTTTTTTAATCTAACCCATAGACTTTTTTCTCCCAATGAATACAAATTGCAATCATAATTTGCATTAAGGGTTAAACCATAATCACGATTTCGAAAATACAATTATTTCCTGTTATACCGCGTCAATTTGCGCGAGTATTTATCTAGTACATATAATGCACGAACCATATTGTTGAAATGTTGAAAAATTTAGCACAGAAAATTACTACTTTGCTCTTGATTATTATTGAAATAATTGAAGTTACGACTTAATGTTTCCAACCACTAAGACATTCCGAAAATACAAAATTAAAATGCTACTGTACGATTAAAAAAAAAAAAAAAAAAAAAAAGACTTTCTTGCAGCATTTCATTGAAAAAATTACAGCTATATTTTTTGTGATGAGTTGTACAAACTCTTATAAAACAAATTAATACAAATTTTTAATAATTATTGTATTTGATAGACCAAGTACCCACAAAAAGATGCATACTAAAATCTAGGCAAAGTCTCTTCTTAACACAAAATCAATACAAAACACTCTTAGAAAGAGATACGATTGGAATCTATTGTGTGTGAAAGAGATGAACCAAAATCTTTAACAATGGTGGGAAGGGAAGACGATGTTATGATGTGAAAATTATTATAGTCAGATGCGTGATGGTTGCAAGCGAGTCTTTTTGTTGATAAGTCTTGTGACAAGCAAATATAATGGTTGCTATCAAATCTTTTTTAGTGATTGCCCGACATATGTGGCACTGGTGAATGGATGCACGAGCCAAATCTTTGATGGTTGATGGTGAAGGAATAATGGGTGTTGAGTTTTTCGTGTGTTTGGAAAAAAATAATAGTGTAAATAATTTGTTTGAATAACAATTTGAGGCTTTTTTTATTTTATTATTATTATTATTATTATTATTATTATTATTATTATTATTATTATTATTATTATTATTATTTTAAATTTTTAATGGGCTTAGATGGGGTAAAATTAGAAAACCTATAATAATGTATGGTCTTTTTCATTTGTGTCTTATTTTTCTTTTTAATCAGTCGTATATATATAAAGAAGAAAATAGTGGATACAATGCTTAGGGCATCTATAACGGAAGGTTTTTGTAACACTTTATATGTTATGAAATGGTTTATAAAGCAAGTAGAGAGATGTTTTAACATGACATGAATTGAAAAAGGTTCAAGTTTATAAACCTTTTCATTGTAATAAAATGTATGTAACACATTTAAGTATTTAACACATCTTTTATTTCTAAAGCTTCAGAGAGTTTTCCATTATGTGAATAGCTTTTATTTTACAAACTTTAGGGTTACACGCGGTATAAAACAATCACGATTTAACGGCATAATTTTCTTTAAATTCTATAAATAACTGGTATACAAAAACAATAATAAACATGATTAAATAGATTTGTAAAATATTTATTCTTAATTTTTGTTAATACACATGTTTAAAGAACATGAATAGTGAAACTCTTTTTGTGCGTGTTTTTATATGAAATAGTTTGTTATTGGTTTAGGTCGTTCCAACCAAAAAGGTAGCCATCCTCATTAAATATATTGTGACAAAAAAAATATAATGAAAAGACATAATTTGCTGAAATTCACTTTTGATTGCTAAAAACTAATTTTGATGTATTAAAAAAAGTTTTGATATAGAGTATGTTTGGCGAAACTTAGAAGTAGCAATAATAATAAACAGTAGCAGTGTGTGCTTGTTTCATAAAATGTTTGGTAACGTAGTTGTAGGTATAATTATAACGTATAAAATGACGTAAAAAAAACATCTACACATTAGCATGAAAATTGTTTAAATAAATCATAAGGGTATATATGTAATTTGAGTGCCAAAACACTAACGGCAAGATCTAAATGCTTCTTAGTGAAGTGTTTTCAATGAGAGCGGTCACACAAAATGAACTTTTTATTTAAACCATTACTCGATTGTCGCTAGTTGCTAAAAACACTCGCGCAAATGCCTTGTGCGAAATAGATGGCAATCTTCTTTAATGGATAACATATTTTATTTCATGAATTAATTTGGATTTATATAGAGTTAGAAGGCAAATGAGCAACAAGCTGTGTACAAGCTCTTTTTGAATTGTAAAATTAATTCTCTTAAAAACAACGTTTGTGGATCTAGGTGCATAGCATTACTATGCATAACATGTTGATTTTTAATGCACGTTTTCTCGTGTTTTCCACTTTGTACGAGGCAACTTTCAAAGCAGTCTGTCTCACTGTAAAACCCTGGCTACTTAAACCCACGAGAGGAGAAACCCCGGTTAGATCCACACACGCATGTTTCCCTCCAACCCATCTAAAAACCAAAATGTCTGTCGGTCTGAGTGTGGATCTTCCATCCAACGTGTCAGTCAAAAAGTTCACAGATGTTTCTTTCTTGGCAGAGATCCTGACACACCTACATACATCAAAAAGGACGTTCCTAACCATATCGTGTCTGTACTTGAAGCCCAGGAGCTCTTTGCAATGAACCGCATGTTTCCCAAATGAATCCAAACATGACTTGCAACAAATTGTGAAGCCCAGGAGCTCTTTAATATTATTTGCTAAAAACTTAATTAGTGCATACCAAACACAATATAATATTATTCATGTCAAAGAGATGGGCAATCAAAAGTTTGGAGTCCGAGTTGTATTCGGATGTTGCATTTTTGGAAATCGGCCGAGCTAGAGTAACGTTATATTATGATTGGAAAACAGAATTTACTTCTATACCCAAACTTTGTGTGTAGGATAAGATGTTGAAAAGCAAGGAACAACAAGTGCTTTCAAGATAATCTTGTATAGTTTGTACATGAATATAAGACCCAACAATTGGGACATGATCAACAAAACATGCCCTCGCCACACTGGCTTCATCTTCTGCATAATCTTACCAAATCACCTATCTCGCACAAGCTCTTATGTGTAATTCATGAACATGCAGTCTGTGTTATTGTGGAGTGAGTATAGCTAGTGACATTTTCTAAAGTTGCGTACATTTTTAAAACGAGGATGGCTTTGACCCGCCGCGTTGCGGCGGGTCATTGGTCATGCACATAAATGCGTGTCGGTTTTTTATAGCATGTTTAGGGTGCACGGTTTGGCATTTTTAGCGAAATAGTAAAAAAAACTCAGGTAACGTGATCAGTCATCGAAGCAGGTTTTGCGGAGTTATTTGATGCAGTTGTTTTACGTCAAAATATTTTTTGTATCCCGAACTTATACGAAAAAAAAAAAGAAAAAAAAAAGAAAAAAAAAAAAAAAAAAAAAAACTTTTTTTTTCTTCCTATAAGTTTCAAAAAATAGAAAAAAAAGGCTAACAGTTGTTTAAAAAAAAAGCCCAGCAATTATTGCATTGGGCCTAAAAATTAGCCAAAGATTAATATATACACAAATAGAGTTTAATTAGGGGTGTTCATGGGTCGGGTAATAAACCGAATAAACCGAAAATCGAACCGAACCGAACATATACCCGAACCGAACTTGTTAAAACCGAACCGAACCGAATTAAAAATTCGGTTTTCGGTTTGGATATGGGTTTGGCTATCTGAACCGAAAACCGAATTTATATAAAAATATATATATTTTTTATATATTTATATTATTTATATATAAAAAATGCCCATTAAAATTTTATACTAATATAAAAAACACTTTTTTATGCTTGAAATATTTTTTTGCCAAAAATATATATAATTAAATTTAAAAAAATATATATAAATAGTGTAATTCAAGTATAAAATTCGGTTTTCGGTTTTGACCCATAACCGAACCGAACTTCGGTTCGGTTCTCGGTTCAGTTCGGTTATAGATATTTTCGGTTCGGTTCGGTTTTCGGTTATGACAAAAAAAAAATTTAACCGAATAACCCAAACCGAATAAACCGATTAACCGAGAACCGAACCGATGAACACCCCTAAGTATAATAGATTAATAGCAAAGGGCAGGCAACGTTTTGGGCTGCACATGCGTAATGGATTGGGCAAAAAAAACTGAAGATGACGTGAGCCTGCGTCATTTGACGCTACATTAGTATATATAGTAATTCACTTGGATAAACAAATTTAACAAAACAATGATGGTCCATCTATTGAGATCATGGACTTGGGCCTGTAAATTCACCGCTGGTACATTTCCTAACAGCAAAATTATCTTATATGTTAATCTTAAAATGTTGTAAACCATAGACTTTGACAATGGAAATGTTTAGCCCAAGTAATATAATTTTGGTTAACTAGAGGGGTGTTTGTTTATTTTTATTCTTTAGCTTATTAGCTTTTTGGGTTCGTCGTGATGGATGCATATGTTGTTTTTAGCTTATGTGTTTGTTTATGTTTGATTCATGATAAGCTTATAACTTGAAATCACATAAGCAAATAAGAAAAAAAAATAAATAAAAAAAATAATAATAATAAAAAAAGGCATACACAAATACCATGCAAATTCAGTTTAGTTAAGGTAACTACTACTCTGGATGGAACCAGAGCCAAAAGTGCCGCATACACAATTTTTTAACTGAATTACCATAAAAGAAAATTAACAGAAAATGCGATTTTCTATTAAATGATTTAATTCAAGAAAAACTAAGTTCAATTTTTACCTAATTTAACTAAACAATAACTAGAAATCAAATGCATTGGGGTCAGGTGCATATTATAAAAATTCACCTTTTTTACGAAAATTAATACAACGAAATAAATTTACATCGAGGTTCAAATGACTCAGTGGGACCGTCTCTAGTTCAGTCCTAACTGTTATGCCTAAAATTTTGCATCATTAAATCAAACTAAAAGTCGATAACAACTCAAATTTCATATGGTTGCAATGATATAAACATAATCTATAATCAATATATGCAAATCTAGTTATGTTTAATCAAATTACTTTTAATTATCTTTTCATAGTTTTGTTATACGATTTTAATACTCGATGGTGATTTTGATTGCTATTGGCATAATGGCATTTGTAGCTTCTTTATCCGATCCTACCACGATAAACCATTGAAGCAAGTATATAAAACAAAGTTACTACTCCTATTAACAACTTGTTGAAAAAATAATAAAACAAATAAAAACACAAAGATGGTGCAATGACATCTTTTATGCATGTAATCCGCGTCACACAAAACGACCAAGAATCTTTCCCGCAAGATCTCGTTAAATTGACATAATTACTTTAACTTAATTTAAGTCGACACATGTTGTTAGATTATTATTTAAAAATTGTAATTGAACAAACTGCACCAAACATCACCTAAATTCTTTTCCAATGAAAACAAAGTTATACGAAACACGTTTGTCTTTTTCACGGACTTTTTTTTTTTTTTTTTTTTTACATTTAAATTAACAACTGTTACCACCTTCATAATTATCTTCTTTACCTAATCACCATCAACGTTAGCAATGGGTACGAGAAGAAATATGAAGATATTATTAGAAAAGATATGCTAGGTTAAATCCTAATTATTTAAATAACCTAAGCAAATGTATTTTCACAATGCATTTTGGTTAATTTGTTTAATGAATTTCGGCCATTTGTATAAAATTCATCTTAAACGAGTTGACGCATAACTTAATTAGTTATGGTCATCTTCAACCATGGTCACTAAACCATGTTTTTCTTCATATTTGAAGAATAGAGCATACAGAACCGTCTCAAACCATGCTCCATGTTTTAAACACTTTTTGAGCGTTGATCAAAATTATCCATATTCAGAGGATCACTATTCGTCGTCTAAACATATAATATTGTTTTGTATACATCAAGTACTGTGAAGAAATTTAGTCATTGTGAAAAAATAAATCAATCTTGTTATAAAGAGGTTCTGAAGTTTAGGTTTAGAGTATGTAGCCGGAGATGACAATTTTTTGAACGATGAACTTAAGTAAAGGATGTATTTTTTTTTTTTTTTCCTTCACAGTTTTAATTCTTTAGATGAAGAGCTTAAATGCAAAAAATGAATGAACAACCATATGTTCTCTTAATTCTTATTTGGATTAATTTCATATATCACCCTACTTTAATAATTATGTTCATATATATCTAAAGTGTAAATACTGAATACATAATGTAAAATATTTTTAATGCATATTTAGTTATATATGAAATTTCTAACTCAAATGAAGGGAAATTGCCCCTTCTTATTAATCTTAAATATGAACAATCACTACTACAAAAATGGTCTTTTAGACCGGTTGAAAATGGCTTTTAGACCGGTTACCCAACCGATCTAGAAGGGGGAGGTCTAAAAGCTCGTTGACATAAAGACCGGTTCAAGCACCGGTCTAAAAGAGGATTATATAGACAGGTTGGTATTGCCATAAAGACAGGTTGAACCACCGGTCTAAAAGACAGCCATATAGACCAGTTTTTATCATTATAACCAGTCTTTATATGATTTTTGAAAATATATATATATATATATATATATATATATATATATATATATATATATATATATATATATATATATATATATATATATATATATGAGTTGTTTTGGGATTGTTTAATTAAACTGCTTAGAGGGAGAGACTGTTAGAAATTGCATACCGGAACCATTGTTTATTTATAAAGGGGTTGTTTAGGATTGTTTATTGAAAATGCTTATAAGGCCCAAGGCATAAACACTTTCAATAAGCAATCCCAAACATCCCCTTGATAAAAAGGCAACAGTTTCAATAAGCAATCCTATGCAGTCCCATTCCCTCTATAAACTGGTTAATCAAGCAAACCCAAACAGCCCCAATGAGGTACATTTGGAATAAGCAATCCCAATAGAATCACCAACTAGTTTCAATAAGCAATATAAATATCCATTACAAACAATTTTAAATAAGCAAAACATCCCCTATATGCAGCTTCAAACATCCCCTAATTTTCTAGATACTTTATCGCCAGGTCCGTTTCATTACTGTCAAGTACCAACAAAAGAGGATTTTAGTTATTTGCATTAAAATATGGGATGTAAAGTAGTTACTTGCCTAAAAAAATCTAGCAATGCACCTCACAATATCAATTAAGAGCAGAGCGGATAAGGCATTTTTGAAAATCTGCAGTAGCGCAACAGGAACTGTGGCCTACTTGGACAAGAAAGAAAGAACATATATAATTATACAAAACTGTCAAAGTCGAGATTCAAAGTTATCAGTTAAACATCAAAAAATTGCCACGGCAAAATCACAGCCTTACCTTTGGTGTTTCTTGATTTAACAAGGATATCCCTTCAAACGATAATGGTCCTGAGTCCTCACCATGTTGGCACCATGTCTTGTACAATATAGGACATGGCACACGGCCTCTAATCAATGCTACTGTCATCAATCTCTATCAATAATAAAATTAGTTCACTTTGCAATGTTTCAATGCTTTGTAACTGTTAATAACAAATATTTTGCAACTTCGTTGTTTAACAAATAGATTAAATCTGGACCTACTTTCAGACTGTTATACTTTTGTTCGATGACTTTCAGCTGACTAAAATATTAAGGAAGAACATTTTGCCACAACTGTAGACAGTCTACCTAAACCTACAGGGATATATAAGCACATGCAGGGGCAGATGTACATCAGAAGTATAGGGGCGGTGCCCTCCATGATTAGCCAAATAAAATCCGTGTCTAATGTATTTTTTTTTTTTTGGACCTTTTTATTAAAGTGCACCCCACCACAAAATCAAATCGCCCCCACCATGAAGCCAAACACTATAAAAATCTTATGTCTATATCCACAAATTCTTTTATATAAAGAAGATTTTGTATGTATAAGAAGATTGCATAGTTAAAGTAAATATTGTAAAAATAAATTAAGATCAATAAAAGATGTGAACTTACAGGTTATTCGCCATAGACTCGGTGGCGGATAGACCCCTTCTTGCTGATGTTATACGACCTGACAAGCAAATTCTTTAAATTAAATAAAGATATATCAACTTATTGAGGCAGACCAAAGTTATCCTAAAACAAATAATATGCTGGTTAATATAACAAAAGCAACATAAACAAACACTGACCAAAGTTAG
This sequence comes from Artemisia argyi, assembly GCA_030686995.1. Taxonomy (NCBI): domain Eukaryota; kingdom Viridiplantae; phylum Streptophyta; class Magnoliopsida; order Asterales; family Asteraceae; genus Artemisia; species Artemisia argyi. The sequence continues at coordinate 265,949,663 of CM060709.1, read as the reverse complement.
CACAATGTTGATGACAATAGTGAACTATGGTGGTGGTGGTGTGTTGAATGAAGTCTATACTATAACATGAGTAATAAAAAGATGACTAATATGATGATGAGTTAGTTACATATTACTTATGCCATTTTGTAGGTGGAGAGCTATGTGATTAATCATATGTAGAGGCCCTATATACACCAATAAACTGATTTTACATGTCTAATTTATGTACAACCCCTATATAACTTTGAAAGTAAGTCCTATTAGGTTCTCAAACAGCCCAATTTATTGTTTAACACCACAACTTCATAAAAAAGATACAGAAAGATATGACTTGTCTGAAGGTTATCAAAAATGAGAACCATTAATAAGTAATCCAAACAGCCCCTAGAATCCTAGATACATACTAATTCATAAGCAGTTTTACTAACTTTAATGTGAACAGACAGCAAAAGATTTAATGTTTGCCGCTTCATCAGCCTCTCCATTAAATCACCTGACTATGACCCCATTTCTGCAAAATTGCAACGTGGGTTAGTAAAATAACCAATCAAATTTAAGACAAGTAAATGATATATAGCATACAGTTAAAGATATAATCTGACATTAAGTTAGTAAACCACCCATCATCCCGTAAGAGCTGTAACACCAACAAATAGTTAGAAGTTCTCAAAACTGAAACTTGTGACATTATATAACATAAAGCTAGAATTGTTTAGTTTTCTTTGTGGAGAACCAAAAAACAATATAAATAGAATATACTAATCCTTTGTAATCTTGTATAACATTAAAGTCTATTTACTCATTATAAATCCCAAGTCTCACTGAACATTTGTTGTGTACTTGAGTCGTTTGAGGACTCACTGAACATCTAAGACAAAATAAGCTTTCCCAAAAATTTCAAATCTTTAAACTATAATTTCTCAGATATATATTTAGTAAATACACACAGAAAAATAAACTGTAGCAACATCATAGGTTAATCGAAAGAATTTATATCAAGATTCTCAAAAATTAAAGGCACAATTGTGCGGATCTTCTAGTTTGTAACTTGAGACTATCAACTCCGGCAAGAGTGACGGCAACGTCGACGGCGGTTTCTTTCTTGTTGGCGATTCATTCGATTGGGAACTGAAAAAACCCCTAACGAACAACGAATAAACAATGAATCGATCTAAACCCTAAGAAGTGAAGAAATTTGTTACATAACTGACCTTAAAATGTTCACGGCATGAAATCGATGGTGCCACGGAGCTGGTGGGAGCGGCGTTGGTGGGGTTTGGAGAATGAGAGGCGTTGTTGTGTTTATGTTAGGGTTTTTGTAAAAGTGAAAAGCAAAAGAGGGAAAAAAGAAATAAAATAGCGCTCAAATATCTCAAATTTTCGCAATTATAAGACCGGGCTCTAAATAATAAATCCACCGGTTCATTTGAGAGTTTTTTAGACAGGTGCGTATAACAAACACCGGTCTTTATATCTTTTTTTATATATGGACCCGTGAATATTTTTTCCACCGGTCTAAAAATATTATAATGGGTGAAAAATCCATTTTAGACCTATGTTTATGATTGAGGGTCTTTAAAAGGAGGTCTAAAAGGCCAAATGTGTAGTAGTGAATTGCCACGAGGCAATTACTATTTACTAAACAGTATATTGCAAAAGAAAATGGCGAAAATAATCCACCTGGATTACTTGTGTTGCGACAATAGTCCTTAAAAATTGCTAAAACAGTCCCTAACATTTACCTACAGTTACAAAAACATTCCCTGCATTAAATCTACGGACTATTCATGTAACAGAAAATTACATAAATGTCCCTCTGCTTTACTTTACGTTGCAGAAACAGTCCCAAAAATTTGTAAAAATAATCTCTATCATTACTCACGAATAGTCCATTGATTAATCCGCACCGGCAGCTAAACGCGGGCAAAAAAATTCTCACTAAATACATTTGTATTTATTTAACGATATCAAAAGATTAGATCTCTGCCCACCTCAACTTGTTAATCCCCAAATGGAGCTGTTGTATTGCTAAGCTAGTAAGCCATTTGAGTTATATTTGTAGGCTTGGTCTGGTACTTGTTAGTTTGGGTTAGGTGCTTGTTACCTTGTTTACTACTTGCCTCTTGTTTGTATATTCGTGGCTTTTTTTTTTTTTTTTTTCCTTTCCTTTTTTTCTTTTTTTTTTTTTTTTTTTTTTTTTTTTTTTTGGATCCATTGTTTTTTGTTAATAGATCTCAGCCTTAAAAAAAATAATAATAATAAATAAATAAAAAATAATTATACCTTTTTAACTTATCATTTTATTTCTCTATGTATCATGATTATAGTCAGGAAAAGAAGAAAAAAAATTGACACCAGAACTTAAAGCAAATATCATTTTTTTTTTTTAATTCAAAAACTTGTTTTTGGATAATGTTGTACAAATGAATATCCATTCCCACTAAACCAACTCATAGAAACAAAACAAAATAGAAAGTAACGAAACAAATGCCTTTTCCTTTTTGTTCCCCACATCGAAATGTCCTGGATAATTAATATCGACTACGGGCGTGTTTGATAGCCTCTTAATAGGCCTTATCATGGATCAGTAAGTAGGACTGATAAACTTTTTTCTTCTCTTAATCGTTCCACTAAAGGCTGAATTTGTCAGCATTAAAGACATGCAAAATAATTAAGCACCACAAAAATTACATAAATGTCATCTTCGAGTGTGTCTAACAGTCAACTTTTATATATGCATTTGATCATATTTCTTTAAGAGTAAAATAGTTCTCGTGATTTTTATAATCAAATTGATGAGTTATTTTTTAAATAATAATGAGTTCTTTTTAAAATTAGTTTGTAATTAATATTGTTTTATAATCTTTTGATAAGACTATTTACATTTTATTGCTTATCAAACTATATATTTTGCTCAGTGCAAATCTAGACAGAAGGTGGTAATTTAAGGCAAGTCAGATTGCTTATTCAGAATAATTACAAAACAATAATTTTCACACAGAATCATTTTCACTCAACATCTTGGAATCATTTACCAGCTTTGATTCATTCAGTCCTAAATCATTTTTTTTTATCAAACAGCCCCACATCTACTTAAAACAAATGCCTTTTCCCTTTTGTTCTCAAGTCACCAATAAGAATTATAACCCTTTTATTTTTTTAAAGTAATTGCATTTAGTAATTTGTATCCTAAATTTTATTCATCCTTCCATTCTGTTCAGTGTTGAGCAATAGATGATTAAGGTAATGATAACTGATAAAACCTTTCATTTTCTTTGATTATGTTGTTACTAAAGTGAGATACCTCGTAAACCATTTTTGATTTTTCATTTGTAGTTATAAATAGTCTTTTTATTGCTTTTACAGAATTTAAGAATAAAATTATGCATTTTTCTTGATAGTTTGCACTTTGCACTTTTACTTGACTAATGGAAGAAACTTGGTAATAGTCAATGTCACTCACGGTTGCAATCTTTTGAAAATGGAACAAATTTTAAAAAAGTTTAAAAAATGTTTTGAGCCGTCCGATCAATCTCACCTTCATCTAATGGCTAGGAAATAAAACAATAAAATAAAAAAGACAAGGGCAGTTGGGTCGTTTGACTCTTTTTTTTTTTTAATTTCACCCCTCAAACTTCAAACACACACAACTCTTAAACGACAAAGTTTTATGAAAAAACCGAATTCACCATAATTTTCAAAATTCAATTTTCTTTAACTTGGTATGCATTTTGATATAAAAATTGCAAATTTTAGTTTTAAAGATTTTAAGTGGGTTATGATTTTATTAAAATTCTTGGCAATTTTGACCTTATTTTTGTCTAACTTAAAAGTTGAATTACGCAAAACTTAAGGCACTAAAGTTGTAGATTTTTTGCTATTCTTTACCCAGAAATTTGAATCACTCAATTTCGATATGATGTGAGTGAGATATCGCATTTAAAAATGACGTTTTACACATATTTAGTGCACACAAAGTGTTTGATAAAATGCCTAAAAGATATTTTTATTGATGAACAACGCTAACAATTTTTATTATTATTGATGGATGACCATTTTTATTGATGAATAACTATATTTATTGATAATCAACACATATGATGAGCAAATAATGATGAACGTTGTTTTTTTTATTTTTTATTTAACGAACAACTTTTTTTATTCATGAACTATTATTTTAATTGATGAACAACTTTATTTATCAATAAATATATCTTTCTATTGATCAATAACACTGTTTATTGATGAGCAGCTTTTTTTATTGATGGATAACATATTTGATGAACAACCTATTTTATTGATAAACAACACCTTTATTTATAAAGAAAACTTTTTATTAATGAATAGTTATTGATGAACAATTATTTTTATTGATAAAAAAGACTAGCTGATAAATTGATTAACAAGATTAACTGATGGACATAACTAATTGATGAACTGATGAACAAGACTAACTGATGAACAAAACTAACTTATGAAAAAGACTAACTGGTGAACAAGACAACATCAATACACATGTTGTTCATAAGTGTTCATCAGTCGTGTTGATAACTTAGGAACAAGATTAACTGATGAACACTTACAACTGATGAACACTCATGAATAACATGTGTATTGATGTTGTCTTGTTCATCAACACTAACTGATGAATAAGGTAACCTGATGAACAAGACTAACTGATGAACAAGACAACATCAATCTACATATTGTAAATAAGTGTTCATCAGTATTGTAAATAAGTGTTCATCAGTTAGTCTTGTTCATTAGTTCATCAGTCTTGTTGATGAACTGATGAACAAAACAACATCAATGTACATGTTATTTATAAGTGTTCACTAATTAGTCTTGTTCGTCAGTTCATTAGTCTTGTTGATGAACAACATTAATTGATGAATAAGATTAACTAATGAACAAGACAACATCAATATACATGTTGTTCATAAGTGATAAACAAGACTAACTGATGAACAAGACAATATCAATCTACATGTTGTTCATAAGTGCACAGTCTTGTTCATCAGTTCATCAGTATAAGTGAACAGTCTTGTTCATCAGTTCATCGGTCTTGTTGATGAATTGATGAACAACACTAACTGATGAATAAGATTAACTGATAAACAAGACTAACTGATGAACAAGACAACATCAATCTACATGTTGTTCATCAATAAAAAATGTTGTTCATCAATAATAAGTGTTGTTTATCAATAAAAACAGTTGTTCATCAATAAAAAGTCTTGTTCATCAGTATTGTTCACCAGTTAGTCTTGTTCATTTAGTTAATCTTGTTCATTAGTTATTGTTATTTATCAGTTCATCAAATAACTAAAAATAACTAAAAATGTATTGTGGTACACTAATTAATTCATTTGAATATACTTTTATAAGGAAAATCCCTATTAGACATTTTATCAAAGACTTTGTGTGTAGTAAATATGTTTAAAATATTATTTTCAAAATATCTCACTCATATCATATCGGAATTGAGTAATTCCAATTTCTGGGTAATGAATAGCCAAAAATTTACAACTTTCGTGTTTTAAGTTTTACGTAATTCAACCTTTAAGTTAGAAAAAATAGGGGCAAAGATGCAAAATATTTTAAGAAAATCATAATCCACTTAAAATCTAAATAAAGTTGCGATTTATATATAAAAATGCATACCAAATTAAAGAGAATTAACTTTTGGAAATTATGGCAAAATTGGTTTTTCGTAAAGGTTTGTCGGTTAAAAGTTATGTATATTTAAAGTTTGAGGGTGAAATAAAAAATAATCTCAAATTTTTAAAAGTGCCCCTGGTCAAGTGAAAGAAGCAGATATGGATGTCGTTTTGATCCTCATCATGGGATTATTTAGATGGTAGATTGACGTATGAAATCACTTTTTAGGCTTTTTAATTTATTTGCAATTTGTAAAGGATCCTAACTCAGGTAATGTAGTCATCATATGATTATTAGCAAATTTTTATTCCCTTATAATTTATATTTATCCAACGTAAAAACAAGCTATATCCAAAAACATAAAAGATAAGGTACCAGTATGAAGAACAATAGTAATTGATAATTCATTATCAGTGTAAGAAATTATCTTACTTCTCACTATATTTTGACATATAAGTAGTTATTTTTTAATGACGTCTTTCAGAAACCGGCCTGCACATAAGTTTTGTTGGTGATCTGATACCTAAATCATATAAAAACATATTAAGAGCATCCACAATGCACAAACCATCAATAGCTTTTTACTATTACCAAAAGTCTTTTGAAAGGGTTTTTTGGCATTGTAGTGAAAGCTTTTTGAAAAGCTCTGCAGAAAGACTTGGCAAACTCAAAGTCTTTTGCATTAAACATAAGAAGCATTAAATGCATTAAATGCAAAAAGTCTTTAAAGACTTTTTGCATTGTAGATGCTCAAGAGTTGTGAAAAAGGTAACCAATTAATGGATCCGTATGATGCGTATAATTAGTTAAATAATAACAATTATTATTACCTCTTGTCGCGTGTTCGATTGACTAAACGAAGCTTAACACGAACTCTTGGTTTCCCTTATAAACCCATGAAATCCGTAGAGCAATTGATGTGCTTATTATAGTCTATAATATTCTACGAAGTTTTAAATTTATTTATTGCCGAACTAACTTATAGACTATAAACACTAACGAGCAGTTTACCCGATCAATGTAGATAGTTTCTAGGTAAGCAAGGGTCGTCACTAGGAGCAAAGCAAAAATGATCTAAAGGTATTTATACTAATCCAAACTAAGCCAAACTATCTTAACCTAGAAAGCAAGTAAAGTTTGGGGGTTTAGCCTGAGAGACTAGTACAAGTTTTAGTATGTTTAATTAACCTAAATGCAAGAAAATGAATAACTAAACTAAATTAACTAATGCGAAGCAACTGTGTTAAAGATTAGACAGGAAGAATAGGTTAGCCAAGCCTAATCCATCTTATAGTTATGAATATGATCGTGTCTACTTGTTTTAATTTATTCAATTGTTAATCGGTGTATCAATTACGAAATTCTGTCATAACTAAGTAACTAGCCATGGGGCGGATATGACGATATATCATAGTAACTTATCTAGCATCAATACTAACTTATTGCTTTATACCATCTAACTTAGTTCGGTATTACACGCTACTAGTCCTATTAGACACATACCGTTTATGTCATATAATGATTCCTAATAAAGATTCGGGTTAACACACATATGAGTTAACCAAAGTAATCACTATTGCTGAAGGTTAATTACATCAATTAAAATCATAATGATCATAACCTAGTTACATAGACTTTTACTAGTAGTAAGCAATAAACAAGTTTTTATCGATAAACACCCAATCCAATACCAAAGTAAATCAAGAACAAAAACATATAAGAACTAAAAAGACTTCTTAAACTTGGATAATACCTAAGGGTGTTAGCTCATAATCTTTGTAACAACACACAATGTTTGAATCATAGCATAAAAGATAGAATTCATAATGAACACTACACGCTAACCGGATGACTAAACAATTGATTACGCTATGAGATGTTCTTCGTGGATGAATGGATCTTCAAGGAGGGTGTTGGGGACGATTTAGAGTTGTTTTGATCGGCTGGGAATGACCCCTAAGGTCCCCAATGATACCCTAAGTCGTTAATGAGTCTTCTATTTATAGTTTCTGAAATCAGGGTCGATACGGCGTATCGGGAGGGTCTTATAGGCCATATCTATAAGTAAACGTAGCCTCTAAGTCTGAAACTGACCCGATATGGCGTATTCAAAATTCTGATACAGAGTATCGGCCAAAACAGCATATCTAAATACTCTATACACCATATCTCCTTCAGGATCAGACATATCTCATTTTTCTCTTTCTGTGACCGCTTGAATGGGGTAAGATGGAGTCAGGATGAAGATTTTACGGCCAAAATACGAAAGCATCTTCGAGTGTTGTTATGTAATCTTGATTTCTTCTTTTGGCTTCATTTCTTCTCTTGATTTCTCGGATAAGGCTTGTATATGGCATATGCTTCAAATATCATATTTTCTTCAAATTGACCTAGTTTCATATACAACGTATTCCCAAAGATGGATACGTTGTATTCATCAAAGTCAGGAAAGCTCTTGAAATCTTCAAAGTATATGGATACGACATATCTAATTAGCATTGATACGCCGTATTAAGTGTCTGATCAGTAGGCTTTCTTTAATATCATCGTTTTTGTTCCAAAACATGTCTTTTTCCATAACTTTATCCAATTGCTCCAATATTACTGATATTTACAAAAGTAAATGATTAAGTACCAAACCTCATATAAAATAGTATAAAATGAGCAATATAAACGGGATAAATGATGCTATGAATATGACATTATTTGATGTCATCAGCAATCAAAGGAGATTGTCTCTATAGATATCCACACTATACGTCAGTGTGTATCACCCGAATGCTAGTTCTTGATTCCTCACCATCTTGCCTTGCACAACCCTTTGTCAAGCTTAGAAAAACCTAACCGAAATCCTAAAGAGAGGGGTGAGTTCGACCGGTTCTTGACGAGAGGAGAGATATTATTTGATTTATTTTCCAAGTTATGAGATTAGGATGAATTCTAATCCCATAATAAAACCTAGTAATTAACTTAATCACCAAGTGTTTTTCCCCTTCCTTTTTCAACCCCATGGCTAGCCCCGGCCTATATGTACCAAAATGGGCTTAATTAGCTAACGACAACATATTAACAATACCTAATCCTGGCGAAGCGACGTGCAAAAACATATAACGCAGTCAAAACTAGTAAATATGTATACTATAATACCCCTAAAGATAGAGATGAATGTGTAAGTGATCAGACTAAATCATTTAGGGCATCCACCATAGTAGTTTAAGAAAAGGTTTATAAAATGATGAAGAGGTCTAAGCACTTGCAAAACATAGTGAAGATAGGTTTGTAAATAGGGTTAGACTATCAAACCTCTTCATAATTAAATGCATTTGGATTATGTATAATATTTATAAAGCTTTATGATGTTTATACACAGTGAAGACAGGTTTATAAATTAATGTCATAATAATATTATAAACCTTTATAAAGGTTTAACATAGTGGATGCTATTAAAAGGCTTTGAAATAAAGTGTCGTGCAATAGAAAATCCACCTAAAGACTCTGAAAATCAACCTAAACACTTCCTTCGTCTATTCTAATTTTACATCTCCACGAGTTTATATCAGAGGTTGTGATCTAGGATGAGAAAATATCCTAAATGTCAATCTTCAATCTATCTTCTCATGTGAGTTTTGGTCTACTACGCATTATTCTTTTCATATATTTGACTGTGAGAGTTTCTACTAGGTTGACTAGCGTTAGATGTGCTTTTCTATGACAATATAGGCACTACTATAAGATTAAGTAAGGACCAGACACGTCACCTCAATGCCACATCAATTTTCACTATATTATGGGTCATTTAGCCTTTAAACTTGTATACTTTGAATTGATTATTGGCATAAATTGCTTCTTTTTGAGTTTTAGGTGCTTGGGAGAGCAAACGCCAAAAACGTACAAGTTTTGGGCTTAATTGGACGAAAAACGACAAATTCATCTTCTTAACCGTTATTTGAGACCTGATTGCCAATTATGCCTAGAAAGTGCAAATTTTTGAGATTTTTTGTGACGGCTCAAAGTCGAGAGATGGCCTCCCTGACGGCTTCAAAGGGTCCAATCAACGACGTTACAACCCCTAAGGTGACGTCGTCACACTATGGCAGTGGAAAATAAACCCTAAGATCAATGGCGAGCTGACGACGTCTCAACCCCAACGGGGACACCGTCACACCCTGCTTTCTATATATACAAACACATATATTTCTTTATTGTGTTGGAACTTTGGAGGAGCTTATGTATCTGACCCCTAGTCGATTTTATCATTGATTTTAGGCTTTTTGGTCATTGAAGACCTTATTTTGTTGACATCAATCATTCAATCATGTTTATCCTTAATTGTTTGATTATGTTTAATTCTTGTTTCTCTATTTCTATACTAGGCTAAATTAATTAGTATTTATTTAAGATTGCATGAAGCCTAGTTGTTAGTTACTTGATCTGTTGTCTCTTGTTAATGGTGTGTGTGTTAGGAGTTTGAAAACTGGCTATATACCATATCTTAGCTTGAACGTCAACTAAAACACGTCTAGTTAATGCTTATGCCTTAGGTTAATTAACTAGTATAGGTATTTATTACGTGATTTAGTTATTGGGTGGGTTATTGACATTCAGATTGGCGTCACTCACTTAGGCTAGCTTACAGACGTGAGACTGATCAACTCACAATAGGAAATAAGAAATACTTTGCATTACATTAGACAAGGAAGTAACAATGCAATAGATCAAGTGAGAAACAACTAGAAAGTAATGCACTTTAGGTAAACACCCTTCACCTATATAAGAAGTTCCCACCATTTTATTTTTCTTGTTTATTCAATTTTCCGCATATTAGTTTAAATAATAGTCTAATATATGAAAAACCCGGTTAACAAAAGAGTTAATGTAATTTGTTTTGAAAATTGGATTTTGCTCACTCAAGTGAAGTACGGGCGGACCCAGGATTTTGAAATGGGTGTTGCACAAATTTTTTCAAAATTCTTGCATAACTTGTTTCTATTATAAGTACTGAAATTTGCATCATATAGTATTTTGGGGTTGAACTCAAGTTTTACTATAAAGAAATAAAGTAGCAAAAAATATTATTGTGGATTGCACGTATTAAAAATGACATTTTTTTTAGAACAAATTACATTTTGTGACTCAAAATCGGGCCACACCCGGTTCCCAAGTGGTTCCTTCCATGACAAGTACCAAAAGTATTATAGTGTGTTTACATGTGGAGGACGAGAATAATGGGCAATCATAATAACCTAATAGCCAATGAAAGTATAGTGCAGCTAACAAAAAGCCAATGGAATTTTGGATTTGTTGTTTAATGGTGGGCTGGTGGTTCGTATCCTGGTAAGCAAGGTGCACCCCACGAGATCGAGGAATATGCATAAAATTGGTCCTTTCTGGATAGAATACAAAAGGAGTACGTGTTTACCATTTTTGGAAATATATTATGGTTCCATTTTGTTATTCATGTTTTGAAATATCAATATGTATGTTGTGCTAACTTGGTATAGATTAATGGATATTGTTGGCGTATATACCCTCCGGATTTAGGCCGTACAATTAAATACCTTCCGGATCTATGTCAAACAAGGCATACACAAATGTATTTAAACAGGACAGACCAATATCCGAAGGGTTTGGAATGTCCGTATGACCTCAACCCTCCGGAGATCAGGACCGTTCAGATAAACCAGTAAGTACATGAACCAAAGTACAAACAAGTACACCAAGTATATGGTAATGGAGCATAAATTAGCAAACATTAAGGAACTAAGTACATACCAGCCTGACACTCCATATTGGAGGCCTATAAATAGAGAAGAAATCTTCACTTAAAGGTTAACTAATTCTCTCACTCTCTAACTTGATATATACTTTCTTTCTCTAAGAACATATACTTACTCTCACGCCGGAGGTTGGTCCTGGAATACATTCCCGGGCGCGAGACTAACGGACGTACCTGTTTTGCAGATATCCGAAGCATTCAGCTACCAACAAGAATCACCTCGAATCCGAAGGACTAATCCAAAGTCCGAAGGATTCATCTCGCTTGTCCGGAGTAGAAGCAAACTTTTACTTCAACAAATTGGCGCCATCCGTGGGACCCGTCATTCACTCTACCCGAACTTAGAAATGACAGGTCCTGCTCCAACAACACCTGAAGGAAGTGGGAAAGACTCAGAAGTAATTCCAAATAGCATAGAACAAATCCACAACCACCTCACCGCATTGAAAGCTCCAATGCAACAACACAACGCCACAGGGGTAACACCGATTAAGCCTATTCAGCTCGACTTCGAGGACGAAGAACATCAAGATACCGAAGCTCAGAAAGCAGAAGAGGAAGTGACGGACGATCTTTCCAAGCCTTTCAAGGCAGCGTCCAAGAGCCCATTCACCCGAAGGATAATTGATTTCACCGGACCTAAAAGTGCAAAATAGTTGATGCCTTCTCACATAAAGTTATATGATGGATCCACCGATCCGGATAATCACATCACAAGGTTCGAAGGAGCTGCCAACCAAGGTGCTTGGCCTATGCCCATATGGTGTATGATGTTTCAACAAACTTTAGATGATGCAGCTAGAGGATGGTTCGATAGCCTTCCGCGAGGAAGTATCGACAATTGGGACACTTTATGTGAACAATTCGTGCAAAGATTTGCTCTACGAAGAAAATGTATCTGAGACCCTATGGAGATAACTAAGATTGTCCGGAAGGCTAATGAAGCCCTGTCGGAATTCAAGGAATGATGGACCGATGAAGCTAGCCGTATTTCAGGGGTCCCGGAGGTAATGCAAATATCCTCTTTTATGGAGGGATGTAAGTGCCCGGAGCTGGCAAAGAGGTTCTCTGAAAAAATCCCCCGGACGGTAACCGAGATGATGATGAGGGTGGACGATTTCATCCGTTCCGAAAGAGCTTATTGATTGACCGAAGTGCCAAGGGGAGAACGAGCAGATAACTACAAAAAAGATTACCATCCTAACTCGTATAACCGGAACGACCAGAGCGCGCAATGGTCCTCCTTCAGAGGGAACCGCAGGAGAGATACCCATCGAGAAGAATTCCGACCCCGGCGAAATGATCACTACACACCTTACGGGCAAACTAGAAATGAAAATCCGAATAGGAATGATTACAGAACGGACTACCGCCGCAACGATGTAAACCGGAGGGATGTCCGGCCCATAGACTTAAATGTACTCTCCAAAGCTCCCAAAGAAATCCTCGCAACTGAACACCATCTTAGACTTCCGGCACCACCTCCGTTGAGAGGAAGACCTGCCAGAGAAAACATGGATAAGTATTGCGATTACCATGGGGAAAAGGGTCACCTCACCAATGACTGTCACAACCTGAAGGAACAACTCAAAAAAGCTATGGATACAGGCAAACTAGACCACCTAATTAGAGATGTTCGACAAAGGGAAAGGGCACCCCCAAGGAATAACAATCACACCAACCAAGGTCGAATTATCAATATGATTCGGTATCCGGTGAAAAAATATAAGCGGAAGATCATGGATCAAGAAGAAAAATGGATGAATACTCCTATAAGTTTCCCTCCCATACTCCCTGGAGATGCTTCCGAAGAATCGCTAATAGTTGAAGCAGAGATCGAAGGATACACTGTACGTAGGGTATACGTGGATCAAGGCGCTTCGATAGAAGTAATGTATGAACACTGCTTTCTAAACCTTGACCCCTCCATCCAATCCCGACTGACAAAAACAAACACACCGCTAATTGGATTTGCTAGAGAAGCGATAAATCCGTTGGGCAAACTGGAACTGGAAGTGTGCTTCGGAAACGAAGGATTATATCGTCGGACGACAATGAAGTTTGCAGTAGTAAGATCCCCTCCCCCTACAACGTAATACTGGGACGTTCCGGAATCAAAAAGTTAAGAGCTATTCCTTCAACAATACATGCCATGATGAAATTCCCAACACCAAGAGGTATTGCCACTTTGGTCACCCGATCGGTCATCATATCGGAATGCAGAAAGCTAGAAGAAAAATTCCTGATGGAAAAAGAAATGAAGGTCGAAAGTCTTCCGGAGCCCATGATAGACGAAGGAACAGCAAAAACCAAAGAAATATTGGTACATCCGGCTTACCCAGAGCAATTGGTGACAATAGGAAAGAATTTTTCAGAAGAAGGAAGAAGACAGCTAATGACGTTGCTAAAAAACAGCCGAGACGTTTTCGCATGGGAACCTTCGGACATGACTGGCGTTCCCCGATGGGCGGCTGAGCATAAACTTAATGTAAATGTCCAAGACAAACCTATCGCACAAAAGAAGAGATTCTTTTCGGAGGAAAAGAATCAAGCTATAAAGAAGGACGTTGAAGAATGTTTAAAAGCGGGGATAATCAGACCCGTCCGATATCCAACCTGGATATCCAATCCTGTATTAGTAAAAAAGCCGGACGAGAGTTGGAGGATGTGCATCGATTTCAAAAACCTCAACTCATCATGTCAAAAAACTACTATCCGCTACCCAAAATTGATTGGAAAATCGAATCAGTAATGGGATTCCGATACAAATGTTTCCTAGATGCTTACAAAGGATATCACCAAGTACAAATGGCAAAGGAAGACGAGGAGAAAACAGCCTTCTATACTGATCATGGGACATACTGTTACGTCAAAATGTCGTTCAGATTGAAAAATGCATGAGTGACCTATCAGAAGCTGGTAGACTCCGCCTTCCGGACGCAAATTGGTCGAAACTTGGAAGTATATGTAGATGACATGGTCATCAAAAGCCAGATGGAGAAAGAGCTGTTAGCCGATATAGCAGAAACATTTGATAACCTCCGTGGAATCAATATGAAACTAAATCCTAAGAAATGTTCCTTCGGAGTAGAAGAAGGTAAATTTCTCGGATATATGATAACGTCCGAAGGGATTAAAGCAAATCTCAAGAAAACCAGGGCAATTGCCGACATGCAATCACCAAAGTCATTGAAGGAAATGCAAAGCCTAAGTGGTAAGCTGGCGGCACTAAACCGTTTTTTATCAAAATCTGCCGAAAGATCCCTACCCTTCTTTGAAACATTAAAGAACATTACCAAAGACAATAAAGAAAAATACCAATGGACGGAGGAAGCTGAAAAAGCTTTTCAAGTGATGAAGAAGATGATCTTGGAACTACCATGCCTAACGACGCCAAAACCAAAGGAAGACATGTACCTCTATCTATCGGCAGCAACGGAGGCAATAAGCGGGGTAATGATGGTCGAAAGAGGAGGACGGCAGATCCCTGTTCACTACGAAAGCCGAACATTGCATGAGGCCGAAAAAAGGTATGCTCCGGTCGAAAAATTGGCTTTAACACTGCTGCATCTGTCTAGAACACTAAGGCAATATTTTGAAGCTCACCCTATCAAGGTCATAACGGACCATCCTATCAAGCAAGTACTAAACCGAGCTGAATCCTCCGGACGATTAGCCAAATATACGGTAGAACTAGGAGCTTACAACATCACCTATGTACCCAGAAATGCTGTCAAAGGACAAGTGTTAGCCGATTTCATTAACGAGGTACCCATCGGCACCGTTCATCCGGATCCAAAAAGGAGAAGCAAGGAAATATGCAACATCTCCCAAACCGGAGAGTGGATCTTGTACACTGACGGAGCTTCCGGAAAAAGAGGCTCTGGAGCAGGGCTAGTACTAATCAGTCCGGAAAAGGAAGAATATACTTATGCTCTCCGATTGAACTTTGAGGCTACTAATAACGGAGCAGAATACGAAGCACTCCTGGCCGGGCTACGAATCGCAAGGGAAATGCATATAGAAGCGTTGGACGTACGAGTGGACTCAAACCTTGTGGCAAGTCAAATTAACGGAGAGTTCACTGCATATACGGAAAGCATGACCAAATATCTTGCCAAAGCCAAAGAATACATTGCTTGCTTCAAACAATTTAAGATAAAGAATATTCCGCGGGCACAAAACCAAAAAGCAGACGTACTAAGCAAGCTAGCATCCGTAGCATTCAACCACTTAACAAAAGAAATCTTAGTGGAAGTGCTAGAGAAACCATCCACGGAGGAAGAAATAATCAACGCAATAGTAGAAGAAGAAGAAGAAGAAGAAAACTGGACGACGCCCATAATCCGATGCTTAAAAGAAGGAATATGGCCGGAGGATCTAAATGAAGCCCGAACCCTTCGTATGAAAATAAGTCATTATACACTAATCGATGATGTGCTATTCAAAAAATCCTATCTAGGACCAATGCTACGGTGCGTAGGACCCCTACAGGCCAACTATGTCATACGGGAAGTGCAAGAGGGGGCATGTGGTATGCACTCCGGACCACGATCCGTGGTAGCTAAACTTATGAGGCAAGGCTATTACTGGCCAACCATGCACCGAGACTCCAGGGAAGTTATCCAGAAGTGTGACTCATGCCAAATACACGCTCCGATTCCTAAGTTGCCAAAAACAATGTTAACTTCCGTCATGGCTCCATGGCCCTTCTTCCAATGGGCTATAGACGTGTTGGGACCTTTACCCGAAGCTCCAGGGAAAGTCAAATATGTAATCGTAGCCATTGACTACTTTACCAAATGGATGGAAGCAAAGCCCCTAGCCAAGACAACCGGAAAGGAAGTGAAAAAGTTCGTATGGGATAACATCGTCTGCAGGTTCGGATTACCCAAGATAATTGTTACGGATAATGGAAGCAATTTTGTAGGAGATCCGCTCAAAAGTTGGTGCGAAAGATTGAATATCACACAAATCAACACTGCCGTACCTCATCCTCAGGCCAACGGATTGGTGGAAAGGGCAAACAAAAGCCTGATGAAGGGATTCAAGTGACGGCTCGGAAGGGAAAGATCCGGATGGGTAGACGAACTACCGAACATATTATGGGCATTCCGTACCACCCTAAAAACTAGCAATGGAGAAACTCCCTTTAGCCTGACCTACGGAAGCGAGGCGGTCATCCCAGCGGAAATCGGTATGCCTACCTTTCGAACCATGACGGCAAACGCAGAAGACAATAACGATGAGATCGGCTTGAACCTAAATTTGTTGGAAGAAAGGCGAGAAATGGCAGCAATAAGGGAAGCCAAATACAAAGAGAAGGTGGAGCAGTACTACAACCGAAGGGTTAGACCTGAAACGTTCAAGGTGGGGGACTTTGTATATCGGAAGAACGAAGCCAGCAGGGTAGAGGATCAAGGGAAATTAGGGCCAAATTGGGAAGGTCCCTACCGGATAACTGAAGCCTACCAACATGGAACGTACAAGCTGCAAACCATGGACGACATAGAAGTACCTCGAACCTGGCATGCAATCAATTTGAAAAAGTGTTTTATGTAATTAGTTGTTCCGATAAACTTATTGTAAGGCATGAGCCACTTTCCTATTATCAATAAAGCATACTATGCAGTTGGGCCATAAGAAAAGTTGTTTTTATCTAAATGTCAAACTACTTAGCAAAATAAAACCCCAAGTGGGTATAATCTAAGGCCAAGAGCCGAAGGACACAGGTTGTCCGATACAACAAAACCCTAAGTGGGTATAACCTAAGGCCAAGAGCCGAAGGGCACAGGCTGTCCGATACAGCAAAACCCCAAGTGGGTATAATCTAAGGCCAAGAGCCGAAGGACACAGGTTGTCCGATACAACAAAACCCCAAGTGGGTATAATCTAAGGCCAAGAGCCGAAGGGCACAGGCTGTTCGATACAGCAAAACCCCAAGTGGGTATAACCTAAGGCCAAGAGTCGAAGGGCACTGGCTGTCCGATACAGCAAAACCCCAAGTGGGTATAATCTAAGGCTAAGAGCCGAAGGGCACTGGTTGTCCAATATAACAAAACCCCAAGTGGGTATAATCCAAGGCTAAGAGCCGAAGGGCACAAGTTGTCCGATATAATAAAACCCCAAGTGGGAATAATTTAAGGCTAAGAGCCGAAGGACACAAGTTGCCCAATATAACAAAACTCATATTGAATATAATCTAAGGCAAAGATACGGAGGAAGCATGTTGACCAGTAAATTAAACTTAGATGAATACAACGTGAAACCAATAGTTGAAAGTAGGGGTGGAAATGAGCCGAGCCGCTCGTAAAAAGCTCGGGATCGGATCGGTAAAAAGCTCGAACGAGCCGAGCCTAAACGAGCTCGAGCCCGAGCTCGAGCCTAAGTTGCAGCTCGTTTATTAATCGAGCTCGAGCTCGAGCTTTACATAAAAAGCTCGTTTGGGCTCGCGAGCCTAAACGAGCCTAAACAAAAATATGATATTTTAACTTATATATGAACCGAGCTCGAGCTTATTAACGAGCTCAATAAAAATATATTACGAGCCGAGCTCGAGCTCGAGCCAAGCTTTAACTTTTCATGACCAAATCGAATAAACGAGCCGAGCTCGAGCCGAGCCCGAGCCTATATAATATTCCACGAGCCGAGCTCGAGCTTAAAGTTTTAGGCTCGAAACGAGCCGAGCTCGAGCTCGAGCCTTTTAAAACTTAAACGAGCCGAGCTCGAGCCCTGGCAGGCTCGGGCTCGGCTCGGCTCGTTTCCACCCCTAGTTGAAAGGCACATATGCCCCGGAACGTACATAACACGAATAGCATAAAGACGTAATAAAAATAATAAGTGTAAACGATATGCATTCATCCGATCAAAATTAATTACATCCAATGTTCCGGAATAATGGGACAATAAAAGATAGACTGTTAATAACCTATTCTATTACATAGAACTGCCAAGTACATCAAGTTGTTCCGAAGAAAACTATTCTACAAAATAACGGAACGTCAAGTACCCTATACTATTACATTAGCAGCAACTGGGAAATGAGAGCTTCACAAGGAGTCCGGAATACCTAAACCCATGGTCAAAATGGAAGTATCCGGACTCCGATACATAGTTCACAACGGAAAAGGTTCAGTAACAATAGCTTCACAAAGAATTTGCAATACTTATGCCCATAGTCAAAATGGAGGTATGCAAACACTTAAAAACATCTTCAAAGGAAAGCCGAGGTAGTCTGATCCACAGATGGATTACCGGAGGGATTCTCAGTATGAGATTCGACCATCGGTTCTTCAACTTCAAGAGTAGGAGCAGGATCCGGAACCAAGGCAATCAATTCATCAAACTTTCGGTAAATGGTCTGGCGGATTTTTTGGATGAAAGGATAGTCCTGGGAGAGAGCCTGATCATATAACGAACGGTATTTGTCATCGGCCTCGAAATCCATCCCTTCGACTTCCCCTAACAACTTAGCCGCCTTCTCCGGCTCTTCAAATAACCCTGCCCCATCTATCAGCCCGATTGATAATACAGGTTAAAAGGTTCCGCCAGTGCTGTCCGGAACTCATGACTACCAAGAAAGCGATGAATAGCTTCCGGAATGAACTCGTTAACAATACGATTCCTCTCCACTTCAGCATTTCCAGCAGCTATAGCAATTTCTTGCTTCTCTTGGTAAAGCTCCTTGTAAGCTTTCTCTTCATCGGCCAGCTTCAACTTGGCATCGGACAAGTGACCCTCCAATAGCTTGATCTTCACAGCCTGCTCAGCAGAAACCTTCCTCCACTCCTCTTTCTCCACTACAAGCTGAGAGACCCTGTCCTCCAAACTAGCATTCTCAGCACGCAGCTTTTGAATCCCCTCCGGATTCACCGTAGCACATTCTGCATGCTTCTCCTTCAACTCCTTCAACTCCTCAGCCACCTCATCGAACCTTTTACACTTATCACCCAAGGTTTGATCACACACCTTGTGAGTTTTAGACAACTTCTGATACTCACGTTGAAGAGACTCAAAACGGAAAATGACATCCGCCTGAGTCGTAGCATGTTTGCCCAACAGTAACCAAGACCTTCGGATAGCCTCAGCATCATCCTGACCATCCAAATACCTCTCTTCACCCGGGGTGGCCAAGTTAATCATCATGTCCCGGCAGACATTCGCATTGTTCATGCAAGTCCCCCTCTTCACCACCCATGCAGGGACGAAGGTGTCATCATCCTCATCATCCCCCTCTATATCCACTTGAACATCCTCCTCGTCCACCAAAATCCCCTTTCCCGGACGCTGGGAAGCATCCTTCGAACTCCCTGAAGACATAGAACCTTCATCAATAAATGATAAAAACAAATCAAGGATAAAACTATGGATAAATTGTTCACTAAGGCATACCAGTTGGGATATCTTTCGGGTGCAACGAGCGGATCGGCTCCGGCTCCTCAACCCCTTTTGCATCATCTAGATCAATGACATTGTCAGAAGATTGCTTGTGCCTCTTGTGAACCTTGTAAGAGATGCTCCCTCCGGCTCTCTTCGCCGGGGGTTTCTTAGAACCCAGCTTTGCTGCCTGCTCCTTCTTTTTATCCTTGGTAGCCAACACCCGATCATCCGGAACCTCGACCCTCTTCAGCTCCTCATCTTTCTCCGGAACTTCAGCATTGGAGGATAGAGGGCGAGTAGTATGCATCTCTCGTCCTTGGCCTTGCGGAAGAGGGTCCCCCTTTACCACATTCACCGTCTTTCGAAGAGGTGGTTTCTTCAAGTTGCTTGACATGGTTACACCTGCGAACAAACAAAACCTATCGTTAAAAGTGAAAAAAGATGCACAATTTGAAAATTCATATTTATAACAAAGGCTATACCCCTCCCCTGCTCATCCCTCAAAGCCGGACGGAAGCCGGTAAATTCCCAATGATCAGATAGACCCAGAGAATATAAGAACGACTGGGGAACTTGGCATGGCTCAATGATCGTCTCGGCCAGCTTTTCAGCATGAGCAGCATCGTACTCACTCCTCTTGGGAAACGGATCAGACACATCCGAATCCGAATGCCTCCAAGGCATAGCAAAGGGAATGGCTCTCCTACCAATAAAAAAGAAGTGATATTTCCAACCCTTCAGACAGGAAGGAAATTCCCCGAAACAAACTTTTCTATCTTTATGCACACGTTTTTCGAAGGAAAACCAGCAACCTTGTTTGCTGAGTTTATAAAAGACGCGAAACAAAGGGGTAGTAGGAGGAATGTGCATGCTCCGGCAATACACCTCAAAAAGGGTAGCACGATGCATACCCAACGGAACCAACTGAGATATATGAATCTTAAAGTACCTAATAACATCTAAGAGAAAAGTAGAAAAAGGGACGGTAAGGCCTCCGTCAAAGAAATACTCTGCGTATAAACCAATAGCATCCGCAGGTAATCGATCCATCGTCATGCCTGCTGGAGGTACCCTCGGATGTAAATCCTTCGGTATCCCAAAAGTCTCCACTACGACGAGTACTTCACCCTCGTCCATCGTAGACGGCCTCAGACGTATATCCTTCTTAACATGTGAACCCACCGGCATAGATACTTCCTCATACTCAAACGACGCAGTAGATTCCGACATAATGAGGCCGATAGGGAAGACTATAGCCAAACAACAAAAAACTAAACGGACTAGGACGTACCTCAAAGACGATGAGAATAATCGTTCAGAATACGGAAGATATAGAATGTGTCAGAAGTCTGTGTGTGTGGAGAAGAAAATTTACAGTGGTGAAAATGAGGAAAAAGGGACTATTTATAGGCGGTAAAAATTGGGCGCGAAACGACACGTCACCCGTAGGGCAGACGTGTCTCCATCCAAACCGTATAAACAGGAAGAGCGTACACGTGTCCCCATCCCAAGGACGCAGTAAAAAACGACGGCGCACCTTAAATGACACATTAATTACTTTTGGCACTTTGTACACGACTTTAGCAAACGACGAAGCTACGACTCGCGCTCCGGAAAATTACAAAAATAAACTAAGTATCACACCATTGACATAACCAATACTATGATACTGGGGGGGACATGTTGGCGTATATACCCTCCAGATTTAGGCCGTACAATTAAATACCTTCCGGATCTATGTCAAACAAGGCATACGCAAATGTATTTAAACAGGACAGACCAATATCCGAAGGGTTTGGAATGTCCGCAGGACCTCAACCATCCGGAAATCGGGACCGTTCGGATAAACCAGTAAGTACATGAACCAAAGTACAAACAAGTATACCAAGTATATGGTAATGGAGCATAAATTAGCAAACATTAAGGAACTAAGTACATACCAGTCTGGCACTCCATATTGGAGGCCTATAAATAGAGAAGAAATCTTCACTTAAAGGTTAACTAATTCTCTCACTCTCTAACTTGATATATACTTTCTTTCTCTAAGAACATATACTTACTCTCACGCCGGATGTTGGTTCTGGGATACATTCCCGGGGCGAGACTAACGGACGTACCTGTTTTGCAGATATCCGAAGCATTCAGCTACCAACAAGAATCACCTCGAATCCGATGGACTAATCCGATGGACTAATTCAAAGTCCGAAGGATTCATCTTGCTTGTCCGGAGTAGAAGCAAACTTTTACTTCAACGGATATATGTTTTAAAAAGAATCATTCAAGGTTTGAATAAAAGAAAAAGATAAAAAGGTGACGTTTGGCTAAAGTGAGAATGAATGAATGAGAGTGAAAGGAGAAGATACTATACCTATACACCTATACATCTGAGTATCATTTGAGAGGGAGAAAACACATCAATCATGGTGGGTTTTGAACTATATCTTCATTAATTAACTGGTTTGATTACTAATTGAAACATCCAAATCTAGCTTGTGACCAAGCAATTTTTGAGGAAATAAACTTCAAGCCGGCCTTATGCTCGTACCATAAAGAATATCGTAATATATAGAAAGGCTTGTAGTCTAAAGACACATCATATGGTATGAAAACGTTCTCTAACTTCTTCTTTTTTTGAATAACTATATATAGTTCATTCAAAGAAAACCACTAGCAAGTAGCTAGAGGAAAAATTATGTTACAAACACTTTGTACAGGAATGATTAGGATCACATATATAACTTCTCTTTGTTGGCTAAAAACACTTTGTACAGGAATGATTAGGATCACATATGCATTGTATCCAACTACGACATATATTCATGTTCCAATATGTGATCTAAGAATAAGAATGAACTTTAAAGTCATTACATAATGTGTTCTAGCGAGGAGGTTTCAGGTCGAGACACATGTTATTCCTGAATTTTCAGATGGTTCTCTAACTAGATGGTTTTGTGTGCAAGTTATGTCTAAAACATGTTTGATAATGTGTTAAAAGTTATTGTGAGTGAAAATGAATAAAATGTAACAAATGGTTTTAAAAAAAGTATGCAAGTTTTAAATGATACGATAACCATAAAAAAAATTGTTATTTTGCAAATCAATAGTAAAAACATAAACATCATGCATCTAGCTGCATGTTCATTTTACAAAAATTAATCGGAGGATAAACCATTGCTTACAATTTGTAAATTATGAGACATGGTTTTTCTTTTTTAATTAGACAATACGAGAAACTACTCGTCACGTTCACGTTCCTCAAATAGACAATTTCAGTTCATGTTGTCTTTTCATTTTGTCTTCCACTAGATGGTGCTTTGGAAAGGAACTAAACTAATCATCTATATTTATAGTGTTTAATTTTATAACATCTTTTAGTTGAGGAAATGATACTCACATTACAATGTAAGAAATTGCATGCATTTATTTTAAAAAAAAGGAAACGAACAAGAGGAAATCATGTATTAGGGACTTAGACGTCTTGGTATTTATATATTGTATACACACAGCAAATATAAATACGAACGAGTATTTTGTTACACTATGTTTGTTTTGCAATAATGGTTAAAATTATATGAATTCGTTTTTATGCAGTGTCTGCCATCAATATTTAACTGCATACAACGTTCTAGTTTCTATTTTCATTTTTGTTTATTTGTTTTTGTTCCGAATGGTATAGTTCAAAAATTAACAAACTAAAACATGCTTGGAATGGTAAATGAATTGGTATAATAACTTGGGATTATGACTATTATCACTAAAATATGAAAGGTGTCAAGTTTAAATTTTGACGGTGCAAATAATCTAATGGTCACATTAACCTTCTTAAAAAAGGAATAATTTTACCAAGTTTGTATGTGTATAGCGGTAAGCTTAAATAATTTTACCTAGTTTGTATGTGTATAGCGGTAAGCTTAAATCCAGTGAAATTAGTTGGCTATAAAATCAAAAGCAATAGTTAAAAAAAAATGAATTCATAGTTTCATACATTGAGTGTTTTTTTTCATTTTTTTTTTTACATATATATATCGGCTTTATAAACTTATATAATTTCAGTTTATATATTACTAGTTATAATAATCGTGCACGCACGAGGTTTTTTCAGAAAAATTTAATTATATAGCATTATTGTTTAAAAACAGAAAATCTTATGTATATTTAAAAAGTTAGAGCATCAACATGTACGAAAGTAAGAAAAATAGTTGGCAGAAATTGTAAATATAACCGTGGCATCGACCTTGTATTGGATTCTTAAGTGTGTCTCTTTATAATGTTATTGGGTCAAAGATTCTTTGATCACATAGATTTACACATAAATCAAATTTATTTTAAAATTTTTGTTTACTATATGGACATATAAGAATTTAACCATGAAAATTGTGATATAAGTACAACTAATAAGTATGCATGAGTTTTTCATTATGTATTAATATCAATTAATATTTTCTAAATATTTTATTGGACGAAAGAATTAACTTTGTTTAACTGACATAAATATTAATGTTGAGGTTGATGTGTTTAACTTTAACTATTGATATTATTTTGTACAAAATGTGCAAGTTTAATAGCACATAATGAGCGTTGATGAAGTTAATATATACTCCGTAAAGTTTTTTAAAAATGTTTTTCCGGATACCCGTATATAAACTTTAAATAATAATTATGTGAGTCGTTATAAGTACAATCGCGTATATTTAATTTCATATCACAGTAACTCATACTTAGCATTTGATATTTATATTACCGTTAATAATAATTTAACTGTATTTAATATTTAAACCCGTGTACGTATATATTAAACTTTTAAATAGGATAACATGAGTTCTTATTTATATTTAACGTACATAGTAATAAGATATTTTAATACATGAAAGTTTAAAACTAATATTTATTTTAATAGGATTTAACGTATATTAAAATTAATTTATACATATATAAAATTTTGTAAGTTTAATGAATAGAAGTTTCAAACCAATACTATTACTCATCTTTTATTTATATATTAAAAGAATTACATCATTTCGGAGTGTTTTTGTAAATCCCTTCTTATTGAAAAAAATTAGACTAATAGGAGAGCTCAATTTTGCCACGTAGACGAAATCGAGCAATATGATTGGTCAATAAAAAGTCAAAATTAAATTGATTTTGGTTAAACTTAATCAATTTGGTGGAGAAATTTGGTTAAGAAAAAAATGCATAAAAATATAGGTGTCAAATTTATGAAAACAGAAACTTAAAAAAAGAGGAAGTAATTAATAAAACTTTGGTGTTTGAATTTTAAATAAATTATATAGAGTTAAGTGTAAAATTACAAGTTTCCATGCTTTTTAATAACTTTAGAAAAAAAAACAAATAACCCCTTATACTTCATACTCCTTATACTTTATAATATTAACTTTGTTTAAAATTACATGATTACAAAATTTGGTAAATATGCGAATTAGTTTTAATACACGTTAAATATTTTTTAAACTAATGTTAGTTTTAGACTTTTCTAGATTTTTTTTTTTTTTTTTTTAAAAAAAAGACTCATGTTATTTTCTAGAATATTTTTTTGATGAAATTGTTATTTGAAATTTATATAAGAATATCTATAAAAACATTTTAAAAACTTTATGGAGCATAATTTAACTTTATCAACGTTCATTATGTGCTACTAAACTCGCACATTTTTTACAACATGTTATTAATAGTTAAAGTTAAACAACAACATCAACCTCAACATGTCTGACAGTTAAAAACGTTACACAAAGCTAATTATTAAAAAAACAAACAAACAAACACATGGGTTAGATAGTCATTTTTTAATGAAGGTGTTCTCCTTGAATTATAAAAAAATATACGCATCACAATCCTTATTTGATAACAAGCACCTCCTAAATTTTTAAAAAAAAAAAAAAAACACTACGATGGTGATAACCTAAATTTATTAATTAGCGTGATGTTTCATTATTAAAAAAAATGTAATAGTTGGCTGTTTTAAAGGAATTAAAAGCATGTACATAAGAATTATTAATCAAGTATATATAGTTTTTAATCAGGTTATTATGTTACTATACAGCGATAATATTATTGAGTTGGTAATCACGGATGTGAGATACAACCATTATTCTATACTTATGATTTATGTGTTAACCTCTTTTTGCTTCTGAATAGAATCTGAAAGAGACCTCAACAGAACTTTGACTTATGTCTTATCTAGCTGATAGTTTTTAGTAACTTTCTTAATGGTTTAACATTTTTTTTATACACACCAACTTTTAGTAATTTTTTTTAATATTTTATTAAAAACTTCTATACCTAATATTTGTGTTTTTATTATAAACATACTAAGCTATGAGAGAATTAGTTGTGAGTTCAAGGGTTTTTTTTATTAAGCTTCTCAAAAAAGCTTACAGCTTTATCATAAACTTATTGTGTTATAGTAATTGCTTCAATAAGCATAACCAAACACCTCTTTAGTTCTAATATGAAGTTTTCTTATTTGATGTTAGGGCTAACTTTTTCGTTATCCTCACTATAATGCAACATGTTAGTGGTGTTTGCAGTTTTATGATCTTATCGCACACACTAAAATGCAAAGCAATTTGTTGTGTGTGTTTTTTAGAGGATGATTAAGTATCAACACATGATTTTTGTGAAAGGATTATCTATGCCTGCTCAAGGTATGAATGTATAATTAAGTTGAGTTGCTAATTTAGATAATACATAAATGTATTTTAATGTACCAAAGATGTGTTTTAGTGCCTATATGAGGAATTTTATGGTAGGAATTCTTAGCAGGTGTTTGTTGTCATTGATAACACTATGGGTGTCAACCAACGGTCTAAAATATGAGTGTCTTTTACCTTGATGATTTAGGCTAATTGTGAAGAAAGTTGCACTAAAGTGAAAGGTCGGTAAGGACTCAAACAACCCTAAAAGTCTAGCGAATGTACTCTTTGCCCTTTTTTCCATGCATTTATAATTTACTTATGCAAGTAATAATAATTTCCTTATATAGGTCGGTCTCATAGAAAAATTATTCTTATACCGTATACTTAAACGTATTCTACCATTACATCTTTTTTTTTTTCTTCTCTTTATGCAATAAAGAAGCTATAGTATAAACATCTATGTTAATTTGGTAATTTTATGATCAAACATGAGAAGTAAATAGCACAAACTTATGAAAATACAATTTTTCAAACAAAAAGATACATTGGTAAACATGGTATGATGGTTATTCATAATCAAGGAAATGAATCAATCTTCAGAGCTATCTAAATATTCTACATATCTTAACGAAAATATAAGTAAAAGAATACCACAATTACAAAACACATCGTAAATTGATATCACGGGTTACCAAACTAAAAGCATATATCACTAATATCTTATGCAAGTCAAGTATCGTCATGTGATTTTGCTTGAATAATAAAATATTATTTTTAATCCAAAAGTATTCTGCTAAAATAATAAGTAGATTATAACATATATACATGTGGTTTTTTATTTTTAGTCCACAAAGTAAAACCATTTGAAACATGTTAAGTGATTCATTTCTTAATCGATAATAATATATAATCAAAAAGAAATTTTAAAAACCCTGTACGTGCACAGGTATTATAACTAGTGTAATTGTAAACAAAGTTCATATTATAAAGTGTAGGGGTATAAAGTGTAAGAAGTTATTTGTTTATTATCTAAAGTTATAAAAAAAACATGGAGATTTATAATTTTACACTTAACTCCATATAATATATTTAAAATCCAACAACCAATGTTTTATTAATTACCCCTTCTCTTTTTAAGTTTTTATTTTCATAAATTTGACACCTATATTTTTATGTATTTTTTTTTTCTCAATCAAATTTTTTAAAGTTTGACCAAAATTAATTCAATTTTAAATTTTTATTGGCCAATCATATTACTCGATTTCACTTATGTGTCAAAATCGAGCTTTCCTGTTGGTCCAATTTTTTTCCAATAAGATTGTTTTGCAAAAAAAAAAAAAAAAAAAAAAAAAAAAAAAAAAAAAAAAAAAAAAATTGCAATTCCTTTATTATATAAAAGATAAGCTTATACTTTTTGGCTTATAACATGATATGGAAATAAAAATAAGTTCATACACTATAAATTAAGCTAAAAATAAACCTACATAAATGAGATCACATAGTATAGATGAAATCATATAAGCTACATAATAAGTAAATATATAAAGCATAAGCAAGCTCCATTGATTTTATTGTATTTGTCCTTTAAAAAAAAAAAAAAAAAAAAAAAAAAAAAAAAAAAAAAAAAAGAAGAAGAAAAAAAAAACTCTGAGAGCTTACAATGAAGTGCACCCATGGCTCGTTATAATGATTTTTTCGCTCATATGTCAGTGTCGTATTATACCGCCACCTACACTATAGCAGCCTTATAGGCAAGGACGGTGCTTAGGCAATGTTATTGAAAAAGCTGAAATGTAGTCGTAATAATTTTGAGAGGAACAAAGCTAAAATTATTTTATATTTGTACTAATTTTTTAAAAATATTATACAAAACTACAAAAACTAAAGCTTAGCGGCCTTAGGGGTTGCCCATAATATCCTTCGTCCATGCCTTAGCATAGCGGCCATACATATCACAACCATTTTTAGTTATTATTATTATTATTATTATTATTATTATTGTTATTATTATTTTATTATAAACCATCACTTTTATTATTATTATTATTGTAATTCCTCATACTTGACACGTTTACGTTGTGCAGCTTCAATAACCGCACGACCTGGCATAAAATCAATCGTACCGGATTGTGTCAAAGGTGACGACCCCGTAAGATCACAATCGTCCCTGTGGTTTAACGGGTTTAATGGATTTGGTCCCTCAAAAGATTTTTTCTTGGATCCTCTCCCCGTGATTTATACCCGTAACGGGTTTGGTCCCTCTGGCTAACGCTCGTTAGTTTTTTCCGTTAGCTAACAACCGTTTGCAACAAACATTTGCACCGTTAGTCCTTTATACTAACGGCCGTTTATACTTAACACAAAATTTGTTTTGTTTTTTTTTAAATAAAAAAAAAATAAATTAAAAATAAAAAATTGGTTTTCTTATAATTTTTTTCTAAATATATTTAAAATTTATAGACGTTTTTATACACATTTCTATACACGTTTCATACACACGTTTTTATACACACATTTTTATACAAATTTTATACACATTTTATACACATGATTTTATACACATATTTTTATACACACATTTTTATGTACACGTTTTTATACACTCATTTTTATACACATGTTTTTGCACACGTTTTTATACACACGTTTTTATACACACATTTTTATTCACACGTTTTTATACACAAGCTTTTTAGAACGTGTCTAAAACATGTATAAGAATGTGTGTATAAATGTGTACGTGTGTAACAACGTGTATAAATGTGTAAAAATATGTGTATAAAAACGCGTGTAAATACGTATGTATAAAAACGTGTGTAAAAATATGTGTATAAAAACGTGTGTGGGGTGTATAAAAATGTGTATATAAAAATGCGTGTATAAAAATATGTGTAAAAATGTGTGTATAAAAATGAGTGTATAAAAACGTGTGTAAAAATGTGTGTATAAAATCATGTGTAAACACGTGTATAAAAATGTGTATATAAAAACGTGTGTATAAAAATGTGTGTAAAACCGTGTGTATAAAAATGAGTGTATAAAAACGTGTATATAAAAACGTTTGTATAAATTTTAAAGATATTTAGAAAAAAAATTATAAGAAAACCAATTTTTTAATTTTATTTTAATTTTTTCTAATTTAAAAAAAAATTGTGTTAAGTATAAACGGCCGTTAGTATAAAGGACTAACGGTGCAAATGTTTGTTGCAAACGGTCGTTAGCTAATGGAAAAAACTAATGAGCGTTAGCCAAAGGGACCAAAACCCGTTACGAGTATAAACCACGGGGAGAGGATTCGAGAAAAAATCTTTCGAGGGACCAAATCCGTTAAACATGTTAAACCACATGGACGATTTATGAAATTTACTCTTATTATTATTATAAATGGGATTTGTGTTTTGATCTTGTTGTTTTATTTATTTACACTTTAGTCCATGTTTTCTTATATTGTTTAATGTTTTACTTTCTTTTCTTGTATTTTAGTTTGTAAAATGTACAAATTTTTTTGTTAATTATAATGATTTACATTATTTTAATTATGTAATGTTTTATTTTTTTGTGTTTGTTTCGAAAAAAAATAATAAAAAATAAATAAATAAATAAAACTATGGCCCACTTACGACTATAACAATTATAGCTGAGAAGGGTGTTTAGCTTTAAAAAAAATAATAATAATAATAATAATAATAATAATAATAATAATAATAATAATAATAATAATAATAATAATAATAATAATAATCTAGTACGTGATACCCTTCTCAATATATGTTCTCAATATATGTTCTCGACATAATCTAGTACGTGATACCCTTCTCAATATATGTTCTCGGTCGGGGATCTCGGCCCGTAAAGAGGTTGACATTGGGTTATGCGGAGACAGGGACGATGCCTTACTCCCGGCTGATGTGTTACTGTATTCTTGGGACGATGGGAAAGACACATGTGTCGATTTGACAGGGGCGTCTCCCTTGACACAGACCAGCATGGCTGATTTCGTCCCTGGACGTGCGGTTGTTGAAGCTGCGCAACGCAAACGGACCAAGTACGAGACCAAATGTGCGGACAGTGGATATGGGTTTCTCCCCTTCTCATTCTCTTCCTTGGGAGAGCTTGAGAAGGATGCGGTGACACTACTAAGACGCATCCGTAGATTCTCGTTGACCCAGGACATTGGAGCACGCGCCGCGGATCATATCTTTAGTAGAATTAGTTTTGCTATAGCTAAAGGAGTGGGGGCTCTGCTTGTTTCTCGGCTCCCCTCTAATTTCTTGTAAATCCTATGATTTTCTAATGAAGTGATGTTTTATAAAAAAAAAAATAATAATAATAATAAATAATAATAATAATAATAATAATAATAATAATAATAATAATAATAATAATAATAATAATAAGCTGAGAAGGGTGTTTAGGGAATATTTGAAACTTAATGGGGATTTAACGACTTCCCAAAAGTTTTGAATTTGTTTCTTAAATTGGGGGATACGTTAACTTAAACGCTCAATTAAAAGAGTGTTTTGATGTGGTTCTTCAAATTACGGCTTGGATCATTTGACGCGTTAGAGAACGTTTGCTTTGAATTGAAGCCTCCTAGAAATGATACTCTCTCTTTTGGATGATGTTATTTGTTTTGATATTTTCCTATTTTTGGATCTTAAATTGAGATATTTCAAACCAAAATGGTTTGATACTCTCTCTTGGATGATGTTATGCATTTAGCTTCTTTAGAGTCCTCGTGTGAAAAAAAAAAAAAAAAAAAAAAAAAAGGGTTAACAACCATTATGAAAACACGTTAATAGAAATAGTTTATGTTTGCCTCAAGTAATTAAAGTTCTCGTTTTATTTTTGTTACTATGAAAAGCTAAAAGCATTGGAGTGAAAGAAGGAAAAAGAAAGCATCTTTATTAATGACTCAAGTACTTTGTTATATGAACACGGCTGTTTGTTAGCCTATAGCTAAAAAAAGAGTTTCGATATTTTTTTTGGCTCAGTAGTTTGCAGAAGAAAACTACTAGCAAAAAAGGAACATTCAATATGCCCCTTGCACTATGGATTTTTTGCAACTTGAGCCTTTCAACATCAACGTTTTAAGTCACCAACCCCTGTTCGATTTATTTAGCGACAATAACAGGATCACATAAGTTTGTGGAAAGAAGAGAGTGTTTTATCTCATCAAAAGCTTTTTCGATTTATTTATATTTGATATAACGATATACTAATTATAATACCTGTCCATGCAAATAGGTTTTTAAAATTTTATTTTGATTATGTATTATTATCGATTAACAAATGAATCACTTAACATGTTTCAAATAATTTTACTTAATGAACTAAAAATAAAAAATCATATGTATATATGTTATAATTTACCTATTATTTTATAAGAATGCTTTTAGATTAAAATTTATATTTTATTATTTAACTAAAATCACATGATGATATTTAACTTGCATGAGATATTAGTGATATCTGCTTTTAGTTTTGCAAACTTGTGCTATCAATTTACGATGTGTTTTGTAATTGTGGTATTTCTTTTGCTTATATTTTCTTTAAAATTTGTAGCATATTTAGATAGCTTTGAGGATTGATTCATTTGTTTGATTATGAAAAACCATCATACCATGTTTACTAATGTACTTTTGTGTTTGAAAAATTGTATTTTCATAAGTTTGTACTATTTAGTAACACATAATGAGCGTTGATTAAGTTAAAATATGCTCCGTAAAGTTTTTAAAATGTTTTTTTTTTTTATAGATATCTATATATAAATTTTAAATAACAATTTCATGAGTTGTTGTTATAAGTAGAATTACGTATATTTATTTTCTTATCTATACTACTTATAATGGAGGAAGGACTCTCTCTCCAAAAAATTCAGATGTACACAAAATGATGCATGGTTTACAACACTTTAAAGCAAGCAATTTTCATAATTACAACAACCAAAGCATTGTGTACAACAAAAACTAGCATGAATCGAAATTCAAACCACTTTCCTTAAAATTCTACATTAATAGCATTAAAAACACCCATACACCTAATATTACAATTATTTAAACATAATGAACAACCCTCATTCTACATTAATAGCATTTAAAACATCCCTACACCTAATATTACAATCATTTAAACACAATGTACAACCCTCATTCTACATTAATAGCATTAAAAATACCTCACACCCAATATTACAATCATTTAAACACAATGTACAACCCTCATTCTATATTAATAGCATTAAAAATACTCCTACACCCAATATTACAATCATTTAAACACAATATACAACTCCCCATCTTAATCTAGAAATGAACCTGTGACCAAGACTTGACTCGATACACAAAGCTGTGGCCAAGCAAATTTAGGTGTCGAAATAACATCACATGACATTTTTATTAATTCTATTGAAAAATTTATTTTAGAGTATCCGCCGCTGCAATGCACGGGTACCCTGCTAGTTACATTAACTCATTCTTATCATTGATATTTATATTCCCGTTTCTAATAATTTAGCCATATTTAATATTTAAACCCGTGTACACATAAATTAAACTTATAGATAGAATAACATGAGTCATTATTTAAAAAAATATTTTAATGAATGAAAGTCTAAAACTAACATTAGTTTAAAAAATATTTAACATATATTAAAAATAATTCGCATGTTTACCAAATTTTGTAATTTTAATGGATGAAAGTCTAAAAACTAATACCAATACTCATATAATTTTAAACAAAGTTAATATTATAAAGTACATGGGTTATAAAGTGTAAATGGTTATTTATTTTTTTCTTATTAAAAAATATGAAAACTTGTAATTTTACACTTAGCTCAATATAATTTATTTAAAACTCAACACTAAAGTTTTATTAATTACTTCATCTTTTTTTAAGTTTTTGATTTTATAAATTCGACACTTATATTTTATGCATTTTTTTTCTTAACCAAATTTCTCTTCCAAATTTATTAAGTTTGACCAAAATTAATTTAATTTTGACTTTTTACTTACCAATCATATTGCTCAATTTCGCCTACATGACAAAATCGAGCTCTCCTAAGGATTTTGCAAAAACACTCTGAAATTATGTAATTCTTATATAAAAGATTTGAACCTATTCATCAAGGTAGTTAATCACTAATCAATGCTGAAAGTGAAATACGCCTTCTACAAAAGAGGGAAAAAAAACTTTTATTCATTGTGAAGACATTTGAAATACCAGATGAGTGCCGCGTCTAGCGGCAGCGGTTTATAGCGGTAGACAATTAACAATATGCGATATTGTAGTAAGTATTTCGTATAACGTTTAAAATAGAACGTGAAAAGATAAAATGTAATTAAATAGTTGTAACATGTGATAATTCAAATCAAACAAAATTATTAACATATATCAAAGAACATATAAAAAACATTTAGTGCAACTGGAAATAAAACATTACATCAATTATGAGATAATAACTAACAATGTATGTTACTCGCCGCGTAAAATTTATTGGTACATGATATTTGATGTGTAGACTCTTCCTTGACTGGTTTCACTAATACCTTTGTAGTTTGTTAAAATTAGAAACAATAAATAATTATATATGCATTAATGTGACCGGAAACTTGTCGTGACAGTTTTATAATTTGATTAGTTGATTTTAAATTTGGGTTTATGTCGTAAACAATTTAAAATGGATCTAGTAAATTATAAATGTTAAAATAAACATTGTAATTTGTTATTAACATATACGTGATAGTTGATTATATGTAAGAATATGTTTTAAATTAACTATTGTTGTTAGATTAAATATTGTTAATGTTTAATTAGTTATGTTATAATTATTTATGCTAATTGTTGGTTAAGTGTAAATAATTGTTTATAAGTTTATTATATTGTTGATATTTAAATATTTAAATATATATATATATATACACACACACACACACACGAGGATTTAAGCCCCGTGCTTCGCGGCGGGATGTTTGCGTAGAACAGTTTTATCACTGGTGTTGGTAAAACACATTTTCAAATCCCCTTTCTTGCGTTACACAAAAGACAATCTTGTTGCATTAGGGTGTTGACGTCACGAATATTATTATGCATCCGTGCCGGGGTGTGCCACATTGTACAGGCATATCAGCTATAGAAAGCTTCGAACATTAACAAAGAGACCAACTGCTATCCATTACAATTTACAAATTTTAACAAACTTTGCTTCAATGCTTTTAAGCAAATGAAAATAGAAAACAATAAATTGGGTAATCATATTAATAAACATCATACAGTAACCAAACTAAGCTTTAAAACGAAAAAAAAAAAAAATGTAAACATATACGACATAATCTATTTCATGTTCAAGGACTGAATAGCTAGATTGGTTGCTGTCATGGAGACTCCGTTTTTGACAAAACTCAAAGAAAATTTAAGCGGTTCTACCATTTCTTTTATATCCATTACTTTTTAGTGTTGCGTTTTGCAAGTTCAACATTTCTCATTGTTTAGACCCTGTTATAACAACAATATTCACTCGTGAAAGTACGGAAAACAGTAAGAACATCTAAAGGTACGGAGAAATAACAATTTACAAGTAAACTAAGAACTAATTAAAAAAATGAAACTAAAGTTTATGGTTCTATAGGAAAATCAAGACGACTAAAGTTTATCGCACATAGTATCCTATAAAGGTGCCGAGATGAACACGTCAACTAGGCCAAGGCTGAAATAGATCGGTTTTTGTACGAGTCAAAATGGGCCGGCTCTGGTGTTACATTGCATTATAATCCAGTGTTACATTAGTTCCAAAAATACATCCAAACACCCCTCACTTGTAATTTATTACATCGTGCTATTACATAAAACACATATATGCATCATATACATCCACGTATGCAAAAAAAAACTTCAACTCTATATTCATGTGGTTATAGAAATTGTACCTGGTCTCATCATCATTAATATGTATCCAGTCCCCTCAACCGTATACTCAACCATATTATCACCCTTTTTAGATTGGTTAAACAAAAAAAGTATTAAACATGAACCGAACCACATAATTTTCAAGGCAATAACTGATGGTTTTATCTAAGATATCAACATATTATACTGAACTTCCAATAAAAAGAACCATGAACTGTCTTCACTGTTGTAAGCTTACTGTGTATATCATATACACCCTCCTAATAAAAAAAGGTCAAATACTCAAATTTAGATATGATAGAACTCAAAACAACCAACATAAATTGTAGCTTAGATAAAAATGTTTCTATTATAGACTTCTAATATAATGGAGTGTACTTGTTTGCTTTTCAACATAATATCTCTTGCAATCTTAATGCTACAATAAATAGCATATGATTCTTATAATTCAAATGGAAAAATATAAGCTTAACATATGCAACCCTAAACACCTCCATAAGAAATTAAAAAGCACCATCATTATTTCGTCTTTAATGTTTGGGATTTCTTAACTGCTTATTATCTAAATTGGTTTTCTCAAAAAAATCAAAACTGCACTTATCCGCAAGCAAATAATTAAAGGATGAAAAGGAATTTTTTCAATCAATTTGCACCTAAATAAAACCAACTACGATCAGGAATTGCTAACTATATGTTTTACCTCATCTTTCTCACCTTCTTTTGTGGTGATCCTCTACGGTCACTCACTTCAGCACTTTAATGATCAGCCTCTGCACAGCAGTTGCGCCTCTTTTCCTTGTTGTTGCTAATGTGAAGATGTAAAAAAAAAAAAAAAAAAAAAAAAAAAAAAAAAAAAAAAAAAACTACGTAGGCATAGTAAAACTAATATACTAACTTTGCACCTATATGATCCATCATTTCTAGCCAATTAAACAATATATAGCACAAACAATATACTAAAGGAGAAAACATAAACCAATTAACCAAAACAACCCTTTTAATTAAAAAAAAAAAAGGACCAGCAACATGATCCATCATATCCTATTAAACACCCTCTCTGGCGCGGATTCCGATGCTCGTATGCAGTTTACAGCGTGGGTACGCATTTTTTGGTGGCGGCTAAGTATTCTGGCGACGACAACCCGAATTCCGGCGAGGTCTGAAACAAACAAATGGATATATTAAAAACAAATAGATCTATAAAAAAAACACATAAATCTATTTAAAAAACACATAGATCTCTAAAAAAAAAAAAAAAAAAAAAAAAAAAAAAAAATCAAAACCGGCGGCTAAGCAAATTCTGGCAGCATCTACACAGATTCAGGCAAGATATATATAAAAAAAAACACTTAAATCTATTAAGAAAACACATTAATCAATCAAAAAAACTTCAAAACTAAAAAACAAACCTCAAGATCCTGCGGCGACTACGCATAAATCAATATAAAGAACCTTGAAACTTGTGTTTGATTTTTCATTTCCATTTCTTTATATGTAGTAGAGATAATAGAGATAAGTTTCAACTAACGATTGTCCAATTATACAAATCAATTTGCCAGTTGTGTTGATAAGTTTCAACCGTGTGATTTGTATTCCCTAAATAAGTGAGTTTCAACATTTCAACTTTTCCAAACATTGACTATTATTGAAAAATTCATCTTTTCAACATTGACTGTTTTTACTTTGTATGTAGGTTAAATGAAAATAATCATATCAAGGCAAAAGATTATTATTACAAGGTATCTTATTTGGTTAGGGAATTGATATCTAGTGTATATACATAGTATTTCTATTGGCACATAAAAAAATAAATGCAAAAAACATTTATACCTTTATTTTTTATGCGGAATATATTTTTTTTATTCATTATGCCCTGAATTTTCAAAATGCAACACACTTGTATCATATCCCGGTCCTTGCTTACTCATTCAGTGAGAGTCAAAAAACAATCTTCTTTAGTATCCGATCATCATTGAAATTTTAACAATAATAAGTTAATAACATATAAAAAATATAAACTTGTTTACTACTCTTATTGTTAGCGACAAAAATTCAAATCAAGAATGATATGAATTCAACATAGGCTAGCATAACGTCTCAAAACTAGTAATTCATAACGCAACTGATAAAAAAATAATCACAATGTTGGAACAATGATTACAAAATCAATAACTACCGAACTTGTTTTTTCTAAGAATATGAGACCGACATTTTAGAAAAATTTTCGTATCTAAATTTATTATTTATGAAACTTTTTTGTGATGTAATATGTGTATAGTAATATTGAACTTACTGATGTGAAGAGGAAATAGAGGTAAATCAGGGTTGGGTAAAAAGAGAAATGAGAATGCGGATGAAAGATTTAGTCATACAAGACAATGATTTTCGCTGACGATATTGTGTTGGTAGCAGAATCGGCCGAAGGGCTAAACTACAGACTGGAGCACTGGCGAGAGGCATTGGAAGAAAATGGCCTTCGGGTAAGCAGAGCAAAGACTGAATACATGAGATGCGATTTTGGTAGCAATGAGATCGGCCACAACGAGGAGGAAGTTCGTATCGACAACCAGATTCTTCAACCTAAGGAGTTTTTTAGATATCTTGGTTCGGTGATACACAAATCAGGAAGGATAGACGATGACGTTACCCATCGTATTAGAGCAGGATGGGCTAAATGGAGGGCGTCGTCAGGTGTGCTCTGTGATAAGAAAGTCCCCTTGAAGCTTAAGGGAAAATTTTATAGGGTGGCGATCAGACCAGCTATCTTGTACGGGTCAGAGTGTTGGCCTATCACGAAAGCCCAAGCTAACAGAGTGGAAGTGGCAGAACTGAGAATGCTAAGGTGGATTTGTGGTAAGACCATGCTTGACATGATACCGAACGGAGTTTTCAGAGCAGAACTTGAAGTTGAAACTATAATCTCGAAGATGCGAGAAGGAAGGTTGAGGTGGTTCGGTCATGTCAGGAGAAGGCCACAGACGGCGCCAGTAAGGAGAGTCGAAGAGCTGAGGGTAGACGGTTTGAGAAGGAGGGGAAGACCTAAGCTCAGGTGGGAGGATAGACTTAGGCTAGACATGAAGGAGCTTCTCTTGACCGAGGACATGATCTCAGATAGGAACGAGTGGAGAGCTAGGATTAGATCATGCGGGTAGTTTAGGTCGTGTGGTAGGTTGTCTTTGCCTTGCCCCGTTGCGTTTTAGGTTTGGTAAGCCCGTTTGCACTTTAGGCGTTTTGGTCTCTTGGCTTGTCCCCTTTTAGGCTTTTGTAGGCTAGTGGTGTTTCTTTCCCTTTGCCTTAGCTTTTTCCCCTGGCCTTTGCTTTTGCCCCTTGCCTTAGCTTTTGCCTTTTGCTTTGCCTTTGCTTTTGCCCTCTTGCCTTAGCTTTTGCCTTTTGCTTTGCCTTTGCTTTTGCCCCTTTGCGTTGCTTTGCTGGGTTTTTGTGTTGTCTTCGTGCTTGGTGCCTGCTTGCCTTTGCGTTCTTGCTTGTGGTTGTTTTGCCTTTTCGTTCCTTGTTTTGCTTGCGTTCCTCTTTGCTTTGTTTGCTTGCTTTTATTGCTTTGCTTCTTGTTCTTTGTTTGGTACTATGTGTTTTGTTTGTCTTGTTGCTCTTTTGCTCCTTGTACTTTGGGTTTCTATATCACTCACACTTGTGCACGTGCCGGAGGTCTCCCTGAAAGCAGTCTCTCTACTCCTAGGCTTTGCCTGGGGTAGGGGTAGGATCTGTCTACACTTCTACCTCCCCCATACCCCGCTCTTGCGGGATTGGGTATGTTGTTGTTGTGTAAGACAATGACATAAATTGTCATTTTCAACCTTTTTTTTTTTTCGTGTACATATCATCTTCTGGTTTAAGAATCGCTACAGTTATTAAAACGAGACTGTTTTTTCACGAACAATAATTTAATTGGTAAATGCATAAACACCCCCTTAAATGATTCTTAAACACCCTTTAATTTAAATAAACAACAAATTCACCTTTGAATTAACAAACATTTTGTTTTATATTCTATTAAAGTTTAGTAAAATAACAAATCAACTGACAAAGCCATTAAACTCTTAATTCTTACCACATCATTTTAAAATTAATTAAACCTAGTGTTCTAATATTTTTTTAAGTTTAGTAATATAACAAATTTAACTCGTCACACCCATTAAATTCTGAGTTTCTTTCATATCATTTTGCTTGTTATTTGAACACTTTTTTTTTAAAGGAAATACATTATTATTACTATTAACAATACTGGAAAAACATATTTCTTTTTATTTATTATTATTAATATTATCACTATAATTATATTATATTAGTAGGGTTGTAAAATTCATTTGAAATAATAAAATGTCTATATTATAGAAATTAAACTCATTTATTATAGAAACTGATTTCTCACAAACTATTTTTGCATCGGTAATCTGTAGAAAATTATCTAATGAAGTTTGGACTAAAATTTAGTGCGTAAATCGCAACTAGTATGTGAGAGATTAGCATTTTTTTTTCTATTAGTTAAAAGAAAAACCAAAGCCCGCAAAAATTTTATTTACATATCACTGCTTGCATTAAATAGAGTTACATCTCAAAAATTAACATCTCATAAAAAAAAATTATAAAATATTTAAAAGCTATTTTAGCGACACGATAAACAGGCAAATTACACTCATATTATATATATTTCAATTCATTTAATATGATTTAAATCCGATTCAATACATATCCCATTCCAACCACATATCAAATCAATTGTGGCCGGTGTAATCATTTATTAGATGAATACAAGTGAAATTAGTGGCAGATTATCATGATCAACTAACAAAGGCAATTTCTCCAATAATAGTAAAAAATAAATATAATTCTTTAGTCCTTAAATGGTATACAAGTGACGGACTCATGATTTTTAAAAGGATGTTGTACAAAAGAAATTTTTTTTGAGGGTTACACATATCACAAAAACAACAGTTTTGAAATCTTTTTGCACCTTCATGATCTAAATTGGGTGTAGCCTGTGCCACACTCGCATACATGTGAGTCCGTCTATACAACCGATATTAAACAATCACCATTTCTTCTAACTACAATATACATTATATTTTTACTCATTATATTTAACTGATTATAGCTACAAGCTTTGACAAGTAACAACTCAACAAATAGTTGATAGTTGATACTGATAGTGAGGAGCTTCCATTTTACAAGGACCAAACATAAAACATCGCCCGCCGTTTCTTTTACCGTCCGCTTGTCATTTTCCACAAGCCAGACACACGGGGTTAATGTGTATGTGAGTTTAATGTATGTGGCACGTCTTTATAACATCACCTATATATATAAAATCCAGCCCATCGATACATATAGAGTGAGAAACAAAATCAAAACAAACCCAAAAAAACTCTAGAGAGAGAGAGAGAATGGTTCGTAACAACAAGAACAACCATGGTTCATTCTCAAGCATCAAAGCATACCTTAATGCACTCAAACACACACCTCAACGACTTATCCAACGTGTCGGATCAGTCTCAACTACGTTTGATGAAACTAGCCGTGTACGATGTGGTAACATGAGAAAAACACTTCGTTGGTATGATCTTATATGTTTTGGTGTCGGAGGAATGGTCGGGGCTGGTGTTTTTGTTACGACTGGACATGCTGCTCATGATAAAGCGGGTCCTGCTGTTGTGTTGTCTTATGCCATTGCTGGATTTTGTGCCTTGCTTTCTGCTTTTTGTTATACTGAGTTTGCTGTTCATATGCCTGTTGCTGGTGGTGCATTTAGCTATATCCGAGTCACCTTTGGTTTGTGTTTATTTCTTAAACTCGTATTTCTTTTATACTAATTTTTATGAGATTATTATTGCATGATATCTTGGTTTAGACAAGATTGGTTATCGTCGTTGCTATGATTTTTCATATATAAAATATGACACATTGTACTTGTTGTTTGAGAAGCT
The DNA here is from genome assembly GCA_030686995.1 of Artemisia argyi. NCBI lineage: Eukaryota > Viridiplantae > Streptophyta > Magnoliopsida > Asterales > Asteraceae > Artemisia > Artemisia argyi. Next base: position 265,908,369 of record CM060709.1, on the reverse strand, counting down.
CATTAACCGAATTGCAGTGAGTTCAAATCTTGCTTTGGACATGTGAGAAAGTTGTAGTGTATAATTTATGAGATAGTTGCTGCTAAAAAAATATATATATAAAATTGAGAAAAAAAAAGAAAAAAATAATAATAAATAATTATAAAAAAAAACTTTAGCAACACTGCTTTTATATTCTTAAAATGTTTTTTTCTTAATGAGATATTCGTAAAATGTTGATAACCGAAAATGTTAATCCGTTTATATCTTATCTGCATGATACTCTTTATAGTTTTTCTAATTTGTTGAGAATGATTGTTTTAATGTAGGCGAGTTCATGGGTTTCATAACCGGAGCAAATCTGATAATGGACTACGTGTTCTCAAATGCCGCGGTTGCGAGAAGCTTCACAACGTATTTTGGGACAGCCATTGGCGTATCTGCGCAATCAAAATGGCGAATAACGATATCCTGGTTACCAAAAGGGTTTAACCAAATCGATTTTATCGCGGTTCTTGTTATAATAATTCTAACTTTAATAATTTGTTATAGCACAAGAGAGAGTTCGTTACTAAACATGACATTAACAGCACTACACATTTTATTCATATTTTTTGTGATCATAATGGGGTTTTGGAGAGGTGACACTAAAAATTTCACTAAACCATCCGACCCGACTCATCCGGGCGGGTTCTACCCATTTGGAGCTCCGGGTGTGTTCAATGGTGCTACACTTGTTTACTTAAGTTATATTGGCTACGACGCCGTCTCAACCTTGGCCGAAGAGGTTAAAGACCCCGTTACTGATATTCCTATCGGAGTAACGGGGTCTGTTATCCTCGTTACGGTTTTGTATTGTTTGATGGCTACTTCAATGTCGATGCTTCTTCCTTACGATCTGGTAAGTATTTAGAAAGCAATTAATGGTAATTAATTAGTAGTAATTTAGAAGTTAAAGTGTTGATTCATTGAACATGTGTGATTGTTGATATTTTTTTGCCACCGCTTCGTTTGCATGCCACACGTATTAAAACACAAACATTTTTCTAAAAAAAGAGTAACAAATAATTTTGGCATTTAGTTTGTTGAGCTGTTGGTTTTGGTTGCATGACAACTAAGATATCAGTTTTAATAGCGACGCGTAAAATATGAATGGTAACTTTATTTACCTTTAGAAATAAATTTAGAGGGTGCTTGGTGGGGGGTAAAGGAGGGGTGGAGAATGGGTAAAGAATTGAAAAGGGCCCACATTCTTTGAATAATGGTGCTTGGTAAAGGAGGGGTAAGGTATTGATTATCCTGTAGTGGGTAATCAACCATTATAGATTAAATTGGGGGGTAAGGTATTGATTACCCACCTCACTCATTCCTTTGCATTCCTTTCCTTTTCTTTTTTCCTTTCCCCACTTTAAACCAAGCGGACCCTTAGTTTATTGTATTATAAGGAAAATACATTTTTTTAAGGTTGTTTTTAATGCTCATAAAGTTCTTTTAAAGAAAGTGATAATTACTTTGAGTTTGTAACGGCTTTTGGATTTTTGTGATTGTAAAAAGAAATATTGTCTTTATGTGACTAAAGTAACATTTATACTTTATACCCATCTTGAGTATTAGGAACAACAAAAGATATAACTTTTTGAAATTAAATTAAAAGTTCTTGTTTTTGAGTGAAGGTTTAAAAAAGGGAGTTGCCCATGTTATTTAAGGTAAGTGCTTTGGTTTTTGAACAATATATATAAAATGTATTATTTATTGTTAGTAACAAGTAACAAAAAAGATTATGTAAGTATATATGGACCACTACAAATTAAATTTGTCATGGTTTTATTACGACAGTTGGCAAACTAAGTTGCATCTCTTATGAGAATCTAATGTTTGGCATTATATATTGGCTATGTTTGGCACACAAGATTGGTGGAAGATTGTGCTTATTTTTTCAAAAAATAAGCTACTTAAAAAATAATCTTTGTTTGGCAGACATAACTTATAAGAGATTCTAAAAAAAATAATCTTTCATAATCTCTTAAAACCAAAGGTTACTTCATATAGCTTATAAAAATAATATTTTTTTATAATCTCCAGCACCAGCACCAGTTCCAGCAACAGTTACTTTCGCCAAACATACCCACTGTATATATTTTTCAACAGGTGTCAAAATTAGTCTTAGTTAACATATGGAAAAGTCAGTACTCAGTAACATATATTGCAGAATAGTACGGGTCAAGTACGTATCATTTCTTGAATTCATAAATAATTAATGCATTTTATATTAGCACAAAACTATATTTTTTTTTCTTCATAAAATATAAGGTACTCGTATTATACTAGTTTTATTTGAGTCAGGATATTGTGATACATTTTGTAAGTTCTAAGTATTTGAGGAGACTGATGACTATGGACATGTTTGATCCGTTATTAATAGAATACAACATGATTACTGATTAGACCCGGTTTTAGTATATATTTTTGAAATATGTCTAGCCGATAAAAGAAAACAGTCATTTCTAGAAACAATGCTCATATCTGCTTTCTAGTTGCACAACTTATGATTTCTGATTTCTCTGTCGTGTTTTGAGATTTAAGTTATAAAGCAACAATGACATCATGGATTAACGGTGTTTCCTTTAACAGATAAATCCGGAAGCACCATTTTCAGGTGCGTTTATAGGGAAAACAAACGGATGGAAATGGGTGTCCAATGTCATAGGTGTTGGGGCCAGCTTCGGGATCCTAACATCGTTGTTGGTAGCAATGTTGGGGCAGGCTCGATACCTATGTGTCATTGGGCGGTCAAACATCGTCCCTGTGTGGTTTGCAAAGGTCCATCCAAAAACCTCAACACCTGTGAACGCATCGGCCTTTCTTGGTAAGTTATATTAAATGTGGAGTTATTGGTCTGAAAATACTTCTTGTCGGTTTTATTTTAATTAGTATTGGTACAATTGTCGGTAAACTTACGTAAGTCCTTAAAAGTGATTATCACTGATTTAGGGATATGAATACTTTATGTTTTTGACCCATAACAATGTATTAAAGTGGTGTATTCTTGTGATCAAAATGTGAGTCATTTTCTCTGAAAAATCTTATCTTACTCCTATATTATATTGGAAGGCCAATCTACAGCATGATGTGGGTCTTGTGTATTTTTTTTAAATCAATTATGGGATTAAATGATTAAATAGTATGCAAGTGGTATAACCAGATTTAGTTCGACTTTGACTTTAATTTAAAACTATGCTGTGTTTACTAAACTTATTGCTGATATTGGTGAAAAGGGTCCATTTTGAAGTAATCAAAGTGATGTATTAAGTATTTAAAAATTGTTTCAGGTATTTTTACGGCTGCGATTGCCCTTTTTACTGAGCTGGATGTCCTTCTCAACCTTGTCTCAATCGGAACATTGTTTGTATTCTTTATGGTTGCCAATGCAGTCATCTATAGGCGTTACATCTCAGTCGAGACCAAGAGCCCATGGCCCACATTGTCATTTCTGTTGTGCTTCTCACTCACTTCGGTGATATTCACCTTACTATGGTTATTGTTGCCAAATGGTAAGCCTAAGGTCTTTGTGCTTGGGGCCTGTTCCATTGTCGCCATCGCATTAGTGGTTCTATTTAATTATGCAGTCCCCCAAGCAAGAACTCCTGACTTCTGGGGAGTCCCATTGATGCCATGGATACCGTGTGTCTCGATCTTTCTCAATGTATTCTTGCTGGGAAATCTTGATGGGCCTTCTTACGCCCGGTTTGCCTTCTTTTCGGGTCTTGCAGTAATAGTATATGCCGCGTACAGTGTCCATGCTAGTTTCGATGCTGAGGAAGAAGGGATTTTAAGCCATGAGAATCTTGGAAGCATGAAGGATCCAATTGATCTAGAGGACCTCACTCTCAAAGTGCAAAAATAACAAACATTTTGTGCTTAAGTTTTGTTAAAGTTGAATTTTGTTTTTGATAGACATGAAGGTGTAAATACATGATATCTACCAATGATACTATCAACTTAATCATCTAATGACTTGACATAATTACATTGTGGAATGATAAGAAACTATATCATCTCACTTAAATCATATGTGATTTATGTTATTTTCATTTGGTATTATGCATTTTAGTGGTGATTTGAGATGGTATGGTCTTTGGTGGATATAATTCTAGAAGAAAATAATTGTTTTGCATAATAAGTATGCTTACTTATATATTTAATGGTTTGATTGGTGATTTGAAAAAATTATTTGTGGGAATTTGGAGAGATAAAATGCATAATACACTTGTCAAATGATTTATGAATTAATTAGGCATGCATTTAATCTTACATTTTAGGTCTAAATAACATTACTCGTTTTGAAAAATGATTTGTATACTTAACTGATGAAACTAAAAACAAATCTACAAATGCAATCGATGGTAAAAAATTGATCGGTGAATATGATGATAGAGAATAAGTGTATTACACTTGTCAAATTATAAATGGAGCAAAAATAGTACTTGTAGGTCTAAATGATAGGTTTATTTATCATTATTACTCGTTTTTGTATTTCTTAAAATCCTAGAATTGTGGTTCCGGATTGCAAAAACAAATATCGCCAAGCCTTCGTTTGTAATCCTCAACGAGTTTTAGGTTTACATCAGTGCTTTCGGATCAAATGAGAAATAAAATGAAAATAATGAGAAATAATCATAACCGTATATTTCAAATAAAAAAAGACTACATTTAACATGTGACTAAAAATATTTATCATTTTCTCATTTTATTTTTTTCTTCTCACCGAATCTTTTCCGTTCCATCAACTTGCATCAACTTCTTATGCATCCTTGATATAAAATGTTTATTGACTTATCGTTAAGTTTATATTTCAAGAAACTTCTTAGCCAAAAGTTAAAGGAACCATAATTATAAACAAAAGTTAGTCCTTTATATGAACGTCCAGTTATACCAACAAATGGGCAACTTAGCGTTCGAAACATAGGCTGATATTCTGCTGACATAAGTCACACAACAATGTTTTGTATGCTTTATTAGGTTTTGGTTTGATTTTTTATCTTAAGAAGTGTAAAGATTGAATACGGATTCATTTCAATATTAAATATAAGTATCTTTCATGGTTAATGATTATCACTAAGTTGTAATTATCTTTTGGTCAAAATGGATTTACATCCATCCTTTACCATAAGTGCTTAATTATGTCACTAAATATAATGCTTAGGTTGGGGTCTACCTCCATTGCAACTGATCAATCGGCACATAGGGCATGTTTCATGCCTATTTGCTTTCCAATTGTAGTAACCCTACCACATGATAACGAAAATCGTGATTATTTTCTAACACAACTTAGAATATAAGTAACAAAATGGTCTGTGTTGTTTCGAGTAGGTCGTGATATATGATAAAAAAAAACCCTACTTAATCATAGAAAAAAACAACCATATAGCTTATGCAGTGAATATTTGCTTTTGTATGAACCAAATTGCTTTTAAGCGAGCCAGATTAGTTAGCAAACTTAAAAGTGTGAAGGGTGAGGTGATCGGTCTTTCTCGCCATGTCAGCTCTACGTTTCTCATTTTTCCTTTTGTGCTTAACCTGACGCACATTCTCGATTGTTCCCCAAAGTTTCCTATTTTTCATTATTAATTTTACCCCGACAAACATAACCAATCACGACATACACAATAACGCATTCACCCTCTTATAAATGTTTTCGATGAAAGATATTGCAAGGGAATTGTTTTTTTGTTTGCCGTATGGGAGGTGTGGGTTTGCCACAAAGAAAATGATTTCGCATGCATTCCCATAACCCACAATCAGGGCAGAACCAAAGTGGGTTATGGGGTTTTATGGGATATACATGAATTTTTGCTATATAGTGTTAATTTTTTTTTCTTCAAAATATTGTTTATTCTTGAAGCATCTAAATATTGTTTATTCTTGAAGCATCTGGTTGAAAGAAAATATAATTTTAGTCTTGTTAAAAAATCTTAAATGCACCTTGTTGATTTTTGTCTTGGTTCCGTATATCCGGGATATAACCTGAGCGTCTATGCGGGATATAACCTATTCTGACTCTATGCTCCATATACTACTTCAAGACACACTTCTAGCTAGTATTCTTAAGAAGCATTTTTACCAAATAATTATTTTCGTTACAAATATACTTTTAAGAGAATATATGAAGTTATGAACAAGTGAATAGTGATATCCCATTTCTACACTGGGCCTAAAAGAGAAGCCCAAATCTATTTCTTGGACGATCATTTGGTCTTCGTAACGTCACCATAAAATGGATTAAAGATGTTATTGTCAAGTGTCCGAAATAAATAGCGACTTATACGACCAGAATCAATATTTTTTTTTATCAAACTCCTATCCTTATTTTAAACGTACGATATTTATTAATTGACACGAATATCCGCAAGAATCAAAATACTTGCTATATCACATATGAGTCCGTTGTATAAAATAACGATGTATAAATAGTTAAAGCCCATTTGACTATACTATAAGCTCACTGCTCACATATAAATAGTTAGCCCATTTACTATACTCTAAGCTCAGATATAAATAGTTAGCTCATTTGACTATACTTTAAGTTCACACATACTCTTTTCTTATATCGATTAGATTATATTCATTGTAAAAATCTTAGCAATGTTTTAAAAATCGGCTTTTTAATTGATCCGGTCAAGCGACCGGGTCACAGTTCAACTGGGTTTTTTGTTCAAACCAACTTACGATCATCCGAACGGTTCACGGTTCAACCAATTCAACTTGCCAGATCAACCCCGGTTTTAAAACATTGCATCTTAGTATCATTGTAAACTAAGACAATAAGAGGATCAAAGTATGTCATAACATCATATTCTTATACAAGTTTGTTAAGTAAATGTTGCTAACATATGTAATGGTTAAACTGTCCCCTATCATATTGTATAAAAGTCACATAGTTTTGCTTGACCTGATTATGAGTTAAGAGCTACGGTACAATGTATAAGCATTACTCCCGGGATGCACAATGATTCTTCACTATTAAAACGGAATCATCATCAGGAACGAAGCTGAATGGGGTTTTGGCTCCCAAAAAATGGATTTGCAAGTTTATTACTTATAAATAAGTTTTAACATAGATTAATTTACATGTTTGGCACATTAAAAATAAATAAATCTATTTTGGTTCATTTTATAAAGTTAGGGGTGAGCAGAAATCGCACCGCGAAACCGAACCACGAAAGCGCACCATGGCAAAAACTGGTGGATCGGTTTTAAGAAAAGAGAAAAATCGCAAAATGCGGTACGGTTGCCGTTTTACCCGTAAAACAAACCACAAAACCCGCACCGCACCACACATTGATTATCTAAAATCGAAAAACGGCACACTGATTATTTAACGTGTGTTATAAGGCTTCTACCGCATATTATCATTAATATTCTTAAAAGTCGTAAATGATGTGTGTGTTTACGTTAATTATATGCATTGCTATTAAAAAAATTGTAAACCAAAAACCGTAAAATCCCACATTAATTATATAAGTCATAAGGGATGGTGCAGTGCAGTTTAAAACCTGCAAAAACCGAAACCGAAAAATGTAGTGATGTTCGGTTTCCATTTTTATAGAAACCGCAAGTACGATTGTGGTTTGATTTTAGTCAAAACCCGCACCAAACCGCACCATACTCACTCCTAAATAAATTAGTTCAGGCTCCGTTTCTAATCACCATTTCATGAAAAAGTATTATCACTACATGCTAACCTGTTCTTTAATAACAAAATTTCATGTTTAGCATTATCACTACATTATTATAGTTTAGAAATACATGCTTACAACTACAACTACATTACCAAAAGTTTTTATATAAAAAAAGTCTTACTCTTCACAACTACTGCTTACTGGTCACTACTATTGCTTAGTCTAGGGGTGAGCAAAACCGACCGACGACCGAAAACCGACACAAACCGACCACGACTGACACAAACCGAGCTATACTCGGGTCGGGACTTGGGTTGGGATTTCCCGTAAGTCGGACTCGGGATAAACCGACAAAACACAAAGAAAACCACACAAGTCGGGACTCGGGTTGTGACTTGGGATATTCTCGGGTCGGGATTCGGTTAGGGATTTCCAGGTTGTCGTTTGCGGGATGTGTCGGGCTCAGGTCGAGATGGGTCGGTTTCGGCCCGATGCTCACCCCTATTGCTTACTGCTATTGTTCACCACTAGGGATGGCAACATGGCGGGGAATATCGGGGATCGTATTTACCATGCCCATCCCCATTTCTCACTCCCATCCCCATCCCCGCCTCCATCCCCATCAGGGAATCGTTTTGCATCCCCATCCACATCCCCATCGGGGATCCCCAATTTGGGGATTTTCGGCCCTTATGAATTAAGCATAAAAATGACAAAAGTAATCAAGAAAATAAAGAATTGACCTATAAAATGTTTCAACAAGCGTACATTGTACATAGTTGGATTAATTAAAACGTCATTCAACTTTAAACATTGTATATATTTAAACATCACATATAATATAAAAACTAGAGTGCATCGAATGAGTGTTTTCGGACAAAATATTGGTTGAACAATACGTAATAGTGTTTTAACATTTTAAAATATTTGATGATTTTGATCCATTAGATGTCACATATATACATACAAATATACTTTGAGTATAATACTTGTCAATACTCACTACCATATACATATACAAGTACATTTAGTATTAATATACATATAATTTATACATATTGTTCGTTAAAAAGTTTGGGTTCGGGTTCGGGTTTGGGGTCGGGGATTTATGCTATCCCCATCCCCGCCCCATCCCCTATTTCATAATTCGGGGATTCCCCGTCCCCATCCCCATCTCATCCCCATCCCCGGTCAATTCAGGGATTCCCTAGTTAACTCGGGTTTGGGAATCGGGTTCCCCATGGGGTACTGATTTTTTTGCCATCCCTATTCACCACCCAACCGAAGATACTGAACGAAATTAGAAAAGAAGTTAACACTAGGCTTTAGACTAAGGATCAAATGAGAAGAATCCTTAAAATAAGAAGGATGATAAATAACTATAACCACACATTAGAGATGCATCAATTTGAATTAGATGCATCCCTAATCTTTTAGATGCATCATAATATATTTTCTAGCTAAAAATTAGATGCATACACATATATTAGATGCATTTTGTCAAGTTAGACGAATCCTATGTATTTTTCGTCCTCTACGAGTCAAATTTATTGCTAGTACTACTTTGCATCGTTTTCACTTCAAAATCACTTTCGAAACTAATTGTGATGCATCTAAATGAATAGAGATGCATCTAATTCAAGTCGATGCATCTCAAATATGAAGTTATAGTTATTTCTCATTCTTATCATTTTAAGGTTTCTTCTCACTATATCCTTACCCCTTGTGATAAAAACATAGGTACCGAGACTATCATTTCTTAAAAAAAAAGACCTAAAAGACAAGTTTACCCCTTGTGCCATATTTATAAACGGTCTAGTTTTAGGGTTTCAAGAAAGCAAACACAGAGTGCGCCGCCGATCATCACCGAGAACATCACTAACAGGTTTGCAGTTCATCTTCATTTTCATCCGTCCAATTAATAATATCATTAGTTTTCTTGTATATGTCATATATATAGTAATCTTGTTTGTATATACGAGTGATTGCTAAAATGTTTGATGTTTGTAAGTGTTTTAAATGTTTTGAGATTGCTTCTGGGAACTGCTTATTTAAAATGTATTTTAAGTTGGATATTTTTTTTTTTTTTTTTTTTTTTTTTTTTGGAAAGGTGATTAATAGATTAGTGTGCTTTGTAAGAGGTTTGAAGAACATTTTTCAGAATGATGTTTTATTTTTCAAGTGCTTTAGAGGATGTTTGTATAAGCTTACATGTGGCTTGTGAGCTTTCTTGTTTTTCGGCTTATATTTCATAAGTCCCAGTTTTCCGGCTTATTTTTGTGGGCTTATATAAGTTTATCTTGATATAATAAACCCATAAGTCTCAAAATAAGCTAGAAATTTGGGGCTTAAGATATATAAGCAGAAATCAAATAAGCTAATAAACCCACATATTTAAATAAACACCCCCTTAATTGTCTTTATAAGAGGTGTTAAAGAAATTTTTTTAAACGCAGTTTTGGTTTTTTTTGACAAGTGTAAGCAGTTTAAAAATACAATCTTAAGCACCCTTGACATATTATTAAAGCAGAGTCTTTGCTGTTATTAGTATGTACTTGCGTTAATTCCGAAAAGAGGACTTTTTGTGGATAGGAATTCCCACCAATGACTTTTTTAGCTAATGTTCCCAATTTGGTCAAGTGCTAATGTGCGATCGTGCGATTCCACCAGATTTTTGCCAAGTGTCCATGTAAAGGAGATAAATACCAATCATTGGAGGCCCACCCACTAGCACTTGTCCCCCCACGTGTTTATAAACAAATGTGCGATTTGAATTGTGCTAATGTGCGAATTTCGGCCCCCCACATGACCAGCTTTCTTGGAAAAGAACACAAAATCTTACAAAAGATATTATTCGTACTTTGCCAAAGTACAAATTTTGAATAAATAAAGACTTTTAATACCTTGACTTTTAATAATATTTCACAAAACCGATCATATACACGGATCATAAAAAATAAAAAAACACACCTAAAGCTTCATAATCACACAACACCATTGACAAAACAATCCCAAACAAGATCATGGGACGTAACAAAAACAAGACTATACACCTATCATCTTTTACTCAAGCTTTGACTTAACCGGTAGCAAAACACTACACAGGAATGATATCGGGATTTGATGAGTCTTCACATCTCAAAACGATGCCATCTAAGCTTGCAGGAAGCATACATCTATTCCACTGGCATCCAGTTGGAACTGGTTCGGGTGGAGGAACAATCATCAACACATTATCATTTCTTTGGACCACTCCCATCACGGTCACACTGCTGCCCTCTTTAATGTACCTATGTTGCAATATACAATGACCAAGAAAATTAGTTGAAAATAAAGATCAAGTAGATCAACAGGTTCAATGTTCAAGATTTAATGGGTCTAAACAAGAGATATGTTTTGATTTGAGTGTGTGTGGATTTGGCAGTAATAATACATATATTAATACAAAATACATCAAATTATTATTTACAAATAATAAACAAAAATTAATCAAATCAAAAAGATATGAAGTACATAATCAAGATTTTGCTTATTTCCAATGTACTTACTTTTGTACTTTTCGCACATTCGCCGGAAATCGCACGTTCTGTGATCGCACATATGCGTGGGTGGGGGGATGAACGATGGTACAGTGGGTGGGCCTCCAATGATTGGTATTTATCTCCTTTACATGGACACTTGGCAAGAAACGGGTGGAATCGCACGATCGCACATTAGCACTTGACTAAATTGGGAACACTAGCTAAAAAAGTCATTGGTGGGAATCTCAAACCACAAAAAGTCCTCATTTCGTAATTGACGCTATGTACTTTGAATGTTGACAGTTTACAATTTTTTTTTTTTTTTTTTTTTTTTAAATCTACTTCAACTAATTATTTTTGTGAATACTGATATGATCTGGTTTGTTTATTCATGCACTTGGTATTTATTTATGATGAAAGTTGGACTTTTGTCAGGTGTCGGTTTATTTTAATGATGTTTTGTCAACTTTGATTGAATGCAGTTTGCGATAAACACTCTTGTGTGCTAAAGTATGGGGCGTGTTCGTACCAAAACCGTCAAGAAAGCCTCTAGGGTAGTGATCGAGAGGTACTATGGGAAGATGACTCTTGACTTCCACACCAACAAGAAGATCATGGAGGAAGTTGCCATCATTCCATCCAAACGTCTTAGGAACAAGATTGCTGGTTTCTCAACTCATCTCATGAAGCGTATCCAGAAGGGACCCGTGAGAGGTATCTCATTGAAGCTACAGGAGGAAGAGAGGGAGCGTCGTATGGACTTTGTGCCAGAAGAGTCTGCTATCAAGATCGATCTTATTGAAGTCGACAAAGAGACCCTTGAGATGCTTACTGCTCTTGGCATGGGTGATCTTCCTGGTGTTGTGAAGGCGTCTGCTGAGCCACAGGCTGTGCCTGCTGCTTCTGCTTACGGCAGGGGTGCTGGTGGTAATTTTGCAAAGAGATATTAAAAGATTATGTTTAAGTGACCTTTTTTTTAGGATAATTTTGTTGAAGTATCGATTTAGTAATGCTGCGCTTGTTTTGAATTATAATTAGTGTTTCTGAGCATTAATGTTTTTGAGGTTGGATTATTTAGACATAATTTTACCATGAGCTCTTTTATCCAAATTGCTACCTCTGTTTGTTCATGTAAATTTTTTCTTGTCCATTATGGTCATGAGTTGAGCTTAAATGTTGCAAAATTGGTTGTTGGCAACATGGCTTATTTGATAGAGATTCTGAGAAATGATAAAAATGAGTGAGGCCTATTTCAAGAACATTACAGGGAAAGCCAGGATTGGTGTAATGATTGCTGCCCTGTTTCTGAGCTCCATTGCCTGGCTAATGGGGTGTTGAGCCAGACACTGTTGCCCAAATACAGCTCTTTGGAATAAATGGTTTGGCTTCTGGCTTTAGCTAGATATCTTTCAAACCTATTAGATTTATATGAGTGCTTATAACAGGAACATTCTGTGGCAAACATATCTTAAAACTCGTTAACTATAGCTAACAAAGCCCATAAGTATTCGTTAAAAGTCTATCTAATTACAACTCACTATGATCATTAATGATCAAATCTTTAACCCAATAACTATACAAAGTGAATATTACTGTAATAAGTAAGTTTGCTTAGAAATTTAGAAACTCTTCCATACCCTGGATGTATATTTAGAATGTATTAATCGATTAGCTTTGTTCGTTACAAGTATATATATAAACTCGTTTGGATGCATATTTTCTTTGTATTTACATAATGTAGAACAGAGGTAAAGTTCCAGCTATTGGTATCGATCTTGGAACGACATACTCTTGTGCTGTTTGGCAGAACAACTGTGTTGAGATTATACCAAATGATCAAGGTAATCGGATTACCCCGTCAGTTGTTGCCTTTAACGACAATGAACGTTTTGTTGGCGATGCTGCAAAAAATCAAGCTGCTTATAACCCAACAAACACTATCTTTGGTTAGTCACTTTTCTTTCATTCACGGCATTTAAATACAGCAATTCAATATTGCAGTTTTTTTTTTTTTTTTTTTTTTTTTTTTTTTTTTTTTTTTTTTAAATTGATTGTGATCGAGTTCGTAAAATCAAATGACTCTTATTTATAAATGTTAGCTTATGGATCAAGGTACTCATGGACATATTGGCTTATAGAATCCACAAAAAGGTGTAGATTGACGGGGACACCCTGACCCCGGGTGCCTTTTGGCACCAGCCATTGTCCACAACACAAGGAATAGCTCTGGGCAACTCTCCTTGCTTATAGAATGTTTATGTAGTTTTACTCCCAACATGTAGATATTCGAGAAGTTATGATTTTTATCGGATGTCCCCGAAGGGACGAAAAGTTATGATTTTTGAATTGCAGGTTTGCGTTTTGATTTACTTTTTGTTAAAACATGACTTTCATGATAGGAGAGACTACACCCTGTCCAAAAACAGTTTTATAGAATTCCGGCTTACTAAATACCTCAAAAACAGGAATTGTATAAACATTATCAATTTTTGGCGTAATGAAAGTAGGTATAATTGGATAAGTCAAGTAACATAACCTCTAAAACGGGTAAAACACAACCAAATCGCAACAGTTGGCAACAATTCAATGCACATGTGACAAAGTTAATCACAAACACGAACTTATACTGCCCAAAACCGAACTTTCCCAATGACGAATCTTATGTACAAAGAACTTCTATTTTTTATTCTTCTATGTATTAAAAGTACATATATAATTTGTGCATCAAAAGTTCGTTTTGTATATCATAGATGAAAGAGGTCACGATTATGCACGTGTCACGATTTAGTTGTCTTTTACCTTTTTTACTTCAAGAGGTAATTTTAGTTTGAACTTATCCCGTTGTATAGTTACATATAAGTTAGATTCTGTATTTACACATACTTACATTTAATTCTAAAAAACAGATGTTAAGCGGTTGATCGGAAGAAGTGCTAGTGATAAAACTGTTAAAAAAGACATGAAGTTATGGCCATGTAATGTCGTGGCTGGGGAGGATGACAAACCAAAAGTTGTATCACATACAAGAAACAATATATAGAATTCGCTCTGGAGAAATTTCATCTATGGTTTTATCAAAGATGAAAGGGGTCGCTGAGACGTTTCTTGGATCAACTGTTGAAAAGGCGGTGATAACTGTTCCTACACATTTTAATGATTCACAACGTCAATCAACAAAGGATGCTGCTACTGTTGTTGGGCTTGAAGTTATTCGTATGATTAATGAGCCAACAGCAGCTGCTATTGCATATGCTCTTGACAAGAGAAGTAGTAAACAAGGCACATTGAATGTATTAGTATTTGATTTGGGTGGTGGCACTTTTGATGTTTCTATTGACACCGTCGATAAAACGGGAGTCATTGAGGTGAGAGATACCAGTGGTGACACACATTTGGGAGTTGAGGATTTTGATAACAGAATGGTGAATTATTTTGTGAAATATTTAAGATAAAGTATAAACTGGATATTAGTAACAACCAAAAAGCTTTGGGTAGGTTAAGGGTTTGTGAGAGAGCAAAGAGGGTTATTTCAACAGCTACTCAGACTACAATCGACATTGATTGTTTGTGTAACGGAATTGATTTTTCAGTAAACTTTACGAGGGCCAAGTTTGAGGATGTGAACATGGACTTGTTTGAGAAGTACATGAAGACTGGATATGTGTTTGAGTGATGCTGATACGCCTGGGCCACGGAAGTCCTCGATCTCTTCAGACACGGGGTACACTGGTACAGGTAAGGTTCACATTTTAATTGATAAAGGCAGCACTCACAATTTTGTTCAACCAGAAGTGGTCGAACGAATGAAGCTGCCAGTCACGAACACGAGACCCTTTAAAGTATACATTGGCAGTGGCGAAACCCTATTGTGTGAAAACCTATGTGCTCAAGTATCGCTTGAAATCCAGGGGTTAAGCATAGAGGTGGACTTGTATGTGCTTCCGATGAAAGGGCCAGATATTGTGCTTAGTATTCAGTGGTTGCAAAACTAGGTAGGGTAACGAACGATTATTCTCAGCAGACAATGGAATTTACTTGGTTGGATCGTGGTTATAAATTGCAAGGGGACGACTCGCTGCGCATGAAACAAATTAGCTTACACCATATGTGGGGTTTATTAGAGGCGGATGATGTTTATGGGGTATATGAGCTGTATAATTTGATTTCCAAGGAGAATGACCAAGGAGCTATAGTCGTGGCAGAAGTAGCAGTACAACCAGAGCTCGTGCAACTCTTACAACGCTTCGAATCACTCTTTCAGGCACCCACTACTCTTCCACTCCATTGTAGCATCGACCATCGAATTCATTTATATCCAAATACAAAACTGGTGAATGTGCACCCTTATCGTTATCCCCATTATCAAAAGGGGGAAATGGAGAAACTCGTGAATGAGATGTTAATTCAGGGAAGTATACGAATTAGTCAAAGCCCTTTCTCATCCCCAATGTTATTAGTGAAAAAGATAAGTTTCCGATTCCTACGGCAGATGAGGTCACGATCAAAGATAAGTTTCCGATTCCTACGGCAGATGAGATAAGGCCTTGAATGAGGTCACGATTAAAGATGAGCTAGGGGGTGCTGTTCTTTTCACTAAACTTGATTTGCGTGCGGGGTATCATCAAATATGGGTACATGAGCATGATGTGTACAAAACGGCCTTTCGAACGCATGATGGTCACTATGAATTTTTGGTAATTCCGTTTGGACTTACCAATGCTCCATCTACTTTTCAAGCCACCATGAATCGGTTATTTTGTCCTTACGCAAATTTGTGATTGTTTTCTTTGATGATATCTTATTTTATAGTGCCACTCTTACCGCCCATCTAAAACATCTGCAATGTGTTTTTAAGTGTTTACAGGACCATCACTTTTATGTTAAACAATCAAAGTGCGTGTTTGGAGCTTTGCCCCTTAAGTATTTGGGGCACATTATTTCAAAACAAGGCGTGGAGATGGACCCGAAAAAGATTGCTGCGGTAAGGAATTGGCCCGTGCCTATGAACCAACGGCAAGTGCGGGGATTTTCAGGACTTGCTGGTTATTATAAGCGTTTTATTAAAGACTATGCTACGTTTGCTGCTCCCTTGACTAGTTTGCTTCAGAAACACGGATTCCAGTCCGGGGACGTTGGAAAATAAGGTTTTTGAAGACCTTAAGACGCGCATGTTTAGTGCACGAATATTGGGTCTTCCAAATTTTGATGAGATATTTGTGGTAGAAACCGATGCATCAGATGTGGGAATAGGTGCCGTATTGTTGCAAAAAAGACAACCCTTAAGCTATTTCAGCCGCAAGTTGGGTCCGCGTATGCGAATAGACGCCACCTATCAAAAGGAACTATTTGCCATTGTCGAATCTAGGGGTGTTCATAGGTTCGGGTTATCGGGTTATTCGGTTCGGTTAGTTCGTTAAATTTTTTTTGGTTCAAACCAAAAACTGAACCGAACTGAATTCAAATTTGATTCAACCGAACTGAATAACCCGATTATATAATTTTATTTATTTTTTCAATTAGTTATATATATTTTTAGCACAATTTTTTTTCTAGCTTAAATAATGATATATTTATACTAAAAAGAGTTTTAGTAAATTTTTTTCATATAAATATATAGAAAAATGTTATATTTATACTAAAAATGAGTTTTAGTACTTTTTTTCATATAAATATAGAAAAAATATATATATTTATAAGAATTCGGTTTTCGGTTTTCATTGCCAAAATCATATCCAAACCGATAACCAAATATTTAGTTCGGTTCGGTTATGACCAATTCAGTTCGGTTACGAATTCGGTTTAGTCTTTTTGGTTTGGTTCGGTTCGGTTTCGGTTTTCGGTTACTGTGGATATTACCCGATCCGTGAACACCCCTAGTCGAATCCGTTTATAAATGGCGACAATTTTTAATTGGGCGTCGTCTTACTATACGCACGGATCATAGGACTCTCAAAGTACTCATGCAACAAGTTATCCAAACACCCTTTCAACAAAAATATGTGCGAAAGCTTATGGGTTTTGATTTTGTTATTGAATACAAACCGGGGCTACTAATGTGGTGGCTGATGCATTTTCCCGTATGTATAAGGAGGAAGATAACGCCATGGTTGCGTTTATGACTTTAAGTCAGCCATTGCCTAGTTTGATAAGTGACTTACGGCAAGAGAATGAAATAATGGACGAGTTACATAAAATTCATCAAAAACTCGATCGCAATGAGCCGATGGAGGGGTTTTGACAAGAGCAAGGTGTGTTAGTGTTTCGTGATCGTTACTATATTAGGACGAAATCTAAACTTAAGGAGTTATTATTGTCGGAATTTCACAACACTTCAATGGCAGGGCATAGTGGTGTTAAAAATATGTTGGTTGGGTTGTCCGCATTGTTTTACTGGAAGGGTATGCTTAAGTCAGTTGAAGAATTTATTGGTAAGTGCCTCGTTTGTCAACAGACTAAATATTCTACGCAAGCTCCGGGTGGATTATTACAACCCTTGCCGACTCCATCTAGAGTATGGGAAGATATTTCAATGGATTTTATTATCGGATTACCAGCTTACAAGGGGTTGTCAGTGATTTTTGTGGTAGTGGTTCGGTTCACTAAGTATGCCCACTTCGAGCCGCTACCTGCTAGTTTCAACGCATCACACGTTGTCGACATGTTTATTGATATGGTGGTCAAGCACCATGGGATTCCTAAAACCATCGTATATAACCGTGATCCCATCTTTGTTAGCAAGTTTTGAAGGCAGTTGTTCGAAGCAAGTGGGACTAAATTAAATCATAGCACGGCCTATCATCCCCAGATAGACGGTCAGACGGAAGTTAACC
Source organism: Artemisia argyi (assembly GCA_030686995.1). Taxonomy (NCBI): domain Eukaryota; kingdom Viridiplantae; phylum Streptophyta; class Magnoliopsida; order Asterales; family Asteraceae; genus Artemisia; species Artemisia argyi. The sequence continues at coordinate 265,890,360 of CM060709.1, read as the reverse complement.
GTGGGCTTGAGCAATATTTGAGGGCTATGATATCAGACCGGCCTCAACACTGGGTGTGTTTGTTACCATGGGCTGAATATAGCTACAATGCTAGTTTCCATAGTAGCATCGGAATGACGCCTTACCAAGCCGTCTATGGGCGTGTTCCTCCTGCAATTATTCCTTACACACTTGGGTCGTCCAAGGTCACGGCTGTAGAAGAGTCATTAGTTGAGCATGACACCTTGTTAGCCAGCTTAAGCACAATGTATTAGTCACTAAACACCGCATGGAAATGCAAGCTAATCGAAAACGACGGGATGTCGAGTTCAATACCGGGGACATGGTGCTTGTTAAACTGCCACCGTATTGCCAGGTTACTTTGGCGAAGCATCACTCCAAAAAATTGGCTAAAAGGTATTATAGACCATTTAAGGTGTTGGAGCGTGTGTGCAAGGTGGCTTATCGACTTGCTCTGCCAAATTCAAGAAAGATTCATCCCCTATTCCATGTGTCATTGCTCAAACTATTTTCAGGAATGGGTCAGGAACAGATTGCGGACTTTCCAGAGGATAAACATGAGGGGCAGCCCGTGGAGCAACCATTGGCAATTTGCGATACCCAAATAGTTTTTCAGAAAGGCATACCGGTTCGGCAAGTGTTGGTGCAATGGAGCGGAAGATCACGTGAAGAGGCGACATGGGAATGGTTGTCAGAGTTCAAGATTCCTTATCCATCTTACCACCTTGAGTACAAGGTGATTTTTGAAGGCGAGGGGAATGATATGCCTGGGCCAAAGCCCATTGCAGAGCCACGACCCAAGAGGGCTACGTCCAAGCCTGTATGGCATAAGGATTATGTCGTACAGTAAACTATATTTATTTACTTATTATGTTTGTATTTTATTAGGGAAGTTTCGTTATATTAGGAGAAGTCTTGGACTACAAGTTGTCTTGTATTCAGCAAAAATATACCGAACCATTCATGAATGAATTCATAGTTTCTGTCAAAGCAATTCTCTTTTCTTTACTACCCTTCTTAAGGAGCTAGCATCCGCTAAAAGTGGTGCCCTGTCCTGATACTATCCACAAGGGTCGTATCAGATGCATATATGACTGAGGATTTCATTGATGAATGTGTTCTAGTTGGTGGATCGGCAAGGATTCCGAAGGTACAATAATTGTTGCAAGAGCTTTTTTATGGGGAAAAAACTTTGTCAACAGTTAAATCCTGATAAGGCTGTTGCATATGGTGCTGGAATTTTAGCTGCAAATTTGAGTAACATGGTAGATGAAGCTATGCAGTCTCTTGAGCTGATCGATGTTACTCCATTGTCTCTAGGTGTCGGGATGTATAGAGACATTATGCATGTGTTGATTCCAAGAAATTCACGTATACCAACAAAGAAGGAAATGGAGGGTTATAACAGACAATCAACCTTTCATATGTTTTTCGGTGTTTCAAGGTGAGAGATCCAAGGCTACAGAAAACTATTTATTGGGAGAATTTTCACTGCGTGACCTTCCTCTTGCCTTCCAAGGGGAAGTTAAGGTAAGTCTATGCTATGAGATAGATATTAACGGGATCTTGAATGTCTCAGCCAGAGAAAGAACTACTGGCAGTTACAATTACAATCGAAAATACAGGTAATCTGTCAAAAGTGGATATGGATACATGCTCGACAATATAAGTTGGAGGATGAAGCATACATGAACACTGCGAGAGCTCGTGCAAGTTTAGAGGGGTATATTTGTAAGTTAAAAGCAAAGGTTAAGGCGAACAAGCTTTGATTTAAGTTTCAAGAAATGAGACTTAGCGCACAAGATTTAAAACACGCAGAGGATCAAATTAACAAGGCCTACGAGTGGCCTTGATGAGTTGAAGTGCAAGGTAGCGGAACTCAACAATTTATGCATAATCAATTAGGATTGTTAATTACATGTGATCACAACAATAGATAATTTGGTTGTCACTGTCTCTAGAACTAGTATAATTTTGTCCTACCATCAGGGCCAGCTGATGGGGTGGGCAACCTGTGCATAGGCACAGGGCCCAAAACTAAATGTGTGACAACTGGCAAATTAGGGAGCCCTTTTGAAAACCTGCATTACTTTAAAACTTATAATTTTGGAATATTTGAAGAGTTTATTCGTGATGAGATTTGTAAACGTTGGGATGTGATTTTTAAATCGTACGTTATTTATGGAATTTGATTATTAATTAATGGTTTGGTTTGGTTCATTCGTGATGATTTATTTTTGAGATCATTATGTGGCACTACATTGACTCCGACACTAGGATAACCTAACAATTTTTATTATTTTAAATATTGGTTCGGATATTTATATTTTTGGAACGGATCGCGAGATTTTTGATTATTTAGAATGAGTTCGGTTCGAGAGAGTTGATTTGTTATTAAAGGTTTCGGGTTTGGTTCGTGTATTTTACACCGAGTTACTTCACCCACCCTACCCTTAATATTATTATTATTATTGTTATTATAAATAAAAAAATTCTTTTTTTTAAGAGTAAGATACAAAAAATGTCCCTTGTGGAACCTGGACCAAAGCAAACACAACCCACCTTCACCCTCACCAATACAACACATCTCTCTCTCTCTTTTTAATACAACACCACCACCGCCCCTTAAACCCCCATTAACGCCGCCACCACCATCCCAATAAACAAAATAACACCACCATCATCACCATCTCATCCCGATCTATCTATTGGTATAAACCACGCGCTCTAAAACCACCATTTCCACCCCGTACGAATTTAATACCACCACCTTAACACCATTTTTCTTACATTTTCTTGTTGGATTTTTAAAGAAATCAAGTTTGGAGCCTTTTTGAAGGTGAGTGGCCACGAATTTCATGTCGTGTGTCTCGATTCATGGTTAAATCCGTGTCCACACGGGTTGTTTTTGTTGGGTTTCGAAATAATAATGATGGGAATGAATATTTTTGTCACAAAAATCCGTTTGGTATCTTGGGTGTGAAGTTTGACTCGAGTTAGTGCTCGATTTGTAATATGGGTCGCGTTTGGTTTTGGGTTTTTGGCTCGATGGGAGCTTGACCGAGACCTATGGTCTCGGTGTGACCATTTCTTGGCTCGTTGGGAGTCTAAGAGGACTCTTGGTCCTATATTGTTTGATTCTTGGTTTGTATTTGGTGACCGATTTGATGTTGTGGTTGTTTTGGTGTGCCGCGACCCTATAGGGTCCGTTTGGCAGTTTTGGATCGGCTCGAAGTGAGCTATGTCGTGGCCTAGTGGCCTTGGTATTGAGTCCTTGTGACTCGTGGTTCTAGCCGAGACCCAGGTGGGTTGTTTGGCTCGGGTTTGGCGTGGTAAACTAAACCATACTATATGCATCTTTGATTGTTTCTTGTTATTGATTTTATTGTTGTTATTATTATTATTGTGGTATACTTTTGGACAAAGCTTTTGGATGGGTCGAGATTCTTTGTGGTTTCGACATGGTATACTTCTGATTTGGATTATGAAGTTGTGTTGACGAGTATGGATTTGGGGACCGATTGTGAGACGGTCAATTAGATGACGGAGATAGGTTAGTCGGGTGCCGTAGTCGGACTCTCATGTTGTAGCACGTAGATTTGGGATTGATTTGGACGGAGTTATTTATTTATTCATGACTTGGTTATTATTTGTGGACTTGGACTATGAGCCGAGAGTGATGACTCGGACATGTGACAAAATTCTTATGACTCGATAAATATTTAAAATCAAATATTAATAATAATACTCGTAATAATATTATTGGTAATATAATCGTTTATATACGTATATAGACGTGATAAACGTACATATATATATATATATATATATATATATATATATATATATATATATATATATATATATATATATATATATATATATATATATATATATATATATATATAAATGCGTATATTAATAATAAAACGATCACGAGTAAATGTTATAATAATATAACGATAATTATTATACTATGCGAATAGTGCAATAAATGTCGAAGTATTATTATAAATAAATAACTATAAATAATGTCGAGAACTAATACGTCGGGTAAGTAACAAATAGAAACATGATAACTTTTATAAATTTGGAAAGCTTATCGAGTTATACGAGTTGTGGTTACTTATGTCCAAGTGGGCTTTATTATGTGACTTTTGTGTTGTCACGGATATATGACGATTAATATAACCATTTTCTATAACTACGTAACTTATTTAATCGACGGGTTAAATCGAGTTTATTTAGCTATATAAAATGAGTATATTAATGAGCATCGTATCCCACGACGCCCATAGGTTGTGGTACGTGTATTAGGATAATAAATTACTATATATCTCGTGGAATTGGCTAAATTGACGAATTTGGCAAATTGGACGATATATATAGGGAATTTATTGGACTACGATATCTACCATGTAGTATTCTTTGTGCTTTGTGATTTAGGTTGGGCATGATCTTGAAACGATATATTACGTGAATAAATATGGGGGATTATCAAATCGACGGATTTGATAAACTTCGATGATTTATTTAAATAATATATTGGGCTAATATTAGACCTATAGATGGTTTATTGCTTCCTTCGTTGTGGCTTCTTGGTTTGAGTTGTGTCGACCCTCCACCCATATGGATACCAAACGTCAAACTTCAAATTAATATGAAGATAATTCGAGAAATGGATATTTTTGAAAAGTAAAATGGAATACGTTCGGGAATGGGAATATTTGATTTTGAGGAAATGATTTCTGAACGAGTTTGATATTGTTAGGAAGTGCCGAGTCTGTAGTTTCCGTTACTTGAGTTTGCTTACGACTTTCATCTATCGATTTCTTTTGAGGATTTTCTGGACTTGAGGTGAGTCACCCCACTTTTACTCTTGAACTTTGTTTTCAATACTTGGGGTGAGAAACGTGCAAATTGTTTTATGTGGACTATTATTGCTTTTTGATTTCAAAACTTGCTATGCTTATAGAACTAGGTAGGATAGAGCGAGGCCTAGTCCCGAACTAGGTAAGCTATTGAATTGGTTATGAAACGAGGCCTAGTCTAGAACTAGGTAAGTTGAACATGTCGTATCCTTACGAATGTTGGGTATGTCGTATCCTTACGCATACAGATTGATTTGATTGATGTGGTTATAAAGCGAGGCCTAGTCCCGAACTAGATAAGCTATTGATTGGTTGTTGAGCGAGACCTAGTCCCGAACTAGGTAAGCTTTTGGATTGATTATAGAGCGAGGCCTAGACATGAGCTAGGTTAGCTATTAATTGGATTGATTTGAGCTATAACGTGCACCTATAGGGTTGGATTATTTTGGTTGGATGATTGAGGCCTAGTCTAGCTAGCAAGCGTTTTGCGTATATGTCCATTATATTGAATTATGAAATTAAACCTATGATCTCACCAGCGAAAACTGACTTTTAGCGCGTTTTCTCAGGTAATTAAGTGATGCCCTTGGATGCTTGGATTGGAGGCTTGGCAATGGCACCTGGTTTATGGATCTATTTTCTGAAACTCTGATAAATAATTGTGGACCTACGTTTATTTCTTTTGGGCCTTACTTTGGATAATTTTTGGGATAAATGTAAACTTTAAAACCCGTTTTGGTTGTGTTTTTCTTATGTTTACTTTATCTCGTTCTTTCATGACTTTGAATGGATACCAATTCCCGTAGCACCCCGAAAACTTGTTGAGTCTTTCGCTGTACCAAATTTTGGGGGTGTTACAAAATGGGGCCTCCAATTGAAGTCAATTAACTATACATATACTACGTAATTGCTAGGCAATGAGTAGAGAAAGAAGTCCAACAAATATTTGATGAAAAAGACTAAAAGAGGCCCACTTTGTATTTGTTTATATACGAGCAAGCATTATAAGACGTTCCACTTAATATTTATGTTGTGATCGATTGATTCATGGTTACATTCCTTGAGGTGCTTTTATTTTTCTTTTTGTTATTCAAACATGTATAGTTAGTCCATATCTTTATTACGTTTCTACTTGTTAAAATATTTGTAATATTAAATTATTAATGAAACTTTCTTCATTATATACAAATTGTTGAACGATTAAGGGGCCTATTTCATATTAAGGCACAGGGCCACCATAAACGACGAGACGCCCTGCCTACCATTAATTAAATAAATTTAAAAGAGGTTTCTATGGAAGATATTAAGGTACTGAACCTTTATGCAGGTCATCAAACTATCAGATCTAAGCAGCTCTATCTATGGAACATTTGGCACTCAATTGTTGCATGCCTGCTTCTTAAGATTATTTGTTAATTGTTAGTGAACTGGATATTCTAAAGCACAAATTTTGGCCAATAAAAATCAACTAAATCAATCTAATTTCTTTATCTTTACTAGAAAATGGTTAAACTTTGATCTTGCTTAAAACTTACCAAAATGAATAATGTTGTTTGACTAAAAGACCCATCCTTACAAAAAAACAATACAGTATATTAATTATTTAAATACTTAATTACAATTTAATTCACAAAATTTCTCCACACGCACTTACACCCATCTATATACACAATTAATAAATAAATACACACACAAAAAATTGATGTTACTATACACTATCGCCGCTATGCACGGATAATCGTCTAGTATATAAAATATGTAAAAAAGTGAATGAGTGGTTTTGTTAGTTACCTAAACTGAACTCTTCATAGTGAGATTTAACATAGATGTGAAATGTCACTAAGAATATATACAAACCTGCTCGAAAACTGATATCTTCGTCATCACTGATCCACGTATATTCATTCGATCATTCTCGTTAATTATCACACATGCTCAATCAATTGAGCATCTATCTACACACAATCTAATGTACGTCCGAATAACATATGTAGCTAGCTTAACGACCACAGTAGCGGTTGTCAGTTTGGAATATTCCCATTGTTGGCTTAGACAAATGTGAGAATGAATAAAACACAATTAACAGTTTAATCATGAATAAATAAAAGGCTGCTTTAACAATGAAAAATAATAACGTACTACTTTAAAAATCCATTTTTTTTCTCGAATAAATCCATTTTTTTTAATAATAAAGTCGGCAATATACATAGCCTGCTAGTAATTAATATATATATACGAATTTGGTATTGTATACAAATAAAAATTCGTGACTATGTTTTGTTAAATAATTATTTACTCCACAATTATTATTGCTTTAGAAGAAGTATTTATATTACTCAAACACAAGATATAATTTGAGTAGGATTCGTTCATTCAAAATATATAAATAGTGATGGTACGAGGAAAGATTGCGCATAATCTTTTATATTTTAGCTTGAAAAAATGTGGAAAACACATAGAGCCCCAGCTATTGGTATCGATCTTGGAACAACTTATTCATGTGTTTCTGTTTGGCAACACAACCGTGTTGAGATCATACCCAATGATCAAGGTAACCGGATCACCCCGTCGTGTGTTGCTTTTAACGACACTGAACGTTTTGTGGGCAATGCTGCAAAAAACCAGGCTGCTTGTAACCCTACAAACACCATCTTCGGTTAGTCACTTTTTTTTTTTTTTTTTTTTCTCATTCATTGTTAATTAATTTATACTTGTTTATATATTCACATGTACAATTTAAGCATAAATAAACAGATGCTAAGCGATTGATTGGAAGAAGAGCAAGTGATGAAACTGTTAAAGAAGACATGAAGTTATGGCCTTTTAAGGTCGTGGCTGGGAAGGATGACATGCCTAAAATTGTGGTCACATACAAAGGTGGAAAGAAGGAATTTCCTGCTGAAGAAATTTCGTCTATGGTCTTAGCAAAGATGAAAGAAATTGCTCAAAAGTATCTTGCATCGACAGTTGAAAAGGCGGTGATAACTGTTCCTGTTTATTTTAATGATTCACAACGTCAGTCAACAAAGGATGCTGCAGCGATTGCAGGACTTGAAGTCGTGCGTATGATTAATGAACCAACAGCAGCTGCAATTGCTTATGCTCTTGACAAGAGAGCTGGTATAGATGGCAAAATGAATGTGTTAGTTTTTGACTTGGGTGGTGGCACTTTTGATGTTTCTGTTCTCATAATTGATGAAAAGGGAATCATCGAGGTTAAAGCTACAGGTGGCGACACACATTTGGGAGGTGAAGACTTCGATAACAGAATGGTGAATCATTTTGTTCAAGAATTTAAAAGAAAAAATCAACAGGACATTAGTAACAACATAAAAGCTTTAGGTAGGTTAAGGGTTCAATGTGAGAGAGCAAAGAGGGTTATTTCAGCCTGTATACAGACGACATTAGACATTGATTGCTTGTTTAATGGTATAGATTTTTCTGCAAAGTTTACGCGAGCAAAGTTTGAGGAGGTTAATATGGACTTGTTCAAGAAGTGTATGGAGCATGTGGAGATGTGTTTGAGAGATGCAAATATGAGTAAAGATAGCATTGATGAAGTTGTTCTTGTTGGCGGATCCACCAGGATTCCTAAAGTACAAGAATTGTTGCAGGAGTTGTTCAATGGAAAAATACTCTGCCAACAGTTGAATCCTGACGAGGCTGTTGCACATGGTGCTGGAATATTAGCTGCAAATTTAAGCGGCATGGGTGATGAAGCAACAAAGTCCTTGGTGCTAATTGATGTTACTCCTTTGTCCCTTGGTGTGGGGCTGCATGGAGATCTTATGCAAGTTGTAATTCCAAGAAATTCCCCTATACCAATAAAAAAGGAATGGGTGGTTACTACCGCTTCAGACAATCAAACGTCAGCGCATATTTTGGTGTATCAAGGTGAGAGATCAAATTGCACGGAAAACTATTTATTGGGAAAAATTAAACTGCATGGCCTTCCTATTGCCCTCCGAGGGATAGTTAAAGTAACCTTATGCTATGAAATAGATGTTAATGGGATCTTGAATGTCTCAGCCACAGAAACAACTACTGGCAAGAGTAAAGCGGTCAGGATCACAAACACTGGCAGTGTGTCAACAAAGGAGATCGAGAAGATGATTAAAGATGCTGAACGATATAAGATTGAGGATGAAGCGCACCTGAGCAAGGTGAAAGCTCATAGAGATTTAGAAACTTATATTTGTAACTTAAGAGCGAAGATTAAGGATAACAATGTCCAATTGAAACTTAGATCAGGGATGTGGTTTCCTGCACTAAGCATGAAAGTCATAGAGCATCGAATTGAGAAAGCTCTTAAGTGGCTTGATGAAAATCCAAATGCTGAAACTGATAAGTTGAAGAAAAAGGAAGTGGAGCTCAAGAATTATTGCAAACTCAAGAAGTTGGACATTGCATTGAACTAATAAGTGACGACAATGCACTATCTCGTTGTTACGGTCTATAAAACTATGCAATATATGCTTACTATCAGTTAGATTGCTTTGAATTTTTTAATACATAAACATATGTGTGAGATCTTGTTTATTTGGTAATTGTAGATTGCAACTATAAAGGGAGATTCATGTGCCGTTTATAACGTAAAAGTGAATGAATATGCTTGATTATATGCAACTCGTTATGAAGATAGATTTATGCCATTCTTTAATAAAAAAATATAAAATATGAGATGTAACTCAATACGAAATATATAAATTAAAATGACCAACCATAATAATTGTGTTTAATAAGTTATGTGTAACTTACAAATACATCATGTTTTAATGTTAATACTATAAAAGTGGCTACGTAAAATCATCCATAAAACCGTCTGTGGGATAATAAGTTGCAAATTTTTTATTCCTTTTGGTTTAAGATTATTGTAGTGATAATTATATAAATATTTAGTCACGAAAATTGAATTTTAAAGATTGAATATCATTATTATTACCATTATTATAAATGTGTGTAATTACAAATTTGCATTTATATTGTTTTAACTTAAGTTTAAGGTTCAAATTAATGTGTATAGTTACAAATCACTACGGGTAATAGTTATAATAAATAACTACAATCGGAATAGTTAGGAAGATAGGAAGGATGCAACTAATTAGGGGGTAAAAGTTTAGAAGAAATGACTTCAATCGGAATAGTTAGGATCCCTTTTTATATATACAGAAAAGATCTTTATATCGATCTATTGGTTGGCACTCAAAAAATTACGTTGATTTTGAATTTGAAATCGCTAGTATTATCTGTTCCATTTTTTGTGTTTATCGTATTATAAATTATACATATAGAAATAAATTCATGTGGTATATACGAACGAATTGAGGCCGGTTTAGTAACATTTCTTAGCCCCTTTGCATTTACAACATGTTGGCAAGAGGTAAAGTTCCAGCCATTGGTATCGATCTTGGAACAACATACTCTTGTGTGGCTGTTTGGCAACACAACCGCGTTGAGATCATAGCAAATGATCAAGGAAACAGGATCACCCCATCATGTGTCGCCTTCAACGACACTGAACGTTTGGTTGGTGATTCTGCCAAAAATCAGGCTGCTTATAACCCTACCAACACTATCTTTGGTTAGTCACTTTTCCTTTCATTCATTGTTTTTACTTACTACCAGTATGTCAGTTAGTAAATGTTTATATGGTAAAAACGCATGTAAAATACACCCATACATATTGCACTAATTATCGATCAAGCCACTATATAATTTTCGATGGCGTTGGAAATTTTTTTTCTCTTTTGCAAAATGCTTTGCCATATTTTGAAACCCTTAAATGGAATAGAAATACCCTTATGCTATGATTCAAACTACTTATTTTTTCTGCATATGGTGATAATATGATATGTAAAATCCTTATTGTTTCCGTTGTACAAATTGCATAATTTTGCTGCATTTGGGCTCATAGTCAAATTTTAGTTATGTTTAGCTTATAATCTAATCAATTTTTGCTTGCATATGGAATTTATTGGAATTATGGTTTTGTGAAAGTGTGGTTGTGCATGCTGTTCTTATATACTCCTTTGTTCTTTAAATAATAGAAAACAATTATCAAACTGGAACTGATGCTGGTCACATCAATGGAAGAGAATTTCTTGCTTAGGCTTTTTATTTTAATCAAAGAGTGGGGTGGGTTGCTTATTTGATTCAAGAATGGACATGTCATCAAATGGCCAGATACACTAGCTATATATAGGCCAAAATGTAATTTAATACTGGACCTGGCTTAATTAGTGGAATTTATAGTACCATAAATTATTAAAGGTGGAGCATGGTATCTTCAACGTGGCTAAGTGGAATTTCTACTACTCTTCTTACAACTTCCAAACAGGATGGATTGTTAAGTGGGCATATGCCCTACTCACAAATTTCTAACGGGATGGACTATAGTAAGTGGGCATGAGGTAGTAGAAGTTTCAGTTATCTAAATTGATGGTACCATGCTCCTTCCTTAATAGTTCATAGAACTGAAAGTTTCATTTAGCCAAGTTGAAGGTACTAAATTATATTTTAGCATAAAATATAGGACATGGTATTTTTTTTTCTCCACCTATACTATGAAACATGGTTTTATGTTTTTTTTATTTTATTTTTAATTTCTGTAAGTTTTAACATTAAAAATTCATAATGAAAGCTGCTGTAACATTCAGAACTATAACAAGTTTTTATATACAAATTTCCAAAAGTGGTTCTACTTCATAAAACCTTCGAAAATCCAACTGCATTTCCTAAAAAATATGCAGAACCAAAGCTAAAACATATCTTGAGCGAAACACTTTTCTGAGTAGACCCTTGTTAGTTGATCTTCACCCTTGATAAGTTCATTTCCGGGTGCTGAGACATGCTCTTCTTCAGAATATTGTCTTGTTTCTGCATCTCATCATTTGTTTGTTTGCCATCTGCTTCTGTCGTTGATCAAAGATCATCTTCGTAGATCATGTTTCAGGGTCAAAGGCACGTAGTTTACTGCTGTAGGATCACCTAATATACTGACTATGAAACATGTTTGAAAAAGTCAAATATAATATAGTGAGCAAGACCAAAAATTTTGAATGGCTTTATAAAAAAAAAAAAAAAAAAAAAAAAAAAAAAACTATGTTATGGCTTAATAAAATATTAATGCAAAATGTATGGGGATTTTCCAACATTTGCACTCTTTTTATATAATACACAAATTTAAACATTAATAAACAGATGTTAAGCGGTTGATTGGAAGAAGAACAAGCGATGAAACTGTTCAAGAAGACATGAAGTTATGGCCTTTTAAGGTCGTCGCTGGGAATGATGATAAGCCAAAAGTTGTAGTCACATACAAGAATGAAAACAAAGAATTTGCTGCTGAAGAAATTTCGTCAATGGTTTTAGCAAAGATGAAAGGAATCGCTGAGACATATCTCGGAACATCTGTTAAAAAGGCGGTGATAACTGTTCCCGCTTATTTTAATGATTTACAACGGCAATCAACAAAGGATGCCACAACTGTTGCTGGACTTGATGTTATTCGTATGATAAATGAACCTACTGCAGCTGCAATTGCTTATGCTCTTGACAAGAGAGCTGGTGTAGATGGCAAGCTGAATGTGTTAGTTTTCGATTTGGGTGGTGGTACTTTTGATGTTTCTATTCTCACAATTGATGAAAAGGGAACAATCGAGGTTAAGGCTACGGGTGGTGACACACATTTGGGAGGTGAAGACTTTGATAACAGAATGGTGAATTATTTTGTTCAAGAATTCAACAGGAAACACAAACAAGAGTGCAAATGTTGAGGGTTGAGGGTTCGAACCGGAAGGTCCTTTTCTACCTTAGGTAGAACCGGAAGCAGCCTCTCTACCTTAGGTAGGGGTATGGTTGTCTACGTCTCAACCTCCCCCATACACCGTGGAAGACGGTATTGGGACCCATAACCCGTGGAAGACGGTATTGGGAGTTACTTTACTTTTTTCTTTTTCAAGAAGTGCATGGAACATGTGGAAATGTGTTTAAGGGATGCAAACATGGATAAGGAGAGAGTTGATGAAGTGGTTCTTGCTGGCGGATCTACCAGGATTCCTAAAGTACAAGAATTGTTGACGGAGTTGTTCAATGGAAAAATACTCTGCCAACAGTTGAATCCTGACGAGGCTGTTGCACACGGTGCTGGAATTTTAGCTGCAAAATTAAGTGGAATGGGTGATGAAGCTATGCAGTCTTTGGTGCTAATTGATGTTACTCCTTTGTCACTTGGTGTGGGTCTGCAGGGAGATGTTATGCGTGTGTTGATTCCAAGAAATTCCCCTATTCCAACAAAGAAAGAAACAGAGCTTCATACTGTTAAAGACAATCAAACTTCCATGCGTCTTCCGGTGTATCAAGGTGAGAGATCAAAGGGTACGGAAAACTATTTATTGGGAGAATTTACACTCCATGGCCTTCCTCTTGCCCTTCGTCGGGAAGTTAAGGTAAGTCTATGCTATGAAATAGATGTTAATGGGATCTTGAATGTCTCAGCCAGAGAAACAACTACTGGCAAGAGCAAAGCAGTCAGGATCACAAACAGTGGCAGTGTGTCAACAAAGGAGATTGAGAAGATGATTAAAGATGCTGAACGATATAAGATTGAGGATGAATCACACCTGAGCAAGGTGAACGCTCATAGAGATTTAGAAATTTATGTTTGTAACTTAAGAGCCAAGATTAAGGATAACAATGTCCAATTGAAGCTTAGATCAAGGATGTGGTTTCGTGCACTAAGCATGAAAGGCATAGAGCATCGAATTGAGAAAGCTCTTAAGTGGCTTGATGAAAATCCTAATGCTGAAATTGACGAGTTGAAGAAAAAGGAAGTGGAGCTCAAGAATTACTGCAAACTCAAATAAGTTGGACATTGCATTGAACTAATAAGTGACGACAATGCACTATCTCGATGTTACTGTCTATAAAACTATGCATACATGCTTACCATCATTAGATTGCTTTTAATTTTCTAATATTATATGCTTATGTGGGAAATCATGTTTATTTGGTATTATTTACTTTCGAGATAGTACGAGCCAAAGTTGTATTACTCAAACCTTCACGCTCTTTTGAACATTTGGTTCTTAACTGTTGCCTTCTTTTAAGCAATTTTTCATCATATTATCTAAGATTGCAATTTGCAAATTCTCACAAAGCCCGTAAATATACATCCCTTGTCTTGTTTATTCTTTTTGCATTGTTACAAATCACTACGTCATAGTTCATTAACTAGGATTAAGATCCCGTTCGTTGCGGCGGGAGCATAAATATAGAAGAAAGGAAATTTGCAGTTTTTGCTATGTTAAAAATTGCACAATTTACATACATCATAGTTCTAAAGATCTGATAAGCAATTGATAAATGCATCTCATAAAACATTTAATTTACATAAGTAATGAACAAGTTTGTATCGACTATCACATACTTAAAAGAGGATACATATGTTTAGACTTTAAAAAACAATAAGCATCTTCAGCTGATTGGTACTTGGTCGACTCCCAAAAGGTTTGCAAGAAGATAGTTATACGGAGAATGAGTAGGCAGCCGAGCCTAAAAAACTGCACAAAAAAAGTCATGTAGGGATTCACATGTCCTTCTGGTTTTACCTTTTCACTTGTTCCTCATCAATTTCGAATGCACAATGATGAAGAAAATGGTGTAACATGTGATGTTTTAAGAAAATGGTGTACCGCTTTTTAGTATAAAATGCTCTTCTTGATTGGTTAAAGCGTTTGAATTAAGTCATGGGAGCAAACTCTTATTTAGTTTTATTTCCTTCACATTTTTCTAACTTTCTGGATGAAATTAGAAGAGTAAAATCTTCATAATTTTTGTTCTTGCCACTTCTTTTCTGTCATATTAAAATATTACCACATTTATATTCCAACCACTTAAAATGGTAAAAACTTTTGGCAATTATCATACTAATGCCAGAGGTATTGGATTCTAAGCTTACTCATTGCGAAAAACGATAAGTTAACACACCAATAAATTATGGGAACACAATTCAATTTATTTTGGTTTTTATCTATTTGTCTGTGTTGATAAAGGCCGGAAGGCAGAAATAGAATTCCATTTCTTTTTTCTTTTTCAGTTTGACCCAAAACTACAAACAAATAATCCCCGAGTCGAGTTATTCTACAAACCAAACATTCCTCACATACCAAGGGACTCATCCCCACCATCCATCTAAAAAGGAAATCAATGGTTGAGATTAAAAGCATTTTATTATTTCACAAATTTTTTATAATTTAAATATCTCTTAAACCGTTAATCGTTAAGCGAAAATAATTACACCATCGCGACGGGCATTTAATTATCTTTCTATAGACGGGCACTTTGATATACTTTCGAAAAGAAAAAAAA
Source organism: Artemisia argyi (assembly GCA_030686995.1). Lineage (NCBI taxonomy): Eukaryota > Viridiplantae > Streptophyta > Magnoliopsida > Asterales > Asteraceae > Artemisia > Artemisia argyi. Next base: position 265,875,121 of record CM060709.1, on the reverse strand, counting down.
AATCGTTTTTTTCACGTTTTTTTTCGTGGCCGGAAAAAAAATCATATATGATATTGCATATCATATATGATATGTAATATCATATATATGATTTTACATATAATATCATATATGATTTTTTCGGTCACGAAAAAAAAAAAAAAAACGTGAAAAAAACGAAAAAAAAATTTTGTCGAAAATATATCAATTAGCCTATCTATAGAAAGATAATTAAATGCTCGTCGTAACGGTATATATATTTTTTTTGCTTAACGATTAACGGTTTGAAATATATTAATATTTGAAGAAAAAAAAAAAAAAAAAAGGATGAAAGTGGGTTTTTTAAATTGTTGGGATTAATTTCATCTATTAGATCAAATAAAGATGGAGGGTGGAGATTAGTCCCTTGGTATGTAAAAAAAGTTTGGTCCTCAAATGATTTTTACTCATAATCCCCAAGTATATGCGTATTGTCATTTTATTTCTCCATCAATTTTATACACGAACTTTTACTAATGTTTGACTAAATTAATTCAATTTTGACTTTCAATTAACCAATGTAAATGTTCAATTTTGTCAAGTGGCGAAATGGTGCACTCTCATTGTGCTAAATTCAATTATATCAACCTTTCTTTAGCGCTTTTTGAAAATCTCTTAGAGATAGGTCGAAAAAAGTTAAGGTAAAATCATTGGCAAGAAACCAATAGTTATGTTTGGCAAACCTAATTGCAAATTGTAAACTGTAAACTGTAAGTTCTTAGCTGTAAACTATAAGCTGTTAACTTATATACAAGTTGTATCTTTTTTTCAATAAAAGTGTTTGGTAAGTTAGCTGTTAGATGTAATTATAAGATGTAAAATGACATGAAATAACATATTTATAATTGTAAACAAATGATTGGTGGGTATATCAGTAGTTTAAACTTTTAACAGCTCCAAGAAGTTTAAAAAACTTCATTAATCAACTTTTCATTTACAAGTTATTTATTTGAAATATAAGCTTGAAGTTAATGTATCTAAATGGAGCAATTTATTTCAAAGAAGATTATTTTTTGTAATAAAAAGCTAACAGCTTCCAAAAAGCTCCTACCAAACAGGCCTTAAATCATAATTTCACTAAGAGTTAAATGATTAAACCATCATTTACTATCGAATAAAAATGCATTCATATTCTAATAAAGATGAGAATAATACTAGTATACGATTCTGTTACTCTTACTATTTTCATTTTGATTTTAGGGTTAATTGCATGAATCGTCCCTGAACTTTGGCCAAATTGCATGTTTCGTTTGATCGTCTCAATAATTTCAAAAGTGCAAAAACTGAATCTGTGGGAAACCTTTGAGCAAATTTTCGTCCCTAGTTTCAAATTTCAGGAACGATTTATGCAATTAAAAATCCAATATTTATTTTCAAACCAGTAGGGATGGCAACGGGGCGAGTTTGGGGTGGGGCAGCCATCCCCATCGCCAAACCCGATTACGAAAGCTATCCCCAAACCTGCCCCGATCCCCATCGGGGATCTAATCAGGGCGCCCCGTTGGGGCGTGATAGTCTCCCAAACCCGCCCCGTATTAATCGAGGATCTTATCGAGGTGTCCTCTTTTGGTGCAATTCTCGACCAAGCCGCACCATTTCACATTTATTGTTATTTTTTGACTGTTAGCAATAACGAACCTATTAATGATCAATTGCAAAGAATTCTTATTAAGTTTTCAACAATAGTATTATACATAAATAATGATAAATTATACCGCAAAAAATTAAAACTTAAATATGACACTAAACGAGTTTCTATAATCACAATTTTGCATTCTTACAAATATTAAAAAACTAACAATATTAGAGTAATATATTTTATTACGTAAATACTAACAAAATAATACTACGTGTGTGTGTGTGTGTATATATATATATATATATATAGAGAGAGAGAGAGAGAGAGAGAAAGTTATGATCAAATAGGAAGAATAATTAAAATAAGAAGGGTAGGAAGTAACAACAACCACACATTTCAAATGCACCTACAAAAGTGAATGCATCTTCCTTCAAATTTGAAATATGTGGCTAGAATTACTTCTTACCCTTCTTATTTTAATTATTTTTCTTATTTGATCCCTACCCTATATATATATATATATATATATATATATATATATATATATATATATATATATATATATATATATATATATATATATATATATATATATATATATATATATATATGAGGAAAGTGAATATGAGGCTGTTATGCATCTTAGCTTAGTTGCGAAACCCTCCTAAACTACGTCGTTTTACTTAAATTCCCTACAAAACTACGTAGTTTTGATTAAATTTGAATCTCCTAAATTTTGCTCAACCATTTATTCAGTTATGTTTGTCTATTAATCGTTTAGCTGAAATGAAAACTTTGATCTTTTATAATTGATCATCAAAACACAGAAACCCTTCAATCCAAATCGAATAAAATATTTGATGAAAGTGAAAAGTGACAATTGAATTTGCAACCAGATTAAAGATGAGCAAGATGGAGCGTATTACTAGGTCCAGATAAAATATTTGAATAAAGTATTCGTAAATTAAGTAAACTTGCTTGACTACACCAAATGGGTTGGTTTTTATTTGATGAAAGATGCAACAATGATGTTAAAATCATCCTAAAATCATTCTGTATGAGTGCATGTTAAACGAAATAGGTGACTATCCACTTAAAATTTAAGAGATTTTGTTAACACTATGCAAGTTTAAGAAGGGTTCGCATCTAAGCTTAGATGCATAACAGCCTCATATTCACTTTCCTATATATATATATATATATATATATATATATATATATATATATATATATATATATATATATATATATATATATATATATATATATATATATATATATATATTAATCGGGTGGGGCGGGGCGAGGATTCCCCGCTCCCCGCCCCAAACCCGATTAAAATCTCCGTTTAATCCCCAAACCTGCCCCGTAACCCGATTAACATGCCCCGCCCCGCCCCAATTAGTTCGGGTTTCGGGTTTCCCCGTCAGGTTCGGGTTTTTTGCTATCCCTATAAACCGGGGACTAAAATTTGCTCAAAGGTTTCTCACAGGGCTGGTTTATGCACTTTTGAAATGATGGGATTAAACATGCAATTTGGCGAAAGTTCAGGGACGATTCATGCAATTAACTCTTGATTTTAATTCAAAGTATATTTACAACAATGACCCGAATGTTTTAAAAAGAAAACCCAAAGCCAGAAAGAAGGAAAGAAAGAAAACAGGTTTATGCATAAGCCCTGAAATCATCTATTGCACACAACCTGTTTGATAAAATGTCTCTTAAACATTTCCAACTTTAAACCAACACAAAAGTAACAAAAAATCATGAAGATGAGAAAGAAATCCACACGAACCCCCGATTTCATCAGTAACTTGCCTGACCCAGTTCTTCAGTTAATCCTTCAAGGTCTCTCCAACACTGAAGAAGTTGTTCGAACCAGCATTTTATCTAAACGATGGAGGTTTCTATGGACTTCAATCGTATTCTTTCCGTCTTTAAATATCGACTGCGAACGCGCACTAAAACCCTTACCTAAGAAAAAATTTAAAGACTTTGTAACTTGGTCTTTAGCTAACAATACAACAGTAGATTTAGATAGTTTTCGTTTACGTTGTTTAGAATACTACAAATTGTCTACTGTGAAAAAGTGGATTGAGGCCGCTGTGACGCGGAATGTGAAGTCACTTGAGTTAATGTTTTCTCCTAAGAATAAGTATTCGGCTATTCAGTTTCCTAGTTGTTTGATAATGTGTGATTCGTTGGAGGTGTTAAGGTTGTCGTTGTATAGAAATGGTTTGCGTTTGCCTGACGGTACAAGTTTAAAGTTTCGTGCATTGAGGGTTGTTGAGCTAAACGGTGTTTATTTGGATTCAGTAGAAAAGATTGTCGGAATGAGTCCGTTACTGGAGGAGTTTAGTTTAATAGACTGTTTCGTACACAAATTTGGTCCTGTTTGTATTTCATCACCAAAGCTTAAGACACTGATAATTCGTAACTGTCAAAATACTTTTTATTCGTTTAAGTTTCATTTATGCGGGTTTAAGGTTTCTTGCCCAGAACTCGTGTCGTTTGAGAGTGTTGGTCCTAGAGGTGAGTTAGTCCTTGAAAACTTAGTTAGCTTGAAGAAAGCTGTGATTCTCCCCCAAGACAAGATGCAGGAGAGAGTTTTATCTATTTTGGGGGACGACTTATGCGAGGTGTTGGCTTGGATTTCTCATGTGGAATCTTTGTCACTCAATCTTTTTTACATTCAGGTATACTCGTTCTCTTTATGCAAAATTCTATATGCGATAAACGATTGTTATGCCTGACCGTACATAAGCATGCATTTATGTAAGTGAAGACATGAATAGACATATATATATATATATATATATATATATATATATATATATATATATATATATATATATATATGTTTTAATTGAGAACATTTGTAATAAGATATACAACATAAATCTTAATAATGCGCTTAATTTGCTAGCCGTTTTGAAATTTGTATATTTGTATTAGAAGTGTAGATTATATCAACCCACAGGTTAGTTAATGTAGTCTGTATCACCTACTTTGCAGCACAAGCCTTTGAATTTGGCATGGTCAAACTTAATCTTTATTCTCCTATCCTTGACTTGGAGTCTTTGACATGGTCTCAGAAAGTCTCACTAGAGGCCATAGTATTTTTCTAAGGGGGTGTTTGGATAAGCTTATTTCTGCGCTTATGGGCTGATTTGAATTTGGAAGAGCTCACAAGCCCACTTTTTTCGGCTTACGAGCGTATCAAGTTGAACTTATATAAGCTATAAGCTCATAATCTGAAAAAATGAGCTTGTGAGCTTTTCCAATTTCAAATAAGCCATAAGCCTAAAAAGTAAGCTAATCCGAAGACCCCCTAATTAGATTTCTCAATCTGCTTTATGTCTTTCTGAACTTGGTTGCTAGGAAAGAATATGATATTTTGAGATATTTGAAATTATTATGTGCCTATATGGACAGTTCTTAATGTCTGGTCTTCAGTCACTGAAAAGATAAAGGTGCAAAAGTTTTTCTGAACATAAGTGTGCCAAATTATAGCTACCAATATACATAAAAGTATGCTCCATCTGTTTGCACCTCTTGATAGAAATCTGCAGTTTAGTTTAATGCATCACTTGGTGTGCTTTGGCTCACAAATTACTAATCATATCCGAGGTTATGATATAGATTATAGCATTTGTATATCTTTCGTGTTTTCATACCTTGATAGTTGCTAACTTGTTAGGGTCGTTAATGAACTTTTCTTAAGCGACGGTTTTTAAATTGGCAACCATTAGGCATCGGGTTTAACTAAGAATACTTACTCAACTGTATGCTTGCTGTCATTATGATAGGGCATTGATGCTGCACGTGATCGGCAAGGAAATTTCCCTGCATGTTTTCCCAATCTGAAGACATTGGAGCTAACTACAACAATTGATGCCTTCAGCATGAATGTAATCATCCGGATTCTCAGATGTTCTCCGAATCTGGAGTCTCTCCATTTGATCATTCAAGAGGTACTCTGCCTCATCTCAAATTTAATTCATTTTGTTTGTATAATATCGAAGCTTTACAGCTTACTCACACATGTTATCCAGTGTACTTGTTATTTCTAGCTTTTTTAACATAGACATATAAAGGATATACAATCTCGAATAGAATTTTGAGACAGAAATACCCTGTATCATAGGCGAAAAATGGGCAGGTTGGGTAATGGTTTGGATAAAAACGGGGTATTTTAATTGTATGGGTCATAGTGGGTCAGGTTGAGTTGCCTGCCAACACTTCTTTGTGCATTTTCAAAATTTGTTTATATTTTATACTCCAATGATGATTTATTATAGCTATTAATGGAACAATAATCTGTTCTTTTGTAGGAAGGAGTTAGGGGATTCTAAATACTTGATTATACTTTGTGCAACTTGTAAACTGCTTGTCACTGTTTTCAAATAAAACATGTACCCACATCGACTCATTTTTTCATGTTAACGTGTTCAAGTTTTCCACCTCTACATTTAGATCATATACAACAACTTGAAACAAATTATATTTTTGGATGAAAAATATTCGAAATTGAGATCCTAAGGTAACATACTTGGGACAATATATGCAATTTTAAGAATTCCAACATCAGTTGGGGTTTTTTCAACCTTGAGATGAATAACTTAATCCTATTTTGATGTTCTAGGAATATTTAAGGCCGGAATACTGGGAGTTGGATGAAGTTGAACCAAGGGGAATCTTGATTAGGCATCTAAAAAGGATCGAGTTTCTTGAATTGAATGGAGAAAAGCAGAAACTTCATATAGCTCGTTTGTTATTGGAGCATGGAAACGCTTTAGAGGAAATGGTTTTTAGCTGGCGTAACAAAGTCAAATATAATGAGAAGTCAATGGAGATAATGAGTGAAGTGTCGAAATTCCACAAGGCTTATCCGACTGTGAAACTTACAGCTCTTCTCAAGGTTTGATTACACAAGCTATGTGCTTAATACTAACTGATACATATGCAGCTTATGGGGTAACTAGATTATTTGTCTCATATAGGTGCATTTTGGATTTTGACTTTGCAATTTCCAACTTATGAATCAAATATATTCGATTAATAGTTTAATACCTTGCATTTGTTTGTTTTTTTCCTCTGAAACAACTGGTCTCTTTTAAATGCATTTTGTAGCTTGTTTGGCTAACTCACCCACTCATTTGTTTTTGAAAGCCAATTTTTTACCAACTACACTTCCTATATACAACTAGCCTTGAACCCCCACCTCTTGGTTGATGGGCCACTCACCGGTATAGGCCAAAAGGCCTTTGGTTGATGGACTCGACCACTCATTTTGGAGTACTTTTTTGGTTTGTAAATTAAGGAACACACCTCCGGACACAATACAGAATCAGACAAAGCTTGCAAAAGAATGTCCTTTGAACTGTCTAACTGGATTCTGGCATAACACAGAATTAGACAAAGCTTGCAAAATAATGTATGTGACCAATTTATACTTTCATGGTCTCTTTAAACAATTTTACAAAATATTTAGCCTTTCATCTTGTCTTCGGATATCACCACCCATGGTTATAGTATCTATTAGCGTATCAGGGCACTTCTGTGGGTAACTATTTATGCTATGTTGGCCGATCTATATACTGCAATAAAGTTTTCTACTTTGGGTATGCACTTGCATACCTGAAGTTTCTTTTTGTAATTTTGCAGTCTAAACATGAGAGAATAACTATGTATACCCTGCATTGGATATTTGGATTCATAGTTACATTATTTAAGTTGATTTCAACATTCCTTCCTTGAGGGCGTTTGGGGTTGCTTATCTGCTTATGCATCTGTTTATAAATAACTACTTAATCTGCTTAAAATAAGCACTTTGGATAGTAGTGTTTGAATTTGCTTAATTTGTAAAAATTGCAGTAGTGCTTGACAACGTAATAGTTTGTTCTAAAATTTCAAGCAATCTATGTATAGCAAGGTTTTAAATTAAGAATAATTTTAATTCCTTCTCACTTAAGCACGTTAAAATTACTAAACACTCCCTAGTTATTTCAAAATAAGCAGATAAACAAAAGTCGTTTCGTTTACATGAAAGTTCTACTTGAAAATAAATAAGCTATCACATAAACCCTTTTCTTTTCTCTTTTTAACTGAATCTTGCAATATAACAATGCAAAGCAAGCCAAGATGTGGAATTGATGGAAAATGTCTTAACTGATGTATTTTGCTTACTGCAGGATGAAGTTATTTCAGAATCTTAACAAGGTCGAACTTGGCTTGGACTGTCAATCAAACCATTTTCACTTGGATTTGGTTCATTGCAGGGTTGAATTCATCAAACCATTGTCACTGTCTCTAGAACTAATATTTTGTCCTACCCTCAGTTAGATCTTTTCAAATAATTTGATACAAGAACTTCTATGGGGGATTATATGTAATGCAGTACTTCTTAATTTTATATGGTTGTTCAAGATATTAAGGTCCGTTTCAAGATAGTATTACTGAACCTTCATGCAAGTCATGAAATTATCAAATCTAAGCTGCTGTACTTATGGAACTGTTGGTACTTAATCGTTGCCTTCTTTTTTAGGATTAGTCATTCTTGTACGAAATTGGATTCGTTTTATTAATTCAATTAGAAAATATGTTATAAAATTTTCTTTGAAGTGGTTTTTTGAGGTTTCAAAGAAAATCATCACGGTATTGGTTGGGTCAAATGGAATATATATATATCTGTGCTTTTTTGTGAAAAGAAATCCCTACCTATAAAAAAAAAAGTGTTATAGCTATATTGGAAACAAAAAATCATTAAAAAAAATACGGGAACTCCACGTGTCCCTTTTATATACAGAAAAGATCTTATATAAATATATTCGGTTGGTTCTAAAAAGGCAACAATATGGTTTTGAACTTGTTAACATTATTTTTTTCCATTTTTTTAATCTTATTCGATTCTCTTATTCACATTATAAATATAAACATAAATTATGAACGAAGGTTTTGTAAAATTTCGTAACCCCTTACAGAATGTCAAAAACACATAAAGCCCCAGCTATTGGTATCGATCCTGGAACAACTTATTCATGTGTTTCTGTTTGGCAACACAACCGTGTTGAGATCATACCCAATGATCAAGGTAACCGGATCACCCCGTCGTGCGTTGCTTTTAACGACACTGAACATTTTGTGGGCGATGCTGCAAAAAACCAGGCTGCTTGTAACCCTACAAACACCATCTTCGGTTAGTCACATTTTTTTCTCATTCATTGTTAATTAATTTATACTTGTTTATATATTCACATGTACAATTTAAGCATTAACAAACAGATGTTAAGCAATTGATTGGAAGAAGAGCAAGTGATGAAACTGTTAAAGAAGACATGAAGTTATGGCCTTTTAAGGTTGTGGCTGGGAAGGATGACATGCCTAAAATTGTGGTCACATACAAAGGTGGAAAGAAGGAATTTCCTGCAGAAGAAATTTCGTCTATGGTCTTAGCAAAGATGAAAGAAATTGCTCAAAAGTATCTTGCATCGACAGTTGAAAAGGCGGTGATAACTGTTCCTGCTTATTTTAATGATTCACAACGTCAGTCAACAAAGGATGCTGCAGCGATTGCTGGACTTGAAGTCGTGCGTATGATTAATGAACCTACTGCAGCTGCAATTGCTTATGCTCTTGACAAGAGACCTGGTGTAGATGGCGAGATGAATGTGTTAGTTTTTGATTTGGGTGGAGGTACTTTTGATGTTTCTGTTCTCATAATTGATGAAAAGGGAATCATCGAGGTTAAAGCTACAGGTGGCGACACACATTTGGGAGGTGAAGACTTCGATAACAGAATGGTGAATCATTTTGTTCAAGAATTTAAAAGAAAAAATCAACAGGACATTAGTAACAACATAAAAGCTTTAGGTAGGTTAAGGGTTCAATGTGAGAGAGCAAAGAGGGTTATTTCAGCCTGTAGTCAGACGTCATTAGAAATTGATTGCTTGTTTAATGGTATAGATTTTTCTGCAAATTTTAGTCGGGCTAAGTTTGAGGAGGTGAACATGGACTTGTTCAAGAAGTGTATGGTGCATGTGGAGATGTGTTTGAGAGATGCGAATATGAGTAAAGATAGCATTGATGAAGTTGTTCTTGTTGGCGGATCTACCAGGATTCCTAAAGTACAAGAACTGTTACAGGAGTTGTTCAATGGAAAAATACTCTGCCACCAGTTGAATCCTGACGAGGCTGTTGCACATGGTGCTGGAATTTTAGCTGCAAATTTAAGCGGCTTGGGCGATGAAGCAACAAAGTCTTTGGTGCTAATTGATGTTACTCCTTTGTCACTCGGTGTGGGGTTGAATGGAGATTTAATGGGTGTGGTAATTCCAAGAAATTCCCCTATACCAATAAAAAAGGAATGGGTGTGTGCTACCGCTTCAGACAATCAAACGTCAGCGCGTATTTTGGTGTATCAAGGTGAGAGATCAAAGGGCACGGAAAACTATTTATTGGGAGAATTTGAACTGCGTGGCCTTCCTATTGCCCTCCGAGGGATAGTTAAAGTAACCTTATGCTATGAAATAGATGTTAATGGGATCTTGAATGTCTCAGCCACAGAAACAACTACTGGCAAGAGTAAAGCGGTCAGGATCACAAACACTGGCAGTGTGTCAACAAAGGAGATCGAGAAGATGATTAAAGATGCTGAACGATATAAGATTGAGGATGAAGCGCACCTGAGCAAGGTGAAAGCTCATAGAGATTTAGAAACTTATATTTGTAACTTAAGAGCCAAGATTAAGGATAACAATGTCCAATTGAAACTTAGATCAGGGATGTGGTTTCCTGCACTAAGCATGAAATTAGGCATAGAGCATCGAATTGAGAAAGCTCTTAAGTGGCTTGATGAAAATCCAAATGCTGAAACTGATAAGTTGAAGAAAAAGGAGGTGGAGCTCAAGAATTATTGCAAACTCAAGAAGTTGGACATTGCATTGAACTAATAAGTGACGACAATGCACTATCTCGTTGTTAATGTCTATAAAGCTATGCAATATATGCTTACTATCAGTTCAATTGCTTTAAAGTTTTTAATACATAAACTTATGTGGGGAATCATGTTTATTTGGTAGTACTATTTACTTATGAATTTTCTCTGCTTGTTTTGAGATATAATGGTACGAGCCAAATTAGTATTACCCAAACCTTCATGCTGTTTGAACATTTGGTACTTACTACTAATTAGCTGTTGCTTTTTTTAAACAAAATTTTCAATCATATTATCGGATTGCAATTTGCAAATTCTCACAAAGCCCATTAACTAACAGAGCCCGTAAATGTTCATTGCCTTTCTTGTTTAATCTTTTTTGCATTATTTCAAATCACTAGGTTCAGTGGTTCACTACAAATTGATGAGGTGAACAATTATGGAGCTTGACGACAGTGAATCAAATTTAACTTTGCATTAAATTTAAAAATACTGTGATTGGGTTGTCTGAAACATACTGTCTCTATCGATGTATAAAATATGCAGGTGTGGTAGATTATCTGTATTATTATTATTATTATTTATTTATTTATTTATTTATTTTTTTTTGTTATAAGGTACCATATTTTTTTCGAGTTATGTCTTTTATGTTTATTTTTCTTTTGCAAACCAGTCAAAAGGTTATACCCTGATACATGCACATTAAAGTTTACTTTTACGACCTGATTGTATAACTAGAGTCGTTAACAAAATACATAAAAGACATAACAAAAAGATCATAACAAAAAGATCATAATTATATTATATATTTTTTTTTTCTTTGTTGTTTGTTGCTTTCTTTTGTTTTGTAATTTAACTAGCAATATAAAACCAAATTCGACCATGCGTTTAGTTATTTTAGGCGTTGAGTTAGAAAAGGCTAAAACAGCAGGACTTTGGCCGGGATGCATATTTCAAGTTGTTCATGCCTTTTGGCTTTAATATTTTGCTACAGTTTCCAATGACCACAAACTTGCATACTTTTATTAGTGTCAACTGAGGTTGAATTTGTTTATGCACCCAAGACAAATTAATTGATAAAGGGTTCCTAAGAGGCAATGTACATTTTCCATTGTATTGGAAGTTGGTAAGTCACCCAATTAATAACCACTTATGAGACAACAAAATCTGCAACTTTTGGTTGGTACCTCAACAGACGGATTTGAATATAAATTATGATTGTAAGATGTAAGCTAGTGCATAATTTGTACATGCATTGCAATCAAATCTATTACGGGGTAACTTTTTCCATTTAGAAATGTTTTCAAGAGGTAAAGTCCCAGCTATTGGTATCGATCTTGGAACAACTTACTCTTGTGTGGCTGTCTGGCAGCACAACCGCGTTGAGATCATTGCAAATGACCAAGGAAACCGGACTACCCCATCGTGTGTCGCCTTTAATGAAACTGAACGTTTGGTTGGGGATGCTGCCAAGAATCAGGCGGCTTATAACCCCACCAACACAATCTTTGGTTCGTCACTGTTCATTGTTTCTAATATGTTAGCATTTGTTAGTTATTTAGTCTTAAACTAACCATTGTTTTACTGAATTACATAATAATAGATGTTAAGCGGTTGATTGGAAGAAGAACAAGCGATGAAATTGTTCAAGCAGACATGAAGCTGTGGCCTTTTAAAGTGGTGGCTGGGAGCGATGACAAACCTAAAGTTGTGGTTACTTATAAGGGTGAAAGGAAAGAATTTGCTTCTGAAGAAATATCTTCCATGGTTTTATCGAAGATGAAAGGGGTTGCCGAGACATATCTTGGTTCAACTGTTGAAAAGGCGGTGATTACTGTTCCTGCGTATTTCAATGATTCACAGCGCCAATCAACTAAGGATGCTGCAGCAGTTGCTGGACTTGAAGTTTTGTGTATGATTAATGAACCAACAGCAGCAGCAATTGCTTATGCTATTGACAAAAGAGCTAGTATAGATGGTAAGATGAATGTTTTGGTTTTTGACTTGGGTGGTGGTACTTTTGATGTTTCGATTCTCACCATTGATGAAGGTGGAGTTATAGAGGTTAAAGCTACAGGTGGTGACACACATTTGGGAGGTGAAGACTTTGATAATAGAATGGTTAAACATTTTGTCCAAGAATTCGAGAAAGCAGAAAGTGGATGTTAGTAACAACCATAAAGCTTTGGGTAGGTTGAAGCTTCATTGTGAGAGAGCAAAAAGGAATATCTCAACAGCTATCGAAACAACGATAGATATTGACTGCTTGTGTAATGGCATAGATTTTTTTTCAAAGTTTACTCGAGCTAAGTTTGAGGAGGTAAATATGGACTTGTTTGAGAAGTGCATGGAGACTGTAAAAACTTGAGGGATGTAAACATGAGTAAGGATAGCATTGATGAAGTGGTTCTTGTTGGTGGATCAACAAGGATCCCAAAGGTACAAGAATTGCTGAAGGAGCTGTTCAATGGGAAAACACTTTGCCAACGGATGAATCCTGATGAGGCAGTTGCGTATGGTGCTGGAATTTTAGCTGCAAACTTAAGTTGTATGGGTGATGAAGCTGTACGTGATTTAGAGCTAATTGATGTTACTCCCTTGTCTCTTGGTGTAGCGTGTAAAGGGGGTGTTATGGCTGTTTTGATTCCAAGAAATTCACCTATACCAACCAAGAAGGAAGATACATTCATTACAGTTGATGACAATCAAACAACTATAGTGTTTCAGGTGTATCAAGGTGAGAGATTGAAAAGTAAGGAAAACTATTTCTTAGGAAAACTTAAACTCTCTGGTATTCCATCTGCTCCCAGGGGGGTAGTTAAGGTCATTGTGTGCTATGAGATAGATGCTGATGGAATCCTGAATGTCTCAGCAAGAGAAATAACTACTGGCAGACACAATTCAATCAAGATAACAAACAATGGTAGTTTGTCTACAGTGGATATCGAGAAGATGATTGAAGATGCTAATCGGTATAAGCTAGAAGATGAAGCTTACATGAAAAAGGTTATAGCCCATAGAGCTTTAGACAATCGTGCGTATAAGTTAAAAGCCAAGATGAAAGATTATGATGTTCGGTTGAAACTAATAAAGACGGGGCTTAGTGTAGATGACTTGGAAGCTATGGAACATCAGATTGAAGGGATGGCTGAGTGGCTTGATGAAAACTGTGATGCTGAACTTTATGAGCTGGTGAACAAGGAAATGAAGCTTGACGATATATGCAGGCAGTTCAAGTTAAACCTTGTTCTAAAAGAGTAAGTGAAAGTCACCATGTGGTACTCTGGAAACACATACTGTCTCTAAACTTAAATTTTTCATTATGTGAGTAGGAGATCATGTTTATGTACTGTTATGCTATTTTGAATGTTAAGATACCTGTCAAAGCTTTTACTATGCCATGAAACTATTGATGTGTGGTCTTGTTTGGAACCCATCAACATAACTAATAATGGTATTAAAATGCAACAAGCTCGACATCATTTTACAACATAAACTGTTTACGGAAGTCATAGGTTGCAAATAATTTATTTATACTAGAAAGTTGCCCGCGCGATGCGGGGGCGGATTGTTGGGGTGAAGAGGAGGGAGGTGGGGTGGTAGAAAGTGGTTGTTGGGGTGGTTGTTGAGGTGGTTATAAATTGTTGGGGGTGGTTGTTGAGGTGGTTATAAATTATTGGGGGTAGTTGTTGAAGTGGTTATAAATTGTTGGGGGTGATTATTAGGGGTGGTTATTTCCATAATTAGTAAGTAAAAGTCTGAATTTTTAAGCCTTTCTAATTATAGAATAGTCCAATAAATGTGACATGTTGAGCTTTTAGATTTAAAACATTACACAGAATCAAGCATCAAAGAAATAAACGTTTCACCTTTCAACAATTTAAGTAAAGAGTTTCTAAAAGATAGTATTATGTATAGTTTGTGCACCTCACACAATCAACGAGCACTTCACTTTCTGATCTTGGGTATATTTATGTTCGCTGTATAGTATTATGTAAATGACTCACAATTTAATCATTGTAAAATTTGGAAATTCAAACTTTATTTAGAGTAAATTACAAGCGCTATCCTTACAACTTTGAAAGTGCATGTGTTGTCCATGTGTGAAAAACTTTGAGAGATGAAACTTCAAAATTGCAAGCGAAATCGATCTCTGCATGGACAATGCATCTGGTTAAAAAAAGTCAAATACTATTCAGCATATTTACATTCATATACATTTACTTTCTAGTTTCTACATATACGTACAAATACCAATCAACAATACACATAAGTATTACACAAATTCACTATTTTTCAATCGACACCAACATCCTTATACCGTGAATTACCTGGACACGAATTTATAGTCAATTTTTTTCATACCCAACAAGGCAACAAAACCTAAAACCTTAATATCACAAGACCGATTTAGACAAATGTTCAAGCACAATTATACTTTTGGCATTTCTTTTGCTAGCATTCGTGTGTGTTAGTGGGAACCCTTTAAACACAATTATATGATGTATCTTTGGCATTTCTCAGCATGCTGGTTAATTAATACTAAGACGGTGCTTTGATGGGCATTTTCATTTTATCAGCCAGTTACTTATATTTAAATAATCGAAAGTCACAAAGTGATGACGTATAGTCTATATATGGGCCATGAGCCCAAATGATAAACATTACTAAAGCCCAAAACCACCATGCGTGGGCTATTGTAACTTGGGCCGCATTAATAATGGGAACAGGCTCACTTAAGCCCAACCCAAATAAACTATACACGGTATAGATAAGGATCATCTATCTATGGAATAGATATCCTTACCCGGATAAGCACCATGGGTGCGAAACGTAAGGAGCACGAATCCTACAAGGATTCTGCGCCTATATAAGGAATGACATAACTATCATTCAAGGTACGATACAAAAACCCTAACTCTTTACGAGAACCTTAAATCGATTACTTACTCTCACGCCGGAGTCTAATCATGGGAGACAATCCCACGATAAGTCTAACGGTGTTGTTTATTTTCTTAGTGCGCAGGTTACAAGTACTAAGAGGCGAATTGGTACGAGAGCAAGAGTCCATAACCAGGAACGCCCAACTTTTGTATCAACAAGTGGCGCCATCCGTGGGACCCGACTAAGAACTAGAATGGCAAAGAATAAGAATTCAAGCCAGCGGACTCCGCAGTTAGAAAGACGTGATCCCCAGAGAAAGAATCAACAAGATTCGACTCTTAGGCAGGTTGCTGGGACAACCAGCGCACCTGGTCACCAAGAGGCGGGAACAACCCAACCTCTTCCAGAGGTAGAACTACCAGCAAGGACTACCCAAATCATCCCAGTGGTCCCAAGCGCCGAGGAACTCCAGCGCACCCTCTTCACCACTCCTCACCAAACTGTACCCGCAGTGAACAACACTGTGCCACCAGGCGCGCCTAACCGAGATAGGGTGCCTAATACTGAGGAAGACATTCTTGCAGCAACTGAGGACGCACCCAATCTAACGTTGGGAAATTTTGTATCCCAAAATTATGAAACCTTAACCGCCCTCATGCAAGAAGAAGCAAGGAGAAGGGCAAGCACGAGCCTACAAGCTCGACTCAATTTTGGTCCTGAACGCGAACCATCACCACTGCGCCACCCACGAGGAAGACGCGCAGAATGTACCACTATCCACGATAGGCTGGGTACGACATCTGATTTACAGTACTCAGAAGACAGCGAGAGGCGCACTAATGTTCACTCCAGACTTGGCAGTCAAGAGATACAAGACCGATTAGGACCTCAACATTCGCCCAACCAAGGATCCTCCAAACCTGGGAGTAAGAGGATTCACGACAGATTGGGGAAAAGAAGATCCCCAAGTGAAAGTCCCTAAAACTCTTCTTCTGAAAGAAGTCGGCGCAAGCGCTGAAAAAGAGACTACCCTTCCTCCAGCGACTCCTTGGACAACGAGGATAAAGAAACAGGACATTGGAAGTCAAGAGGAAGACGGCGCGAAGAAGAGAATGAAGATATGTCTCATCCGTGGCGTCGCCAGAAAGTTGACGCGTTTACACGACGCATCAGCGATTACTCAGACCACAAACGCAGGCGCATGCCCACTAATGTGAAAACATATGGTGGAACAGGTGATCCGGATGATCATCTAAAAGTTTTCGAATCAGCCGCCACTATCGAAAACTGGCCACAGCCCGTGTGGTGCCACATGTTTAATTCTACGTTAGTAGGAAACGCGCGCACATGGTTTAGCAAACTCCCACGTAGGAGCATCGGTGGGTTCGTGGAATTACGGAAAGCATTCCGCCTCAACTTTACCCAGAGAAAGAAGTTCGCTAAAAACCCTGTTGAACTAGCAAGAGTGAAACAACGCCAAGGGGAATCAACCAGCGCTTTTATGGAACGCTTCAAGGATGAGTGCATACAAGTCAAAGCGTGTCCTGAAATCCTAAAAATTTCAGGGTTCATGAATGGGATTAATAACCCAGAACTCATCCGTAAGCTAAATGACAAAGTTCCCCAGACTTTCGATGAGCTAACAAAGCGCACCAGATCCTTTATACAAGGAGAAGCAGCTGCTGCGGACAGCAAAAAGGGTTATTCGAACTATAGGCAGTAAGAGCAGCCTAGGAGACAATCCAATGATCAGAATAACAACCACAGCAGGAACTACCGCAGCGGAAGAGACAATGACAAGTATACCCCTCTCACAAAAACTCCGAGGGAAATATTTGTAACAGAAGGTGCAAACTTCCCAAAACCGCCACCAATGCGCACTGCAGAGGAAAAGCGCATAGGGAACGGATACTGCAAGTACCATGGTCAAAAAGGCCATACAACTAACGAGTGCGTCCAGCTAAGACAACTAATTGAAAAGTTAGTAAAAGAAGGCAGAATGGACCACCTTGTAAAAAACATCAAAGAAGGGAAAGACAAACAAAGGAGCGGGGGTAAGAAAGAGCCCCCCAAAGAAAAAGTTGATACCATATACATGATACAGTCATGGCAGCGCAAGATAAAGCAAAAAGTCAGCCAAAAATTCTCTCCAGAAAAAGAGATATCTTTCCCTACTCTAGCTGTGGACAACGCAGTTGTAGAACCTCTGACTATTGAAATACATACAGGAGGACATGATATCCACCGCATGTACATTGATGGAGGAGCATCCGCAGACATCCTGTATGATCATTGTTTCAAGAGACTGCGACCTGAAATCCAAAATCAATTGATACCAGCAACAACATCATTGACTGGATTCACAGGAGAAAAAATCTGGCCCATGGGGCAGTTACGCTTGCTGGTGGTCGTAGGAGATGAACAACACTCAACCGCAACATGGATAAATTTCATGGTAATAAAATCTCCCTCACCATACAATGGTATCATTGGGAGACCTGGAATATCATCCATGCGCGTTGTACCATCCACAGCGCACGGAATGCTTAAGTTTCCGGTGGAATGAGGAGTTGTCACCCTCTATAACACAACAGTACCACCAAGAGAATGCAATGCGGTAACAACCGAAGTAGAGACTATTCCAGAACAGCGCACAGAAAAAACACCAAACCTAAAAGTCGCTATTCATCCCAATTACCCGGAACAACAAGTTTCGATTGGTGGATCTTTATCTGACAAAGGTAAAGCAGCCGTATGCGCACTCTTGCAGAAGAACCTGGACATCTTCGCATGGGAACCAAAACACATGACAGGAGTGCCACGCTCTATCACAGAGCATAAGCTACAAATCCGACAAGGATATCCCCCAATACGACAAAAGAAGCGCGGCCAGGCCCCAGATCGTGCAAAGGCTATTCTGGAAGAAGTACACAAGCTTGTAGACGCAGGCATCATGCGCGAAGTGTACTACCACGACTGGCTCTCTAACCCAGTTATGGTAAAGAAGAGCGATGGCAGTTGGAGAATGTGCGTGGACTTCACGGACCTCAACAAAGCATGTCCACAGGACTCCTACCCACTGCCAGAAATAGACTGGAAGGTAGAATCCCTGTGCGGATACCCTTTCAAGTGCTTCCTAGACGCATACAAAGGGTATCATCAAATTCATATGGCAGTCGAAGATGAAGAAAAAACAGCTTTCCACACCAGTCAAGGAGTGTACTGCTACACAAAAATGCCTTTTGGCTTAAAAAATGCAGGCGCGACATACCAACGATTGGTGGACACAGCTTTCGAGAAACAAGTAGGCCGCAACTTAGAGGTCTACGTTGACGACCTTGTCATCAAAAGCCACACAGAGGATGAATTGGTGCGCGACATCGAGGAAACGTTCAGAACATTGGGACGAATAAATATGAAGCTAAATCCCAAGAAGTGCACCTTTGGCGCAACCGAAGGTATGTTCCTTGGATACTTAATAGAACCCGATGGAATCAAGCCTTGTCCAGAAAAAACAAAGGCTGTTATTGATCTTCCCTCACCGCGCACACTCAAAGAAGTCCAGTCATTGAATGGAAAGTTAGCAGGGCTAAACCGTTTCTTATCCAAGTCAGCAGACAAATCCCTTCCTCTCTTTAAAACACTCACGAAGTGCACTAAAAAGGGAGATTTTCGCTGGACCGAAGAAGCGGAGGAAGCTTTCCAACAACTAAAACACCATCTGGCATCTCTTCCCAAACTTGTCGCACCACGACCAGGGGAAGAGCTAATCATGTACTTATCGGCCACGCATGGAGCAATTAGCGCAGTACTATTGACATATAGGAACTCCGTCCAGACACCCATATACTTTGTAAGCAAAGCCATGAAGAAGACAGAGACTAACTACAGTGCTATGGAAAAGCTGGTCTTAGCTCTAGTATTCGCAGCCAAAAGGTTGCGCAGATACTTTCAAGCACACCCAATAGCTGTAATCACTGATCAGCCAATCAAACAAGTTATCTCTAAACCTGACGCATCAGGACGCTTACAGAAGTGGAGCGTACTATTAAGTGAATATAACATCTCATATAGACCGCGCACTGCAATCAAAGGACAAATCTTAGCCGATTTCATTGTGGAGAAGCCAGATAACGACAGTCCAACACCCGCAACCAAAACAGATCTACAGGAACCCTGGATTTTGTTCACAGATGGGTCCTCATGTGTAGATGGATCAGGCGCCACGCACGCACCACCTTTTATATACTCAGCTCCCTCAAAAGTAATGGGTACAAGCCTACAACAATAAGAAACTCATCAAATTACGCCACGCACCACCTTTTATTATAGGCGATTATTTGATCTTCATTTATTAGAAAGAAGATGATCATTCCCTCAATTTGATAAGGTGATCCCTTTGAGCAGTGCTAAACAATGCAACATTTGTATCATAAAAATATGTAAAAGATCATATATCAAGCTAGTAGTTTGAAATATGTATTGGTTATTTTTATATTTTTGTTTGGTATACATCAGGAACTTGAGATTTATTGTGGTTATTTTGTATAGCAAAGATACTTTAACAAAGCGATAATAAATGATTCTATATTTTGATTGAACAAATATACTCTTTTTTACATGATACAACCAGATTGTTAGTATATTTTTCATTTTTAACAACTTTATTTTTACCAATTAGAGCCGATCTTCTCATTATGAGAACAATACAACTAGATATATTTATGATTCTGGGTAGATTAGTGAAATGTGTGGCTTTTCCGTTGGTCCACTAAAGGTAATATTCTCACAGTAATTCTAATAAGGTGGCAAACTATAAACTTATGAATACATGTGATGTGAATTGACTTTTTCAAGTATAATATAGAGCTAGCCCGTCCATCGGTCAAGCTTTGGATCTAGTATATATATATTTGGCATCTTGCCTCCTTGAGTACTTGTAACACAATTTGGATCTTATATGTTGCAATCTATTTTTCGCCATATAAAAGACAGAATTTTGTCAAGACAAATGCACTTAAAAAAAATGTGAAAGTTGCTCCCATGACTTAAAATCAACGCCTGATCATATACATATTTTCAAATAAGTAGTCTGATCTTAAAAAAAATCAACAATGATCATGAAATATAATTTCCGTCATAATCAAGTATATCAAATAAAACTTACAATATTTCAATAAATAGTTTGATAAAATCTCACCAGTTATATTATATTTCATAGCTAAGGCCAAAAGTTGGAATAACGTAAACCGTAGGGTCTGTATTGACACCGTTGAAAGTGAAATTTAAAGTTGATTTATGGGTGAAATATATTTGAAAATCTCCTCTATAATCATTTCATAAAACCCTAAAAGTTTGTTAAAGTCGGCACAAGGCATAAGGGAAGAGATACGTTTTCAAGCAAATAAGGTACTATAATTCATTTGTATAAATTTAGTATTATTATTTTACTAGTTGCATGTCTTTGCATGTGTAATGTGTTGATCATGTTGATTGATTGATGTGTTTATAACTTGTAGTAAAATACGGATCTATAACCAACTTTATTTCTTGGTCAGAAGTAATAGCTAGGTCATTTGATTTTTGATTTTATTATATAATAAATCATTTTGATTGGTGAAGATGCATGATAAATGTTAATATGTGCTTTTTAGGGTGATTACCCAATAAAACTAGTTAGGAGATATAACGATCATGACTGTGTTAATGAAGGTTTAATGGGCAAAAAACGTGTTGCCGAGAAGAATTGAGAAAATGAAAAAAAAAAAAAAAAAAAAAAAAAAAAAAAAGGGGAATTAGGATATATAGCCCTGGAGGTTGGTCTTTTTTTATTTGTTGCTTAAATCAGAGAGGCAGAAACGATTGTTGATAGTTATTACTTTGAATATTCCCTTTTAACTTGCGATTTATCTTTTATGTGTTGTGTTTTGCATTTAGCCAGTTTATTTTTTTAGCCCGTTGGACCTGTTGGGATAGCAATAAATTATCTTATAATTTAGCTTATATTACTTGATTGGATCATCACTTGGTCAGTTGGTCCATGTTAACGTATTTAGTACTTCAGTGCATCGTTTCTGTTTGTAATTACAATATAAGAATCTATTTAAACTGATTATTTATATTGAACAATAATGTCTAATATAATTTCACAGTGTACATGTCAAAGAGACTAAGCCTTTTTTTTTTTTTTTTTTTCAGCTAGTACATACAAAGTAACTTATGAAGACAGAATATTTTATCACGGGACCCCAAAGCAGCAAGCGCTGCAAGACTACAATGCCTGTATCTATCAAAAAAGAAAGTTCAGCAAGCTGTGAAGTTCCTGCCATTGGCATCGATCTTGGTACCACTTATTCTTGTGTGTCTGTTTGGAAGCAGAACCGCATTGAGATCGTAACAAATGATCAAGGAAATAGGATCACCCCCTCACGTGTTGCCTTTAACGACACTGATCGTTTGGTTGGTGATGCTGCCAAGAACCAGGCTACTTATAACCCCACGAACACCATCTTCGGTTAGTTACTGTTCTTTCATTGCTATTAGAGTAAATTCCAAAACTGTACTTGTTTTCAAATTTATGGCTACACAATCTCTCTCGTGTGTGTTGGTGATTTTAGTGTCATCGACTATTTTAGGTCATCGGGATTTACTATGAGACTAATGGGATTTCATATTATGCTCGGATACGAGTTAGGGAAGCGTGGAGTGTATACTCATTTGAGCTAATGTGTTTCCAAATGACTTACCCGTTTTTTCCCTCGTTTTTCCCAACCGATGTGACTGTTGGATAACAGTTGTGGTCTTGTGGATAACAGTTGTGAATGTTGGTTTATAACCAACTTTTGTTTCACAGGTTGTTTGGGAGGATTCCAGGATCGATATGATCATAACAACAACATGTATTCATCATAGAATCAATAAATAAGAAACAGGAAGATGGGTTGAACCCTATAATTGATATATTGATAATGAGAAGGGTTACTAAGAATGTTTACAGGATCCTATCTATTTATAAGTGATGAAACGTTGCTTCATGAAGAGGCATATTGTTTCTATAAAAAATAAACGACACAATGCTTCCTAACCTAAATAATCTGTCTAAATAACCGTATACTATGTAACTGCCATCTATTGGGTTTTGTAAGCCTGCGAATTTGCAGCCCATGACAGAAAATATTTGGCCTTTTCTTGTAAACAAAGATTAATGGATTATTTTTCCAACATATTCCTCCCTAATCTATTAATCTTTGTTTCTTATTCAATCTTCATGTTCCTTCAATTTCGAGATGCCAAAACCTTCTTTTGTGATCATCCTTATATCCAGGTAGATCAATTTCCTTCGGTTACTTCCACCTTTACTGCTGTGATCTTCATTATGTCCATGTTGATCGTATTTGTCTGGTTAAATCCACCATCTGACTTTTGGGCAGTTTCTTCTTTCAATTGGCACCGATGTAAGACTCTTGAATGATGATTGTAAGACATGATTTGGATGTTGTTAGATCCCTTGAAGCTCTGATACCACTGTTTCACATGTTGTTTGGGAGGATTCCAGGATCGATATGATCATAACAACAACATGTATTCATCATAGAATCAATAAATAAGAAACAGGAAGATGGGTTGAACCCTATAATTGATATATTGATAATGAGAAGGGTTACTAAGAATGTTTACAGGATCCTATCTATTTATAAGTGATGAAACGTTGCTTCATGAAGAGGCATATTGTTTCAATAAAAAATAAACGACACAATGCTTCCTAACCTAAATAATCTGACTAAATAACCGTATACTATGTAACTGCCATCTATTGGGTTTTGTAAGCCTGCGAATTTGCAGCCCATGATAGAAAATATGTGGCCTTTTCTTGTAAACAAACATTAATGGATTATTTTTCCAACAACTTTAACTGCCATAACTATCATATTGAATCTGTTTATTAACATATTCATTGGTCTCATTCTAACATACGAAAAACACATACAATTCCTCTTTGTTTCTGCTTAGTATTCTTGTGCCTAGAAAACTAAGTGTTCTTCTTAAATTATCTCGATAAGGATTTCGTGATACATAGGCATCTATAGGGTCGAAATACTTTATACGGAAAGTGAACATACACAATTTGAGAAGATATCCAGGATTATCATCACAACCCTAACTCCAATTTCTAACAGTGTGTCATCCCCTTGTTCATCCCTCACATCTCTCATATGCGCCTGTGTATCCCTCTAGAGACCCTACTCTGTTTTGTATAATATGATACTATGTTTCGATCATAAATATGAGTATGTTCTAATACATTTTTTGTTTTGCTCGGTTCAGCTGTGATTGTTGATTAAAACATCTAGCCGCAAGAATTTTCATATCAAACTGAAAAGAAATGTATTTGGCTTTGGCTAAATTAAAACCTTAATTAGCAGGAAATATTGTTCATAAATTTAAAAATCATTTTGTTTAAGTTAGGTTTTCTTCACATAGTCCATGCAGGACAAAGAGTTGGTTATGGATACTGTCATATTTACATTCATATGAGAGATTAATTTGGGTTTTATTTGCCGGATGTACTTTATTTTCCTTTTCTTTTCTTCTTGGAGACAACATGATTAAACAAGCATATTGTCGGCAAACATGATTTTGGAATATATTTACTCATGTTAGTTATTACAGTACATGTTAGATTTTCTCATTTATGACTAACAAACCATTGTTGTGTGATGTCGCATTCAACAGATGTTAAGCGATTGATTGGAAGGAGAGCAAGTGATAAAATTGTTATAGAAGACCAAAAGTTATGGCCTTTTAAAGTCGTGGCTGGGAACAATGACAAGCCAAAAATTTTAGTCACATACAAGAATGAAATTAAGGAATATTCTGCGGAAGAAATATCTTCCATGATTTTAATGAAAATGAAAGTGGCTGCAGAAACGTATCTTGGATCGACTGTTGAAAAGGCGGTGATAACAGTACCTGCTTTTTTTAATGAATCACAACGTCAATCAACAAAGGACGCTGCAACTGTTGCTGGGCTTGAAGTCATTCGTATGATTAATGAGCCAACAGCAGCTGCAATTGCTTATGCTCTTGACAAGAGATCTAATGACAAGATGAATGTGTTAGTTTTTGACCTAGGTGGTGGCACTTTTGATGTTTCTGTTCTCACCATTAATGAAAAGGGAGTCATTGTGGTTAAAGCTTTGGGTGGTGACACACATTTGGGAGGTGAGGATTTTGATGAAAGAATGGTTAAGCATTTTGTCCAAGAAATCAAGCGAAAGCACAAAGTGGATATCAGTAGTAACCTAAAGGCATTGGGCAGATTGAGGGTCAACTGTGAAAGAGCAAAGAGGATTCTGTCAGCCGCTAGTCAGACAACAATTGAAATCGAGTGTTTGTTTAATGGTGTTGATTTTTCTGCAAAGTTTACTCGAGCCAAGTTTGAGGAGGTTAACATGGACTTGTTCAAGAAGTGCATGGAGCATGTGGAGACGTGTTTGAGAGATGCGAATATGAGTAAGGACAAAATTGACGAGGTGGTTATCGTAGGTGGATCGACTAGAATTCCTAAAGTGCAAGAATTGTTGAAGGAGTTGTTCAATGGAAAATCACTTTGCCAAGGGATCAATCCGGATGAAGCTGTTGCCAGTGGTGCTGGAATTTTAGCTGCAAACTTAAGTGGTATGGGTGACGAAGCTACGCAGTCTCTTGTGCTAATTGATGTTACTCTATTGTCTCTTGGTGTAGGGTGTGAAGGAGACATTTTGGAAGTGTTAATTCCCAGAAATTCGGCTATACCAATCAAGAAAGAAACCGAGCTCTATACTGTTTTTGACTATCAAACTTCGATGGATCTTCCGGTTTTTCAAGGTGAGAGATTAAAGGCTTCCGAAAACATTCTTTTAGGAAAATTTTGGCTGTCTGGCCTTCCCCCTGCTCCCGCAGGGAAGGTTAAGGTTCGCGTATGCTATGAAATGGATGTTAATGGGATCCTGAACGTCTCGGCCAGAGAAATAACTACTGGCAGTAACAATGCAATCAAGATCACAAACACAAGCAGTGTGTCAAAAAAGGAGATCGAGAAGATGATTGAAGATGCTAAACGATATAAGTTGGAGGATGAAGCTTTTTGGAAAAAGCATGTTTGGAATAATCAGTTCAATCCGATCCAGATAGATTGAACCAAATAGATTCCGGTTCTTATTAGACCTTTGATAGATCCAGACTGATACAAGCTTGATACAATCTGTCTGTTACTATCTCTAAAACTAGTATTATGTCAGTTGGTTATTATATGGATTTGGTACTTTGATTGCTGCCTTCTTAAATATTATGGATCTTGTTAGGAGCTTTATTACTGATTTTTGGTTATTTTGGTTGAACGGAATAAGAATGCTTTATATGCTACATCATTTTACGTTACTTTCCGCATACCAGGACCGTGTACAGGCTTCCTTGTAGTGAAAAGGTTTATGCTACTGTTTTATGTATAATTATGCATCAACCCTACTGATCTTATTGCTAAAAGTGTTTGGTTTGGTGTTGCTATATGCGCTTACTATCTAGAACTGCTATCTGTGAGCAATTAAAAAGCTTATGACCCGTTTCATCTATAGCTATTGTTTAGTTGATCTATTTAATTAAGAGAAAACATAACTCAAACTGGCCTATTATAATTAAATGGGTCAGAGTCTAGCCCCTCTACGTATAACAAAGTTGTTTTTTTTCAGTTTACCCATTTGACCCGTATAGAACACAAGATGCAATAATAAAGTTAATGTTAAAGTAAAAATCTCGGTCATGTTCTGAATAAAATCCCGATGAGAGGTTTTCCTATCTATCTTTTAATTGTGTCCGCAGTTTAGTCATGGCATATTTATTTTTATGGATTGAAGAAACAAGTAAAGTGAAAGGCATATGCTATAAGTTGTGTGTTACAATAGAATATTTGTGAGTTAGATGACCAGAACTTGGTTTGATTGTCACTGGATCTGGTCACTTGATCTCACCATTTGAACTTTTCAGTATCTCTGTATTTAACTTTTATTATAAGAAAGTAAATCTAGATAACCCGTGTATTACACGCGCTGTCGCCCTGTGTTTGTATATATGTATTTGTGCATGTATAATACATGCACCAGGTATGTATATACGAGCGATAAAACATTTTTAATACAAAACTAATTAAAATTCTTTTGGCTCAAGATGTTGTTGAAATGTTTATGCAATCGGTGCGTCCTATTTGCCAGAATAAGTTTATATGTGAGGAATGCTTTCCTTCTAACAGATTAGATGACTTCCTGGGGATCAGCTTCGTCTTGGTCAAAGCCTTAAAGGGTCAAGAGTCTCTCGGCTCTGTGTGATGAAAGTTATAAGAAAATAAGGACCCAAATCCACGGGTTATAATCCTTCCATTACTAATCGCACACGTTCAGTATATATTTATTCCAAAATGCGGAACTTTACAGACCATTTCAAATAGTAAAAAGTAACTTAGTAATTCAATTCAAATGAAGGGCACATATGAGATAGTAATCCCCCTCCCCCTGCATGTGAATTTACATGCTCACACGTATTATTTGCATTTATACTACTATACGCTAAATCAGTGCGTTGCAAACTCTGGGCCTCTGGCTTTCATATACCATAATTAATCTTAAGATAAAACTGAATGTATAAGCACTTGTATTCACATCTATCCTTTCTTCAAGTCTACTCCAGTGAGAGCGTATTCTCATCACTGTGACGAATTGTTGCTTTCAGAAGTATGAGTTGGAGTATGATAAGTGTAAGATGAACCTTCTTTGGCTGGAATGTAAGACCAAACTAATGCAGCACTTCCAACGGTAACTGCAGCAAGAACTGAACCCCAAATCCACCTTTGTCTTGTCTTCCTTATTTGCCTAGCTCGTCGCGTTGTTTCTACACACAATACAATGACGAATTATGAAGATTCAAGTCCGGAATGAAGAAAAGATAACAAAATTTCCAAGACTTACCGATTGTTTCTTGATTCCTCTGAGACATCTCATGATTAACAGCCTCATAGTACCGCAATCTGTCCAATAATCTAGCAATTTCAAAGTTCTTGGACTCTAATTGTGCTTTCATCTCTGGCTCAAGCTCAGCCTTAGCTTCTTCCCTACCGATAGATTTGGATACAGAACGGATATGGTTAACTTGACGGGATAATTCTGCTCCAATATCATCTGGAATTTGGTTCTTCAACAAAGTAGGATCTTCTGAAAGATTCAGCCCAACAAGAGATAACTGTTCGCATATCCTCCTCCATTGGCTTTGCATATCATTTGCTTTTTCTTCTGCTTGCTTCCTTTTCTCCATTTCTACCAGTAAGCTCAACCGTAGTTCACGCAATTCAGTCTCGACATCATTTGAAGCAGTCTGGGATCCACTTTCGGATGACAATTCTGAAGCAAGAGAATAAAGGTTTGATTGGTTTGATTTATAGCAAACTTGAACTTATAAGAGTGTCTGTCAAGTTGTTACTCTATATAGCAAATATAAACCAAATTACCTTCCCAAGCATCATAAAACTCAGAAGCTGAAGAGTTGAGGTTCAAAGACCGGTCCAATCTAAAACTGCTTTCCCCATCTGTGCTGCTCCTAACACTCAAAGAATCTTGCGGGTCAAAGAAATCATCCATTTCACCGTCTCGCTCTAAATTCTCCTGTCCATCCTCCCCATTGGCCACATCTTTGGCATCATTGCCTTCAACGACTTCACCAACTTTTACGATGCCATTGACAACCCTACACGATTCAACATCCTCAGCTTCTAAGCTTTTCACTATCTCAGTAGTATTTTCATCAGCTACAGCTTGATGAAGAGCTGCATCATCCTCAGGGAAAGCCTTTGAAAGACGTGGCCCACGTCTCTTATGGTTAACAATATATGGTGACGGAGCAAATGACGTTGGGGTATCCGGGAGTGGTGTTGGTTCAGGGGTAGTATACAAAGCAGGTGAAATTTGAGTCCAATGATGCATTCTATCTAGCGGTTTGTCAGTACCATTAATCCAACTCCCCTGCCTCGAATCACTTACAACGTTTCCTGCTGCCATCGGCTTAGAAGCTTTTTGCTCTATCAATCTATCTAAAGCTATTGTAGTAAAAGGCATTGCACCATCAAAAAATCTCTACACCTTCACGCTTTTCAATTAAAACATGCACAGTACAAAATCATAACATTAGTAACAAAACAAGTGATAAAATTCTGTATTTAGCCATGTAGCATAAATAAGTGATAAAAGTTCTGTTACGTTTTTGGGAAACTCTTCAAAATAGGCATACTACACATGAATTTTAATAAAATGCCTCAAAAATTGTGTTTTTACCAATTTAGCAAAAATATTACCAACTGCTTTTGTTTTTTGTGGAATAAGCTTTTTGTACAAATTTTCACTTTTTTTTTTTACAAAAGTGGACTTTTTTTTTTCTGCAGAATTGACTTTTTTTGTGGAATGCTGTATAAACTTTCTTTTATTTTATACTTTTGCATTTTTCAGGTATTTTTAAGGAAAACAAATTAATCCCAGAAAACTTGTTGGTATTGATGGTTATAATTAAACAATTCTTTTTACCACTTTGATAAAAATCTTTTTACATGACTACTTTAATGAATTCTTCAAAATTTAAACTGAACACCTTCATACTACTCCGTATAACCATAACATATCAAGAAATCAACTAACATTTAAAATGAACAAATTTATTTCTATATACTACAATCAAAACAATAGAACATCCGCAAACAACATCAACATTAAAATTCCAAAGCATCAATATACTTATACATCCAAACCAATATAAAAAGCACATAGTTACATGAACATAAACACTTGATTCATGAAACAAATTAACAAACATTTACACATGATTTATCAACTAAACTAAACATAACTAGAGACATAATATGTAAAAAAAACAGTAAATATGAAAGAGTTGTACTATACCTTACAAAGAACAAGTATGTACAAGAACTGGAAAATGAGAAAAAGAAGATGATATGATGATCAAGTTTATTACTATGAGATTTGGTTTGGCTTGAAAAAGAAGTCGAGAAGAATCCGTCAGCTGCTTAACTTATTTTTCTATGTTGTTGGTTATCTTACGCGCCACGTATCTACCTAAGCTCTTACATATGTCTTGTTTTCCAAGATTTTTTTCTATGTTTTTTTTATTAAAACTACTCTTTGCACCCTTCTACTTTACCTTTCAAGCTTTTCTAGTAAAAGATTATACTATTACCAAATTATTGTATCCCTTTATGTTAGTTGAAAATTTTTTTGATTAGTTAGAAATCTATAAGTGATCAATTATTTTAAAAATCAAACTAATAATGTAAACACATTTTTAAACCATATAAAATAACAAATGTCTTGTCTCTCAATAATACTTCATGATATGTAAAAAACTTGCTTTGTCGTGAGTTCAAGTCTTGTTTAAGACATGTCATATTGTATCTTATAGATACTAGATAATCAAAAGCCGAGACCTCTATTTTTTTAAATAAAAGAGTGAATTGGACTGAACCAATTTGTAAAATTATTTATATCTAAGTCATTGTATCAATATAACAAAAGGGCCATCGGCATGGGGGTACTCATGAGATAACTGTATCCCCGACCAAGATAGGTCTAAATCCTGTCGTTAGCAAAAATGAGATTCTTGTAGTTTATGAGAATGTTTATATAACAGTTGCATTTAAAAAAAGATTAACTTCAATATCATTTGATACTAACAAAAAATGGTCTAATCAAGTGAGTTTAAGAGATTGAATTATACTGGCTAGAAAATTTCCGACAATAAGAAACGTTAGTATAAGAAATTGAATTAATACATTATACATCCTATTAAAAAGTTTGCAACAATAGAAGGTCAAGAGAGTCTATTATGTGACCTTGAAGAAATATTTTTGTTTACGATGGAGTATGATCAAATGATAAAGGGCCAAAGTGTAATAAATATAGGAGTGGCCTCTACCAAGTGGCACGATGATGATGATAAGATTCAGATTCTGCTAGCTTGGTGTAATGGTATCTAATCGACGTTGATATATCTAGCCACAACACAAAGCATGTCATGGACCTTTAGTTTTGGTTCACATATATTACTATTATTAGATTGTTTATTCTTTAAAGGCATAACACAAAAATGTGTTTGGTGTGTGGTTATTGGATTTTAGGAATGAAAATAAAGTAAAACAATTTGTATGGTATGAACATTTTTTTTTAATAAATAAATGTAAAATAGTATTATGTGATATGTGACTATATGTGTTACCCACCGTGACACCATTTTGGATAAATTATTCAATTTATTTAATTGTTCCACGTATCATTGTATAAAGAGTCAAGATATAACAGCTCAAAAGTTTTCTTCACTACACTAGTACTCTAGTACTCTAGACCAGGTTTTATTTGTAAACGTGTTGGTTTTACACAATTTTTGTGGTCAAATGCAATATTTCATGGACCACATAATTTATTTACATCACTCACCCATAAATTTATGCGTTTTTTTAACAACAATTCTGTGAGTTGTAGTTAAATATTCTTTAATTAAAAAATAAAAAATGAATGAAAATCAAACATATCATGTTTAACATCACATTTCATGTTAAAACTAATAAATGCGCATACTCATGGAATATATTATTTCATTTAATACTAATTTGTTAATTAAAGAAGGGGCGTTTTGCTAACAAGTGTCCACTGGGCATAAGGTAGCGAAGAGTTAATAAACACAAACTTTCTAATTTAACCAAAAAAATGCATTAAACACACATTAAATAAAATGATAAATTTCTATATTTGAACATAATTTTCAATTAAATAAACCAAAACATTCCTTTTGTATACACGTTAATACGTGCCCAGTGGGCATACGTTAGCAAAACCCATTAAAAAATACTTAACCACAACGCATAAAGTTGTTGTTAACAAAACCCTTAATTTATTAGTGTGCCCTTAACATGGGCAAAACCAACACGTTGAGAGCGTCAACCACACATTTATGTTAATACACTACCATCAGGCATGGCGGTGAGATTTTGGTTTTGTTCTGGTGGTGTGCTTCTGTAAATGGTTTGTACAAGTAAAGGCGGGTTTGATTTTGTTCGTTTGGCTTAAAAAATGTGTAAATTTCTTTTGTAAGGAGGAAGAAGATTGAAGAATAGAGGAGGGAAAATGGTTGGTGGGGTCATGTGAGCATTCGTAATAAGAAATAATTTGCACATTCAACTTTTCAATTGTTACACATTAACTTATGCATTAAATAATTATAGAGTTATGTTATTTTGACACTTTTTTCCAAGTGATACCCTTCTTATTTTTCCAATTTTTTATTTTTATTTTATTTTTATAATTTTGTTTTTATTAAAACAACTGTAAAACTGACAGTGCGGAACAAAAAATACAAAGTTTAATAAGTCAAAAGTATTAAACTGACAAAAATACTGAACAAAAACCGTATGGTACTATAAACAAAAGTGGGTCAAGAGGGGTGGATGATGTAAAAAGTACATCCAGATGTGGCCCGGAAAGAGTACCAATAACATAACCTATAGTTATATTGTATATTATGTTTTAATCACTTGTACATTAAAGTGTTCAAATCAATACATCACGTGTGCAAATCATCTAACATTTGTAAATGGAAAAAATAACAAATAGAAACTGTAATAAAATTTATCTATACTACATATGCTCCATTAATGACATTTTAAAAATTTGTAAAACACTCATTACTGCACTTTTAAGCGATACAAGTGTTAATACATCATGTATACACAAGAAATAATTTTATTAAATTATGTTCTTTGATATTTTAATACCTTATTTATTGTTTTTTTTTTTTTTTTTTTTTTTTTTTTTTTGAATTCGTATAAAATTGCAAACGTACACAAATAAAATGATAGAATTGTAAAATGTTAAAACGACAAAGTTCAAAAAATATAATTTAATCGTAATAGTGCCATCGATAACCAATCAAGATACCTTTTGAAATTTTCGGACAAAATCAACCACAAATAGAAACTGTTATAAAATTTATCTATACTACATATGCTCCATTAATGACATTTTAAAATTTTGTATAACACTCATTACTGCACTTTTAAGCGATACAAGTGTTAATATATCATGTACACACAAAGAAATACTTTTATTAAATTATGTTCTTTAATATTTTAATACCTCATTTATTGTTTACTTTGAATTTGTATAAATTTGCAAACGTACAGAAAAAAAATGATTGAATTATAAAATGTTAAAACGACAAAGTTAGAAAAATATAATTTAATCGTAATAGTGCCATCGAGAACTAGTGAAGATACTTTTGAAATTTTCGGACAAAATCAACCACAAAAACAAAAATAAATGTATGGGACGAAAATATTGAAAGCAAAAGATACAATGTGTAAAGTGTGAAGTGAAAAATATATGACTTAATACATGATACACATATCTATAATATATATAATGCATGACTATACACACTACAAATGTGTTTACTAAATTATCTTCCACGACATTTTAATACCTCATTTATTGTTTATTTTGATTTGTATAACTTTTTATACGAACTTACTCAAATAAATCGATAGAACTACAAATGTAAGAACGAGTTACAAAGTTCGAAGAATATGATGTAATCGTAATAGTTCCATCGAGAATCAATCAAGACATGATTTGATGGTCGTTAGTTAACTGTTTGATGCATAATTAACTAACGGCTTAACTAATTAATGTGTAATCGACTTAATTAATTAGTAAAATTTCAAATGAGCCCAACAAACCAAGTAGGTATATGGGTCAGCCGAACATAGCAAAAGAGGTGAAGTTTTTGTTTGACTTAGATTGCAAGCTAGGTTTTTAGTATATAAGGAACCCCTAGGTTCATTATTTACCAATCCTTGAAACCTGAACACTAAGCAAACTCAACACCCCCTCTCCCCTTAGCAAAACAGATCGGCATTCAACAAACCCTAGGGGTTTTCAATCGATCATCAAAGAACTAAGCAACCGTGCCCCGTGTGTTCATTCGTTATTCAAGTACTAGCATCCTAACGTTCTACTGTGACGTGTAGTGTATGCTACGATAGATGATGCAGATTTACCGACCAGGTTTTAAATTTATAAAGCCTCGTCTATCTAATGCACTATCGGGCAGTGTACTCGGTCGTGTGAGGTATAGCTAGATGGTAAAGCCGAGGTCGTCCCAAGAGCTAAGGGGCGGAAAATATCTAAGTTTTAATGTCACTAAATAAAAGGGGGTTTTATGATAGAAATAAATTAAACTAAATAAAATAAATAACAAATGAAGCAATTAAAAGGTGAATGGAAATTAGCAGGAGAAAGCAGTGTTAACCTAATTACTACTCTTATTATTAACATGGCAAGTTTTCTAATTATGCATCCTATCATTTTATCTGGGGTTCAATTCAATAGACTCAGATGGTCAAATCGTCAGCTATCCTATCCGGCACCTCTTCTTCCAAATCGATTGAAAGAGTTCGCTGACGCGAAGCGCAAGAGTCCTTAAGCACCTCTACTAACTTAGACTAGTCTAGATGCGAGAAAACTAAATCATATTAATAACAATTTCATAATAAGGCTAACACCAAGAGGTGTTTAGCCACTCATGTTCATAAGTGCTGGAAAATAAATGTTTAACACAACAAATGTAAACATTAAATTAATACAAATGAATTGTATGCTGATAGAACTTCGTCCTCTTGCTCCCTGAATTCCTCCTGACTTCTGTGTGGTGAAAAGTGTATATTGAAACTCGGAATTAAGGCTGGTATTTATATGCCTGACTTTGCTATGGCGTAGCTCCATGGATGGCTATGTCGTAGCCTTCGTTAATATCATCTACGCCATAGCTTGATCAAGTGCTCTGGTCGTAGTTTCTTCAGTTGTTACATCTATGGCGTAGTTATATTGGGACTACGCCGTAGCTTCTTCTTTGGCCACAAAAGTTCTTTTCTGCTTGACTTTAAGGTCTACGCCGTAGGTGCAGAGAGGTTACTCCGTAGAGCCCTTTGATGTGTTACTACGCCGTAGTTAAGGGTGAGGCTACGCCGTAATCTTCATAAATAAGTGCTACGGCGTAGGTAGATGGAACATCTACGTCGTAGTTAGTGCAGAATCCGCATACTTCAATGATTTTCGTCTAAAATCTTCAAAATCCGCGTCTTTTCGTTCCTTTGCTCATTTTTACCCTGAAAACATAATAAAAACAAATAAGAGTATATATCCTAACATATTAACATAAAAAATAAGCAATCTAGGGGAAATTAACACTAAAATACGGGTACAATTTGATGTTATCAATAGAGAACAACTTACTTTACTTGTTATATAGTTTCAATCCAAGATCAAGAACAAGATTCAAGATCATCACTTGTCTTAGTAATTCAAGTGATTCGATGTTAGTAATTTATGTGATAATTACTAGTTAATCCATTAACATCAAACTATATCCATCCGATGTGTACTCCTAGTATAATGGTTATTGGTTTGTTAAATCGCAACAGTGGCATCACAAGTCATCATTTGATGTTATGGATTATACCATTAGAAAACGTAAAATTGACCTAAAAACTTGGTTTTTTATGTTTTATTTAATATTTTTTACAAGACGTTAGGTCGATTTTTCTTGCTTAAAAGTTCGACCCTAATGGTCCTAAAATTGTTTTTAAGAAAATCCTGAGTCCTAGGTTTACGTGTTTAAAATCAAAGATTTTTATGTGTAATAAATTTTTGATTTTTTGACTTATGTTTTCATTTACTTGTTTTATTTGTAATCCATGTCAAATACATGTGTGGAAAACTAGAAGGGGGGGTTGAATAGTTTTACGTCTTTTTAATTTTATTATGAAAACTTAGTTTAGTTTTAAAACCTTGTTTGCTTTTAAAACTTTGATTCAATCTTATGTGAACTCAAATCTTGAACAATATGAACAAGTATATCTAAGTATGAACAATAATAATAATGTAAGCTAAGTATGTGAAATCAACACATGCATAATATAAACAATTATAGCTATATACGAGAGATAAGTACGTAATCGTTTATTTTATAATCCTTAGTTATATTTTGTATAAAAACTAAACTTGATCGAAATGATCAATTATATGTATGTAACCTTTTTAGTTTGATTGTAAAAACTTTGTTTTGTGAATGAAACTTTCGTTTGATCTTTAAGTAAAATCAATACTAGCACTATATGAGCAACTATATATATACGTCTACGTCTACAAATGTAATAACGATATAAGCAAGATAATAAGTAAGATATGGAAAGATCTAACCGCGAGACAAAGGATTTATAGTGGTTCGGCTACAAGGACACCTTCCTTGCCCTACTCCACTCCTCGAGTCACCTACTCGAGAGTTTTCTTCACTATGTCAACAAGCTCCTTATGGCGGAGAAACCTTACACACCAATATACACACCACTTACACACCAAAGCTTCGTCACAACGAAATCACACCTTCTTCACAACTACTTCACACCAATCTACTACACACCTATCTTCACAACTACTTCACACCAATCTACTACACACCTATCTTCACAACTACTTCACACCAACTATCTTTACTACAATCTAGTTCACACATATCTTCTACACACCAATTATCTTCACTACAATCTACTAGCCAATCACACAATCTATATTCCTAACACAACTATCTACAATCAAATATTCACAACACACTACACAAAGATATATGTAAATATTCTTGATGATGCACCAACAACTTGGATGTGGAGGTCACAACAAGTTGTAATACTTCTTGTCTTGGAGGATAGAAGTATTCTTCTCTTGCACTTGAGAGGATGATGTAAGAATCACTTTGAAACAAAGGATTATGTATTTATGATCAAAGGATTTAGAGAATAGAAATGGGGATCTAGAACAGAAAGTTTAGGAGTGCAAAAGGTGAGGAAAAAATCCAGGTTTAAGGTGGTATTTATAGGCAAAAGAATCTGACAGAGGAGCGTGGCCGGTCCCCTTAATTCATGGCCGGCCCCCTTAAAATTAAGGGGACCGCCCTTTATAATTAAGGGGGCCGCCCAGCTGAAACGGCCAGATTCTTTGTATTTTAGTGGAGAAAGTTTATTTGGTGAAAAACTAACTGTTTTTTGTTAAAAATTTGAATTCATATATTTAGTATGAATAAAACATTTTTCTTTATTACCAAAAGTGTTTTTCAAAAATATATAATATGTTTATATAATTAAATAAACTTTGCATTAGTTAATTAAATACCCCTTTGATCATAAATTGCACTAAACACTTTGTTTATTCATACCTTAAGTGATTTGGATGTAAAGAGAAATATTAATCACTAAATACTTGTTTATGTCACAAGTTTTAGTTCTATGAGTTTATATTTTGTGATAATCAAAACATAGAGATATTGATAATATGTTAATAATGTTTTTAGGCATTAATTTATGTCAACAATCTCCCCCTTTTTGATTATTACAAAACCTTAAACTCAATATATCTAAAACTTGTTTTTAGACAAGTATTATAGAGTTTACATTTCTCTTCTCCCCCTTTTTGTAAAATCAAAAAGGTTAAGCCGAGTAAGCTTCGCGAGGGAAGTTTAAACGGGTAGAATGCTCCCCCTTGATGTATGCTCCCCCTCATTTGAGAGCACCAAGGGAACGAGCTATGGAGATCTTTGCTACAAAAATATTTTAAGAGAGCAAGATACACATATATGCAAGGCAACAATTATGCAACTAAACAAAGATTCATTCAAGCATTATAGAAATGAAAAGCATTACAACACTCAATATGCTTGAAGCATATTGATAAAAATAACACAAAGGAAAAGACATAGTCCTATATTGCCTAAGAGAGCACTTGGACTTGCTTGCAACCAAAGGTTGGTTGATTCGTATTTGAAAGTGAACATCATAAGCATATGGTATGCTTAGATGGTTGATGATGGAGTGTTTGGAATGAGGATGGTTGAGTTAGGGTAAGATTGTTGGATTAATGGAGGTTGTTGGATTAATGGAGGTATATGTTCGGGTCATGAATGTTGGATAGTTTGGTGATGGAGAGTTTGTAGCGGAAGAGGTTGATTGAGGTTTTGGATGTTGTTCAAGTGAGGGTATTGGATGTGATCTAGTGAGAAGATATTCAATCCAAGTAAAGTGTTCATTGAATGCAATCGTTTTTAGGAGAAAGATGCAACAAGGTTAATTGTTGACATGCTTCTCAAGTTGATTTATGTTGTGTGGTGATGAGGGTGATCTAGATGAAGGTGGATCCAAATTGCGTTGAGCAAGATGTAAGACTAAAAGAGCACTAAGCTCATGGGCTTCTTTTAGCGCCTCAACGAACTTCAAGTGTTCGGAGGAAGGTGATGGTGGTGGATCATGATAATTGTCTTGGGTGAGGGTTTGAACATGCAACATAGGAATGGCATGTGAAGTTGTAGGATGTGGTGGTGATACTCTTGGTGGTGGAGACATGTTTGAGCTTGGGTAATCATGAAAACATGATATGGGTGGAAGACATTCTTCATGAGTGGATGGTGTTTTTGTTGAATGAGCAACATGTAAAGTGTTGGTAATGAGGTTGGGATTATTGTTTTGGGATTGTGCATGCTCATCATAAGAAGGAACATTAGTCGAAGCACGAATGGATGATTTGTTGTTAAATGGATCATTTGTGTGAGAGTGAGGTTTAGGTGTTGGTTGATTATGAACAACATCGCTTGAGTTGTGAAAAGATTATGAGGTTTGAGTGTAATGGAGAAGGATATGGGTGAGTAAAGGTTTTTGATATGTAATATTCGTGAGAAGGAGAGTGAGGTGTTAGGTAAGTAATGTTTGAAAACATAGGTGGAATTTGGTGTTGAATGTTTGACAACGTCATTTGGTTTGACGGATTTTTAAAGGAAGTTAGGCTTTCTTCTCCAAACAAGTTTCTTGGTGGTTTTGGTTTAATGGGAGAGGAAATGATGAGATGAGTGGAGATTGAGAGGAATGAGAGTGTTTATAATGTAGGATTGGTGGGATCAAGGATGGATAAACTTTGATGGAAGGTTTAGGATAGAATAGGTTTGTGAATTTTGGGAAGTGTAGGATGAAATGGGCTAAAAAATAGAAAAGGGAAACAACACATTCGACCATCAGATGGCCGGTCCCCTTAATTGGAGGCCGGTCCCCTTAATAATTAAGGGGGCCGCCTTATGATTTAAGGGGGCCGCCCATCTGGTGATTCCCAGATTGCCAGAAAAGGGTTTTTGGTAGTGCATTGCAGAAAGGTTGTGTTTTTTTGTTTCAAACAAGTCCAACTCTTTGAGGCAATTAAACATAGACTAATTATGTAGGCAATTATGTAGCTAAAGCATGTTAACCAAAGAGATTAAGTAATCAAGCAATTTCATCTAGCATGCAAACATACTCATCTAGCAAGCAAAATATAAGTGCTAGGAAACAATAAGCAACATCAAGTATTTCATAACTACATAACTAGGAGGATTAATCCTAATGTGTATTATGATAGCATGAGTTTCTAGACTTGTTACAAACGAAGTCTTAATAGATAAACCATGGCCCTCTTGATTTGATTTAGTTCACTTATAAGTGTCATTTATATAAATATAGATGACAAATATGAGATCACCATGCATGATTTAAAGAGACGTTTTTAGCATTATTCAACAATGTTTGAAAGTAGGTTTTCATGTAGATATGAGAGTTAATTGAATAAAATAGATTCGGTTTTACTTCAAAATGTGTTAATGAAAGGTAAATAAAATTTTCTCAATCTTTGGTTTTGATCAAAACAAAATTGTGGATATTTATTGTGAAAACATCTTATTTAAAAGTGGGATAGTTATTTGAAAAACTATTTTTGCATATTTTTAAAGATATTAGATTTTTGACAACAAATATCATTAATCATATATTTTAAAAGATGTTTGTTATAGATCTCATGCTCAAGAGGATTGGTTAAGCCTACTATTATCTCATGCTATCGTTTCTACATATCCTATGATCCTAAAGGAAGTGATGACGAAAATTAATATGTAGGATGCGAGAGTGTTGAATGGGGTATAACCTAACATCTATAGTTCCTTTGATTTCGCACGCTTATCTGACTTAATGCCATAGTCTACAAGAGCTTGTTTCATCCATAGTTTTCATACGCGAGGAATCTAATCCTACTTCTATATTAACGATTTATCCACTTAACTCATTTCACTTCATCACCATGAGTTTCCTAATAGTGGATATAGAAGATTTCCATTTTCTATTTTGTTCGGCAATGAACAATTTTATCTTATTCCTAGGAAAGTCAACCAATGATGTTTCTAGGTTATAAGAATATAAGCAATTATGTACAAAGCATTAATCTAACTAATCATTTATCTAAGCATGCAATTTATAGTGATGAACTTAAAAGAAACGTGTACCTTTTAGTCTTCAATGGAATATCTTCAAGCACTTCAAGTGACCATGTTGACTTATAGAAGTCATTAGTAGATGATATTCCAACTTCTTCCAAGATTGACAACTTAGCCACTTGGTCCCCATTGTCTCATTGGTCCAAAGTTGTTTGGTCCAAACATATTTAACATTTGGCTAGGATGCATGTATGGTGGTAATATTTCCCAAGGATTGTAACTTGGTAGATAATTCCACATTTGATTTCTAGTGTTATTGTAATTTTGTCTATTTTGATTTCTTCTAGGTTGAGGTGTTTTAGATCTTGGATGATGATTGTTAGGTTTTCTTGGTGGTGGAGTTTTAGATCTTAATTTAGGTTTAGAAAATCCGGTTTTGACTTTTAATGATGGTTTATAAAAACTTTTTACTTCCACATCACTTGCAATAGGTATTTTTCTATCTTCTCTAAGTATATACTTAGGTTTTGACTCTAATGGTTTTTGTTTACTAGATTCACATTCAAACTTTATATTTTTATTTTCACTAGTTGAAACATTAGTTGAGGTTAATCCTAGACCGGTTTTGTCTCCCGAAGTTTCTTGAACACTTATTATTTTCTTAAGTGGGTTACTACTATTTTTAAACTTGTCAAGTTTGAAAATTTCATCTTTAAGTTTTTCGTTTTCATTTTTAACCTCTATGCATGTTTTACATTCTA
Organism: Artemisia argyi; assembly: GCA_030686995.1. Taxonomy (NCBI): domain Eukaryota; kingdom Viridiplantae; phylum Streptophyta; class Magnoliopsida; order Asterales; family Asteraceae; genus Artemisia; species Artemisia argyi. Next base: position 265,834,536 of record CM060709.1, on the reverse strand, counting down.
TAAGAACTTCTTTTCCTTTTTCCAAATGTTGTAGTCTAATTTTTAATTCGAGTACTTCATTTTCTAATAGATTGTTAATATGTTTTAGTGACTTATTTTTAGCTATAACTTTTTGACCTAATTTGCGTAACCTATTATATTCACTATCTAGGTCTTTTTCGTCTAATGATAAATTTTCGTCACTAAAGTATTTGGTTTCTGAGCGTACCTCGCTTGATGTCTTAGCCATAAGACATTTCTCCTCATTTGTGATTTCTTTCTCATCGTCATCGCTATCATTCCAAGCTCCTCCAACAAACGCCTTTTGATTTTGATTTCTTGACATCATTGGGCATTTTCCGATGAGATGATTTGGATCACCACATTTGAAGCACTTCCTATCACTTTTGCCATTTTTGTCATCTTTATTTCTTTGGTTTGCTTTCCTTTCATCATACGGTTGTCTAACCAATCTTCCTCGCCATTTGAGGAATTTCTTGAAGTCTCTCACGGCCGTCGCATATTCTTCGTCATCACTTTCGGAGGTTGAGCTATCCTCGTTACTAGATTCCTTCCTAGCTTTCAACGTAATTGACTTGCTTTGCTCTCTTTTTCCATTGACCATCTCAGAGTCTTTCTTTATTATTGCTTCGTAGACTTTCAGGTTGCCGATCAACTCATCAAGTTGAAGAGTTGACAAGTTCTTCGATTCTTCAATCGCCGTAACTTTAGCTCGCCATTTTGGATGAAGAGCCCTAAGAAATTTCCTAACAAAATTCTTACTAGAAAAATTCTCATCAAGTGCTTTTAAACTTGTGATAATAGTGTTAAATCTAGCAAAAGCATTATCTATTGATTCCTCCTCCGGAATCGTAAATTGTTCATATTGTTGAACAAGAAGATCTATTTTGTTATCTTTAACTTGACTATTACCTTGGTGAGTGATTAGTAAAGAATCCCAAATCTCTTTTGCGGTTTTACACATAAAAATTCTTTCATATTCTTTGCGTGGTAACGCATTATAAATAACCATTTTAGCCTCATTATTTTTTGATAGTTTCTTTTTCAAATCATCATTTTGTTTTTCAAAAGATACAATTTCATCCTTTTTAGTTTCAAAATTATATTGAATAGGAGGAAAATCACCAAAGGTAATAACATGCCAAAGATCTAGATCCTTTGATTTCACATAAGTTTCGAATCGATTTTTCCAATATAAAAATCCATCACTTTCAAATAGTGGTGGTCTTTGCATAGATTGCCCTTCTAAATATTTTTCAGATTCCATAGATCGTTACAAGTTTTAAAATACAATATATTTTAAAAATCTTGCTAGACGTGGCTCTGGTACCAATTGTGGAAAACTAGAATGGGGGGTTGAATAGTTTTACGTCTTTTTAATTTTATTATGAAAACTTAGTTTAGTTTTAAAACCTTGTTTGCTTTTAAAACTTTGATTCAATCTTATGTGAACTCAAATCTTGAACAATATGAACAAGTATATCTAAGTATGAACAATAATAATAATGTAAGCTAAGTATGTGAAATCAACACATGCATAATATAAACAATTATAGCTATATACGAGAGATAAGTACGTAATCGTTTATTTTATAATCCTTAGTTATATTTTGTATAAAAACTATACTTGATCGAAATGATCAATTATATGTATGTAACCTTTTTAGTTTGATTGTAAAAACTTTGTTTTGTGAATGAAACTTTCGTTTGATCTTTAAGTAAAATCAATACTAGCACTATATGAGCAACTATATATATACGTCTACGTCTACAAATGTAATAACGATATAAGCAAGATAATAAGTAAGATATGGAAAGATCTAACCGCGAGACAAAGGATTTATAGTGGTTCGGCTACAAGGACACCTTCCTTGCCCTACTCCACTCCTCGAGTCACCTACTCGAGAGTTTTCTTCACTATGTCAACAAGCTCCTTATGGCGGAGAAACCTTACACACCAATATACACACCACTTACACACCAAAGCTTCGTCACAACGAAATCACACCTTCTTCACAACTACTTCACACCAATCTACTACACACCTATCTTCACAACTACTTCACACCAATCTACTACACACCTATCTTCACAACTACTTCACACCAACTATCTTTACTACAATCTAGTTCACACCTATCTTCTACACACCAATTATCTTCACTACAATCTACTAGCCAATCACACAATCTATATTCCTAACACAACTATCTACAATCAAATATTCACAACACACTACACAAAGATATATGTAAATATTCTTGATGATGCACCAACAACTTGGATGTGGAGGTCACAACAAGTTGTAATACTTCTTGTCTTGGAGGATAGAAGTATTCTTCTCTTGCACTTGAGAGGATGATGTAAGAATCACTTTGAAACAAAGGATTATGTATTTATGATCAAAGGATTTAGAGAATAGAAATGGGGATCTAGAACAGAAAGTTTAGGAGTGCAAAAGGTGAGGAAAAAATCCAGGTTTAAGGTGGTATTTATAGGCAAAAGAATCTGACAGAGGAGCGTGGCCGGTCCCCTTAATTCATGGCCGGCCCCCTTAAAATTAAGGGGACCGCCCTTTATAATTAAGGGGGCCGCCCAGCTGAAACGGCCAGATTCTTTGTATTTTAGTGGAGAAAGTTTATTTGGTGAAAAACTAACTGTTTTTTGTTAAAAATTTGAATTCATATATTTAGTATGAATAAAACATTTTTCTTTATTACCAAAAGTGTTTTTCAAAAATATATAATATGTTTATATAATTAAATAAACTTTGCATTAGTTAATTAAATACCCCTTTGATCATAAATTGCACTAAACACTTTGTTTATTCATACCTTAAGTGATTTGGATGTAAAGAGAAATATTAATCACTAAATACTTGTTTATGTCACAAGTTTTAGTTCTATGAGTTTATATTTTGTGATAATCAAAACATAGAGATATTGATAATATGTTAATAATGTTTTTAGGCATTAATTTATGTCAACAACATGCACACTTGTCATGGATGGTAAGCCAAGAATCTTGTTTTTAACATATAAAATTAATTAGTTAATTGTTTAAGGTGCAGTTAACTGATAATCAAGTCTAGCTTTTACGTGATAATCTATTATATTTTAAAAAGTATTTAAGTAATTTGACTATAATCCTCTATAAGCCCTTTTTTTATGGGTGACGAACAAGACTTGTTTATAAGTCAGCTTATTTTAAAAGCTCAACCCTTATAAAAACCAATAAGCTTGTTGCCTCGTTGCCAAACATAGCCATTGTCTCATACTCACTTATGATTATAAGTCACTCTCAATCAAATTTAACCTCATATATCCATAAAATTACCAGCTACGCAACTTTTATTTTGCTGCAACATCGTGGAGGTAATCTACAACTTTAAGATGAGTAAGTTTGAAACTGTTTGTAATTTCTTCAAACCTACAATTGTGGTCATCCGTAAAGTTATTGTATTGCAAAATATAAAAATGAAAAACATTTCTCGCCGGAATTTGTAATTGCAAGGTACCTTCTGCCGCAACGTGCAAACCGTGCTAGTATTTTATTAAATCTTTTATAAAAACTTTTATTTTTATAAAAATTTATATTAACTATGATGCATGGGATTGCGCCTACGCAAAAGGTTTTACTTCTCAAAGGATCTTAAGAAGCTTGCAATCTCTACCAGGCAGTGTACCTGACCGATGTAATATAGTGTAGTGGCAAGTTCCGGGAGATTGATCGTTCTCTCGGGGAATAGTGTCGTTAGAGTCAAAACTTAATTAAAATAGGTATAGAGGTGAGAGATGATTCTTTTTGTATTTTTATAGTTTTTTTTAAAGCAAGTAAAAATCTCAGGTATTGGAAGAGTGGGCTGAATTAGTTGCTAATCAACTAACCAAATATCTACTAATGCAATGAAAATAAAATAACAAGAAAGTAACTGTTGAGAAAAACAATAATAAGAGAAACGTGTTTACTTACACTTCACTACTCCCTAGCTATCTTTCATTAGTTGAATAGTTTGTTATAATTGCATGGATGACGGGTTATATTCCTTAATATCATTCGTGGGGCCATGTACGATCTTCCCCAACTCTACAAGTTTCTACCTCTTCCTATGTTGAGCCGACAATTAGCTCCTAACATGGCCTCCTTAGTAGTCACTCATGCATTAAATACAACCATAAAAATCGTAGTACACATCCGATTCATGTTTCTTAAGACGTTCAAGCATGCTACCAATTGGAAGTCTGCCAGTTTTCTTAAGCCTAACATCGATATCAATCATCCAATACAATTAATAACAAACAATCAACCAACAATCAATAGCTATGTTCCATTACATCTAAGCAAACACAAACAAACCTAGCCTAGCATGTTAAAGTAAAGACAAGCATAAGATAAAATCAAACAACACATAGACATATTAAATGATTATTGGAAGACTTATCTTTATTGAAACATATATGAAAGTAGGGTGAAAAACCCTGTAAAATTCGACCTAGGGTTTGTTCCCAAGTTATCCCAAAAGTTCTCTCTCTAATAAATGAAAATTAGAAAACTATATATAGAGAATACAGGTCTGACGGCGTCACATTATAATCCTGACGCCATCAACTAGCCACGAATATTCTTGTCGTAATGCCTAGATCTAGATCTGACGCCGTCACGCGTTATTCCAATCTTGGCCGTCACATGTAATTTGCTCTTGACGGCCTTGGTGACGCCGTCATGTGTTATTTCCCCAAAATGTTCTGGTGCGTCTCGTGTAACTTTTTATCCACCTCTTTTCAAATACGTGACGCCGTCACCTCCAAAGCATGACGCCGTCAGGTACTATTTCCAGCTTGATGTGGAGACTTTGCTGTTTTCTTCACTTTTCGCTCCAAAAATGTTCAAAATGCTTCCTTTTCCAGATTTCTTCTCCAAAGTACCTAAAATGACAAAAGAAACGATTTGAGGCAATATTTGATCAAATAATCACGACTTAGGGCTTAAATGACCCCCTAAAAGCAGTACACTTTTCGTCTCATTAAAATATAATGGATTAATTTTTATAAAATTTTAATATAAATGTTAAAAAAATACTTCATTTTGTGATTTGTTTGATGGTCCCCATTTACGGTTATATGACGTATCTGATGAGGGTATGAAAAGCTAATGTGACACTAAGGTGCGGTGACGGTGGTGAATGTAGTCGTATTTACGCTCAATCTAAATTAATGTTTCTCTTCCTTGTTGACATAATTTATTTTGTTCTCAATAAGTCCTTCTTGTGAATAGTCAAAGGTATTGAAACTTATACTTACGATCCTATTCCCAGCCATTTGAAATTCTTTGAAGCCCGACCTGATTGTACGGGTCAACTGAGGCTTAGTGTTATTATGAAATACACTCCCGTCATAAATTGGCATACGACACATCACCTGATGAATTTGATAAATATCTACAAATAACATTGTGCACGCGATTGTCTAGATAATTTTACTAAATGCATCATTGATTTGTACATACCTGAGTTTTTAAAAGAAACCCGATTAACAACATTCAAAATATATATGCAACACATAAGAGGATTCATGGGTTTCCGGAAATGCTTAGAGCATTGATTGTATGCATTCGGAATGAAAAACTGTCCGAAAGCATGACATGGCCAATTTAGAAGAGGTGATATAAAAATACCCAACTATAACGCTCGAAGTTGTTGAGTCGTACGATTTGTGGATTTGGCATGCATTTTTTGGGTAGCGGGTGCGAATAACGATATTAACGTTTTAGATAATTCTCCGTTGTTCGAAGACCTTATTGATGACATCAACCATGTGGCTCCATTTGAAGTAAATAGAGTTACGTATGACAAAAAGTATTACATAGCTGACGGGATTTACCCACAGAGGACAACTTTTGTCAAATCATTTACAGTAGTACGAGGCTAGAAACTTGGATTATTTATAAGGCAACAAGAAGATGCACGAAAGGATGTCGAATGATATTTTGGTGTCCTCCAAGGACAATGGAGAATTATACAACAACCGGTGCATCAATACCATGTCTAGTTAGAGCTTTTTGGGGTAACATGTTATTTGATTTTGCTACTAGTTCGGCCCGTGGTAGATCAGGTGGCATCTTGTGCGTTTGGGACAAAACTTTGTTTTATAAGAAGAGGATTTTTTTTCTACAGATTCTTGTCTTCGTGTTGAAGGAACTTGATTACCCACTAATTCGGATTTGTTGTTTATGTCGGTTTACTCTCCTCAAGAGTTGTCCATTAAAAGGGAATTGTGGAACTATATGACTGGAATTATTAATTTTTGGCATTGATGAGGCGAAAAATGAACCACTTTTAGGGGGTCATTTAAGCCCGGAATTGAATTTATTTGATCAAATATTGCCCTAAATCGTTCCTTTTGTGATTTTAGGTACTTTGGGAGTGAAATCTGGAAAAGGAAGCAATTCGGACGTTTTTGGAGCATAAAAGTGAAGAAAACGCCAAAGTCTTAATTTTCCTTGCTGGGAACAATAGGTGACGGCGTCAAGAAGAAAATCTTGACGGCGTCAAGAGTAATTTCCATGACGATCCAGTACAGATCTGACGGCGTCACGAAGTAGGGCGTCAAGAGTAAAATGCATGACGGCTTGGAAATGCATAACACATGACGGCGTCAAAAGTAGATCAAGACAGTCCGAGAAGTATTTTGGCGGCGAGGTGACGGCGTCACATAATTTGTCTTGACGCCGTCAGACCCTATTTCCTATATATAGTTTTCTAATTTTCACATTAAAAAGAGAGAAGTTTTGGAGAAACCCTAAGTACGAACTTGGTGCGAATTTTACTGGTTTTTCAAGGGTTCTAAGCCCTTGATACCTTTCATGTGTAATTGAGATAAGTATTCTTTTGATTCAATCAATATGTCTATGTGTTGGTTGTCTATATCTTGTTCTTGTCTTAATTCCATCATGCTAGGCTAGATATATCTTATGTTTGCTTGGATCTAATGAAACCTAGATGTTAATTATGTGTCGATTACTTGTTTATAATTGTATTGGATGAATGAATTCGATGTTAAGCTTAAGAAAACTGGCAGATCTCCAAATGGTAACATGCTTGAACGTCTTAGGAAACATGAACTGATGTGCACTAGGTTTTTATTGGTTGTATTTAATGCATGAGCCACTGTTTATAATCCCTATGGTTGTGCTGGGCATGACATAGGAGGAGATAAGAGCTCATAGGATTGGGGAGTTAAGTGCGCCACCCCATGAATGGTATTAAGGAATACAATCCGTCATCCACGCAACTATAACAAGTAATTAACGTGTAAAAGATGTCTAGGGAGTAGTGAAATCTAAGTAAACACATTTTCTCCACTTATTGCTCACAACCTTAGTATAATTTAGTTTATTTTCATTTTTAGTATTTTATTTTGATTGCATCTTTAGTATTGGGTTAGTTGACTAGCAACTAATTCCGCCCAAATCCTTCAAACCTGAGATTTTTATTTGCTTTCTAAAAAAAATATAAAGATACAAAAATAATCATCCCTCACCTTTAGAACTAGTATTTAGGTTTTCTAATCCTAGCGACACTATTCCTAGCTGAACGATCAATCCCCCGGTACTTGTCACTATACTATACTACAACGATCAGGTACACTGCCTGGTGGGGGTTGTAAGCTTCTCAAGATCCCTTGAGAGGTAAAGCCTGGTGCGATTCCCACGTATCAAGTTTTTGGCGCCGCAGCCCGGGGAATAGTTATTGTCTAGGTTAGAATCTCTTTTTATTAGGTCTACTTGCTAGATTCCTTTCTAGTAAGATTTTATTTTTATTTTTATGTTTTCTTTAGTCTATCTTATTTCTTTGTGTCTTTGTTCGTAACTTTTCACCACCCGACATCATGGACGATGGGAACATCTTTGAACCCGTCATCCCACCACAACAAAACCCACCACCAGAACCCCTTAGGCCCCGAACCTTAGGAGAGTATTCCCGACCTAGCCACCAAGGTTACCGAAACACCATTGAGCTCACCGGAGCCAATGTGACCCCCTTGCGATCCGACACCATCCGGTTGGTGCAAAGCGGATGTGCATTCCATGGACTTCTTTCCGAAGATCCAAACCAACATCTTAAGGATTTCCTCAAAATCGTAGATTCCATAAACCTAGGTGTTGAAACTAGAGAGACAACCCGATTACGCCTATTCCAATTCTCTCTACGGGATCAAACTAGTCAATGACTTGAGCGTTTACCTGCGAAATCCATCACCACATGGGATAATCTCACCAATCGCTTCCTTACTCAATTCTTCCCACAGGGGAAGACTGCAATGCTTAGAATGCATTTTGATATTTGAACAACATCAAGGAGAAACTTTCTACGAAGCATGGGCCCGTTTTAAGGATCTCCTCCATAAGGTCCCTCATCATGGTATAAACCTTTGGTTATTAGTCCAGATTTTCTACGACCATGTTGATTACCACACTAAGCACACAATCGATAGGGCTGCGGGAGGTAAACTGCGTGATAAGAATGTCGAGGAGTCCTGGGCGATTATCGAGGAGCTCGCCGCTGATAATCATGAGATGTGGGAGTTTAATCATACAATAAAAGCGGCCATCAATGCAGTCTCAACATCTGGAGGGACCACCGAAATCCCCGATGAACTCCTATGCAAACTCGAGGCAAAAGTTGACTATTTTGAGGAAAGGCAAAGGAGACCTTTAAGTCCTAGACGGGCTACTGTCAATTCTGTCTTAAAACCAACTTCGGCACCATAATCTGAGTCACCTTCTAGAAAAAATGTCGAGACTTTTCAGAACAATGCCCCACCTTGTTCCCCTCCCAAGGAGCTTAGCTCGGAGTTTGAAGCTAGGATGAGAGAATATATGGCGACTCACTCAGATCGGCTTGCTAGATTCGAGGAAGCAGTCTATAAGCAAAAAGAGGAGATGCAGGAGAAAATGAATGAGATGATGAGTCTACTAGAGGAGTATGCCAACCAGAGAACCCCCGAAAGAATGCTACTAAGGAAAGAAAGCGCCACTCCCACTACCCAATTTGTTAATTCTATCATAATTGTCCACAAGGATAACGAGAAGGTAGAAGCACCTACTAAACAGACCTTAGAAAAACTATCAGAGTCTCAACCTTTGAGTCACTACCTGAAACATGATATAAACGAAAACACCATAACAAACTGGATTAAGGGTGATGGGCGTAACCAACCTTCCAAACAGGGTTCTGAGAAAGAGGAAAAAGTAAAAGATGAGTATGATACGGTACCTGGGGGATCAGTATTCGAGAGGCTATTGGTTAAAAAAGTGGCTACTAAGCAGATAGCATGTGGGAACTTTGAGATACCAACTAGCATCGGGGACTTGAAATATCTTAGTGCTTTCGCCGACCAAGGATCGGAAGTAAATCTTATGCCCCTAACTATTTACATCCAACTAACGTCAAAAATGCCTGCCCCTACTCGTGTTAGGTTATCCCTCGTTGGACACTCGTACGTATACCCCCTAGGGGGTCATTTAAGCCCGGAATTGAATTTATTTGATCAAATATTGCCCTAAATCGTTCCTTTTGTGATTTTAGGTACTTTGGGAGTGAAATCTGGAAAAGGAAGCAATTCGGACGTTTTTGGAGCATAAAAGTGAAGAAAACGCCAAAGTCTTAATTTTCCTTGCTGGGAACAGTAGGTGACGGCGTCAAGAAGAAAATCTTGACGGCGTCAAGAGTAATTTCCATGACGATCCAGTACAGATCTGACGGCGTCACGAAGTAGGGCGTCAAGAGTAAAATGCATGACGGCCTGGAAATGCATAACACATGACGGCGTCAAAAGTAGATCAAGGCAGTCCGAGAAGTATTTTGGCGGCGAGGTGACGGTGTCACATAATTTGTCTTGACGCCGTCAGACCCTATTTCCTATATATAGTTTTCTAATTTTCACATTAAAAAGAGAGAAGTTTTGGAGAAACCCTAAGTACGAACTTGGTGCGAATTTTACTGGTTTTTCAAGGGTTCTAAGCCCTTGATACCTTTCATGTGTAATTGAGATAAGTATTCTTTTGATTCAATCAATATGTCTATGTGTTGGTTGTCTATATCTTGTTCTTGTCTTAATTCCATCATGCTAGGCTAGATATATCTTGTGTTTGCTTGGATCTAATGAAACCTAGATGTTAATTATGTGTCGATTACTTGTTTATAATTGTATTGGATGAATGAATTCGATGTTAGGCTTAAGAAAACTGGCAGATCTCCAAATGGTAACATGCTTGAACGTCTTAGGAAACATGAACTGATGTGCACTAAGTTTTTATTGGTTGTATTTAATGCATGAGCCACTGTTTATAATCCCTATGGTTGTGCTGGGCATGGCATAGGAGGAGATAAGAGCTCATAGGATTGGGGAGTTAAGTGCGCCACCCCATGAATGGTATTAAGGAATACAATCCGTCATCCACACAACTATAACAAGTAATTAACGTGTAAAAGATGTCTAGGGAGTAGTGAAATCTAAGTAAACACATTTTCTCCACTTATTGCTCACAACCTTAGTATAATTTAGTTTATTTTCATTTTTAGTATTTTATTTTGATTGCATCTTTAGTATTGGGTTAGTTGACTAGCAACTAATTCCGCCCAAATCCTTCAAACCTGAGATTTTTATTTGCTTTCTAAAAAAAATATAAAAATACAAAATAATCATCCCTCACCTTTAGAACTAATATTTAGGTTTTCTAATCCTAGCGACACTATTCCTAGTTGAACGATCAATCCCCCGGTACTTGTCACTATACTATACTACAACGATCAGGTACACTGCCTGGTGGGGGTTGTAAGCTTCTCAAGATCCCTTGAGAGGTAAAGCCTGGTGCTATTCCCACGTGTCAAGCATGGTGAGGTAATTATTATGGGGGATTTTAATGAGGTGCAAAATGCTTCAGAACGCCATGGCTCTTCTTTCCTCTCTTTAAATGCTAGCGAATTCAATAGATTCATTGCCAACTCCCATCTAATTGATATTCCTTTAGGTGGTTATTCTTTTACTTGGTCGGATAAACATGCGAGTAAGATGAGCAAACTAGATAGATTTCTTGTTTCTCAAGGTACCCTAGACCTTTTTCCAAACTTGTCAAGGCTGATTCTTCATCGCAATATCTCAGATCATAGACCAATTCTCCTCAAAAAATCTCATGTGGATTATGGTCCAACTCCGTTTTGCGTGTTTCATTCTTGGTTCTTAGAGCAGGACTTCTCTACTGTCGTTGAAGACTCTTGGAATAATGATGGCATTTATGACTCCAACGCTATGTTTTTGCTTAAAAATAAACTAAAATGCTTGAAACAAAGATTGAAAACGTGGAGTAAAGATAAGAAGACCACCATGGAACATGATCATAAAGCTCTCCTTGATTCTCTTATTGATCTGGATCTGAGCCTTAATAAAGGAGAGGGACAACCTGACAACTTGTCAACATGTACTCAGCTCGTTTATGATTTGCAGCTCATAGACAAAAAAGTTTCTACCGACTTGGATCATAAGGAAAAAATTAAATGGGCCATCGAAGGAGACGAAAATTCCAAATTCTTTCATGGAATTGTGAACAAAAAAAGAAGGCATCTCACTATAAAAGGTGTTCTGATCGATGGTGAGTGGGTTGACAACCCGTCTTGGGTAAAATCAGAGTTTTATAATCACTTCGTGAATAGGTTTTCTTCCCCTGATTGGACTCGTGCTCCTTTTGAGGATCAATTCCCCAATTGCCTCAATAATGCACAATCTTCCGACTTAGAAAGTGAGGTTACTACCGAGGAAATTAAAAAAGTTGTTTGGGATTGCGGCTATGATAAATCTCCCAGTCCTGATGGCTTCATGTTTGAGTTTTTTAAGAAATTTTGGCTTATTGTTGGGAGTGACGTGACCAATGCCATTAAGGAATTTTTCAGTTCTAATAATTTTCCTAACGGATATAACCCCTCATTTATTGCTTTAATCCCTAAGGTGCTTGATGCCAAACACCTTAATGATTTCCGGCCTATCAGTCTTATTGGTTGCTAATATAAAATTATTGGAAAAGTTTTAGCTAATCGTCTTAGCTTTGTGATAAGTGAAATTGTTAGCCAAGAGCAGTCGGCGTTTATCAAGGTTCGACAAATTATGGACGGGCCTCTTATTCTTAATGAGCTCATCTCCTGGTGTAAGTCAAGAAACGGACAATCCTTAATGTTCAAAGTTGATTTCCAAAAGGCATTTGATTTGGTTAGATGGGATCATCTTGATGACATCCTTGGTAAGTTTGGTTTTGGCTCTAAATGGCGTGGATGGATTTGCGGTTGCCTTGTTTCCTCTAAAGCATTGGTCTTGGTTAATGTTTCTCCAATGGATGAGTTCTCTTTTCATAGATTACTTAGGCAAGGAGATCCTCTATCCCCTTTCGTTTTCATTCTCGTCATGGAAAAGCCTTCATGTCTCTTTTCAGAGACTTATTGATAGAGGTATGTTCATCCCTATTATGGTCGGTAAAGGTAATTTAGTGCCTATCTCACACCTATTCTACGCTGATGACGCTATATTTATTGGAAAGTGGTCTTGTTCAAATGTTAGCGTCCTGATAATGATGCTTCATTGCTTTCCCTTGGCCTCGGGTTTGAAAATCAATGTGCACAAAAGCAACCTTTATGGTGTGGGAGTTCGTTCCTCTAATATTTAGCACATGGCCTCTCGTTATGGTTGTTTAGCTAACACTCTTCCTTTCACTTATCTTCGTATCAAAGTTGGTTCCAATATGTCGCGGATTAATGCTTGGAGTGAGGTCGTCCTTAAGGTAAAGAACAAACTCTCCTATTGGAAAGCTAAAACGTTATCTGTAGGGGGTAGAGTTACTCTTATTAAATCGGTTTTAGGTGCCATCCTGACGTACTATATGTCATTGTTTAAAGTTCCGGAAGGTATTTTATCTCAATTGGAAGGGCTTCGCAAGGCTTTTTTCTTAGGAGCAGATACGGATGAAAGGAAAATTACATGGGTTTGTTTGTTAAAAGTGATGGCGCAAAAGCAACACGGAGGGCTTGGGATTAGTAGTTTACTTGCTCTTAATCTTGCTATGTTGTTCAAGTGTATTTGGAGATTCTTATCATCCCAATCTGGTCTTTGGATTAACGTTATTAAGGCTATTCATGGTAACAATGGTTCCATTGATCATCCCTTTACGTCTCGCCTTTGTGGATCAGTTTGGATTAGGGTGGTTAAAGCCATTGTCAAGCTTAAAGCTAAAGGTATCAATCTTATGGAATTCTGCAAGCTTGTGACCGGTAATAGGAATATCTCAAAATTCTGGCTTGATAAATGTGATGGTGATGTTTGTTTTATAGAAAAATCCCCAAGGATATACAATTTGGAGACCCATAAAGATGCACCTGTAGCCTACAAATTCCAAAATTCTGATTTTGCATTCTCTTTTAGAAGGCATCCTAGATCAGGTGTCGAAGAAAGTCGGTATTTAGAGCTTTTGTAGTTACTATCTTCGGTGGTCTTATCATCTGCTAATGATCGATGGTCTTGGACTTTAGATGGCCTTGGTGAATTTTCCGTGAAATCAGCTAGAGAGTTGATCGACAATTATGTGCTCGCTGCCTCGTCCTCCCCTACGAGATGGTGTAAGGTTCTTCCAATTAAACTTAATGTCTTTGTGTGGCGCATGTTTCTTGACAAACTTCCCACTAGAGAAAACCTCTCCAATATAGTTCTAGACATTCCATGTTCGTTGTGCCCGTTCTGTGATTCTGATGTGGAATCTCATGATCATTTATTTTTTGGATGTTCGCTACCATCAGAGTTGTTTAGGAAGTTTAGTCGTTGGTGGAATCTCCAAATCCCTTCTCTTGCTGATCCAAATTCGTAGGAGATGTGGTTTAACAGCTTAAACATCAGTTGTCTTAAAAAACGTATCTTGGAAGCCTCTTTTTTCTTCATGTGGTGGCATATTTGGACGTTTAGAAATGCAACTTTATTCTCCTCGAAGAAGCCTCTTAAAAGTATGATTTTTGACAAATTTGTTTCCCAAACTTTCATTTGGGTGAATTACAGGTGTAGGAAGCTTAATGTTAATCGGGTTGCATGGCTAAATGACCCGTTAAACGCTATTTCTATGTAACTTCTTTTGCCTAGCTTCTTGCTAGCTTTCTTAATAATAATCTGCTGTTAAAAAAAACAAGATACGAAGAATCATGTATACTTGCATCATACTACATAACTTAATTTTGAAGCGATAAGTGAATTCAACGAGTTGTATATTAGTCCGCAACCAAATATACAACGTACTTGGATCGAGATATGCGAAGTACAACGATGGAAAATCAAAGAATTACTTGATAAAGAAACACATGAAAGTCTTCTACGAAATATTATGGAGCATATTTAGCAACGGCATCCACAACAAATTTAGTTTATTGATAATTTTATTTATTTTTATCTTCTCTTTTATTCGTATTTTAGTTTTTATTTTTATTTAATGAATGAAAATTTAGATTTTTTTGGTAAAAAATAGAAAAGAAAATAAATTGGCGGGTCCTGAAAAAAGCGTTTTAACATGTTCTTAGTAAGATGGTATTTTGATATGTGCTTATTAAAAGCGAGAATGTTGAGTTTGGCAATATGTGCCATAAAAAAGGTGGGTTTAACATGTTACCACACCTAGTACTTTGAAAGGCAATGACATATGTTATATTTTTAATTAGTTAATTACAATTTAACTCATAAAATTTATACGCTCCAATTTACTCCGCTATTTTTCCCTTACACTATCATCGGTGCGCGCGGTTAATCGTTTATTAAATACAAAGACCTCTAAAGTCTAAATTAAGCACCAATCTATACTACATATAAAGAGAAAATGGTCAAACCTTGAAAAATGAAACCTTGAAAGTCAAGGGTGAAAGAAAGTGAATTGTGTAATTAATACTCTTATTAAAACAATCAATTAAAACACCTCTTACTAAAAAGTACAATAAAATTTTTACAATATACAATTTAAACAAGCTACAACATAATATAAAATATAAAACAATTAAACACACTAATTAATGTTATTTTTAAAACACTCGAAAATGAAAAGTATATGTTATTATACAAATTATACAAACACACAAAACTTCACACAAGCTAACAAGTTGATGTTGCATATAGTTTCGAAAACTGGACCGGACCAACGGGTTCAACTGGGAAAAACATATAGTTTTGAATACAAGGACTAATACACAACGGGTTCAGTTATTAAAAGCAATGACTCGGTTTAAATCGACCCGTTTTTCAACCGGAACGGTTCAACCGGGTTTCAAAACATTATATTTAATCCCCAAATCTTCAAACTTTTATTAGAGGTGGCAAAACGGGCGGGCACTGGCTAAAATGGCACGGGTTAAAACGGGCACGGGCTAAACGGACAAATTAAAAATTAAAAAAAAAAAAATGACTACAAATTTTAGAAAATCTGCTGGGACAAATGAATAAAAATGCAACTAGTTAAATATATCTATCAATTAATTAGAGTATTAAATAATTATGCATAAAATAGTTAATAAATGAGATAAATTAAAATTAAAATAGTTGGAATGTTTTATAGTTTCAACAAAATTTCATTGGCGAATAATTGTTCAACAAAATTTCAACAAGTGAATTAGTCGGAAAAAAAATGAGAGTAATTGCTTGAAAGTTGAATTGTGTGATTCGAAAGCCCATCTAATAATATCTGTTTTTATCTTTTGCCTGTAAGTGCCCATCAAATAAACGCAAGGGGGCAAAAAACGGCCTAAACTTTTAAAAAAAGTGTCAAAATCGCCCAAAAATTACAAATTGGACAAGATTTGCCACCCCTAACTTTTATTATTTTTTATTTATAACCTATAAACTTTCTTTTATCACTAAACGATATGTCACTATAAAATCTCGTTGCTATGCACGGGTACTCGTCTAGTCCAAAGAAAGCGTAAAACTATTTCTTCCGAGATTGGCTATAGGAGTTCAGATTAGTTAAATGGAGTTGAGATTAGTTAAACTATTTGCTATTGACCGAATCTTTTTGAAAACTACATGCTACAGCTTGTATGTTTTGATTTTCGTCATAATGATTTGCCGCTTTGTGAAAGTTTCGGTTTGTGGTGTTTACAAGCGTAGGTAACCATGCCATTTGTATGAGCAATGTGAGTAGAATGCACGTTTAATAAGAAAGAATGAGAGTTAATTGCGTTAAGTTCTTACTTTGACCCGGACTACCATTCAACTGTCGTTGAACTACCAGCAAATCAAATATAAATCGAACTACCGACAAAGATAAATCGATAACCTGCTTGAGTATTATCAGTTATCGTAATAGTTCTATAAACAAAAAAAAATATAACACAAAGAAAAACATAGATGCACCCGGAATTTGTTGAAAACTATACACCGTTGCCGCTAGGCATGAGCACCATGATATACATTTCAACCATGCGATGTGAAAAGCAGTTCCTCAAAAAGGATTCACGAGCGCTACAAAATACAATTTTCCTGAAGAAAATCATTTGCCGCCGTAAGTTTGTCGAAAACTAGACACCGCTGCCGCTAGGCGCGGGTACTCGGCTAGTACTTAAAAAAAAAAAAAAAAGTACCATGTGCTGAATTCAATTATACAAGTCACATGGCGGGACATATATTTGTCATATTCTCTCGATTAATTAGTTAGTTATTAGTGAGGTGTGAAATAAAGAATCATTTAGTGTTACAAGTTACAACTTTGAGAAGAAAACATAGCTGTCAATGTATATATGATCATATCCGTGACAAAATGTCATATTCAACAAATGCAATTTTAAAGTTTAGCGAATTTATTTTGTAAAATACGAAAAAGATCGACATGATGATATACCTACTCCCAATTATTGTGCTTGTTTTTCAATGAAAGTAGAAAATTTATATTGCAGGCCAAAAAGTAAAATACAAGTAAATAAACATTACACTTTGTGTATGTATGTAACAAAACCGATAGTTCGCGCAATTTGTAACACCATATGATAGTTTTAGAAACGAAATTTCATGCATAAATAAAAACCTAGCTTTACAAATCGTCCAACGAACCAAACTTTTTTATTTTATAAAGCTAGAGTTTATAAAAAACAATTTATCAGTAAATTACAGGTCGAGATTGATTAGGGTTCCAAACACCTCCTTCCTTGAGATATTGCATGTACCTTGCAAACTCTGGCTTAGCAGTAGCCTTCTTCCTTCTTCCTCCCTTCCCGAATATCGCAAAGATTGGATGAAACTTGCTCGCCTTCTTCACTTGCTTCTCTACCACGTTTTCTCTAGCTGGAGTACTTCTCACTTCAGTCTCGTACGTCACTGGCAAATCACCAAAGAATTTTAAAGGCAACGTTTTCGACCTGATCATCTTAGCTTCTAACGACTGGTTATCGACTGGAGCTTGCTCGATAACTAAGGGCTGGTATCCCCTAGGGCTTCTTGTGCTCATATTTCTATACATGGTTGATGGTTCCTAAGTGTGCAAAGTTTTTGTGTGTGTGTGTGTGTGTTTGTGTCTTTGTTGTTTAGGTGAAGTGCAGCAGTTGAATAGTAATGTTTTATAGGCATGAAACAATTATTAAAGAGGGTTACTTTAACCTCATACGCACTTATATGTAACATGGTCTAATATGGTAGGCGATGCAAAATAAGTAAATAACAAACAATATAAACATTGTTTAATGAAAGTATTAAGATCGATGCAAAATAACAAACAACAAAGACAAAACTTAGAGGTTATAGATTTCAGTCTCCTCTGATATTAAAAATATTAAACTCAACATTCTTTACATTTCTTTTTTAGTTATTAGATTGACTCTTTAAATATGTGACCATCTTGTATTTATAAATTATAACTATATAAGTGGCGGATAAATTCAAATTTGTTAAGTTCCATGCATGTTCATATTAAACTTAGTTATTGGTTTACACCTTTAATAAGTTTTATTTTTGTAAGTACCATGAGAGAAATAAATCAAAGAAAAACACTCCATATTGGATCTGGATTCTAAAAGAATTATTTTATTTAGGCATTATTGCGTGGGAACTGTTCTTTAGTTGGTGTGGGGTTTGCGAAACAAGATTTGTTGAAAAGTAAACTTTGAATTGGAATTGAATAAGCGTCATTTTTCTTTACATAAAAAATTTCTCGGATCTAAAACTGAACTAGCATGTTGTTTAATTAGTTCATAAAAATAAAGAAACTAGCATTTTCTTTTTCTTTTAGTTTGTCGATATCAAGTCTAAGTTTCATCTACTAAACCTATAGCTCATTTTTGGGTGAATTGGTGACTAAACTTAATTATGTCTTGAATTTTACTTAAAAATAATTTTTAAGCTCAGAACAAGTGATTGTGTCTGTTTGTAGAGAATTGTGTCGACTAAACTTAATTACGTCTTATACATACTTTACTTAATTTGGTCCACAAAAATCATAGAAACCTATTATCTTTCTCCACATATACACACTGTCGAATTTAGTAAGATGGACCACATACATACTTTGGAAATCATTTGTCGGCTTTTAAATATTATAATGACTCGTTTCATTAAAAAAAAAAAAAAAAAAAAAAAAAAAAAAAAAAAAAAAAAGGACCATGTGTGATTCTAGTAAGTAGTAGAAGAAAAACGTAAAGATAATTGTCGATTTGAAGTCGAATTATTTAAGCTGCTGATCGATTAAAACTTTATTAGGGAGAACGGACGGTTGGTGTTGATCATATTACAACATGATACCCGTGCTATACTGCATGATAGCAAAATTACAGTACGTAATATTAAGGATGCAAAAACACATGCTAACTACAGTAATTTGGAAGAAGTTTTTTTTAAATTATGGGGTGGTGCTCCAAGTTTTTTACCTCTCATACTGTCTCCGGGTAATCACACAAACGGGTTTATATAATAACACTACAAAAAAAAAAAAAAAAAAAAAAAAGTCATTGAGTGATACATAGGAAAGTGTCACCAAAAGTTAAAAAAGTGTCACAAAAGTATAAAATAAGTGTCACTAAAAACTTTATGTGCTTCTTCTACTCTTAAAAAAATTGTAGGTACAAGTCTAATAGGTAAAAGTCTATGGTGATAAAAAAAAGTGTGAATACATACTTTTCGCATTGTGGCACATCTTATTTATAGAAGTCACTAAATTTTAAAATTTTAGGTTTTTGGTTGCACTTTTTAAAAAAGTATCACTAAAATGTTAGATTTAATTACGCTTTTTTGTGTAATTAGAACCTCTATCAGTTAATGTCTATTATTCTGTAGTGACATGTGAATGTTTGGTTAAATAATGGCATAACTCAAACCAAATTTATTTTAAGTATTGGGTTTTTCTAACATGTGCCCTAAGGCACATGTTAAGCACATAAAAAGTACCATGAGACCCACGAAAAAGGATATAAGAATTCACACAAAAGTACACTTGTCTGTACTTTTGCGTGGGTCCCTGAGTATTTTTATGTACTTTTTGTTGTGCTTAACATGTGCCTTAGGGCACAAGTTAGAAAAACCCTTAAGTATTTTATATAACATTCAAATTCAAAGATAAACCATTCATGAGGTAGATAATAAACTAATGAAGTTTTAACAAAATTTAATATCTATATTAGAAACATACCCATAATTATGTGTTTATGGTCAAATTAAACCAATAACATATCATTAATTCCTTTAATTTCAAAATTTATCAGTTACGAAATATTAATAATGAGGCATGCAGAACTCGTGCTACGCACAGGTTTCGAATCTAATTGTTAATCGCGTATTCTTTCTATGTATTAGCGAGTGTATGCTTAATTATTGTTTAGTATGTTGTATGAAATGTTTTGACTTTCTTGCATAAAAATTTAAAAATGTTTGATTTTGCTTTGGTTTTGTGGTGTTGTATTTTATAAATGGGTTTTTGGTTATTAAGTTATGATTGCTTTGTTTCTTTTGGCCTATTAATTATTTGCATGATAAAAAAATAGCTTTGTTTCTTTTGGTCTATTATTTAAACCTACAGTACTTGTTCATTAGATGGTTTTTGCATGGTAATATGAAGCACACGGGGTATATATCTAATTGGTCATAGTTTAATGTGCGTTAAATATTTTCTTTATTAAGTTTGTAAGTTAAAGGTTGTGTAATAATGTATATATAATAATGCCACGTAAATTATATAAAAATCATTGCAAACCTTTTTAGCTTTATCTCATTTTATTGTACAACTAAGTTCATTGAAAATTAACACGAAAGTCTAACTAATATTAATAAATTTTATCAATAAACTCAATTCTAAATAGCTAAGCAAATAAATATTAATTAACATACTATTAATAATTCCTAAAATCTTTGGACTCCACTATTATGTCTTAAACTTAATTTTTTTAATTTACAAATGGGTTCGAGCAAAAATTATGTACTTTTTCTTTTATATTCATTATTCAAGTTGCATGCTTACATAAAATAATCACGCTAAAAAGTATCATTTAACCATTTAAATGTTGCTTTACATACATGCTCGTGCACATTTTCTTGAATTAATTCGCACATGTGAGCTATATCAATAGAAAACACACATAAATTACTTGTATATGAAAATACATTAACATAATACATATATCTATATATATTGCATTAGGTTCAATCATCAATTATTCTTGCAACCTTTTCAACTTCATCTCAATCCATAACCGACTTTTAATTCAATACTAATTGAATGCTCGTCACATTATTTTCATTAAATGCTCCGGTTTTGTTTTTCAATAAAAGTTTGAACTTTTGCTTATGTTTAAAACTCAACTTTTTTATTTGACATTATAATGTACAAACGGCTTTAAGTCAAAATTATGTATTTTTTCTTTTCTATTTATTACTCAATGTGATATTTTTAATATGTCGTATTTTGTTATTATGGCAAACTCATTTAATGGGCGTAAATATTGGTTTCTCACTAATGATTCTACATATAGAAAAAGAAAACACCTTGCGATGCTCGAACCTTCTTCTTTTCAATAATAATTCAATTGCACACGATAAATTCATTCTAATATTCTCAAAGAGCATTCGAAAGCAACTACTTACATAAACTAATCACGATAAAAAGTATTATTTAACTATTTAAATGTTGTTTTACATACATGCTCGTGCACATTTTTTTGAATCAATTCGCACATGTGAGCTACATCAATAGAAAACGCACATAAATTACTTGTATATGAAAATGCTTCAACATAATATATATATATATATATATATATATATATATATATATATATATATATATATATATATATATATATATATAACAATCACCTAAATATGTAAGCAGCAAAGAAAATAGTTGGTATCTCAATCTTTGGTTCCATTTATCTGAGCATGCATGATCTTGTGTGATTTTCATCGTACCTGCGTATAATAACTAAATTAAGAAAAAATGAAGACCAAGTTAATTACAAACATCTAAAAGATGTGTGAATCATCTCCAAAATGTTGCAAAAGAGAATTTACATACCGCTACCAACAATCAATGATCTAAAAGATGTGTGAATCATCTTCAAATGTATATACTTAATGTGATTTTGGCCAGTTTATATAGGCATGAATTAGGTTAAATCATTAATTATTCTTGTAACCTTTCGCAACCCTTGCACTTCATCTAACCGAATTTTAATTCTATACTAAATGCCATGTGATCAATTCGGGCAACCCTTGCACTTCATCTCCTTTCATGATTGTATAGTTATTATGAGGCTACATTGAATTTCGAGTATTAGCTATATTGTACTCTATGCAATCTTGATGCCTACACAATAAATTATAAGACTGAATCTTATAGTACTACTAGGCATTCAGACCCGTGCGATACACACGGGCTCGATTTAAATGTTCATAGTCATGAAAGCACGTGCGATGCACATGGGCTGTATAGAAGTTTTCAAAGTTTAATATCCGTCTTTTATTTTCGTTATTTTATATTCGAGATGTATTTTTGTCATTATATATATAAGTTGTCATGGTAGCATACATTTTGTAAGCATGATACGTATCTAAAATAGTTTATTGACATGTAATCTTTTAAGATGTATTTTTTATGTAATATTTTTTGTCTATTTATTTTGGTATTCACTCTATCGTTTTTTATTTTAACTAACTACTATTAATACATCCGGCTAAGTTATAACTATTTCTTATGATAGTCAACAATGCCCGTGCGATGCACATGGGCTGTATAGAAGTTTTCATAGCGTGATATTCGTCATTTATTTTTGTCATTTTATATTTAAGTTGTCATGGTGTCACACATTTGCTAAGCTTTATACGTATTTAAAGTACTTTATTGAGTTGCACATGGGCTGTATATAAGTTTTTATAGCGTAATCTTCGGCACTTATCTTCATCATTATATATCTAAGTTGTGATGGTATCATATTTTCAAGCATGTCACACATTTAAAATAGTTTATTGACATTAAAAGAGTATATGTGAAGAGATTTTTTTCAAGATGTTACATTGAAAAAAGTCTCTTCACATTTAATATTTTAATATGTATAAGTCACATAAATTATTTTAAATATGAAGCGATTATATTAATGTTGGAGACCTTTTATATTCATCCACATGCGATGCACACAGGTTTGGACTGCCTCAGGACCCATGCGATGCACATAGTTTGGATCTAATTGTGTGTTTTTTTTTTTTTTTTTTTTTTTTTTTTTTTTTTTTTTCATAATGTTCGGGACTAATTTTCGGTTCATGTTTGAAACTCTCATTTTTTTGTGAAAGACGGACTTCGTTGTTCAAACAAATTACATTATTAAAAGTGAACTATAAAACAAATTTCATTTTTAACAAAACTATAAAAACATAAAACATTAAAGTAATTAGTATATTCAAGAGCATAAATTATAAATTGTATAATAAATTATAATTCGTATAGTAAAATATTGCATGTTTAATTTATTACGTACTATTAATAAGAATGCTAAGTATTCATCTATGTTGACACCGGTAGCCATGGCGTTGTTCTTGTTGTTGTTCTTCTTATTGTTGTTGATTGGCATTTTGCATGTTTTGTTCTTAATACAATTTTCGTGACTTGTCGATCTCTTTCTTTAATATGAAGAGGTAAATGTTATATTTAAATGAGGCTTTTCATATGTAATCTTTGAATATAAGTAAGTTACATAAATTATTTTTTAATTAATGCATTATTACAACATTTTTCCATAAACTATAATATCGAATTTGGAGCATTCATTAGTACCTCACTCTAAGTATTTACAGTATGACGACATGAATCACATGATCTCAGACTCAAATGAATAATGCTTACCTCGTGATAGGTATAGGATAACATTTGAAATACAATTTTCTTCTCCTTTTTATACTTCTTCGATTTAGAAGATTCTTATTGTTAAGATGATAGTGTAAAGATATTTTTATTATATACTACCATTTTCAATATGTAAAATCGACATAATTTATATAGTCATATCAAATATCAAAGTCACGTAATATTCCAAGACGTTTAATTAAGAAAGTGACATTAACACACCGCAAGACAAAAAACTATATTAAGAGCAAAAATATTGAAATGCACCAACAAAGCGTAGTAATAATTATTAACTAAAAATTGAATGTTCGTCACATTATTTTCAATAAACATACTTGCTAACGAATCAATAGTATTAGCCCGTTTAGCGGTATTACATGAAGTAAAATATTGCATGTTTAATTTGTAACGTACTATTAATATGAATGCTAAGTATTCATCCTACCGGTGGCCGTGGCATTGTTGTTGTTGTTGTTGTCTTTGTCGTTGTTATTCATTGGCCTTTTGCATGTTTTATTCTTGATACAATTTTTGTGACTTCTCTATCTCTTTCTTTAATGCTTCTTGACACGCTACAAAAAACAATTAGATATAGTTGATCATTAGTAACTTAAATATAGTTAATCAATATATTGCATTTTTGATCAAAGTAAAAACGGTCGTGCATGTTTCACTTAATTGATAAGACAACGATGTGTAGGATCTCTTTAATCATTAGAGAAGATGATGTTACTACCAAACCTCCTAAGCACCATCTTTATGTCCTACATTCTTATACACACAAAACACACATAAAATTTACATAAAATAATATAAATCAATATGCTAAATAAGTAAGACGATATGATGCTTACTTTACAACAATAATAAGTTGTAGCCCAATGTGCACGCGGTGTAGAGGAAGTTGTGGTTTGTTGTGTGTGATTTTTGACACATTATATAGTTAATAAAATATTTTTAAGTCATGGATGGGAAGGTAAAAAGACTAACCACTAATTGCTGTGTTTAATTTATGCATTTATGGCATTTTTGGTTGTATTCTTTGAGGTTTAGAGATGTCTTGAAACATGTTGTACTGTACAAACTTTTGTGCACGATTCCTCAAGCAAAACATATTGTACCGTACAAACTTTTGTGCACATTGCCTCTTGCGCATTAAATTAAGCACTCCAATCTTTAGATAGTATAGAAGATATACTTTTCATGTTGCTTAAACTACCTTGTACCGCACTACAATTTGTGCACAAATCATCTTGCACATTAAATTAAATCACCCGTATTGTGTAATTGATATACTTTTGATGTTGCTTAAAATAACTTATACCGTACAAATTTTTTCAATTACTCGAATCACTAATCTTATATACTTACTCTTATGCATGACTATTAAATCAATGTATTAACACATGAAGCCTCCAGATTTCAAATTTCTTTTATGAAACATTTATTGTGAGCACTTTACATTTATATGACAACTTAAGTTTTAATATATAAGATAGATTCTTGACTATCAGGCGTTGCATGTGCAATTAGTATGGAGAAATATTTGTATTAATAGGTGGCTTTTAGTGGCTAGCCAAATCGGTGGTGCCATCGTTTCCCGATTAAACCCGTTGGTCCGATCCAATTTTCAAACTATATGTACTATAAACTTGTTAACTTGTATAAAGCTTTGTGTGTTTTATTAGTTTGTAAAATATGTACAATAACATTTACTTTGCATTTTAGGAGTGTTTTAAAAATAATATTAATTAGTGTGTTTAATTATTTTATATTTTGGATTATGTTATGCTTGTTTAGATTGTATATTATAAAAATTTTATTGTACTTTTTAGTAAAGTGGTGTTTTAATTGGTTGTATTTAATTTGATAGATATGCTTTTAATTTGTTGTATAATGCGAATAAATCATTACACTTATGAATAATAGAGTGTTTTAATATGAGTATTAATTATGCTTTAATTTAATGTCTAGTGCATTAAAAAGTTATACGCTATGTATAGATACTTGTAGTCCTGAATTTTAAGACATTAAATGTCTAATTGTGTTTAATTTACTTGTACCTTTAGCAATATAATTTGTAATGTTGAATTTTAAGCCATTTAATGTCCAAAAGTTTTTTTGTGGTTTATAAGATAGTGTGATTAAGAGATCATGAATGTTTATAAAATGTAATTCTCTCACTTTTAAAGTTCAAACTAAAGAGATTTCAACTTATTATCTTGTATGCAACCCAATATCAGTTTGAATGTCTTGTTGTAGTCTGTCACAACTATTATGGTGTATGTCTTGTTTTGGCTTAACTTGTTACCTTGTGTATTTTGTTTGGCATGTCGGTTTCGATTTCGCCAATTATGTTCGATATAACTTCTTGTGTTCAAATTACCTCCATTCGTGAGGAGTGAAATGAAATCTCTGTTAAAATAATAATAATAATAATAATAATAATAATAATAATAAATGTATTCTTGATTCTTGTCTTCGTATCTAATTAGGCTCATTAGAAGATGAAGACACAGGATCAAATCAAGAATGTCTCGGTTCATCTTATGCATCTTTTATATAATAAAACAATTACATAATTTTGGATTATTTTTGCAAAATCTTTCTTATTGAAAAAAAATAGACCAATAGGAGAGCTCGATTTGACATGTTGGCAAAATCATGCAATATGATTGGTAAATAGAAAGTCAAAATTGAATTGATTTTGGTTAAACTTTAATAAATATAGTATAGAAATTTGGTTGAGAAAAAAACATATAAAAATATTTGTGTCAAATTTGTGAAAATAAGAACTTAAAAAAAAGATGAAGTACTTAATAAAACTTTAGTGGTTGAATTTGACATAAATTATATAGAGTTAAGTGTAAATTTACAAGTTTTCATATTTTTTAATATCTTTTGAAAAATAACAAATAACTCTTTGCACTTTATACCCCTATACTTTATAAGATAAACTTTGTTTAAAATGACATGAGTATTAGTATTATTTTCAGACTTTTATCTATTAAAATTACAAAATTTTGTAAATATACGAATTAGTTTTAATATACGTTAAATATTTTTTAAAACTAATATTAGTTTTAGACTTGCATTCATTAAAATATTTTTTTTTACTATATACGTTAAATAAGAACTCATGTTATTTTATTTTAAAAGTTTAATTTATGCGTACACGGGCTTGAATATTAAATACAGCTAAACTATTGTTAACGGGAATATGAATATCAAATTTAAGCACGGATTACTGTGATATGAAAACCAATATACGCTATTATACTTATAACAACGACTCGTGAAATTCTTATTTAAAGTTTTATATGGATATCCAGAAAAACATTTTTAAAAAACTTTACGGAGCATATTTTAACTACATCAAGAGGACTTCCCTCACTAAGAAAGGTGTCCAGTGGATGACGTACTGATATATCTCATATTCGTGCTGATTGTGTGCTACTAAACTCGCACATTTTGTACAACATGATATGAATAGTTAAAGTTAAACAACAACATCAACGTCAACCCCAACATCTATATCAGTTAAACAAAGTTAAATCTTTCAACCAACAATTTTTTTTTACAAAATATCATTGTAATAGATATTAATACATAATAAAAAAATCCTGGACAAGTATTAGTTATACTTATCATAATTTTCACGGGTAATCACGTGACTTGAGCCACATAGCAATGTTATTGATCCATAATGCCTTCTTCCTAAACTCATCAATCAACATTGTTGAAAATAAAGTCAATTAAACATCACACGAATTTGTGTGTTAGCCCACTACCATTAAAATCATTAATGAAGACAACTTAGAGTAAAGGGAGTGATAACTCAAGTTATTAAATAACACCGCGCCAAGTCAGCGTCACATCATCTCAGCATCAAATAACATAACACCAAAAAACACTAGGAAATCGTAACACCAAATAACATCACTTTTTACAAATTTACAAATTCTACCCTCAACAAATTCATTTATTAAACATTCAAGCATTTTATTAATAAAAATAAACATTACAATACAAAATAAAAACATTACAATTAAAAAAATTTACATAATAGAAATTACGAAATGAAACATACGATAAGTAGATAATCTAAACTAGTCGGTATCATTTGGATTGGTTGGTGGATGTTGCAAGTTATATTTGTCTCTGATTCTTTGTTTTTCCATTTTGATGAAATACGCCTCATCTGGATCGACGTCACTCATTTTCATACTGAGAAATCTAAATTCATCCATACGCGTAGCCGTCACGTCTTTCATTCTAGCTGCTTCGTACGCCATTTGGGCCGCTTCCCTTCTTAGTCGAAGCTCGGTAGTCATAGATTGCAAGTTGCTTGATGCACTTCCACCGGTGCTAGTCGATGTATCAGACTTTTGTTTTTTGGACGTCCTTTGTTTCTCGGCAGGACGTGGACGTACATCATCACCAAATAGCTCTTGGTTGCTTTGACCGGGGACGTCTCCGGTTAAGTCAATCGGTGTCAGCGCGTCCCATTTTGGACACTTCTTCAAAATTAACCATGCTTCCTCTAGAGTAAACGACATACCTTTATGCTCGTCACAATACATTTGTCTAGCGTTCCTCATATCATCCACTTCATTTTCACCACTCTTTCTCAAACGTACGACATGTTTGTAAGCCGCTAGAAACTTTTGGCAATTTCCATTCAACGTATGCCACTTGCTTGTTATCATATCTTTGTTACGAACTTGAAAATTTTGCCAGTTGAAGTCGTTCATAACCTTATACCAAAAAGTAGAGCCCTTTTGAGAAACTCCAATATTCCTATCCTCGGAAACGGCCACCCAACACATGGCAAGTAAAACTTCCTCTTCCGGTGTCCAACGTAACGTAGTCTCGCTCACGTCGGGATTTTTTTCATCAAACACCTCGTTGACTAGTTGTTTTTTGCCTTTTTTTGCAACACGTTTACCTCCACGTTTGGACTTTCGTGGAGACGTAGCTTCGGGTTCCACTTCCACACTAGCCGCTTGTGAGGAATGGGTTTGTGGTGTTGGGGGTGTTTGTTGCTCCGCGTTATTTTGTTGTTGCCACAAATACGACAATTTTTGTTGTTCTTCGAATGACAAGTTACCAAATGGGTTAGGATTTGAAGAAGACCCGAGGTTCGGGTTAGCATTAGCATTTACAATACCCATCAAATTTAAAAAACTTGAATCGTCTCGTCCCGACATGGTTTTGATTTTGTGAGAATATGAGTGTTATAGTTTTTTTTGCTTGTGAAAAGATAGTGTATATACTTCTTGTTGTTGTTGTTGTTCATTTATAAGGTTATATTTTTTTTTTCTTGTGATACTAGCCGTTATATTCAAAACGGTAACATTTTTTTTCCCCATAAACTAGCCGTTAACACTGCTAACACTGCGATGGGCTTGTTTTGCAATTTTCAAAAGGTAACATGGACGTTATAACGCAAGTTATTGCGTTAACTTGGATACCAACGCTAGTCCAACGCTGCATGGTAGGAAATGGAGTTAAAGTGTTAACGTGCGTTGATGTAATGCCACATAGGAATAACGATGGTCTTGCGTTACCACACCCATACTCTTAGGTGTTATTTTAGGGGGATAAAAATAAGTTTCTTTTTGACACGGTTATTTTTCATTCTTTTGTACAAAACCAAGCACTATCAATACAACGGGAATACCATTTGCCATTGCATTCTATTCCCTTTGCCATTCCTTGACTTGAGCCAAGCATGCCCTAAGCTTTTATTATTTTAAAGCACTCGATTAGTCTCAAATCGCGTTGTCTATATCTGGTAGCCATATGAGATCTAATAGAAATTTTTTGTCCATCTAGGAAGATAACATAACAATATGATAATAGCATTTGTTATTATCATGGGTGAAAGGTAGAGAAATTAATTAATAATTAATATGTTAATGACTTGGAAGACATAAAGGAGCGTATAGTTTTTGGTGTTTCACGTTGTTAAAGAGTTAAACAGTGGTTTTTTCATGATGTTAAAGAGTAGAACAATCAAAAGAGATGGTGAATAGCTGCATACGACATTGCACTTTCACTTGACGCATGTCGTAATAATAAATGGCTCAAAGATGAACCAACTGTACATGTGATATTGCTCACATCAAATTAAAAAAATATGTAAGATGTAAGTTAATGAGGTTACAACAACATAATTTTTTTTAAAAGATTATAACATGTTAAGTCCAAATATTTAAAAAATAATAATGATAAGAATAAGAATCCACATACCACAATCATAACAAAAAATAAAATAAAATATAATCTCAAAAAACACTTTTTTAGGCCGTATCACTTTAATATAGGTATTAATTATTGGTAGCCCAACCCAATCAAGCCCAGCCCAGATAAATGCATGCAAATATGCAATGGTACCTGGGCTTTCTTTAGAATTCAGCGTGTATTACCAGGTCTTACTATTTTTTTCTTTATATGTACTTCGATTTATCAACTCTATGTACACCTAGTATAAAATCAATATATCTTTTTCACACATCCGAATCTTGAGGTCATATACTATGGAAGATGTCACTTGTATAAAACATTCACCAACTTAAATGTATATATTGCATAACTTACTTGGCACAAGGCACTAT
Organism: Artemisia argyi; assembly: GCA_030686995.1. Taxonomy (NCBI): domain Eukaryota; kingdom Viridiplantae; phylum Streptophyta; class Magnoliopsida; order Asterales; family Asteraceae; genus Artemisia; species Artemisia argyi. The sequence goes on along the minus strand of CM060709.1, from coordinate 265,804,543 downwards.
CAGTTGAAGATGGTACAAGAATAATTATATAAAAGTGCATCGCGTGCAAAATAGTTTTTAAAACTTTATGTGGAGCACCGAGGCACCACTTATTAATCAAATAATGTAATTAATCAACCTAAATTGGATTTTAAGAAAAAGGGGCAACACCTAAGAAATTTTCGAAGGAAATTTTTTGAAAAGAAATTAGCTAAGGAATTCTTACAATTTTCTCACTGATTATGTGCACAGTTATTAGTGACGGTTTTCTTGGTGATTTCCTAGCAATCAGTGACAATGTGGTGGAGGGTAGAGTGTTACGTAGATTAGTAAATCACTCTATTCAATTGATCGAAACTTCTCTATTCCTACTAGAAACCATGTACGGGATGAGAAGTGAGAACTTCATGTCGTTCAGTGAGTGGAAGATCTTTTTGTGGCTGCTTGAGATTGACGACCAGCCTAAAGATATCACACTTAAACAAAAGACACAACGACGTAAATTTACAATCTGATAGGATGTTACAATATTTTTGTGACATTATCAATGAGCTTCCGTGCTGATCAGCTAGTGTTTATATTATTATTCGCAAATCTGAAATCTCACTCTAACACCATGATGTTAGACGATAAGTATTAGGGGATTAGGCCCGTGTGTATTAGGCCCATATTGTATCTTATATATTATCTCATGTACCGAACATATTAGGTATTCAATATACGGTTTTACTAAATCTTACATGGTATCAGACATATACGGTTTTACTAAATCTTACACATGAAGCACGTCCATTAAAGGCTTCTGGTGACTTTCACATGACATTAAACGTGGAGAGTAATTTGCTTTCTAAATCACAAGCATACCCCTCACATGCCATTAAACATGGAGGGTATTTGGCTTTTCGAATAACGTACAGAGGCTTGATCCAATCTTTACATACTCGGAATGTACATCAAGGACATATATATGTATAAACCGGAAGAGACCCATGAAAAATATTTCTAGCCACACATTTCAATTAAGAGGGAGAAATTTAATGGAAGATACATCTATTTTTGTAAATGTATCTAAAATGTGTGACCGTGTTCTCACTCTTCTCATTTTAGTTTTATATCTCATTTGATCCAACTCGTACAAACTAATCTTATAACAAACTGACCAAGTTTCAAGTCACATAAAGGAATGCCACATTCGTAAACTTGTCAAAACTTTTCCTGAAAGAAAAAAACACACTTTAATTACCGAATTAAAATCAAGATGCATGTTTAAACATATTGGTTAGACGAAAGAGACAAGACTTGCTAATAGCTACTTAATTAGCCTAACCGCATATGCAATGCCCATGCACACTTCTACTCGCGTATACACGTTTACTTTATTAGAATCTAGATCAAAAGAGAAGACTTTTTTATGTGAGAAAGAATGAGAAGAAAATAATTCACAACATTTATAACTCGATTCACAATTTTTATATTATAAGAAATAAGATCCTTAACTTTAATGTGATGACCATGATCGTGAATCCCTTCAATATGTAAATCGAATCATGGTTACAAATCTCTTGAAACCCTGTCTTTCAATTCATCTCATTTTCAAGAGTCTTTTTACTCGATTCAATGGGATCATCAAGTGATTAAAATTTTCATTGCCTTAAAGTAATGATCAACTTTTGATCTTATTCTCGCTGTAATTTTTACGCGTGCATGTATGATCATAAGCGATATCATCTTATGTCTTTCTAAATTATAGCCCTTGAAGCAATGGAAAATGCCATCCGCAACAATCTTCTTAATCGAATTGTAAGCTTTATTTGTTCTAGTAAAAGGATGTTTGAGGGTAATATTGTGTGCATATATAATTGTTAACTTGTGTGTTCTTTTCTTGTTTCTCTCGTGCTCTTCAATGGGTTGTGTTGAAGGTTGCTACTCAACGGGTTGCGTTGAAGTTTGCTACATGTGCTCGACGAACGACCTACGATCTATTGTTTCCGTGTATAGAGTTGTTGTCGTAATTCTCCAACAGCAATAGCAATTGAGCTTATAATGTCATAACCCAATCTTTTTGACAATCATTAACAAAGTTGGAATAGCAAACTTTAGCTGATAAAATTATAATATTAATAAGAACTGAAAACTAATTTGTTTTTCATCAATGACGACTTTACAAGTTTACACCCGTTCAAGGTTTGACTTTTATATTTCACTTCTTTTTTGTTTTCTTTTCAATAATAAACTAAAATTAAAATCATAACGATTGACCAAGTCGATGAATATCTTGAAGAAATTTGAATATAGAAAAAGAAAAATGATTTATTTATTGTGATAATATCTGAAATGTTTTCTGTTCTCTCTAGTTAACAAAAGATAAATTTGGCAACGCTGTAAACAAGGTCATCATTTTAGTGAAGTTTTCAAAATGACATCAACCTTATACATATAAGACTATAAGTAGACATTTTCAAACAGACGTTTTCAAACATTCTAAACGTAAACTCTTGTAGTTATAAATTTATAATATTGCTATATTAATTAGAACATCAATACGTATATTACGTATAGTACTGTGAAATTGCTGTACAAGATTATCTGCATATTTTGAATTTTTAAACATAGCTCTTTATGCCTATGCTTTAGCAAATGATAGGAAAGATACCATGCATAAAAATATGTTAACCAACGTTTGTACAAATATAACTAAACAAATTCAATTCAATGGTATTTATATATAAAAGGTGTATAACACACTAGATTGTAAGAGCTTTACAAATTACAACCCTATGCACGAATTTCACTTCTTAACAAATTATTACACGATTGAAACAAATCAATAAATTACAGGCTTAGCTGAATTCGCATCCCAAACACCTCCTTCTTTAAGGTATTGCATATACCTTGAGAAATCGGGTCTAGCAGTCGCCTTCTTTTTACGGTTTCTCCTTTCAAATAAGCTAAAAAGCGGATGAACCTTGCTCGCTTTCTTCACTTGCTTCTCTACGGTAACTACTTTAGCTGGACCTTTCGGGTCCGGCACAAATTTAGTTGGAAGTTTGCCAAAGAAGTTGGCAGGCAACGTTGTGGACCTTATCATTTTAGCGTCCATTTGTACATCTTCGGACGTGAATTCGCTGATCAATTGGTCGTATCCGCGATGAACTTTTCTCGAGCTCATTGCTCTGAACATGGTTCCTGAATGATATGGAAGAGAGGGTGTTATGGATTGAGTGTGAAGTTTGAAATGGTTAAAGTCATAAAAGGTTGAAGGTTTTATAGGCATGGAAAGAATTTTCTTCGTTAGTTTTTTAAATTGTTCACATGGTCTAGTTTGGTTGGCGACAAAATGAAGAGTAAGGTTCTAGGAAAGTGGGTCAGAATGATGTGAGATTGTGTTAATGTATAGGCCGTCAATTTGTATTCTAATATTCTAATACTCTTATTTCGGTCTTCCCATGTTTGAAAATGAAAAAAACTCTTTGACTTTCGTGTTGTAACTTGTCGATAACAAAATATCCTTTTAGACATTTACGGAGTAGTAGTTTTTTGAATGTCAAAATTTGCTATAGACATCTTAAGACATGCTAAGATATGATGTGTAATTGTTCATGATAATATGTTTTAGTGTTTCTTAATTCTTAACGAGTAAACTAGCTAATTGCAACAGAAGTATTAAAGGCAAATAGCACCTTTGTTATTTGCACTTTTTTTTATGTATCGAACAAACATATATGTGCCTTAAAGTTTATTTTTTAACATTTTTTTGTGTACTCATAAAATTTTGTGACTATTCAACTATTTAGGATCAACTAGTTTGGTACTCGCACGTTGCTGCGAGAATGTTGTGTTTAATCTAAACTCGAAACGAAACGGTCAATTTTTTTATTTATTTTTTTTTTAGGAGTAACTATGCAAAAGATCGATAACCGCGAGTACTATTTTTATAAATAATTTCTGGAAATAGTATAATTTTTTACATAAAAGCCCCTAAAGTTATCGGAATTTTGCAAAGTTAGTCCTTAGAGACTAACTGTGTAATTTATCGCTAATGCAGGGACTGTTTTTTAAATTTGGTAAGGAAGTTTGTACTGTAGATAACACTATGTCCCTGAAATTATTGGGTCGTTGCAAATTTAATCCATAACTGTTAGGTAACGACCGTTAAGGATTAACTTTGCAATTGATCTATAACGTTAGTGGTTAAAAGTGTCAAAAAAGAATGTTACTGTAGAAACAACTGTAGCAGCTACAGTGTTTGTTACAGTAACCTCTTATCCTTTAGTATATATATAATTACATAAATGGTCCCTGGAATGGTAAATATTGCATCAACCGTCTCAAAAATTTTAGAGTTCCACTAATCGTCCTTATTTTTGTAAAAAATAACACATAATCCTTTTTATAACTTGCCGTCTATTTCATCATCCGTGTTATACGTTTTCTTACGTTTTTATCCTTTCTATGCGTATTCGTCTATTTTTATACGTTTTTATCTGTTTTTTACGTTTTCTTACGTTTTACACGGTTTCTTCTATTTTTATAAGCTTTCATCTGTTTTATACGTTTTCGTCTGTTTCTATCCGTTTTCATATGTTTTCATACGTTTTCGTTTGTTTTTTTACGTTTTCAGACGTTTTTATCCATTTCTATACTATTCGTCCGTTTATATACATTTTCATCTGGTTTTCTTAGTTTTCACCGTTTTATCCGTTTTCTTCCACTTTTCCTACGTTTTTATCCGTTTTTTCCACTTTTATCTGTTTCTATACTTTTTCTTCCTTTTTTATATGTTTTTATCCGTTTTTTACGTTTTCGTCAGTTTATTACGTTTTCGTCCGTTTCTTACATTTTTATATGTTTTCGTCCGTTTTTATACGCTTTCATTTGTTTTAATACGTTTCTTCCGTTTTTCTTGTGTTTTTATACGTTTTCGTCCGTTTCTTATGTTTTCATACGTTTTCGTCTGTTTTTATACATTTTCATTTGTTTATATACGTTTTCATCCGCTTTTATACCCTTTCGTCAGTATTTATACTTGTTAGTCCATTTTTATACGTTTTCATCCACTTTCATCCATTTTTATACGTTTTCACCCGTTTTTATAAGTTTTCTTCCGCTTTTCTTACGTTTTTAACATTTTCCACTTTTAACCGTTTCTGTACGTTTCATCCATTTTTATATGTTTTCATCCGTTGTACACGTTTTCGTCAGTTTTATACCTTTTTGTCCATTTTTACAAGTTTTCGTCCGTCTTTATACGTTTTCGTCCGTATTTCTTACTTTTTCGTCCGTTTTTATGCGTTTATCCGCTTTTATCAATTTCTATAAGTATCCGTCCGTTTTCCTTACGTTTTTGTATGTTTCCGTTTGTTTTTACGTTTTTATACGTTTTCGTTCGTACGTTCTTCTCCGCTTTTATCCATATCTAAATGTATTTGTCTGTTTTTATACGTTTTCATTCGTTTACTACGTTTTTGTTCGTTTTTATATGTTTTCACTCTTTTTTTTGTATATTTTCTTCCGTTTTTTTTTACGTTTTCGTCCGTTTTTATACGTTTTTATTTGAAGTTTGTTCACAAGGTCTTGTTTGGTTTGCGACAAAATGAAGTGTAAGGTTCTAGGAAAGTGGGTCAGAATGATGTGAGATTGAGTTAATCTATGGGAGGTGATTTGCACACCAAATAAATTGATGGGGACACCACAATTATGCATATTGTATGTTTTAACATATGCATTAAGAGTGTAATATTTTAGTGTCCCCATCAATTTATTTGGTGTGCAAATCAACTCCTATATGCCGTCAATTTGTATTCTAATACTATTGTTTTGGTCTTCCCATGTTTGAAAATGCAAAAAACTCTTTGACTTTCGTGGTGTAACTTGTCAATAACAAAGTATCCTTTTAGACATTTAGCAGGTCTTTTTTGAATGTGAAAAATTGCTGCAGACATCTTAAGACATGCTAAGAACTGTAATTGTTCATGATAATATTTTTTTAGTGTTTCTTAACGAGTAAACTATCTTGCTAATTGCAACAAAAGTAGTAATAAGATACTAGAAGGGTACTCGCGCAATGCAGCGGCGGGTACCCGGTGACTGTTTGTGGTGAGCAAAATTTTTTCATTTTAAACCTTTCTTATTTAGTATTATCTCAAATACTTTAAAACGTAGTAGATATATGTTTTTTAAAAGTAGAATATTTAAATTATTAATAGTGTAATGTGTGTTTAGAAACTGAGATGAAACTGTGTTAGTTTGTGGGTTAGTTTGTAGGCTTTATATATATGAAATATGCATTAGAAGTTAGTTAATTGGGCTTTTATATCACATTGATTAATTGAACCATTGCAAGTTAATGAGGTTCATAAATATTAGTGGCTCCTACAATTAAAGAGATTAAAATTCATAATGTAACTTAACTCCTATTCATATATATGTGTTAGTTTGAAATCCTTCCAATTAAAAAAATGTTTTTAATTTTATTTTTTTAAGACTTCTTTTTTAGAAATTGCCTAAATACATTATAATGCAGTTAAGATATAGTTAGAATACTTAGAAACCTAGAACCGTTCAATTTAGTTTAAATAAACATTAAGAATCTTTGACTTATAAAAAATCATGAACTGGTCTAGGATAGGCATGAAGAGGACCCGATCGGCCGATCCTCATTAATTAAAAAAAGTGTTTACTTGTCTTTTAATTTGACAACAAGGGATATTATTTGTCTTAAATTTCAATTAGGGTGCGTTTGGTTTGTATGGGGGTTCGAATTAGATTTGGATTTGGGACAGGTTTGAAAAAATTAAGGAATTAGAAAAAAAAAATATAAATGAATTAAATATTATTATTTAAAAAATAAGTGAGATATTATTAATATTATTTTGAGAAGAAAACAAATATAAAATAATATGTGGTCTCACATAAAAGAAAAAAAAAAAATAGAATCTCATTGGTTGATATCACTCAAACATGATAGTAGGGGTGGGAATGCATATTTCACTGAAAATGGTGGGGCTGGGAAATCAAAAAAAAACCAAACAAGTTATTTGATATTTCATTCATTTCATACTCACCCACACCCGCATACCAAACGGGCCCTTAATTATTGGTAATATTAATAACCAACGTGTCTCTTTGTATTATAGGATCGTTTATCATACATTCGAGTTCGTTAAACTGTTGATGTTAAGTTATAAACCGAATACAAATCTTGTTGCTAGTAAACAGGAATATATGGAGATGAAGAAAAAGAATGAGGTCTCTATGTCAACACATTTCACTTTGTAAATATACAAGTGATGGATCAAGGTTTCCGACATTTTCTGGTCACTCTATATTGAGTCAATATGAGATATAACATGAGATTGTGTGAGAGAAAAATCTCGTCAAACAAATGAGTGTGGATTCATATCTCGTTAGAGGCATCAAGTTTCATGTATCCTCTATATAAAGGAAGAATCTAATATCGTGTATATTAAAAAAGATATCGTAAAGAGTATTAATGTGTACAATTATACAAAAGATATGTAATATTCAATGGTATCTATCTAACATGTGTAAATTCAATTCCAATCTCAGTACAACTTTTTGGTTGATGGACCGATCGATTGACCACATCGATACCGGCCTCTAGACTTAATCAATATGATTAGCTGATCGAATAAGCATTCCCAAAACCTCCTTCCTTGAGGTATTGCATATACCTTGAGAACTCGGGTTTTGCTGTCGCCTTCTTCTTTGGGTTCTTTCTCTCAAATAAGCTAAAGAGCGGATGAACCTTGCTCGCCTTCTTCAGTTGCTTCTCTACGAAATTCAACTTAGCCGGTATCTTTGGTTCCATCACAGATTTCACGGGCACTTCACCATAAAAGTTGGCAGGCAATGTCGTTGATCTTATCATCTTAGCATCCAAATCTACATCATCAGCCGTGGGTTCGCTGATAAATTGCTCGTATCCGCGGTGAACTTTCCTAGTGCTCATTGCTCTAAACATGGCTGCTGAGCTGTAGTGAGGATGGGAGGATTGGTGGTTGAGTGTGAATTTTGAAGTGGTGAATGTCGTTAGAGATTGAAGGTTTTATAAACAATGAAAATATTTTTCTAATTCGAAATTTTGTCACATGCATGGACTTGTTCTTGTATGGTAGGCGATACGTTAGAACTTAGAAGTTATAACATTCGTGGAATGTGGGTTTTGGTATTTCTTTTTTCTCTAAAGTATGAGGTGGGTTTTGGTATTTCTTTTTTCTCTAAAGTATGAGGTCCAAAATAAATAATTAACAATAGAGGCTCGTGAAAGAGGATGTGGTGGCCATCACTACTTGTGAGGCGTTAGAAGTTAGTTGCGACGGCGTCAAGCTTGAGTTGCGACAGTTTCAAAGAGACCCTCTTCATACACTGACCTGTCACACTTTGATTTATTTTTTGAGCGCTTTTGGTGACCACGTCCGAGAAGCTGGTCATAAACTTGAAACTTGTCGATTTTTAATTCGTATTTTTGCCCAAATGAGCCAAAATCTTTACGATTTCAACAAATGCATTCTCAAAGACCTAAAACTTAAAAGGAAAGAATTTAGGGCAACAAATGATACAATGTGCAAGAAATTAAGCGTTAAATGACCCTTAAAAACAATATGATTTTGCGCCTCATCAACATATCACACTACATAGCAACGTTTATACATTACCACAACGTTTATACGAAACATACCACACTACATATCCTTTTAGACATTTACGCGAGTAGTAGTTTTTTGAATGTGAAAATTTGCTATAGACATCTTAAGACATGCTAAGATATGATGTGTAATTGTTTATGATAATATGTTTTAGTGTTTCTCAACGAGTAAACTAGCTAATTGCAACAGAAGTATTAATAAGATAGACGATTAACAGCGTATATGGGTGATGGTGTATATTAGTAGTGTCTTTATTTTATTTTTTTACTATTATTATTATTATTATTATTATTATTATTATTATTATTATTATTAATATAAAGATAGGTGTGAAGTATGTGAGATAAGTGTAAAGTTAGTGACTTAAATTTTAACGAGATATTTAAATATATACAAGTAATAGATTTTATTGTCTTTTTTTTAAGTAAAAGTATTTTAGTCTTACAACAATACTTATGTTTTAACTAAGTTTTAAACAAATCTATTTTTTTTCTTCTCTATATATAGTACATATGTGGTTAGAAGCGTTCAATTTAGTTTAAAAAACATTCAAAATTTTTACTTAAAAAATATATATATATCATGAATTAGTCTAAGACAGGCTTGAAGCAGACCCGATCCTTATTAATTTTTTAAATTGTAGATAACTATTAATTATAAAAAGTGTTTACTTGTCTTTTTATTTGGGCGGCAAAGTGTATTTGTCTTAAATTTTAATTAATTATTGGTAATATTATTGACCAACGTGTTTCTTTGTATAACTTGACCGATTTATCATAAATACCGAGTTTCTTATTTGAGTTTGTTAAACTGTTGACGTTAAGTTACAAGACGAAAGTCAAGAGGTCTCTATTAGTTGCATTATAAACCTCACATAATATTTGCTGCTAATTACTATAAAGATGGAGATGATGAAAAAGAATAAGCTCTTTATTTATATGATAGGTTATGAACTTAATTATGATACCATGTAACTTCTTAATTAATTTAATTCTACGATAGTCAAGTATGGATCTAGTATGAGGTATAACATGAGATTTTGCGAGAGAAAAATCTCTCAAATAAGTGTTTGTGGATTCAAGTCTGTTAAATACAAGTGTCAATGTATTTAATACATTAGATACAAAGGTGATTGTAAAAGAAATATTGTAAAGGGTATTAATGCGTACAATTTACCAAACATATGAAATATTCAATGAATCAATCTATCTAACATGTGTAAATTCCAATATATCTTAATACACCACTCATGTCTACATGCTGCAGCAATTGCAGCTTAAACACCTTAAGAAAATCACAGCTTTTTGGTTGATGGGCGATTAACCACATTGATATCGCTAGCCTTAATCAGTAGATTACTTGATTCGCTGAATAAGCATTCCCAAAACCTCCTTCCTTGAGGTATTGCATATACCTTGAGAACTCGGGTCTAGCTGTCGCCTTCTTCTTGCGATTCTTTCTCTCAAATAAGCTAAAGAGCGGATGAACCTTGCTCGCCTTCTTCAGTTGCTTCTCTACGAAATTCAGTTTAGCCGGTATCTTTGGTTCTATCACAGATTTCACGGGCAACTCACCATAAAAGTTGGCAGGCAAGGTGGTAGATCTTATCATCTTAGCATCCAAATCTACATCATCAGCCGTGGGTTCGCTGATAAATTGCTCGTATCCGCGGTGAACTTTCCTAGTGCTCATTGCTCTAAACATGGCTGCTGAGTTGTAGCTAGTGAGAATGGGAGGATTGGTGGTTGAGTGTGGATATTGAAGTGATGAATGGCGTTAGAGATTGAAGGTTTTATAAACACTGAAAGTATTTTTCTAATTCGGAATTTTGTCACATGCATGGACTTGTTTTTGTATGGTAGGCGATATGTTAGAAGTAACATTCGTGGAATGTGGGTTTTGGTGTTTGTTTTTTCTCTAAAGTATATGTCCAAAATAAATAATTAACAATGGAGCCTCCTGACACAGGATGTGGTGGCCACCACTACCTGTGACGGCATCAGATGTTGGGTGTGACAGCGTCAGGCTTGAGTTGCGACGGCTTACAAGAGGCCATCTTCACACACTGACCCGTCACACTTTGATTTATTTTTCCACTTTTGAGAGCTTTTGGTTACCACGTCCGAGATGCCGGTCATAAACTTGAAACTTGTCTTTTTAATTCGTATTTTTGTCCAAATGAACCTAAATCTTCTATGTTTTTAGCAAATGCATTCCCAAAGACTTAAAACTTAAAAGAAAGAATTTAGGGTAACAAATGATACAATGTGCAATAAATTAACCGCTAAATGACCCCTAAAAATAATATGATTTTGTGCCTCATCAGCACATTACACGATATAGCAACGTTTATACATTACCGTAACGAAACATTCCATCAAATAAAAATATATTACGTTACTTATTACAATTCATTACATAACACTACCATAGTCCCAATCTTAATGTTCATTTTTCCTTTTCGGTTGTCTCAAATTAATTGCCCACTACTACATATAGATGTTCAAATTTTTTAATTTTACTATATTATCCTTACTCAAAATTGTTATTTACAAAAATATACGCAAATATTCAATAATTGTCAAAGGATAAAAATGTTCGTTGCGACTTTTTCAAAATTCAAAGCTGTAATAAAATGTGTTATTCTTAAACTGATTTTTTGTCTAGTGACATAATTTAAGACGAATGTAGTAACGAATAGATCAACAAATCATGAAAAACACAATCGTAGTTAAGCATCTTGGAAATAATATATGATATAATTGTGTGCTTGCTTTGAAAAGTTGAAAAACCTCGGTTGGTGAACACAAGACCAAAATCAAACACATGATAAGGGTGCTTGCATAAAAAAGCTAAATAAAGAGCTGCTTGCATTAAAAAGCTAGAAAAGTTCGCAGGAGACACAACCCTCATGTATGACACTTTACATTCGTGGCCTCAATCTTTTAATCTAGTCATTGGTGATCCAAAACGATATCATAAATAGAAAGATCTACACCCACATTCATGTAGAGACAACAGCAGTTGAAGCATCTTCGCCTCAAACGTTTGATTTTATCCATGATGCTTTAAACGAAAGGATGTGAAAATGGATGGAAAAAGTGTAATGAGGTTGGTTGTGGTTCATAAACAACCATGTACTCTAATAGGGATGGTATGTTCGAGTTCACAAAAATTGGTTCTTGCAACGAGGCTTGACCAGGTTTTTGATGCACCTGCATCTTTTAAGTGACTTGAGACACTTCAGACACCATGCAAATAATCCTATCAGATTGTTGGTGTTTTAGAAGCAACATACCACCCCTATAATGTCTTGGCTGTAACCGTAACCATCTCCTTGGAAACATAAAAAGACTTGAATAGTTAGAAAACCAGCCGTCAAAGTTCTAAGTTTCAATTGAACTCTCTCTTTAACCTTCGTAAAATGGTAAATACAGATTAGTCAGAAATATCATAAGTAGCGCCTAAAACGGTGTTTATAGGTAGCTAGAAATTTCATAAGTTGAGTTTAAGATAGTGTTTATAGGCTGGGAGAGTTTAAAAGGGATAGGTTGAAGTAGACAAATATAGAGTGAATTTATAGGATAAAAAAGCAACTAGCTAGATACTGATGATGAATTTGAATTTTCAAAATTTTATTAGAAATGTAAACAATTGTCTTGTTAGCGTTCTCTCTCACACACATTCACAAAGTATTCGCAGTGTGTTCGCATTTTTTTTTATCATAAACACCCCGTTTTGTTGAACCAACTGTAATTGATTCGCAGGCGGTCATAGACTAGACACCATTGGGCGTGAATAGTGCCTCGTTTGTTTGTCACATGACCCTTACTTTGCAACTTGATCGCAGCATCTCCGACTTTATTACCGTCGAAATCGGGTGAGCATGAAAATAGACGAGACATGTATCATCATGATCGGAATGAGACGGCAGTAAAAACGGTGTAACTTCTGTGAAGAATGGAGGTGCATGCAATGAGAGATGGCCTATTGTGTGACGTTGAGGGGTAGTAGGCTATTAAGTATAACGATAAATAAGTGAGAAATAGATGTACGGTGTGTGCATAAGGGTAAAATTGGATAAACGTGATTCGATGTTTTGGTTCTAACAACACGTCACAAATTTAAGTGAAGTTGAAAATAAGTGTCATTTTCAATGTTAGTGTTGCAAATTTCCCTGGAAATATTGTAAAGAGTACTAATATTCAATCACAAATTCAATGGTATATATGAAACGAGCGGGGTAGCCCGCGCGTTGCTGCGGGAGCGTTGTGCGTTTATTTAGATGAAAATTTACTTGATATTTACAACAACAAAGTTCAGTTTAATTTGTTAAACACATAGTGAAGTGTTGAAAGCAAGAAAATCAGTTTCTTTTATTTCCCATTTAACTACATGATTATGAAGTTAATTTGCACGATCACTGCAGCTACCCAGCAGCTCAGGAGGCAAGTCTTCGTCCTTTTCAATTCCGGTTTCCTGTTCCTCAATCGGCAGCTTGCAGAATTATGGAAAATGTCGAATGAGCAAATAAAGGATGTTGTGGAACAACATCGTGACACCTGTAGCTAATAACAATGACAATGAACAAATAAAGAATGTTAGGAGCGCGTCTTCTAACTGAAGCCACAATCACCATAGTAGGAAATGCAATATTTTTTAAACAAACATGCAATTAAATTACACTACGGTTAAGGGGACTATCTCCTTAGTCCGTTGCTTGTAACTGGTTATTTGATTATATCACAAAATGATTTGTAAAACTTATGTACAACATACCATAAGCCTAATTCAGTGACTATATGGTTACCCATAAGGTTTTAGCATCCCAATATAATTTAACTATTTTATTTTCTGTACATATTACCATTATTCTTTACGATAACAGCCACAAATGAAACACACTCCATATTTTCCCGGGGCAATCCCGTTCAAAAAAATGAAACACACACACAACCAACATTGCGATATGTGAATAAAGTGTTTAAAACAACAATTTAATACTTAGAAAGTACCTCCTATTTGTGGAGGAACAAATCTCCTGGTTTGATAGGTGATTCAACTAAAACTTGGCCATTCCTGCAGTAATTTATAGCGTTATGATCATAAGCTAGTTTTAAATTATGTATGTTGTGTAGTGGATCAGAATCAATACCTAATCACTAATGTTTCTCCATCTCTTGTTAATTTGTAAGGGGTGGAGCCTTTAGTGTAGGGTACCGCCTCGTCCTTCCATTCTGTCATGCACCCATAAAACATACCTTATGAAGAGGAGATTAAATGTTATAAGGAATTCAAGGGCAAAATCTTAGCTAACCAAATTTCTATGGGGATGCTGAAAATTGGAGTTGAATTTCGTTGTTAGACAGATTCCTGGCCCGACGGAAACTGCTTGGTTGTTGCGTAATTGTTGTTGCTACTACATGTTTCTGCAATGTCAAGAATGAAAAGTTAAAGCAGATTTGCAGGCTGAGGCTGATACTGTCAAAGGCTCTAAACAATAGTAGAAGCATAATTGGAGACTATTTGTAACTCTAAGATATAAATCTACTATCATTTTTTTGATATAACCCTTTATGGGTTACTCGAAATGAACCCAAACTCACCTATATACTGATCCAAAATACAATCAGATTATAATGTTACCATAAAAGGTAGATGACATGTTTATATTGTAGAAAAACCAAAAGAATTTTATTTTATAAGCACCTAAAATCCATTTTAATCCCTCAAGTTCCTTCAATTGACTCGTCATGACTCATTGCTCAAGTCCATATTAGGTTATCATTTAGGATGATAGTATTAAACTTAAACTTCATACTAAACTCGAGCATGCAAAATGGTAAGATTGTAACTTTTGCTGATAGTAACAAATTATCATGATCATGCATATTTTTTTGATATCAAATCACCAAAACACAATTGATACTAATAATATGAGGGTATAAAAACCTTTTAAAAAAATTTCGGAGAAAGTGTATTCACCAAAAACAGTGAGGTCGTTTATCTGATGTAGATGTTGACGATGTCCATTCGGCAAAATTTGATCTCGATGTATTAAAGTGATGGTCTACCACTACAAGAACTCCAGCCTTTAGCGACGGATTTAGCGACGGATTTAGCGACGGATTTTTTCATTGCGTCAGAATTTGCGTCGGGTAGGTACCTGTCGGTGTTAAAACGTCGCAGATTATGCGTCACTCCAAACTATGTCGCAAAAAATTAGCGTCATCACTATCGACAAACAAGTTTGTCGCTCGTAGCGACTGGAAATGATGTCGCAAAAAGCATTGCGATGGATTTTCACTTGCTTCATGGAGTCGCTAGTTGTCGCAAGTTCTGTCCCAAAAATCTATATCCATCGCTATTCTAGTCGCTAACTATGTCGCTTTTTCTCATTAGACGTCGCTTGAAGTCGCAAAAAAAACCCATCAAATGTCGCAAATCCAGTCTCTGCTGTCGCAAAACTTTCTATATTGAACATGCTAGGTTCTATATTGCTCTACATGTCTCTCTATTTAGCCCCAACAATTCACAAATGAAACATAATGATTCAATAAGTATATTGTATATTAAACAATGACAATATCCAAGTCATACATAAAGACACTAAAAGGTGTCGTATAAACCAATAATGTAAACCTGCTACTTCAACAAAAGTGTTAAGAAACTGAACTAAACATTGTAAATCTGCTGCTACTTGCCAAGTGCAAACCTCCTGCTACTACTTGCCACTTTAACAACCAAAGAGAGTAAACCTGCTGCTACTTGCCACTTTAACCGGAGTGCAAACCTCCTGCTACTTGTCACTTTAACCAATGAGTGTAAACCTGCTACTTGTTATCTACTACATGTTATCAGCATTGCCACTATAACCAAAGAGTCTAAACAGCAGGTTGTCGGCGTTGAAGCAGATCTAGAACCTTTTGAGTAGCACCCTGAATCACCTTTATATCGCTCTCTAGCAAATTCTGAGATTCAAAAATCTGGTCAAGCTTCTGCGAGTGTGCTTCTTGTGTTGCTTTCATACGCTCCTGCTCAGCTTTAAGAAGATCATTTTCAATCTTTTGGCAATCCAACATCTCTCGTAACTGAACTAATTCATGGTTTTGTGAAGTTTGCCTGATGGAATCAACAATCTGATCAAAAATATATCTATCGAACCCCGATGGAAGACCATAGAACTTCCCTTTCTTTGAACCAAAATGTTCTGCCCATCTAATGTATGTGTTTTCTATGTTTCCTGATTGCTTATCGAGAGAGTCCTCTGCTTCATACTTTGCCATGTATTGTTCCTTTCATTAATAAAAAGTATGACACATTTAGCAGATGTGAAGTAAAACTTGCTTATTCAGAAACCAACAAGAAGTAAAAAAAACAACTTACCCAAGTTTCTTTTGCTTCATTGTCGACAAAAGTCTTCTTGTCTTTCTTCACGTGAGTCCGAAAAAAAAGTTCTGCAGCAGTTGGATCCCTTCCTAGTTCTTTTTGCTATAATCATAAAACAACAAAAATAGTATCCTGGTGTTAGCAGCATAATCGATTAAGCACATAAATACTACACTTTCAATTATCTAACCAACAAATACTACACAGATAACATCAGTAACCATAGATCATCACAAACCAAAGTCTGGGGGCAGAAAGATGAAGACACCAATATGATCATCTATTCATGACCAACACGCTTAATATCTCATTTAATGATAGTAGATGCTATATTTTATCACTTTTTTCCAGGCATTTTCAGAAGTAACCATAAGAGTAGATTACAGCTAATTCCTACAATAAGCATCTACATTTTATCACTTTTTGTTGCACCATAATAGGCGATTACTATGCTTAGAGTTTCCATGACAGTTAAGGAATGTGAGTATGCCTTTGGACAAATGATAGGTTCAAAACATGGTAAAGAAGAATTACCCACCAATCTCCTTCTGTGCTCAGGGATCGAGACTGAACCGGCAACGTGCAAACGCTTATTAGATTGTCGGGCAGCTCTCCTTCTTTCAGATTTTGCTATAAAACCCGGTGATTCCCAAATTGTCCACAGTCCTTCCCAAATAGCTTGATTCATGAAAGGTGGTTTTTGTGCTCGACCTTTGATCCTTACCCTAGTCATGAAGTCTTGAAGGCTTCTTGATCCAAGGTAGTTAAACAACGTTCGAACCTTTTGGTTAATTCTTGCATCCCAAGTGTATTTCTCCTACACATGATTATAAACTTATGATTTGAAAAATACCTAAGTAACAAAAGAACGCAAGGATTCCAAACCAAACCAAGACAATCGAATAATAATATCGCATACACAACTGATATTGCTATCTATTCATTTGTTTCAATTTATGTCGTTTCATTTAACTTAATACATACAATACAACTCATAATACACTATCAAACCATGTTTCCTACTGCTATACACCTGCACTTATTTACATAGTTAAAAAACATTTTCCCTATTGTATCTGCAGCAAGCTTTTACCATGCACATGCCACTGTAATAATTACTAGTGTTATTATCACAACTTGCATATCCATTTTTCTTGCAATAGTTGTACATATGGTGGTACTATATATTAATATACTATATAGGTGGCAGTTGATACATAGAGCAAACAATACACTATATTCAAAGAGTTGATACTAAAAGTGTGAGGCAAGAAGATAGGCACTGCTTATAAGTTACGCACTAAAAAGTAAAGACAATTTAAGAAAGTCATTATAGTGGTTCATAGATCTATCTTCGTCACTTATAGGATCCAACATAATACCTTGAATGAGTTAAACCAAATTTCTTTGTCTTCTTCAGGAACAATTTTCCAAGTATCCCATGCTCCTGTAAACCGTGATTTCCATATGCTAGTTATTGTGCTCGTCACGTTATTGGAGGGATTAAATCTACAAAGAAACAAAGAACCATTAAAATTTAAGTTGTACGACTAAATATACACACATACATATATCTCTTAAAACCTATGGAATATTTTTAAACTTACGATCCTCCTTCAACTGTTAAGACAATACGCCTGTCTTCATCACTGGGCTGTTGATCAACATCTTCATTTTCCATCTGAAAACTCGAGTAAAATAGAATATTTCTTGTTAGTGAAATTTTTAACAATCAAATATATAATAAAAACTATTATGATCACAGTAAAGTAGTAAAGTAATAATGCACAGTAAAGTTCCTGAAGGCCTTCCTGGATGATTGAAAATTGATAAGCTAAACTTGTTAGTCTTTAGATTTCCGCCATCATCATTTCGACCAACTCTTCTTGATCCTTTGAGAAGGTTGCTCACCATGTTTGTCCCATACATAGTAATTTGGGATAAATCCATACCTATACAAATCATACTTAGCATCCTCTATACCTTTCCACCACAGGTTTTTACAGCTGTTACACGGGCATTGGACTGTGCCATCAACGAAACCTTTAGACCGAGCAAAACTATCTGCCTGTTTTATGAACACCTCAATTCCATCATAAAACTCACTGGTGTCGATTTTATACAATAATAATCAAAATTTACTTACAAGAACTTTAGGTAATTGTAAGAAACAAACTAGCAGAATGGATTTAGTTCTAAAATTGCAGCAATGTTTGGGTGCACACACAAAAAGTAATGATTGCTTTCTCAAATATACCATTCTTTTTTCACAGTTGAAAACATATACACATAAACATCTTTACTTAAATCATTGGTTGTTAAGATCCTGATTTTGCGATACTAGAAAACAAAAACAATCCTGATCTTACATTGGATCTTTGCAGATGTTATAAGATCCCGATATTGACTATTGGATCTTAAGATATAATCCAATCCGATCTTACTTTTCTGTTTTCTCAAACAATTTCAATCCCTATGTTGAAATCAGTCAACACTGAATCTACTATTTATTTTCACACATGTGATTATTTATTAAACATTATTAACTTTACATGATTAATCTTTTCTTATACAATTCTCTTTTCAAGTATACAAATGTTTAAGGGTAAAATCTAAAATGAACTACTTACTTTCAGAAATGTCATATTAGACGAACACTCTAAAAAATACATTTGAACACCTATCCCACTAGTTTACAAGCAAGTGTGATACTAAAATCAGTCATTGATGATACCTACTCCACTAGTCTCCATGCATATCACAACATAACCTCCTAGTGATAAGGCCTCCACTAAATTGATTTAACTTGAAAGTGTGCTCATAAGACTAATATGATTATCAATCACATACGCCATAACCTCCTAGTTTACAAGAACACTGCATTAATCTAACTTACTACTCTTGTGTCCTCGAGTAGTGATAAGGCCTCCACTAAATTGATCTAACTTGAAAGTGTGCTCATAAGACTAATATGATTGTCAATCACATACGCTTACTGCCCATTAGCTTCTTTATAAACTACACCAGGTCTAAGTCAGGAGTGGGTCAAACTCCTTTGAGTATATCGATACTAGTAGTTAGCTACCTATATATCATTTGGTCAAAAAACAAACAACTCGGTCACACATTTGGTCGAACACTTGTTTTACACTCTACACATACAGTTCAATACGTTTTCAGCAGAAAAAATACACGATACTAGTGAGACAATTCATCAAACACTTGGTCTACACTCTACAAATACAGTTCAATATGTTTTCAGCAAATAGATACACGAAACTAATGAGACAATTCATCAAACACTTGGTCTACGCTCTACAAATACAGTTCAATATGTTTTAAGCGAAAAAAATACACGAAACTAGTGAGACATTTCGTCGAACAGGTAGTCTACACTTCTAAACTACTTCATAAATTTCAGTTAAAATCACATGATTGCATAAGCATGAATTATCAACGATCATAAATAAGCTAACACATAAATAAGTTAACACATAAATAAGCTAACACATAAGCATGAATTATCAACGATCATAAATAAGCTAACACATAAATAAGTTAACACATAAATAAGCTAACACATAAGCATGAATTATCAACGATCATAAATAAGCTAACAAAGTTGATTAATCAAACACTCGATTAAAATTGATTACTTATAGCGATGGTGACCTGAGATGGAGAGAGTGGTGTTCGATTCACACCTGAGCTGATGAGAGAAGATTAGATTAAGATGAGATGAGAGCTTTAACTGAAATTTATGAAGATTAAAATTGGGAATCGATTCATACCTGAGCTGATGAGAAGGTGATTGGGGTTTTTTGGGATTTTTTTATTGAGTGAAAGTGTTTGGGATTTTTTTATTTGTTTTCAAATATATGGTGAAATATTTTTTTATACGGTAGATTTTTTTTTTGGTAGAAATATATAGTGATTTTTTTAATTATCGATTTTTAGGCTTTTGTGTCTAAAAGGTAAAAAATATGAAAAAAAAAATGACTAAATTTGAGACATCATATAACTACGAAGCCAACCAGCGACGTATTTTGCGACACATGCATAAAAGACGTTATTCCAGCGACATGTATTGCGATGAAGGCAAGGAAAGCGGTAAATCTGCGACTTCTATTGCGACTCACAAACATGCCTCTTTGGATAGCGACAATCATTGCGACATGTATTGCGACATTATTAACCTTGAGAATAGGTCGCGACATGTCTTGCGACATCTATCGACGGCCATGACGCTAAAGGAGTCGCTCTGATGTCGGGAATTTGCGACTTTTTATTGTCCATCGCTGTTTCCGTCGCTATTCCACTAAATTCTAGTAGTGTACATAAGCAACAACACATTCAGTAATAGTAACGGCCACCCTTTAAATCCACTTAACAACAATATATAACATCAAATATAAGGCATCTTGAACCATTTCAATACTTGCAGTAGGACAAATGGTCCTTGACTGAAAGTCTAGCATTAACGGTCCACGAATACTTCCTACAACATTTTGTCAAAGATTTAGCAAGTGTGTTCAAAACAACGTTGTTGAATCATCTAACAAAAATAAGCTGTACTGAACACTTACCTTGCAAAGAAACGCTGCCCGCGATGGTCTGCCAAACAGTTTGTTCGACAACTTTTTGGTATGAGCAGGGGCCGCTATCAATAGTAGCAGTTGTTGTCGATTCACAACAAACGTCAATAGTTGCAATAGGACGAATCGTTCCCAACTGAAAGTCAAGAATTACTTGCGCACTCATCGTTCCTGTAACATTTTAGAAAACATTGAGCAATCATGACAAAGAAAATATTATTGAATTAGTTGAAAATATGAGATTATAGTGGACAACTACCTCCAAGACAGACGGTGTCCGAAACCGATTGACAAAGAGGCTGCAGTCATTTTTTGTTGTGAGGCGTGAGTTGCCATCGAGAATAGGAATGGGTGTTGCTTCAACGCAGATTGAGCTACCACTGTCATCATTATCCAACGTACCTCCTTCAACAGAGATGGCTCTCTTTTTTGATTAAGGAAACACCTCACCGTTGTGGTATGAGTCCAAAGCACACGCAGCAGGGTGCAAGTCAACTGATTCGCCAAGGGTTGTAAGACTATTGTCCAACAAAGGGGCTTCTACACTGATATGTTTCCTTTTTAACACAGTGACCGGACCACCTTGTTGTTCTAAGCTCAAACCACCCACAAATGTGCATGCGTCCGAGGCCAACCTGCATCTTTTTTACCACAAACTCTAGAACCCTCAACCATCTTCTCCAACATCTCCTGTTCTCTATATCCTCTTCAAAAAAGACTTTCCAGATCCATAAGCAACCGTCACATCCAAAACATCGTTTCGAAAACTTTTTCTCTCTAAAAAATTGTAGAATACATGGATTAGCTCTTTCACCATAACCAAAATATATCGCTCACCCAACAGGGGAAATATGGGAAAAGATGTAGGTCCGGTCACAGTGTTAAAAAGGTCATTTTAGTCATTTTAGTGTAGGTCCTATATCCTAACGGGTTGGAATGTGGTTAATTAAATCTCAAAAGTTTGTCATACCTGAGATTATCAAACCATTCTAGTTTATTTAGTTGATGCAGCAAGCTCATGGGAAGTAAACGTCTATGTTGCAATATTCGTCGTGTGCCCATCTTTTGCAACCATTTGTTCCTTCTTAGGATCCAAATTAACCCGCGATTTCGACTTCCCTATACGAAATTTCAAATGTTCACATACAGATCCAATCCATACAAATTCAACAAAATGCCATCTACCCATTTCTTAAAAACACATTATATCAAAATCTTTAAATGACCCATTTAACCAAATAAAGAAACTAATAAGCTCAACAGATCAGGGTGAAACAAAAACACATAAAAATGAAAACTTTACCTAAACTAACCCTACTAACATGATGATATTGATGTCCAACTGAACATTCTTTCCCAATAGTTACTAATCCAAATGGCTGCCTTCATCTCCCATTCTCAGTAATTTGGATAGACGAAAAACCCTAAATCTAAAAACCACAAAACAAAAGACCATTAAACCACCATCAGATTCCAAGTTATTCAAACTCCCATTTCAAAACCCAGATTTCAATCAAACACAGTTCTAAAAACAAAGAAAATCCAAAATTAATATTCGAAAAAAATAAGTAAAAGTAATCAATTAATATACCTTTGTTTTTGTGACAGTCGACGAATTGAAGGCCTAAAATAAGCCAATCCAAAGAACCTAAAAAATACACACACACACTTTACTTATTTTTTTTTCGAATATTAATTTTGTTTTTGTTGTTTGACTGAGAGCCGATTAATTTTGTTTCGTGTGTGTGTGTTTGTGATTGGTATGTGTGGACAAAGAAGAATGGGGAAAGAAATATCTAGAAATGGGTAAACGGGACTGGGAAGAAGGTTCTGGGTTTGTGTTGTGGAGATGGGGAGAAAATATCAAAACTGTTGGTAATGGGAACGGGATGTGTGGAGGAAAACACATGAACAGTGCGAATAACAGTAAAGCACAACCATTTGGAGCGCGTTTTACTGTTATTCCAACTGTTGCGTACACATTTTGAAGCGCCCAAAATCCTGCCTAATATATAGATATATAATATATAACTTGTGTGAAGATGTTAGCGTACAATCATACAAAATAAATGAAATATTCAATGGTAATCTATCTAACATGTGTAAATTCAATTCCGGTCTCATACACCACTCGTGTCTACAGCTTAGACACCCTAATAAAATTACAACTTTTTGGTTGATAGACCGATTGACCTCTTCAATACCGGCCGCTAGTCTTAATCAGTAGATTACTTGATTAGCTGAATAAGCATTCCCAATGCCTCCTTCCTTTAGGTATTGCATATATACCTTGAGAACTTGGGTTTAGCTGTCGCCTTCTTCTTTGGGTTCTTTCTCTCAAATAAGCTAAAGAGCGGATGAACCTTTCTCGCCTTCTTTAGTTGCTTTTCTACGAAATTCAGTTTAGCCGGTACTTTTGGTTCCATCACAGATTTCACGGGCAACTCACCATAAAAGTTGGCAGGCAATGTCGTTGATCTTATCATCTTAGCATCCAAATCTACATCATCGGCCGTGGGTTCGCTGATAAATTGCTCGTATCCACAGTGAGCTTTCCTAGTGCTCATTGCTCTAAACATGGCTGCTGAGCTGTAGTGAGAATGGGAGGATTGGTGGTTGAGTGTGAATTTTGAAGTGATGAATGTCTTTAGAGATTGAAGGTTTTATAAACATTGAAAGTATTTTTTTTTTTTTTTTTTAATTCGGAATTTTGTCACATGCATGGACTTGTTCTTGTATGGTAGGCGATGCGTTAGAAGTAACATTCGTAGAATGTGGGTTTTGGTGTTTATTTTTATTTTTTTTCTACTAGAGTATGAGGTTCAAAAATATATAACGCTTTCGATTTAAATAAATAAATAAAAAGACACTGTAGATAGATGTCTCTTGAAACAGCCAAAAACAAGTGTCTAATTAATATACTTGATGACTTCATTAGTTAGGTGGACAGGTTATTTGAAAATCAACAACTGCCGCCATGCATGTTCAATGTAATACGGAGTAATATTTTTAAGCAGTGAGCGACGACGTTTATAATAATATACTGGTCTTATACATTGAATTTCTTTTCTAAGAAGGTTAGAAATTGAAGCAAGTTAAATGCAATAAATTGATCCAAGTGAAGTAAACTTTCATCTAACCTACGGATTATGAACAAGTTACATTATCATTTGTCTAGCAAGATGCTAAATCAAATTAAAAGCTTTACAGATGTACAACATATAGTTCTAGATAGAATGCTTGAATTAATACTAAGAACTAGAAGGGCAATTTTATTAACTTACTACATTTCTTGTAAAAAAAGGTAGATTTGTTACAGTAGAGTACGTAAAAATAAATTCTTGTAAACTTAAAGTGGAACAATGTACTGATCTAGTTACAATTTAGCGAGGTTATTCTTCGAGATCCAACCTATTACCTGTGATCACTAAAAACAAGACAAAGCTTATCGTTAGCACTACCTCGAGGATTAACCCCGGGAGCAGGCTCCAATGCTTAAGTCAGATGCATTCATGGTGTATTGTATAGAATGTGTTTGTGTTTGGATTGTGTCTTACCTCAAATACTTAGTTGGTATTTATAGGATAATGAAATTGTGAAATGGAGAGGATGAAATTACCCTTTGTATGGCTTCATGGATAGCTTCATGGAGAGATCAATATATGTCCCTCCTTTGTTTATCAAATAGAAAGTACACCAGTTGCATGAATGTTTGTTTGAGTCTTCGTGTGCGTACCATGAAAACTATGAATCAGCTTAGAAATCACAACCATAACACAAGATCTCACCCGGCCAACCACCCCTTGGTGAATATTTTTATTACTAATAGAATCAATAAGATGATATAACAACCCACAAACACCAATTACTATCATTCCCATTACAAATACCTATAGTAGGTATTTCACAAGTAAATTTTTGCTTTTTATATGCATTATTACTTGCATGACTCACTAGACCTGCTCACGTATCTACACAAGTGATGAGTGCTCAAACACTAATCATTTGGTCAAATCTGAACTGCAAAACATACAAAAACACTCAGAAATGCATCAAAATACTGAAATATTCCAAAATTGTGTTTTATATGTTTTAGATGCAAAATGAGTAAAAACAAATTAAAAATGTACAAAGTTTGCATAATTGGCAGTTTCAGTCCCCCAACTTTCAAAAATTGGCAAAAATAGTCCTTGGGCACTTATTTTAAAAGAAAAGTCACTAAAGGTCCTTTTGAAATCATAAGTTGTCATATTTAGTCCTTTGGTGAAAATTTTCAAAGTTTGGGGAATTTACATGTTTGGTCCCTGTAGTTTAGAAATTTGCAAAAATGGTCCTTGGGTATTTAATTGCGAAGAAATGGCATCATGGGTCCTTGGATAATTGAAAGATGGCAAAAATAACCCTTAGAATACTTTGGAGGATGTGCAAATTTGGTCCCTCAATTTTCAGCTTGTACAAATGGTCCTTGTGTTTTATATAAACCAATTGGACCCTTTTTATTATTTCCACCCAAACCAAACCTGGTCCAATCCAACCCCCTAAGCCCATCAGCCCAACAACCAAAAATATTAATCCCCCGTATTATCCCTCCCAGTCAAACCCACAGGTCAAACAACTCCACCTCACCCTCCTCTTCCCCCCAACCACTTGGCCTGCAACACTGCTTCCATACTCCATCCTCCATCACCTCTGCTCATTCCCCCATCCCATGTTCCCCTAGCCTCCACTAACTCCCAAAGATCATTAATTGCTCTTGAATATCTCCAAGTTACCTGCCAATTGCAACTAACACTTTTTCCCGCCAAAAGTGAATAAACGGCTAGGATTTTTTGCAGTCATCCAATGGTCTTAAACAAAAGTGGGAAAGCACCAGGGACCATCTTTGAAGGTTATAAGTAAAGATAAGAAAAAAGAAGACCAGCTAGTAGCTTATAGTAGTTAATATTAGTTTTAGTTAAAATTTCAATGTCCAGTTAATTTAAATCAGTGTTAGTTTTAGTGTAACTTTAGTTTTCATATTGTAAAATCAGTTTTAGTGATGTAATATCAAGGTTGTTTAATCAGAATCTCATATTTTCTTGTTTAAATCCAAATATTGTCCACTTTTATTAAAATTTCCATTTTAGCATTGTAGTTTTAAAGTTTGTTGTTTCTTGTTCTATTAAGCCTTTTTCAAGTCATTGTAAGCTTTAACAAGCTCAGATAGCATTCTAAACAACTTTAGTGATAAATTCTAAAAAATGCAAAAAAAATAGGAAAAATTAGTGGAAATTCAAAAATCCAAGAAGAAGAAGAAAGAAAGCTGTAGAGGCATGGCTTAGAGCTCTTGGGGAGCATTAGGATTGTTTTAGAAAGTGATTCAGGAGTTAACAGTGGCCATAGCTTGTAAGTCAATTTTGGATTTTTAGCTTATTTGAAACTGCTTATTTACTGCTTACTTGAGTGCTTTTTGTGCTATTTCTGCTTCATTAGTCCTAGGGTAGTTGATTAATAGCTTAATTCCATATATTCATTTGTTAGTCTTCATTTGTGTTCATATTCTTGTTTTATAGCATTATTTAGACATCTGTAGCCATAGCTTATTTTACTGTTTCTTTTTTAGTCAATTTAGTTCTCATACATCTCATATAGCTTAACTATCATATTGCATCAGTAGCATAGCTTGTTGTTACCTAAAACTCATAGAATCATGAAATCAGTCATGTTTAAGGGGGTGTTTGGTTTAACTTTCATAACTGTGATCAAGGGTATGTTAGATGTTGCATTTGGTTGAAATAGCTCATATTAGATGTATATAGAGTAGTTAGACAGTAAAATTCATAGGTCCTTCCTTAAAAAGTCAAAAATCACTTTTAATTTTTAATGGTGCATACATCAGATAAGTACTAATGTGCATAGTCATAGGTATAGTAGCGTAAGTAGGTATAATAGCTTAATCTAGTCTCATTTCAGCTTAAAAACTTATTTTCAATCATTAGAGATCAATCAAAGTTCATTTAAGTCAAAATTCCATATTTCTCAAAAAAGTCAAAATTACCCATTTGGCAAAAATATCAAAAATTGCAAGAATTTTAGAGAATTTTGTGTTAGGTTTCAGGCCTTGAAATTTTCAGGACTTGTAGCCCCCCAGCTGAACTTTAAAATCCCACACTCTATATATTTTTGTGAATTTTTATGTGGGCCCCACAACCCCCTAAACAGGGCTGCAGGCCCCTGCTGCACAGCAAAATACCCGTCTGCCCCCCACTTTGGTGGGTCCTACAGACCTCACAGGGTCCCACACTTAGCTTCTTGGTTCCTTAGATTCACAAGCTGGCCCTTTACCCATTCCAAGCTTTGGTTGAAACTTAAGCTCACTGGGACCCACATTTATTGGCCATCAAAAGTTGTCCCATTTCTGGATTGAGCCTAGATTTCAAGTGCTTATTTTCATGCTTATTAGCTTATTCAGAGGTCCTAACTTGTTGTTCTTGCTTATTACAGTTCACTTAGCTAGTTTAAACCATAGTCCACCTCTGTGGGCCCCACAGAGGCTCATTTCCTTCAAAAGTCAAAGAAAGTCAAATGTTTTAGCTTTATGTGTCCATTTTGGTTATTTTTAAGTTATAGAAAAAGTTATTTTTACAAAAGTTCTTTATTTTTAAGTATAAAATAGTTTTCCAAAAGAAAAATCAGAAAAATCCAAACTAAAATTAAGTGATAGTTTCTATTTAATATTATTTATCTTTTTAATTTTCCTTTTTAGCTTTTTATTAAGTAATTTTCAATTTTATATTTTTTCATAATTTTCTTTTATGTTAAAGTATTTTTAGTAATTTTTCCAGAATTTTATCTTGTAATTTAGTACTTACTAGATTTAATATTAGTTTTATTAATTATTAATTAATATTTAAGTATTAAATAGCATAATTAGTTCTTATAAAGTACTACCTAGTTTTATATTTTTCCTAGCTTTTATATGTTATAAAATAATTTTAGGAATTTTTCTAAAAATTCTACTGTTCATTTTCTAATTTTCTTAATTAATTTAGTAAAATTAGATATTAATTAATAATTAAGTAAATAATTAGTAAAATAATCTAAAAATAATTTTTATAAGTTTTTTATAATTTTTTAGGATTCCTGAGATGGTTAATTAGATTTTTAAATTTTTCTATAATTATCTAGTCATTTTTAATATAATTAGTGATTTAAAATAGTTTAAATAGTTTAATTAATATTATTAGTGTTTAATTAATAAAAACCCCACAAAAGACAAAAAGACATATTCTTAATTTTTAATTTTATTTTAAGTTTGTTTAGACTTTTAAAAATTAATTTTGCACTTTCTTAGTTAAAATTTGTATTATTGAGTTTTTAAGTTAATTAGTTTTAATTAAAAAGTTAAATAGTTTTAATTTAAAAAAAATAATAAAATAATCTAAAAAATAATTTTCTTTTTAATTTAATTTTCTTTTAATTTTAAGTTTGTAAAAGTTTCATTTTCACCCTCTGTAGTTTATTTTTCCTTAAAACTCACGTTTTTCCCAACACGCAATCGTGTCTGATTTTAATTTGATTTACGTCGATACACATCTGTTTTCCCGTGATTGTTAATACTGTTATTCCTAATCATTCCAGTAGTGTAAAACAAATCCAAATCATTATTTGGTTACTTCCCATTCAAATTCACCCGATCACAAACCCGTTTTTTATACCATCACACCTCGTCGGGACATAACGACCCGGGGAAACCCCTATACTTCCACGGAGATTGACTCTGGGCAGTTTGACCTTGTTGACCATCACCTAGTCAATTTAGGTTGACCGTTTGGAGCCAATCAAATTTTGGCGCCGCTGCCGGGGAGGTTGTGTGCATATCCAAACGTATTTGAAGATTAGTGATCTTTGGATATTCATTCCTTTGTATATTTACCATCCTTTGTTCATATTTTCTTATTATAAAAACAAAACTGTTCCTGAAAACATTTTAAAATCAGTTTTCAACGAACACAAAAAGACCCACAAAGATTTTCTTTCTTATTTGTACAAAATGTTTATCCAAAAATCCAAAAATATTCACCTTTACCCTCTCACATCTTTGATTCTTCATCCCTACCCCTCTATGAATCTTTGATTCTTTTCTATGTCGTATCCACACCATTTGGGTTGCCAATGGTTGGTGGTCCTCATAATGGTGGGAATTGTCCCGGCTGTAGCATGGTAGAGTCAGGAGATGGGTCTGTCTATAACCAAGCTCCCTATCCTTACCATGATACATCTGATTCATTCTACCAGCCACCACATCATGAGATACTGACATATCTGTGTGAGTTTTGTGGAGGTCCTCACCAAGGATTTGAGTGTCAAGCTGGAAACACGTTTGTCTATGAACAGTTTTCTGGTGATGCTCAGAACTTTGGTTATGACCAATACCCATATGATTCACCAGTCCAGACTCAACAGTTTTACTGTTGTGATTACTGTGGAGGTCCACACTTCAGCTCAGATTGTCAAACGGGGAATCCATATCCTTGTGACAATTTTGACACACCTTATTATGACCAACCTCCACAGTACCAAATGAATCAAGCACTTCTTCCAGAAATGCAAAATGTACTGGAAATACTTGATGAGCTTAAGGGTTTAGTTAAAGACTTTGCCCAAAAAGACACTCATAAAAAATCCATGGAAGAATTACTAGCTGAAGAGCAGGCTACTAGAATAAATTCCCAAGATGCCAATGAAAAATCTATTAGGGAATCAATTGCAAAAGAAAAAGCAGTCAAATCTAGCTCTCAGTTCCGTTTTATTCCTGATGACAGTGATGATGAAGATACACTTGATATCCTTCAATTTTACAAAGCTTCATCAAGTTCATCAGTGGATATCCCAGCAGTTGAGATTCCATCTCAAACAACTGCTATCACACCTGAAGTTCACACTCACTCTTTGAACATGGGGGATGAGCATCTTGACACTGTTCCTGAAAAGGAATCAGACGAATTCATAAATTCTAGTGTTGAGAACCTTGTCCCGATCCCAGGAGAGTCACAGGGAACTTTGGATCATGTGTGTGATTTACCTTCCCCTCTTGAGTGTTCAAACAGTCATTTTGAGACTTTCTCCGATTTTAATGATGATTTTACATCTCATGGAGACATTGAGTATATTGAGGCATCACTCCCATAGTCTGATGCTGATCCTCTTCTTGAGGAGTTTGCCGATGAACTTACTCACATCAATCCACTTTCATTGGAAAGTGATGATGGTCTCCTCGATTTCGAAGCCGATCTGGGAGAAATTGAAAGTCTCCTATATCATGATCCACCACTCACTTCTTATCCTAACAGTCCAATAGAGAATGTTAATCTCTTTGTTCCCGAAACTTTCAAAACTACTCTCACCAATCCTCTTTTTGAATTCGAATCTGAATTCACTTTGATTTCTGATAATCCAATCTTTGATATTCAGAATGAGGATAGTGATGAGTATGTAATGGAACATGAGTTCACAGATTCACATCATGTGAATGATTCTCTTCACGAGGAGTTCTCCGGTGAACTCACTCATCATATCATGACTCCTCCGGAGTTTGATAGCCCGGGGGGAGATGCGCTCAATCATGAGGATTTGCAAGTTCTCACCCACCCTCCCGGGATGTTTTTGAGCTTAACCTTTGAAATCCAAATTCAGGCAAATGAGCCTGATTTCGAGGAAGAAAATCTTATCATGATTTTCATCATGTTTTTCTTCCTTTTCTTCACCTACCGAGTGACTTCTTCTCTTCTTCACTCCTTCGGGAATGAAGATACCATCTTTGATCCTGGCATTTTCATTTACCATTATCTTGAGCCGGGATTATATCTCATCGGTGTGGAACTTTCACGTGCTTCAAATGTTTGTCCAAACATCTTGAATGAAAGTCCGATGGAGATTATTTCTTCCACATCATGCTTCCCCATATACAAATGAATTCGGGGTCGAGTCAAGCTAGTGACTCGGTAAACAAAAACAGTAGCATGCATATAGGGTTTTCACCCTAAGTGTGGGGGAGTACCCCTGCTGTGGTTACCAATAAAGTGAAAAAATGTTGTTTCCATATTTAGCTTGTAATGTTGCCCTTTTACGTTCAAAGAGTCGGCATAATAACCGGGACTTTGAATATTGAGGACAATATTCAATTCTAAGTATGGGGGGTAATCTAGCGAATTTTATCACATTTTACCATCTTGTACCCTCGTTTTTGGCCAAAATTTTAAAATTTTTTCACTTGAGTTTCAAAAATTTTGTGGTAATCAGTCCGCCATGTCTAAACGACAAAAGGATTGGCCAATCCAGGAGCAAACGGCTCTTGGTAAAGATATATCAAATCCGTTGATGGCTGACAATTTGCTCAAAATTGTATGGTATCTCAACTCGCCATATCCTAAAAAGTGAAAGAGTTGCCTTGCCCGCAAGATTATGGCTTGTGGTAAAGGCAGTGGAAAAACCATAATTGGTAATCAGCTCACCAATATGTTGACTATGTCCATCAAGAGTTGTCTAGTCCAGAAGCAAACAGCTTTTGGTAAAGACAAATCAAATCCGTTGACAGCTGAAGATTTGCTCAAAACCATATGGTTATCAGGTGGACCATAGTTCTTACTTGAACTGAAACATTTGGCTACTCCAGAAGTAATGGCTTTTGGTAAAGAGATTCAAATCCATTAATTTTCCTCAAAAGATTGCTAGGGACTAGCAATAGTTTAGTGTGGGGGATTGATGAGTGCTCAAACACTCATCATTTTTGGTCAAATCTGAACTGCAAAACATACAAAAACACTCAGAAATGCATCAAAATACTAAAAATATTTCAAAATTGTGTTTTATATGTTTTAGATGCAAAATGAGTAAAAAAACAAATAAAAAATGTACAAAGTTTGCATAATTGGCAGTTTCAGTCCCCTAACTTTCAAAAATTGGCAAAAATAGTCCCTGAGCACTTATTTTAAAAGAAAAGTCATTAAAGGCCCTTTTGAAATCATAAGTTGTCATATTTAGTCCTTTGGTGAAAAATTTCAAAGTTTGGGGAATTTACATGTTTGGTCCCTGTAGTTTGGAAATTTGCAAAAATGGTCCTTGGGTATTTAATTGCGAAGAAATGGCATCATCGGTCCTTGGATAATTGAAAGATGGCAAAAATAACCCTTGGAATACTTTGGAGGATGTGCAAATTTGGTCCCTGTTAAGAATCGTTTAAGCCCTATCTAGGATAAGTAATATTGATTGCATAGCGGAACAAGAACAAGAATATAATCAACATTACTGTTGGGAATTCTGTGTAGAAAGAATTCTGCTGCTGTTTCTGCTGAAAGGATTCTGCTGAAGAGTTGGTTTCTGCTGAAGCAGTGTATCTGCTGAAGACATAGTTCAGCTTTATTAGTTTCTGCGGATGTAGTATTTCCGTGATTTATGTAATGTAGTTTGGATATGCATGAGTTTATTTAGGAAGTGATAATGCATATCTTTTAGAACTTTTAGAAGATACGTTTCTTGAGAAACGGTTTAGGGTTCCTTGAGTATAAAAGGAACACACGGTTTATGTATTAGATAACTTTTAGAAAACTCTTATCATAATTAAAAGATCCATAGAGGATCAAGAATTCTTAGTATCAAACTTGTGTTTTGTTTCCGCTTTATTAATACAAGTTGCAGGGATTGTCTATTAGTGTGTTATTGATTACAGTGACATTACTAACGATTCTAGAGTGCTCAAGTAGATCTATCAAGGTCTATAGTTCAACAAGTGGTATCAGAGCCTCGAGAGAGTCTCTGCCATACTAAGAAAAACAAATCTTACACCTTTTCAAACAAATCAACAACCATGCCTGGATCTGATGATGATACTGATACAACTCAAAACATTAACACCACTTCTCTTCAACAACTCAGCCTCTCTAACAGTAATGCTAAGTTTCCATACTTGAAGAATGCTGAAGAATATCACTTGTGGTCCATGAAAATGCAGAACTGGATCACAAATGTAGATTGGAATCTATGGGAGATTGTTAAGAAGGGAAATAGCTTAAAGAAGCATGTTACTGATGCTGATGGAGTTGTGACAATTGTAGCTCCCAAAACTGCTGAAGAGATTCTGGCTGTGCAGAGGGAAAGTAAAGTCAGAACTATTTTGCTCCAAGCAATACCAGATGATCATATGGGTGACTTCCATTTTATGGAGGATGCCAAGGATATTTGGATGGCTATAAAAGCAAGATTTGGTGGGAATGAGGAATCAAGAAGGTTGCAGAAGTCTTTGCTGAAGCAGAAATTCCAAGAATTTCAGATATCTGAAGAAGAGGGAATTCATAAAGGTTATGACAGGTTTCATCGGATCTTGAGTCAACTTAATCAGTTGAAGGCTAGACCTGACAATGAGGACTGCAATGCTAAGTTTCTGAGATCTTTGCCACCATCCTGGTTGCAAGTCAGTATTGCTATCAAAACAAAGGGTGGCTTGGACTTAATCTCCTTTGATGATCTCTACAACAAGCTCAAATCACTTGAGCCTGATGTTAGAAGTCCTATTCGTCCATCTACTCATTCTGCATTTGTTGGTGCTTCTACAAAACCTGTGCATCAAGCTTCAAGTTCATATACATCTGGAGCATCTTCTCAAACTCATAATCAATCTACTCCTAAATCAAGATCAAGTAATGTGTTGGAGGATCTTATTCATTCATTTGTGGCTGAATATGAACCTCAGCAGTTTATTGCTTATGAGGACTTTGAACAGGTAGATCCATTGGAAATGGAGGAGATGCACTTGAAATGGGAGCTTGCAATGATCTCAATGAACATCAGAAGGTTTGAAGCCAAGTCTGGAAGAAAGTTTGGTTTTAATGGCAAAGAAGCTGCAAGGTTTGATAGAAGGAAGGTTAAATGCTATACTTGTGGTCAAGTGGGACATTTTTCAAGGGAATGCAAAGATAGAAAGGCTGGAGATGAAGTTAGATATGGTTCTTATCCACTGGAAGCAGGGAATACCAAGACTGTACCTTCAAAGGCCATGGTGACTCTGGATCACCAAATTGATTGGGGTGATCATGAACCTGCTGGAGAGGAAGCTGCTACTTCTTCACAAGTGAATCTACTGGCATTTACACCTTCAGAAGACAAGAAGGAGCAAGTCTCCTTGATGGGAATCTCTCAGGTACACAATTGTGTGTTTGGATGTAGTGTAAGATACAATGAACTTAAAAAGGAATTTGATGAATTGAAACCTAAGTACAATGAATGTTATATAGAGGTAGAGTCTTATAAATTGGCTTTACAAACTCTAGAGAAACAAAAAGTATGGTTTCAAAAGAATCAAGTTAAATATGATGAAAAAATAAGAGTTCTAGAAAGTGATTTAGAAATTGCTAAGATAGAATTAAAACGTACTGAAAAAGAGAAGTCTGATTTGGAAAATGAAAACCAAAATTTACAAGTTAAATTAGACAAAGAGATAGCTAGAGGTAAACAATGGCAAATGTCAGGTGATAATCTTGCGAGGGAACTTTATGGTAGTCAAGCTGTGAACTCTAAAATAGGTTTGGGATTTCAAAAATATGTTGGTTTAGAGGCTAAGAATGACCTAGGTAAATCCACACCTGCAGGTTTAGCTAACTTTGTCAAAGAAGGTCACTTACATGCTGTCCCTGGACCTATAAGAGGAGAACATATGCCTATTGACCTATCCAAACCTAGTGACTTTGATGGATCACACCATCTCTATGGCAAAAAGTCAACTGACTTGCCAGACCCTAGTGTTAAATCTACTGACTTTGTCTCTTGTTGTGACAGTGACAAGTCTTCTGATGAAGGGTCTACCTCATTTGCCAGCTGTGATTCAAGTGAGAAGTCTGACCTGCCCAAGACCATGCCCAAGACCACACCAAAGATATCACCCAAGACTCCCCACAAGCCTTCTAGAGTTGCTGCTGATCACAAGACAGTTTCTACTGAAGACTTGTTTTTCAATTCTTTGCATAATAATACTTTTGGCTTTGTTAAAAACAATTCTGTTTGTCATGATGATTTGAATACTTTTTCATGTTATGGAAATTCTTTTGGTTTGAATAAATCTTCTAAACAGAAGAAGTGTTTTGTGTGTGGAAGTAAATATCACTTGATTAAGGATTGTACATATCATGAGCAAAGAATGGGTGCAGGTGTTAGTCAAAGAAAATCTAGGCAATTGTGGAAAAATGTTCACGACATACCATCTTTTGTTCCACATCAGCAGAAACCTAATTCTGCTGAAACTCATTTTTCCTGGAGAAAAACCAGTACTAGACCATATGTCAGACCTACTAGTTCTTTCTTCTATAATGATTATTGGCCTAATCACTTTGACTCATTGAATAATGGTGGTGGGAAATGGAATACTGCTGTGAAGCCCTCAGCAGGTTGTTCTTGGACTAAGAAGGGATCTAATATGTATTACAGGCCCAAGAACAATGGTGGATCTAAAACATCTACATGGCCTGTTACTAATGATCCACAAGGCAGACTCAAGTCAGCAATGACTTGAGTCTCCAATGTGTACTAATATTGTAAATTTTTGTTGTTTTTGTAGGCACATCCTTTGAAAAGTACTGAAGTTGGCATCTTTGATAGTGGTTGTTCTAGAAGTATGTCTGGGAACAAGGATAAGATGCATGATTTTGAGCCCATTGAAGGAGGTGGAACTGTTACTTTTGGTGGTGGAGATGGCAAAATAACAGGGAAAGGAACCATAAAGACTCCCTTGTTAGACTTTGAAAATGTTTACTATGTGGAGGAACTGGGGAATTTTAATCTTATCTCAGTATCACAAATTTGTGACTCTAAGCATAAGGTTTTCTTTTCTGAAGATGAGTGTCTTGTACTTTCCAAGGACTTCAAACTCCCAGAAGACACAACTGTATTGCTGAGAGTTCCTAGAACCTTCAACTTATACACATTCAATCTGAATGATGTTCAACCTGAAGGTGATCTAACATGTTTGGTTGCCAAAGCTTCCCTGGATGAATCTAATAAATGGCATAGAAGAATGGCACATGTGAATTACAAGACCATCAACAAGTTATCAAAACTTGGTCTTGTTCAGGGCCTTCCTTCTAAACTCTTCACCAATGAACACAACTGTATTGCTTGCAACAAGGGAAAGCAACACAGAGCCTCCTACAAAACAGTCCAAGCAGTGAGCTCCATTTCAGAACCTCTTCAGTTGCTGCACATGGATCTCTTTGGTCCAACCCCCATTAGAAGTATTGATCACAAGTACTTCTGCCTGGTTATTACAGATGATTATAGCAGGTTTTGCTGGGTGTTCTTTCTCAAAACTAAGGATGAAACAACTCCAATTCTGAAAGAATTCATTATCTTAGTTGAGAACCAGCTGAATAAAAAGGTTAAGGGAATCAGGTGTGACAATGGTACAGAATTCAAAAATGTTGTATTTATAGAATTCTGTAAGTCTAAAGGGATTAGAAGGGACTATAGTACTCCAAGAACTCCACAACAAAATGGGGTTGCTGAAAGGAAAAATAGAACCCTCATTGAGGCAGCAAGATCAATGCTTGCAGACTCCAAACTACCCACCATGTTTTGGACTGAAGCAGTAGGTACTGCATGTCATGTCTTGAACAGGGTATCCATCACTAGACTTCTTGTTAAGACACCTTATGAACTTCTCACTGGGAAAGTTCCACACATCAGTTACCTTAAGCCTTTTGGATGCAAAGTGACTATTCTGAATACTGCTGATATACTGGGCAAATTTGATGGGAAAGCTGATGAAGGTTATATAGTTGGGTACTCAGCTCATAGCAAGGCCTATAGGGTTTATAATCTGAATGCCAAAAGGATTGAAGAGACCCTTAATCTGAGATTTCTTGAAGATCAGCCTAATATTCAGGGTCAAGGCCATTCTTGGTATTTTGACCTAGACTATTTGACTGACTATTTGGGTTATACTAGGCATGCTTCTAATCCTGATGCAGGTACCAAAGATTCATGTTCTAACCCTGCAGGTTTCATGGATGATGACTCAGAATGTGAGTCTGAGCCAGAAGAGAATACTTTTGTTGTACCATCTTTTCCACCTAACCATTTTGTAGGTAATCACTCTGCTGCTGAGCCAGATGATGAGTCACAATATGCAGAAGATCTAGCAAGATTGCAGAAGCAGGAACATGCTGCTACAAAGGAAGCTCAGAAACTCAATGATAAGGTTACACAAGAGACTGAGGCTATCCTACATCAGTCAGCACAAGCAGTCAGTGGAAACAAGGATACTGCTGAAGGCACACCTCTTCCCACTGACAATGTAAAAAATGCTGATTCTGCTGAAGTTCTTTCTGCTGATCCTACTGAAGTCTCTACCGATTTTGATAAGCCTTTTACCAGATTTCCTAGTCCTTCTGACCTTGGAAATTATCAACCAATGCCTGGTTTGTTTAACTCAGCCTCTTATGACACTGAGTTTGAGCCTACACTCACCAACATTGATGCCACCATTGATGTTCCACCTACAGCTACCAAACGGATTCACAATGCTCATCCCCTATCCAAGATTATTGGTGATCCTAAAGACCCTGTTCGAACTAGAAGCACTGTAAAGAATACCAAATATGGAGAAGTTGCTTTTATCTCTTATGTCTACAATCAAAAGAGGAACAATCACACAGACTTCAAACATTGTTTGTTTGCATGCTTTCTTTCTCAAATTGAACCAACTAGTGTTCCTCAAGCACTGGCTGATTCAAGTTGGCTTGAGGCAATGCAAGAGGAGATGCTGCAATTTAAGAATCAGCAGGTTTGGATTTTAGTTCCTCTTCCTGATGGTAAGTATGCCATTGGGACAAAATGGATTCTGAAGAATAAAAGAGATGCCAGGGGTATTGTGGTGAAGAACAAAGCAAGACTAGTAGCTCAAGGTTTTAGACAAGAGGAAGGCATTGACTATGATGAGGTCTTTGCACCAGTGGCCAGAGTTGAAGCCATTCGGATATTTTTGGCCTATGCCTCTTATATGGGCT
The DNA here is from genome assembly GCA_030686995.1 of Artemisia argyi. Taxonomy (NCBI): domain Eukaryota; kingdom Viridiplantae; phylum Streptophyta; class Magnoliopsida; order Asterales; family Asteraceae; genus Artemisia; species Artemisia argyi. Next base: position 265,766,881 of record CM060709.1, on the reverse strand, counting down.
TTATGGTTTATCAGATGGATGTAAAAGGTGCTTTCTTGTATGGAGAGATTGAAGAGGAGGTTTATGTGACTCAACCCAAAGGATTTGAAGACCCTGATCATCCTGAGTATGTCTACAAAGTTGTCAAAGCTCTCTATGGACTGCATCAAGCTCCCAGAGCTTGGTATGCTAGACTCTCCACATTTCTGCTGCAGAATGGATACAGAAGAGGTGCCATTGACAAGACCTTGTTTCTCAAGAAAGATTCTAGGGATATTATTCTTGTGCAGGTGTATGTGGATGATATTATCTTTGGTTCTACCAAAGAAGCCTGGTGTAGAGAGTTTGAGGATTTAATGAAGGGAGAATTTCAGATGAGTGCCATGGGAGAGCTCACTTTCTTTCTGGGTTTGCAAGTTCAGCAGAAACCTGATGGTATTTTTATACATCAGGAGAAATATGTAAAAGATATGTTGTCCAAGTTTGCTATGGAAAATGTCAGGACTGCCACAACTCCATATGAGGCTCCTAAACCAAAGAACAATCTTAATCCTGATCTTCCTGTGAATGTTCATTTATACAGGTCTATGATTGGTTCTTTGATGTACTTGACTGCTTCACGACCTGATATCACATTTGCTGTGAGTGCATGTTCAAGACATCAAGTCACTCCACTTACCTCTCATATGAATGCTGTCAAGAAGATTTTTAAGTATCTTAAAGGCCAACCACAATTAGGTCTTTGGTATCCCAAAGAGTCTCCATTTCAGCTAGCAGCTTATAGTGATAGTGACTATGCTGGTGCCAATTTGGATAGAAGATCCACAACTGGAGGTTGTCAATTTCTTGGTAGAAGACTGATTTCTTGGCAATGCAAGAAATAGACCATTGTTGCTACCTCTACTACTGAAGCAGAGTATGTTGCTGCTGCCAATTGTTGTGGTCAGGTTCTATGGATTCAGAATCAATTACTGGATTATGGGTATAACTTCATGAATACTACCATTTTCATTGACAATCAAAGTACCATATGCATTGTTAAAAATCCAGTTTTTCATAATAGAACAAAACATATTGAAATCAGACATCATTTTATAAGAGATGCTTATGAGAAACATTTGGTTAAAGTGGTCAAAATTCACACAGATGAAAATGTGGCAGATTTATTAACCAAGGCATTTGATGGACCAAGGTTTCAATATTTGGTGGTCCATATTGGCATGTTAAACCCTTAACTGCAAAGTTTAAGGGGAGGCATAAGCCTCAGTGATGACTGTAAACTTTGGATTATTTGTATATGTTGTATACTTTCTAAGCTTTAACAAGTTTTTAACACTAACCCTCTAATAGTTGTGCAAGTTGTTTTGTGTATTTGCTTGTTTGGTGTATTTGCAGATGTTCTGAGAATGAAAGTTCCATGATTAATGTCACCAAGAGCTAAAGTCAAAGGAATGTGGTCTATATGCTGAACCTGGTTTCTACTGATCAATTAAATCATGCTGAAAGTCTTACACATTGGATTAATTCAAATAAGATCTTTTCATTCATTCATAGAAACAAGTTACAGCCTACATTCAATGTTGCAATTGAGATACAATGACCATTTCTAAACGATTGGCTAATTCAGTACTACTAGCTTCTATCACTTATTACAAAATACTTGAGGCTATGACAAGTACAATGAAGAAGCTGAAGATGAAAATGTAAAAAGAAGAGAAGGAAGAATGAGAAGATGCTCATGAATTAAGGTCAAGAAAATACTCAAGAACCTTGATCCATGGTTACATTCCTCAGTCACCTACTTCTCCTTCTCCTTTCCCTTACGTATGATCTCAGACCTCTTGATCTGTCCAATATGTTCTTGGTGTGGAAGACCAGGTCCTGGAGCAGGAAGATCCAACACCACATTTTGTGATGTTGGAAGAGATGGATCCCTAGTATTTGATCTTGGTAGGGATCTCTCAGGAGTGGAAGGAGGATGAAAGGGTGGATCTTCAGGTTCTTCCTCTGAAGTGTCTTCATCAGAGGTATAGATGAAGGGAGAGACAAGCTCTCTTTCAGCAGGAATGGGTGCATTGCTTGTTTCACCTTTCAAGTGAGCATTCCATTGTCTTTCTTGTGCAGCACATCGATCCTCCAATGCTCTTGTAAAGTCAGAACCTTCAAGTCCCCGAGGATATGGTGGTATATCCTCTTCTGATGATGAAGAAGAGGAATTTGAATCTGAGGTTTCTGGGTGTGAAGACATGGGTTGAATGGTGAATTGGGTCTAATTGGAATTAGGGTTTTGAAAGATAATTAGGGAAAGTTGATGAATGAGATGTGAGATTTGGGGTGATTAAATAAGCTAATTTGAGGAGTTACGATATTAAATGCGAGTTGGGTGGCACAGTAAAATCAAGATATTGACCAAAGATATTTTTACCTTGGTTGATTCTGCTGAGAGTTGACTGTGCTTCAGCAGATTTGACTTTCGTTACTGCTGAAGGGTTAATTTTAAATTAGAAGTTTTGTCAGACTTGGTCAATAAGTTGTTCCGATAATTTTGACCACGATTGGGGAACTTCCAAATTTAACTCACTCTGCATATCTTTTCGAATCAAAAATTATTCGCTTATCACTTCACATAAACCCATTATTCTTGGGTGTAATTCATAACCCTCTCACACACATTCAGTCAAATGGCTCAACTTGAATTGAAGGGTGATCATAACAAATACGCTATTCTAACAACAAAGAAGGGACATGAAGAATTCGATTTGATGGTGGAGTTTTTACAAAGGTCGAAGATTCATTATGCTTTGACTTATTGTCCTAATTTGGTATGTGAATCTCTGGTGAAGCAATTTTGGGCATCTGCTACTAAGAGATCTGCTACAGAGATTGTAGCTGAAATTGATGGTGTAGAATATGTGGTGACAGAAGGGTTGATAAGGACAAAGCTTCAGTTGGATGATGAAAATGGTGTGTATCATTCCAACACTGCAGAGATTCTTGCTGGGTTAAGAGAAGCTGGATATCAAAGTACTGATACATCAAAGTGGCACAAGAATCAATTTTGTCCGAAGTGGAGGTATTTGGTGCATCTGCTGCTTCAATGTTTGAGCAACAAGTGTGGAGGATGGAACCAGTTCTCTCTGCAATTGGGTTGTGGTATTGTTTGTCTATCTAAGGGTGAAACTTATAATTTTTCTAAGTTTATTTTTGACAATATGCTAGAAAACATAGATAAGGAACAACATAAGTTTCTAATGTACCCTAGATTCTTACAGATTATCTTAGACATAACCACTGAAGATATGACCCATATACCCATTAAAAGTCTAGGTTCTAAGTTGTTTGCCTCAATGAAAACAAATTATATTGGGGCACATTACCCTTTGCTAAAAGAAATGTTGCCACAAGGCAATGCTAATGCAGTTGAGGGTGATGATGCTGGTCATGTGCCTGCTTCTGATGCTGCTGATGATGGTAATCCATCATCTTCTGGTGTTGCTGCTGATGGTATTCCTTCAGTGGTAATGGCGGAAGCACCAGCTACAACTGCTGAACCTTTACCTGATTCTACTGACTTGTCACCACCTACCCCTGTACACATGTCACCTAGTCCTACCATCTCACCAGTTCAGGATGCTCCAACTGAGCAATTTCATGAGTTTGAAGTTGATCTACAGACTTTTGAACCTGAACTAAATAGACTACCTTCACCTAGTTCTTTGGGAGAGCAAATTAATGTAGGTTCTCCTAATGTTGTACATGAGTCTGTTTCTCCTACAGGGTTCAATGAAGCTCCTCATACCACTGAGCAATCAAGTGATAGAGCAGAGGACCCTATTACTCTCACATTTGTATATGAATCTCTTAACAGGTATATGAAAATGACTGAAGATCTCCAGAAAGAACTTGCTGAGACCAAGACTACTCTTGGTAATGAGATTCAAAGTCTGAAAAGCAAAGTCAAAGATTTGGAGACACAGCTGGGTCAGCAGAATCAAAGCAAAGATGGATTGGATTCTACTGAAGAGGCAAAGGAGGCAAATTTGGATTCTCTTGAGATTCTAGCTGAAGTTGCTAGACAGTCTCATGTTCTTCCTCCTAAAGCTGCAACAGCATCTCAATCTAAACCAATCATACTAGTTCAAAGAAGAAGTACAAGACAGTATTTGGCAAAACAAGCTGCTGAAGCTTCAAAAGTTTCTGGTAATGATAATGATGTGCTGATGACTGAAGCTGTGGATATACTTCAGGAGAAACAATCATTCAGCAAGGTTACTGCTGATCAATCTGCTGACAAAGGAAATGCATCAGGGGAAACATTTTTTGTAGCTGGGAAAGAATACATGAATTCTCCTGTTCATCATTCATCTGAGAACATAGAGATTTCTACTGATAAAGAGGTTCAAGATGCACATGATGAACCTATGGCAGATGTGGATATGTCTTATGATCATATTGCTGAAGCTAATGTTTCTCATGATGGTTTGGATGAGCTTGTAACTGATGAAGATAGAGCTGGTCAAGGTAAAGTATGGCAAGAATGGGAAAATTATATGAAGAGTGTAAATCTTGCTAAGGAAGTACAAGCTAAGTTTGATGCAGAATTAGATTCAGAGACTCAAAGATATGTGTCTACCTTACCCATTGCAAGACAAAGGGAATTGGATGCCGCAGTTCTAGAGTTTGATGAGTCAGACTGGCAGTCTATTGGAAAACAGATGCTTGCTAATACTAATGTAACTGCTGATCTTTTTGGAAAGAAAGTAGAGGAACAAGATTTTGAATCTGAGATTGTGAAAATGTTGAAGATGAGGAAGAAGGCAGCTGATGAATTAAAGGCTAAAGCAAAAAGGGAAAAACCCATGACTCAAGCACAGCAAACAGAGTATATGAGAACATATGTAAAAAATCAGAGCAGCTCAGTATATAATACTGCTTGGTCTAAGAAATATGTATGGGGACTTCCTTTTAACAACCTAGTTGAGATTTATAATAGAATCAAATCTAGGAATGCTAAAGCTGGAATGGATGCTTCAAAGAAAATTTCACTTCTAAATGTTGATGAGGATTCTTCTAAGAATGTTCATATAGCTGCTGCACAAGTATCTTTACCTGCTACTTCTACTGGTGTTGATGTTTCTATGGATAAAGGTAAAGCCAAAGTAACAACATCAGATGCTCCAACTAGGAAGAGAACTAGGAGACAATTGGAGCTGGAAAGATTAGGTGAGGAGACTGCTAGAAAGTTGACTGAAGATCAAGAAGCTGAACAAAGGGCTGCACTTGCTAGATTTCATGATCTGAAGACAAGAGAAGTTGAAATTCAAGCTGCTAGGAACAAACAAATCAGAAAAGCTATGGATGAACAATATGCCTCTGCTGCACTTGAATCTTCTGAAGATTCTGCTGATGACCAAATGGATACTCCATCAGTGGATACTGAAGCTGTAGAAGGTGATTCTGCTGAAGCAGCAGTTCATGATGCTATTTATGTTCCTGGTAGAAGAGGAAAGAGAATGGCTAGAGTAGGATCATTACATAGTCTAATTAATGTAAATGATTCAGATGCTACATTTATAAGGGAAGGATCATCTGATGATTGGCCAGAAGGAACTAGAGTGGTTCTAGTAAGTTGGGAGTTAAGTTCAGATGGTCAACTCAATATCATTCATAGATTGGATAAGTCATCCATATCTTTTGTTTTCCTTCAGCAGATTCTTCATCTTGTAAGTTATCAGGATTTGGTAACTCTTCATGAGTTGGTTACTAAGTTTTATGCCACTCATACTCCTGAAGGTTATGGATTGTATTTGTTGGGTGATCTTCAAGTATTGTTTGATTCTTCTACTCCTACTGGTGCAAGTTATGATATATGGAAGAATAATCAGAAATGGAAAGTTCAGAGTTGGAAGTTCTATCCTATGTCTTATGTACATTTGCTGGAAACTACCACTGGTCTGAGGATTATCATGGATATTATTCATAAATATCCTCTGAAGGTATCTTTGATGGAGAAAATGTTGCAACAGAAGTTGGAAATTCCTCCTGATCCAGCTGGTAATACAAGATTGTTTGCTGAATCTTTGGTGAAGGTTTTCAAACAAAGGATTAAGACTTCCAGAGCAGCAGTTGAGTAGGGATCTTATGTTGTATATTTTTTTATTATTAGTATCAAAAAAAAAAAAAAAAAAAAAAAAAAAAAAAAAAAAAAAAAAAAAAAAACTAACATATTGTTATATAGTTTTTGTTTGCAGGTTTGGTTATCAACTTACCTGATGTTGACTATTCCATCATAAAGTTGGCTAGTCCAAAGGGTACAGCTTTGGTAAAGACACATCAAATCTGTTGATAGCTGTAATGGTTTGCTCAAAACCATAGGGTTGTCAACTCACCAATGCTTTATTGCTGAGTAGTTGAAATGGTTGTCAATTGACCATGGATTTTTCCTTTATGGATTCTGAATAATTGGCTAGCCCACATGTATATGGCTTGTGGTAAAGGCGGTGGAAAACCATATTTGGTAATCAGTTAACCAAGATGATTTTCATCAAGATAATTGACTAGTCCTAAGCAAACGGCTACAGGTAAAGACATCTCAAATCCGTTTATAGCTGATGATTTGCTAAAAATCATGTGGTTATCAGTGTACCTTTGAACACTTGGCTACTCCAGTAGTGATGGCTATTGGTAAAGAGACATCAAATCCATTATTTTCAATGATTCACCTCTCACAGGAGTTAACACACCTGGAAGTGATGAGAATAGTATGAAACTAAATTGTTTTGATGTACATTAAGTCATTTGTTGCTGCAAAGAATGGAGCTTTCAAGTATATGCTGATCATAGAGATTCTGCTGATGATAATTCTTTGCTGGTGCTCTGTTACAATCCTCTTGGTATGTTACTTTAAAGATCTATCAAGAATCTTGAACTTAACTAGGTCAAATTCAAGATTAGGGGAGGATTGTTGGGAATTCTGTGTAGAAAGAATTCTGCTGCTGTTTCTGCTGAAAGGATTCTGCTGAAGAGTTGGTTTCTGCTGAAGCAGTGTATCTGCTGAAGACATAGTTCAGCTTTATTAGTTTCTGCGGATGTAGTATTTCCGTGATTTATGTAATGTAGTTTGGATATGCATGAGTTTATTTAGGAAGTGATAATGCATATCTTTTAGAACTTTTAGAAGATACGTTTCTTGAGAAACGGTTTAGGGTTCCTTGAGTATAAAAGGAACACACGGTTTATGTATTAGATAACTTTTAGAAAACTCTTATCATAATTAAAAGATCCATAGAGGATCAAGAATTCTTAGTATCAAACTTGTGTTTTGTTTCCGCTTTATTAATACAAGTTGCAGGGATTGTCTATTAGTGTGTTATTGATTACAGTGACATTACTAACGATTCTAGAGTGCTCAAGTAGATCTATCAAGGTCTATAGTTCAACAATTACTATCAAGGTTTTCTTTATTGAATATAAAATAAACTACAACTACTAAACTACTACTAACGCTCTATGCGTTTCTAGACTCTCATTGGAGAGACTAGCTATAAATGAATGATCTGTAACCTAGACGCCTACCCTCTTTATATAATAGAGGGAGGTTACAAACCCTAGCTTACTAATCAAGCTAACTATTACATATTAGGTCCTCATTGTTTCTTCTTTCTTCATTCTTTGCTTGTAGGTTTTGTAATCTTTAAATCTGTAATTCCCAACAATCTTCCCCTATTTGATATTACAAAACAATCTGCATGAAGAAACAATATCATCACCAATAATAAGCTGCACATCATAACTATTCTTCCCCTTTTTGTAATCTTCTAATAGGGTCTTGTGCAACTCGTAAACGCTTCCCCTCAAGTGATGCATATCTCGGACTTTAATCGGCTTCAAATATCCTTATCTGATGTAGTGCAAACAAGTATGTTAAATACACCTCAGTTATTCGTGTGGTCCCAGCCATCGCACGCTATAACCGTCCATTGGTACCAAACCAAATCAAAATATAATAATGTGTGTGGTCCCGGCCAACGCACAACATTATTATGTTATGTATTCAACAACCTGTAAACACCAAACCAAATAAATAGAAGGAACCAACTCATCGTCCAAGATCCAAGAGCGTCTTCGGACCTAGAATTAAATATCAAAAATAAAATAATATATATATATATTTTACTAAACTAATAAGCAGTAACGAGCAGCAGCAGTAAGTATCAACAGTAACTAGCATCAGCAGTATCGATCAGCAGAATCAAAATAATCACATCAGCACAAAGTGTAAGAGAATGATCAAGTATATTAACAATAAGCTTCCCCTTAAACTTATACTTGCCATCTCTTTAATCCAATAGGTTCCAGGGAGTGATCACTGATGAAGAAAATCAACTATAACTGATTTGATGAAGAAGTTAAATCTCCCAAACTTTGCATCTTATGTCTTGCACTATCCACGTGACTCCAAACTCATACTCCCATAAAAAGTATAAGTAGACCGCAACCTCTTGACAAATCCTCAACTAAATGAGACACTGAGCACAATAATGTAACTCCTTAAAGTGATAGCAAATGTACGCATTAAGCACAATAAGATGGATCGTACCCCTTCACTAGATTCATCAAGTCTTTGTTACATCATTAACGCACGAACAAGTTATCTCCAAAGTGTTCCACTCACTTTGAGATATGATAAGAACACACACCTGTGAAATTTAACTACAACAGCAAATAAATTATAATCAAATGTCTTCAACAAGTAATCTCCTCAACGAATTGATAATGGTTGATAACACCATCCTCCCTAACCAGTAGTAATCTCACATGACTAGTAGGAACCAAAACTGACCAAAAGAAAAAGTATACAACAAGCCAGTAGGAACCATAAAGAAGTCAGCAAGAACCGTATGTATCAGCAGGTACCCATCAGTAGGAACCAATCAGGAGGAATGGTCAGAAAGAACCATCAGTAGAAAACAAAGTCCATAATGAATTTAAAACAAGGAAGCATGAATTCATGAAGTGAAAAGCATAGAAATCCAAAAAATCGACTTACGTAAACCTTTTTCAGCAGCAGAATTTGACAATTTTTATCTTTTTACTGAGAGCTCAGATTGAAGATCCCTCTGGTGGAACTCTTCCTTGATATGTTGAGAACTTCCAGTAAAAATTTCAGCCCGATCCAACGGTTAACGAATGAGAAATTGCTGCTTGAAAACTGCACTGCAGAAAGTTACGAAAATTTGCACCAGATCTGCTTCTTCTTCACAACTGCTCTTTATTCATGAACATGAAAACCTTGAAAGCCTAGATATCAGGAGCCCCCGCTCTGATACCAATTGTTAAGAATCGTTTAAGCCCTATCTAGGATAAGTAATATTGATTGCACAGCGGAACAAGAACAAGAATATAATCAACATTACTATCAAGGTTTTCTTTATTGAATATAAAATAAACTACAACTACTAAACTACTACTAACGCTCTATGCGTTTCTAGACTCTCATTGGAGAGACTAGCTATAAATGAATGATTTGTAACCTAGACGCCTACCCTCTTTATATAATAGAGGGAGGTTACAAACCCTAGCTTACTAATTAAGCTAACTATTACATATTAGGTCCTCATTGTTTCTTCTTTCTTCATTCTTTGCTTGTAGGTTTTGTAATCTTCAAATCTGTAATTCCCAACAGTCCCTCAATTTTCAGCTTGTACAAATGGTCCTTGTGTTTTATATAAACCAATTGGACCCTTTTTATTATTTCCACTCAAACCAAACCTGGTCCAATCCAACCCCCTAAGCCCATCAGCCCAACAACCAAAAATATTAATCCCCCGTATTATCCCTCCCAGTCAAACCCACAGGTCAAACAACTCCACCTCACCCTCCTCTTCCCCCCAACCACTTGGCCTGCAACACTGCTTCCACACTCCATCCTCCATCACCTCTGCTCATTCCCCCATCCCATGTTCCCCTAGCCTCCACTAACTCCCAAAGATCATTAATTGCTCTTGAATATCTCCAAGTTACCTGCCAATTGCAACTAACACTTTTTCCCGCCAAAAGTAAATAAACGGCTAGGATCTTTTGCAGTCATCCAATGGTCTTCAACAAAAGTGGGAAAGCACCAGGGACCATCTTTGAAGGTTATAAGTAAAGATAAGAAGAAAGAAGACCAGCTAGTAGCTTATAGTAGTTAATAGTACTTTTAGTTAAAATTTTAATGTCGAGTTAATTTAAATCAGTGTTAGTTTTAGTGTAACTTTAGTTTTCATATTGTAAAATCAGTATTAGTGATGTAATATCAAGGTTGTTTAATCAGAATCTCATATTTTCTTGTTTAAATCCAAATATTGTCCACTTTTATTAAAATTTCCATTTTAGCATTATAGTTTTAAAGTTTGCTGTTTCTTGTTCTATTAAGCCTTTTTTAAGTCATTGTAAGCTTTAACAAGCTCAGATAGCATTCTAAACAACTTTAGTGATAAATTCTAAAAAATGCAAACAAAAAAAAAAAAAAAAAAAAAAAAAAAAAAAAAAAAAAAAAAAGGAAAATTAGTGGAAATTCAAAAATCCAAGAAGAAGAAGAAAGAAAGCTGTAGAGGCATGGTTTAGAGCTCTTGGGGAGCATTAGGATTGTTTTAGAAAGTGATTCAGAAGTTAACAGTGGCCATAGCTTGTAAGTCAATTTTCGATTTTTAGCTTATTTGAAACTGCTTATTTACTGCTTACTTGAGTGCTTTTTGTGCTATTTCTGCTTCATTAGTCCTAGGGTAGTTGATTAATAGCTTAATTCCATATATTCATTTGTTAGTCTTCATTTGTGTTCATATTCTTGTTTTATAGCATTATTTAGACATCTGTAGCCATAGCTTATTTTACTGTTTCTTTTTTAGTCAATTTAGTTCTCATACATCTCATATAGCTTAACTATCATATAGCATCAGTAGCATAGCTTGTTGTTACCTAAAACTCATAGAATCATGAAATCAGTCATGTTTAAGGGGGTGTTTGGTTTAACTTTCATAACTGTGATCAAGGGTATGTTAGATGTTGCATTTGGTTGAAATAGCTCATATTAGATGTATATAGAGTAGTTAGTCAGTAAAATTCATAGGTCCTTCTTTAAAAAGTCAAAAATCACTTTTAATTTTTAATGGTGCATACATCATATAAGTACTAATGTGCATAGTCATAGATATAGTAGCATAAGTAGGTATAATAGCTTAATCTAGTCTCATTTCAGCTTAAAAACTTATTTTCAATCATTAGAGATCAATCAAAGTTCATTTAAGTCAAAATTCCATATTTCTCAAAAAAGACAAAATTACCCATTTGGCAAAAATCTCAAAAAATGCAAGAATTTTAGAGAATTTTGTGTTAGGTTTCAGGCCTTGAAATCTTCAGAACTTGAAGCCCCCCCAGCTGAACTTTGAAATCCCACACTCTCTATATTTTTGTGAATTTTTTTGTGGGCCCCACAACCCCCCAAACAGGGCTGCAGGCCCTTGCTGCACAGCAAAACACCCCTCTGCCCCCCACTTTGGTGGGTCCCACAGACCTCACCAGTGGGTCCCACACTTAGCTTCTTGGTTCCTTAGATTCACAAGCTTTCCCTCTACCCATTCCAAGCTTTGGTTGAAGCTTAAGCTCACTGGGCCCCACATTTATTGGCCATCAAAAGTTGTCCCATTTCTGGATTGAGCCTAGATTTCAAGTGCTTATTTTCATGCTTATTAGCTTATTCAGAGGTCCTAACTTGTTGTTCTAGCTTATTACAGTTCACTTAGCTAGTTTAAACCATAGTCCACCTCTGTGGGCCCCACAGAGGCTTATTTCCTTCAAAAGTCAAAGAAAGTCAAATGTTTAGCTTTATGTGTCCATTTTGGTTATTTTTAAGTTATAGAAAAGTTATTTTTACAAAAGTTCTTTATTTTTAAGTATAAAATAATTTTCCAAAAGAAAAATCAGAAAAATCCAAAATAAAATTAAGTGATAGTTTTTATTTAATATTATTTATCTTTTTAATTTTCCTTTTTAGCTTTTTATTAAGTAATTTTCAATTTTATATTTTTCTTAATTTCTTTTATGTTAAAGTATTTTTAGTAATTTTTCCAGAATTTTATCTTGTAATTTAGTACTTATTAGATTTAATATTAGTTTTATTAATTATTAATTAATATTTAAGTATTAAATAGCATAATTAGTTTTTATAAAGTACTATCTAGTTTTTATATTTTTTCTAGATTTTATATGTTATAAAATAATTTTAGGAATTTTTCTAGAATTTCTACTATTCATTTTCTAATTTTCATAATTAATTTAGTTAAATTAGATATTAATTAATAATTAAGTAAATAATTAGTAAAATAGTCTAAAAATAATTTTTATAAGTTTTTTATACTTTTTTAGGATTCCTGAGATGGTTAATTAGATTTTTAAATTTTTCTTTAATTATCTAGTCATTTTTAGTATAATTAGTGATTTAAATAGTTTAAATAGTTTAATTAATATTATTTGTGTTTAATTAATAAAAACCCCACAAAAAGACAAAAAGACATATTTTTAATTTTTAATTTTATTTTAAGTTATCTTAGACTTTTAAAAATTAATTTTGCACTTTCTTAGTTAAAATTTGTATTATTAAGTTTTTAAGTTAATTAGTTTTAATTAAAAAGTTAAATAGTTTTAATTTAAAAAATAATAATAAAACAATCTAAAAAATAATTTTCTTTTTAATTTCATTTTCTTTTAATTTTAAGTTTGTAAAAGTTTTATTTTCACCCCCTGTAGTTTATTTTTCCTTAAAACTCACTTTTTTCCAAGCACGCAATCGTGTCTGATTTTAATTTGATTTACGTCTATACACATATGTTTTCCCGTGATTGTTAATACTGTTATTCCTAATCATTCCAGTAGTGTAAAACAAATCCAAATCTTTATCTGGTTACTTCCCATTCAAATTCACCCGATCACAAACCCGTTTTTTATACCATCACACCTCGTCGGGACATAACGACCCGGGGAAACCCCTATACTTCCACGGAGATTGACTCTAGGTAGTTTGACCTTGTTGACCATCCTTTGGTCGATTTAAGTTGACTGCTTTTGCTTCAATCAACAAGTCAAATAACTCAACACTCACATCCTATAAACCTCAGGTATGTCAAGCATAAAATCATAACAACACCATAATTAGTAATTCACCAATCTAAAATACTAAACACAACACAAAACCCTAATAAACACTAACTAAAACTTAAGTAGGATTATATGCTTATTTGAACCTATATGCTTAGTTTAACTAGTATGAATGTGTCCTAGGCTTAAGTATGAGTTTCCTTAGAAATAGGATATATTAGGACCATTAGGCTATAGAATAAATCCTTTTGAACTTAGATACAAACCCCATAAGCCCAAAACCATAACTAGGTCATAATTAACTATAATTAGGTCTAAACCATCCTAAAACTTCCCCATAGGTCACTACCACTTAGTATAAACCTCTTAGAACTTAGGAATAGTTATTAGACACTCATAGGGCACTAGTCTAGGCACTAAATCATAGGATAAACCCTAGTCTCTCACTAAACACACTTAGGTCATTTAGGTTACAAAACTAGGTCAAACCTTCCCAAACCTTTCCCATAAGTTACCATCACTTAGAATAAACCATTTAGGACTTAGGATTAGTCACTAGACACTCTTAGGAAATTAACTAAGGCACTAAAACTTAGGTAAAACCTTAAACACTTAATAAGTAGAACTAGGTCTAAACTTAACTAAAACAAGTAAAACCTAAACATAAGCACCTCAAGCACCTCAACCTAGCACCCTAACACCTTAGTCATACCCAAGCACACACCCTAACACCTCTAAGCACCCACACAAGTAGGTGCATCACCTACTTGTCTAATCCACCACAAATCCACCATAAACCACCACTAAACCTCCACTAAACCACCACTAATCCACCCCTAATCATCCTAAACCATCCCTAACCACCCTAAGCAGCTTACAAGCACCTCCAAGCACCCAAGCAAGGAGGTGCATCACCTCCTTGTAAGCTACTTACACCAAACCGCCTCCACGGCTAAACCACTACCACTACCGTCCTACTCCGGCCCCTAGCTACCACTATAGCTCATCCCTATCATCTCTAGACCCTCCACAACCACCACTAGCTTTGCTTACTCCTCCCTTCCCCTGCTCGACACCTAATACCCCGTTTCCACCCATAACCGCCTTAACGAGGGTATAAATACCCCTCGTACGCCCTCTCTTCCAAACCACACCCTTTCTTCTCTTCACCTTACAATAGTACAGTAGTATTAAGTCCTTAGAAGACCTTGGAGTCGAGTAGCAAAGCCTTGGTCGAGTTGTGTTGTGGTTTGAGTCGATACGAGCCCTAGAAAACCCTAACCCTAGTTTTAACCTACGTAAACCCTCCCCTAACCAAGTAAGTCTTACATTTAGCTTTAGTTTAGTCTTAGGATAGATTTAGGATGCCTTAGATAACTTAGGAACCCTTGCATGAGCCTTGAACCATTTCATTTACTAGTTTACATTTTAAAGCCGTAGATTGAGTCATATACTTGCATGCATGCTATAAGTCACTTCTTTAAGTCATACACTAGTTATAAATAACCTAGATAAGTTAAAATAAGTAAAACATAAGTTAGAAAACTTAGTTGATAGATAAAATATAAGTTACATGCATATTAGGACTAGTTTTGCAAAACTTTACATGCATAAGGGTATATATCTTAAATTCTTGAAATTATAAAGTCTAGGGACTGTTTTTGACATTTTCTAGAAGTTATAAGTGTAAGGACTAGTTTTGCATAATATTAAAACCCTAGGATAGATATTAAAATAAGTATAAACTAAAAAGGACTAAAAATATAAATATTATAAAGTTAAAGGTCTAAATGGTAAATATAGAAAACTTAAGAGTCTAAGGTTAGTTACTTAAAATATAGAAGTCTAGGGACTAGTTGTGTCAAGTATAGATAGTTATTAGTATAAGTAATATAAGTAATATAAATTTAGGGTAGAAAACGTAAATATATATACTATAAGGGTAAAAAGTGAAAATATCATATAAGTATAAAACCTAAATAAAGTTAGAAGCATAACACAATACTAGGGAGCTTCATGCGAGGAGTACTATGTGGATATTTTGTTTTGACGAGTTTGTTGGGTTTACGAATTAAAGTGTCGTGACTCCTCGAACGATTATTGCATATACTTCTAAGATATGATTGCCCGAACGGTGATATGATTATAACTAAACCCTAATAATAACATAACTCAATAATAGGGAGCTTTGTGTGAGGAGTATTAACTTCTAAATTATGATGGCCCAAACGGTATTATGTGAGGAGTCATATACTTCTGAATTACAATGGCCTGAACGGTGTTATGTTATATATAAAACATTAACAAACCTAAAAACAATAACTTGAGAAACATAAACATGATAACTAAAGCTTGACATACATCCAAAACCAACAACACACTAGGATACGTGAGTAAGGCGGTCTAGTTTCCGAGTCACTATTTGCATCACTTAGATTACTCTAAACCCAGGTGAGTTTCGTAGCCTCACATCTTTTTAAATACCGTGAGTTCATAGCCTCATACATTTTAAAATGTTTTCACTCTAAATGCTTTATAAACCATGTGAGGGGGATACATGCTAAATGTTTTATTTAAAACCGAATACAAATCTTTTTCTTTGGTTGTTGCACGAGTAAACTAACTGCCACCACTACATAACCAAAATTCATGAATCTAATCATTTTGGATATTTTACCCACGCGAACGCACACTGGAATTTAACCCACACTGTAATGTTTGGAATTTATTTTTCGTTTGTGAACCACAATTTGATTAAACCTAGCAAGGTGGTAGGGAAGGAGACTAGTTTAGGTCTTATACAGTTATACTCTTATAATCAGTTCTTAAAGCTTGGACAAATTATAACTAACGATTTTAAACAATTTTCAATAAGTGTTCTTTATAAAAACTAGCTAGGTGGTGATGATTAAAATCGCACCTTATACTGATATCGCTGTTAATTCATAAAGTTATGTTTGACATTCAATATTTTAGATCGTTTTAGAGCGACTAATTTTTAACAAGTTTAACGAATCAAATATTTACCGTTAAAATAAGGATGCCTCTTCAAACGACCAGAAGGGAGTTTCTAAATGCTACAATATTTAAAATATTAGTTATATGTAGTAATATAGTATTAAGATTGATTATTTAGGTTTACAAGTTACAAAAAAGTCAATTGTTCAATTCTATATTTTATTTTAGAAAAGCTTGGGTGCATGTGACATTTGATTAACATCTTGTCAACTCAAGACATTTGAATAATTTCAAGAGGCAAATGTTAATTCTCTACCAAATCCAATTCAAAATATGTCTAGTAGAATGGTGGATTTCTTGGGGTGTTGGAGTGCATTGATAAACAAATCTATACTATCTATAATGAAAAAATTGTCAAAAATGAAATGTTGAGTTTTCAATAATGGTCAAATGAGAGAGAAAGTGAAATGTAATTAATACTCTTATTAAAACACCCCAATATTTAGAAGTACAATTATTTATTCACATTGTACAACAAAATTAAAGCATATCTACCAAATTAAATACAACCAATAAAACACAAATCGGGTTGACCCGGGACGCTTCAAACTCGGCGGGTTAACCCAGTTTAATTTGACCCGTTTTTGACTCAACCTAACAAGTTGACCCGGTTTAACTCGACCCACTTTTCGACCAGAACGGTTCAACCGGTTGAACCAACCGGGTCGAACCGGGTTTCAAAACATTATCCATTACTTAAAAAAGTACAACGATTTATTCACATTGTACAACCAATTAAAAACATATCTACCAAATTAAATACAACCAATTAAAACACAAACCGGGTTGACCCGGGACGCTTCAAACCTGGCGGGTTGACCCAGTTTAATTTGACCCGTTTTCGACCCAACCTAGCAAGTTTACTCGGTTTAAATCGATCCATTTTTCAACCGGAACGGTTCAATCGGTTGAACCACCCGGGTCGAACCGGGTTTCAAAACATTATCCATTACTTAAAAGTACAATGATTTATTCACATTGTACAACCAATTAAAACATATCTACCAAATTAAATACAACCAATTAAAACACAAACCGGGTTGACCCGGGACGCTTCAAACCCGGCGGGTTGACCCAGTTTAATTTGACCCGTTTTCGACCCAACCTAGCAAGTTGACCGGGTTTAAATCCACCCATTTTTCGACCGGGACGCTTCAACCGGTTGAACCAACCGGGTCGAACAGGGTTTCAAAACATTATGTTTAATTCTCAAATCTTCAAACTTTTATTATTTTTCGTTTATAACCTATAAACTTTTTTTTTATCAATAAACTATTTGTCGCTATAAAATCCCGTTGCTATGCACGGGTACTCGTCTAGTATATATACAATATATATTATAACGACTAATTAACTCTTATCATTCTAAATTATACTCGTATTCCTTTGATGCATGATGACGTATAGTTTATATTCAGGTCACGAACCCAAATGATAAATATTACTAACGCCTAAGCTTATCACGAGTGGGCTATCATAACAATGATTTGGGCCAACATGCTAACGGTTTGGGCTCACGAAAGCCCAAACCAAAGTTATTTATGGTTTGTATATAGATATCTCCTATTTAAGGGATATATATCAAACCGGATATATATCAAAGAGTAAGGAGCACGTATCCAATAAGGATTACGTGCCTATATAAACAATATCATAACTCTCGTTAAAGGTACGACTCACAACCCTAACTCTTCTAGATAACCCTAAAATCGATTACTTACTCTTACGCCGGAGGATAATCGTGGGATAATCGTGGGAGACAATCCCACGATAAGCCTAACGGTGTTTGTTTGCTTTCTTAGTACGCAAGTCTCAAGCATTAAGATCTAATTGGTACGAGAACAGGAACCCAAACAAGGAACGCCCAACTTTTGTATCAACAAGTGGCGCCATCCGTGGGACCCTACACTAAGAACTAGAATGACGAAGCACAAAAACTCAAGCCAGCGGACTCCGCAGTTGGAAAAAACACGTGATGACCCCCAGAGGAGGAACCATCAAGATTCGACCTCTAGGCAAGCCTCTGGAACAACCACTGCGCCTGGTCACCAAGAATCGGGCTCAACCCTAATTCTCCCAATAGTAGAACTGCCCACATGGACTACTCAAACCACCACGGTGGTTCCAAGCGCTGAAGAACTTCAACGCACTCTCTTCAACACTCCCCATCAAACGACACCCATTGTGGACAACACTGTGCCACCAGGCGCGCCTAATCGAGATAGGGGACCTAACCCAGAAGCAGATATTGTTGCGCTGGAAGAGGACACGCCTGAATTAACGCTAAGTAATTTTGTGTCACAAAATTACGAAGCTTTAACTAACCTCATGCAAGAGGAGGCAAGGAGAAGGTCAAGCCAGAGCCTACAAGCCCGGCTTAACTTTAACCTAGAGACATCCCCACCGCGCTACCAAAGGAGGGGGCGCGAAAATAGTGAGAGACGTACTTGGTACAACATCTGATTCACAATACTCGGAGGAATACGGAGATGGTGAGAGGCATACCAATGTCCTCTCCAGACTTGGTGGTCGCAGGATGTAAGATAGACTTGGACGGCAACGCTCACCGAGCGAGAGCTTTTCAAGGTCTGGAAGCAGAAGAATTCATGACAGACTAGGGAGACGAACTTCCCCAAGTGAAAGCCCCTCAAGCTCGGACTCTGAGGAAAAATGGCGCAAGCGCCGCAAAAAGGATGACTTTTCCTCAAGTGACTCCTCGGACAACGAGGACAAAGAGACAAGAGACTGGAAGTCCAGAGGAAGACGTCGCGAGGAAGAAGACGAAGACATATCTCTTCTTTTGCGTCGCCAAAAAATTGATGCATTCACACGGCGCATCAGCGATTATTCTGATCACAAGAAAAGGCGCATGCCCACCAATATTAAAACATATGATGGAACGGGTGATCCCGATGACCACCTAAAAATTTTCGAATCCGCTGCTACTATCGAAAATTGGCCACAACCTGTGTGGTGTCATACGTTTAACTCCACACTAGTAGGAAATGCGCGAACTTGGTTTAGCAAGCTTCCACGAAGGAGCATAGACGGGTTTGAAGAGTTGCGAAAAGCATTCCGCTTGAACTTAACTCAGAGAACGAAGTGCGCTAAGAACCCTGTTGAACTGGCCAGAGTAAAACAGCGCCAAGGGGAATCAACCAGTGCTTACGTGGAGCGCTTTAAGGATGAATGTATACACGTCAAGGCGTGTCCAGAAGTGCTAAAAATTTCAGGGTTCATGAATGGGATTAATAACCCAGAACTCATTAGGAAATTAAATGATAAGGTTCCCCAAACCTTCGATGAACTGATGAAGCGCACAAGGTCCTTTATCCAAGGAGAAGCAGCTGCTGCGGATAGTAAAAAAGGTTACTCAAATTATAGGCAGCAAGAACAGCCTAGGAGACAATCCAATGATCAGAGTAGCAATCGCAGCAAGAATTATCGCAGTCAGGGAAGCGGACGAGATAATGACAAGTATACCCCCCTCACGAAGACTCCGAGGGAGATATTTGTAACAGAAGGCGCAAACTTCCCAAAACCTCCACCAATACGCACTCCAGAAGATCGGCGTGTAGGGAATAGATACTGCGAATACCATGGACAAAAGGGCCATACCACCAACGAGTGTGTCCAGCTACGACAACTAATTGACAAATTAGAAAAAGAGGGTAGAATAGATCATCTCGTTAAGAATATTAAAGAAGGAAAGGATAAATAAAAGAATGGAGGTAAGAAAGAGCCACCCAACGATAAGGCTGACATTAGTTACATGATACAGTCATGGCAACGCAAGACGAAGCAAAAGACCAGTAAAAAATTCTCTCATTTGGGAATGAAATATCCTTCCTCACTCTAGCTGCGGACAACGCAGTAGTAGAGCCGCTAACCATTGAGATACATACTGGGGGACACGATATCCACCGCATGTATATTGATGGAGGAGCATCCGCGGACATTCTGTATGAACACTATTTCAAGAGGTTGCGACCTGAAATACAAAGTCAGTTAATTCCGGCCACGACGTCGCTGACTGGCTTCACAGGAGAAAATATATGGCCTATGGGGCAGTTACGCTTACTTGTAGTCGTTGGTGATGAACAACACTCTACATCAACCTGGATAAACTTCATGATAATCAAGTCTCCTTCACCGTACAACGGCATCATTAGGAGACCTGGAATATCATCCATGCGCGTTGTACCGTCCACAGCACATGGGATGCTCAAATTCCCAGTAGAAGGAGGCATTGTCACCCTCTACAATACCACTGTGCCGCCTAAAGAATGCAACACAGTAACTAGTGAAATGGAGAGTGCTCCAGAACAGCGCGCAGCTAAAATACCAAACCTAAAGGTTTCCATTCACCCTGATTACCCAGATCAATAGATATCAATTGGAGGGTCTCTATCTGACAAAGGTAAAGCAGCTGTGTGTGCACTCTTGCAAAAGAACCTAGATATCTTTGCATGGGAACCAAAGCACATGAATGGAGTGCCACGATCTATCGCGGAGCACAAACTACAAATCCGACAAGGATTTCCTCCAATAAGACAGAAAAAGCGCGGCCAAACTACAGATCGCGCAAATGCCATCTTGGAAGAAGTACACAAACTGGTAGACGCAGGCATCATGCGGGAAGTCTACTACCATGACTGGCTTTCCAATCCAGTAATGGTAAAAAAGAGTGATGGCAGTTGGATAATGTGCGTAGACTTTACCGATCTTAATAAAGCATGTCCACAGGACTGCTACCCGCTACCAGAAATAGACTGGAAGATAGAATCTCTGTGTGCCCTTTAAATGTTTCCTAGACGCATACAAAGGGTACCATCAAATTCAGATGGCTGGGGAGTATGAAGAAAAAACAACCTTCCACACAAGTAAAGGGGTCTATTGCTACACAATAATGCCCTTTGGTCTAAAGAACGCGGGAGCAACATATCAGTGATTGGTGGACATGGCCTTTGAAAAGCAAGTAGGTCTCAACCTGGAAGTTTATGTCGATGACCTTGTTATAAAGAGTCATACTGAGGAATAATTGGTGCGCGACATCAAGGAGACGTTCAAAACACTGGGAAAGATAAACATGAAGTTAAACCCCAAGAAGTGCACTTTTGGCGCGACAGAAGGCATATTCCTTGGATATTTAATAGAACCTGACTGTAACAATTCACATTTTCAGGTTAACTTCTATTCCCGAAAATTTCACTATTAATTTTTACTATTCACTTTTCCGAAATTTGATTTTTATTTCATATTCTCGTATGATAAATCATTTCCATGGAAAAATAAAAGTTTGACACTCATCAGATCATTTTCGCGAAAGTTATTAAGGAACTACACGTTTTACTGTAAAACGTCATTCAAAAATCCTATGCACAACGAAACTCGACCGCGTTAATTTTCCCCGCACCAGAATTTTTTTTGATACACTCATGATTTATTTGAGAATTAATCATGACTGAGAAAAATATGACCAAATAAACCTCGGCCGTGAGAAACAGGAATTTACGTTTTTAAGCACTTTTACTTAGCCGCAACCTTAGCCTATACCTGCACCGCGTTTCTAAGACAATTTGAGTTTTCACATTTTTGGAAAAATTCAACATATTTTTCCCTCCTCCTTTGACCAAAAATCATTCCTTGATTTTTAGGCTTACGGTTTTATGTCTGAAAAACATTAAATGCCAACCGACACTATACTGAGCCCAGTCTAGACATTGTAAGTCATTGTAAATCATTATTATCCTATTAGAAAAGTAACATTTTACTTTTCTCAATTTTACACAATATTCGTACGTTTTACGTATTACGCGTTTTAAATCTACGTTTCCAGCGTTATCAGCGCTTTCGCGATCCATTAAACTTATCACTCATTTTTATGAGATGATAATGAGTATATTGATGAGTTTAATCATTCCTATAAGTTTCGTATTTTTACGATACCTGGTTTTACATTTCGTGGCTTAACAATTTACGGTTAGCGATTAACGGAGCCAAAACTCACTCCATAAGCTAGATAATACCAAGTTTACCCATCTAATCACCCTATCCTTGATATGGCCGACTATAGGAGGAGGATTCACCATGTATTGGTGGCATGTGGTAAAGTCTTGTGTTCATAAGATCATTACATGTGTTTACTTACCTTACTAAGTAAAACTTCATCTTTTGACACATGTATAAGCTTAGGCTACAAGTTTGGTTAGTCAACAATAGTTGCACCTCCTCTTGACTAACCAAGGACTATAAAACCCCCCTCCTCTTGTTGTTTGGTCGTTCATCACACAAACACCCTTTCATTAGCTAATTTACTTCAAGTTCATTCAAGGAATCAAGTGCAATATCAACACATAAACCCTAGTTTGGTTTTGATTCATCAAACTACTTCAAATCCTTCGAAACTCTTGGTGATTCTCTTGAGTTTAGATCCACTCAAGTCACCTAAATCTTCATCACAAATCCTTCAAGAATACAAGAGTAGAAGGATTGCTAAAGTGAAGTGAAGCTTGTCAATCAAAGTCCTTATCCTTACTAGTTACTTTCCTTTCTTTTAGAAAGCCCAAAGTTGTAAGCTAACTCTAATATAATTTCTTGCTAAATATCATTTTCATGCTATTTATATTTCATTCATACTATATATTGTCTTGTTATTATGTTCATGATGTATAAAACTTAGTAAAACAAGTTATGGTATCTATATGTTAACTTATGTTAAGATAACAAGAAAACTAGTGACTTTTATGGAGAACCACGACCAAAATAGTATAACTATGATATTGGACACTTACCTACTATTAAATATGACTTAACAAGGAAAACATACCAATTTGAATCACCTAAAACGAGTACACGAGTCAAAAGTTATGGCTATAAGAAGTTAGCGAAACAAAAACGCCAAACTGCCTAGAAACAACATGTTAGCATTCCGACTTTTTGAAAGTGGCACTTCTGGTCCGATTCATCAAAAAGTTAAAACACGAAAGTTGTCCGGAACGACGTTTTCATTCAAGATTAAAGAAGCTCGAGCCCTGAAAACGCTTTACGAGTGAGATTTTCCTTCAAATTCTTAACAGCCCATTTTTAGACCAAATGACCATGTAATAGTTATGATTAATTGAAACCAAGAGGTCTAATGACCTAAAGCCAAGACCAAAACCATGGCTAAGGCCAAGGTTGAGTCTCAAACCCATAGTAACAACGACCAAAGCCACGGCAAGGCCACGGCTAAAGACCTTCTATCTTTCTAAGCCGAAACATAAACTAAAGTGTTAGTTGTAACATAATTAACCAATTTGGATCTACTCCATCAAATGACCATTAGACTTTGCAAGTAATGTCCACTCTAGGCTTAATAAACTCATTGATAATAATAATCTTCATTTAAAGTAAACTTTCCTAAGTTTATTCAATTATTTGGACATGTAACTTTTCGGATAAAAAACTTATATATTTTTATCAAATACTACAACACTAGGGAGCTTCATGTGAGGGGTTCATTAAAGTAAACCGTCGAGATAAGTTGTGGATTTATGAATTAAAGTGTCCTGGCTCCTCGAACGTTTACTACATGGCCTCTGAATTATGTTGACCCAAACGTTAGTAAGCGATATACAAACTATACATGTTTCACAAACCATTTTTATTCAAAGACTTACACTATACACTAACTACTACATCATGGACTAAATGCAAGACATAGATAGGCAATTCTTCGTATTCTTAGACATTAAGAGCTAGCGATAACATAAACATAGAATTTGGATCTACTTCATCTAAATAACCAAGAAACTCATTGTAATAACAATCTTCATTTAAAAGTAAACTTTCCTAAGTTTATTAAAATATTGGACATGTAACTTTTCGGATCAAAACTTATATATATATATATATATATATATATATATATATATATATATATATATATATATATATATATATATATATATATATATATATATATATATATATATATTATCAAATACTACAATAGTAGGGAGCCTCATGTGAGGAGTTCATTAAGTAAGCCGTCGAGATGAGTTGTGGATTTACGAATTAAAGTGTCCTGGCTCCTCGAACGTTTACTACATGACTTCTGAATTATGTCGGCCCGAACGGTAGTAAGCGATATATAAACTATACATATTTCATAAACCATTTCTTTTCGAAGACTTACACTATACTAAGTACTACATCATGAACTAAATGCAAGACATATATAGGCAATTCTTCATATTCTTTACTCCAATCCTAAGTCGCAACATTCTATTATAGGTTGCTCGTAGAAACCTTCGCGTTTCGACCATCACATTCACTACTTGCTATATAACTTAAGGTGAGTTCATAGCCCCAATTTCCATTACTTAATTGTTTTACAAACCCTTGGGGGGAATACATACTATTATTTTTAACCGAACACAATGCTTTTCAATTGTATGCTTGCCTGATTGTTTTATTATCACTAAGTATCATCCTTGCCAATCCAAGATCCCTTATTATGAACCATTTAATCACTAGTAATAGTGAGCGCGAATATTGTGAATAGGCCTATTGGGATTGACGAATCCCATTTGTGTTGACTAAGTTCAAACAAATGCATTAATATTTGAAACATAGGTATGACGGCAAAGTACCTACCGGGATAACTCCGCTGATTGATATTGGTACACGTTAACGTTTTGGTGTCATAAGCTTAGTGTGATAATAATAACTGTTTTGTTTTCCAACCATTGGTGTGAGTCTATAGCTCACACTACCAACATATTGTGTTCAACCATTAAACAAACTCTATAAATATCACTCAACCTTTGTGTTGACCTTTTAAGCATGTATTTCAGGTCCATGATGATCAAGGATGGCATAGAAGGGCACGAATATTCAAGAGGGCTATAAATTTTATTATCATTCGAAAACTCATTTAATGTAATTTCTAAACATGAAACCATCTAGGACCTTATTTTGTAATCTCTGATATTTATGTAATTTGAATGATAAATCTTTTAAAACGACTCAATTAGAGTTCGTTTTCTATTATTATGACTGTTGTGCCGTCGAGTAACATCCAAGTT
The DNA here is from genome assembly GCA_030686995.1 of Artemisia argyi. Taxonomy (NCBI): domain Eukaryota; kingdom Viridiplantae; phylum Streptophyta; class Magnoliopsida; order Asterales; family Asteraceae; genus Artemisia; species Artemisia argyi. The sequence goes on along the minus strand of CM060709.1, from coordinate 265,741,679 downwards.
GAATTCCGTTGCATCATGAATTGGGGGTGTTACAGATTGGTATCAGAGCCATGGTTATAGAGAAACGGGTCTAATTGAGACCTAAACTATAACCACACTTACAAGCAAAAACATTTTTTATAGCCTTCCGCTCTCCGTGTCTTCCATCCTCCAGACGATAATAGACTTATTAAGCATTTTATACTACACAAACATGTTAGCATATGGATATATGTACCCTTAGCATAATTGAGCATTTCCCCGTAAGCATTTTATACTACATGAACATATTAGTATATTGATATATACACTTGAGTTATTTTCAATCATTTTATCTAAACAATGGACTTAACATATCTGCGTATGCCTATTTTAGGGCATTTCAACACAACCACATTCTCCCAATCCTGTTCCTACTCCAACATTTTATGTCTAAGATATTGTAACTAATTGCAATGGTCTTTTCTATTTCCCGGACATTGTATGATACAATGGTCTTAATCAGTTCTCAAATGTTTTGAGTCACACAATGGTCTAACCTACTTCCCAGACATTGTGAATTGCACAATGGTCTAATCTACTTCCGAGACATTGTGATTTGCGCAATGGTCTCTGGAATTATTCCATCACCTCATCAATATCATTTCATATGATATCAAAAACCCATCACAATCTATCGATTTCAAAATAGAAATTTGAGATTTCTAAAGGATAAACTAATCCATCATCTACAAAAGCTGAAGTTTCTCTACCTTCATCAAAGTTTTCTTCTGAAACCTTCATTGTTAAAAGTTCGTAATCCTGGCCAAGTATGGACTGTTTTAGAATTACTTAAAACTTCCTTTCCACACGTATCTACCCGTACTATCTTATATGCAATGGAATGTGAAAACATAGGTTACAATTCTTGTATGGGCGGGACTTGCAACTGAATGGTTTGACATCGCCTTTGTTTAGTGGACAATTTCTCAAAAGCAACGAACATATATCAAGTATACCTAATTTAGGTATTTGAAAATTTTATCGAACCTCGGCTAAATATAGACTAGTCACCTATATTTAACCTAGGGACAGTGGAACATAGTCTGACTAACTATGTTCGACTTAAAAGTTTCAAATACTGAGAATAGTGGTACTAGGGTTATGTTCAGATTAATTTCCTACTTGAACTCAATAAACCACTAGAATACTTTAAAACGATCTAGAGACACGATAGTGTCTTACCACTCAGCAAGATCTTAACACCTTATTTGTATTATCTAATTTCATTCTTGAAAGTTTTCATTTATAAGATAATCCGAACTACTATCTTGGGATAGTTATCAATTCTTCTCTTAAGATTTTCAAAGCAAACTCAACATCTATACCTAAGAATATTAATGTTAAGCATACACTACACACATTTGTTCATCAACATATCACATCATTATCTTCACAACCATTGCGACCACAAGCTCATTAACAGATGTTGATGCACTTTTAAAGCTCAAATCATCCTTAGTTACACCACAAGTACCCTCATCAGCTTTACAAGATTGAATATTCATCTTGTACTTTTGGAACACCAATATCATCTCGTAATACTCTACCTTGTAACTCACCGGCTAATTATGAATGTTGTGTTGGGAATTCTTAAGTAGGATGATTTATAATTATTTGAATGGATTGGGATGCCTTTTTATTTAAATAAAGAAATTGTAAATCACCGAACCGTAAGTTTATATTCCCCTATTTACATTGTTTGGGATGCCTCTCTATGTAAATTAAGAATTATAAACAAGTGGGCTTATTTGTATCCGAAATAACATAAGTATGAAGTCAATAAACACTAGGTACAACAACAGATTACCTACTAGGCTATGATTGCAACTACTATCCCAATTTACATTTATTGGATTCCTATGTCAATTGCTATTGTTGTTCAACTAGTATATCAATTGCTATTGATACTTGACAACTTTATCAATTTCTATTTGATATTCAACTATATCAATTTCTGTACAACTACTATATCAATTTCTATTAATATTCGACTGCTATATCAATTTCCTTTGATATTCGACTATTATTTGAATCTCCAGTAATACTCAACTATGTTATCAATCTTTATTGACACACCATATTCTGAGACAAACCAAACTACATCACTGGTAATTCAAGACTCTAGTCCTCATAAGTAACCACACCTCTTCATCGACACCACTCCAACATATAACACACATAGAACTTCGGGACGAAGTTCCCGTAAGGGGTAGAGACTGTAACAATTCACATTTTCAGGTTAACTTCTATTCCCGAAAATTTCACTATTCATTTTTACTATTCACTTTTCCGAAATTTGATTTTTATTTCATATTCTCGTATGATAAATCATTTCTATGGCAAAATAAAAGTTTGACACTCATCAGATCATTTTCGCGAAAGTTATTAAGGAACTACACATTTTAGGGTAAAACGTCATTCAAAAATCCTACGCACAACGAAACTCGACCGCGATAATTTTCCCAGCATCATAAAAATGTTTGATACACTCATGATTTATTTGAGAATTAATCATGACTGAAAAAAATGTGACCAAATAAACCTCGGCCGTGAGAAACAGGAATTTTTGTTTTTAAGCACTTTTACTTAGCTGCAACCTTAGCCTATACCTGCACCGCGCTTCTAAGACAATTTGAGTTTTCACATTTTTGGAAAAAGTCAACATATTTTTCCCTCCTCCTTTGACCAAAAATCATTCCTTGATTTTATAAATCATTCCTTGATTTTTAGGCTTACGGTTTTATGTCTGAAAAACATTAAATGCCAACCGACATTAGACTGAGCCAGTCTAGACATTGTAAGTCATTTTAAATCATTATTATCCTATTAGAAAAGTAACATTTTACTTTTCTCAATTTTACACAATATTCGTATGTTTTACGTATTACGCGTTTTAAATTTACGTTTCCAGCGTTATCAGCGTTTTCTTGATCCATTAAACTTATCACTCATTTTTAAGAGATAATAATGAGTATATTGATGAGTTTAATCATTCCTATAAGTTTCGTATTTTTACGATACCCGATTTTACATTTCGTGGCTTAACAATTTACGGTTAGCGTTAACGGAGCCAAAACTCACTCCGTAAGCTAGATAATACCAAGTTTACCCATCTAATCACCCTATCCTTGATATGGCCAACTATAGGAGGAGGATTCACCATGTATTGGTGGCATGTGGTAAAGTCTTGTGTTCATAAGATCATTACATGTGTTTACTTACCTTACTAAGTAAAACTTCATCTTTTGACACATGCATAAGCTTAGGCTACAAGTTTGGTTAGTCAACAATAGTCGAACCTCCTCTTGACTAACCAAGGACTATAAAAACCCCCCTCCTCTTGTTGTTTGGTCGTTCATCACACAAACACCCTTTCATTAGCTAATTTACTTCAAGTTCATTCAAGGAATCAAGTGCAATATCAACACATAAACCCTAGTTTGGTTTTGATTCATCAAACTACTTCAAATCCTTTGAAACTCTTGGTGATTCTCTTGAGTTTAGATCCACTCAAGTCACCTAAATCTTCATCACAAATCCTTCAAGAATACAAGAGTAGAAGGATTGCTAAAGTGAAGTGAAGCTTGTTAATCAAAGTCCTATCCTTACTAGTTACTTTCCTTTCTTTTAGAAAGCCCAAAGTTGTAAGCAAACTCTAATATACTTTCTTGCTAAATATCATTTTCATGTTATTTATATTTCATTCATACTATATATTGTCTTGTTATTATGTTCATGATGTATAAAACTTGGTAAAACAAGTTATGGTATATATATGTTAACTTAGGTTAAGATAACAAGAAAACTAGTGACTTTTTTGGAGAACCACGACCAAAATAGTATAACTATTGTTAATACAAATATCGCCTAAAAACGTTATTTATATTTTACGATCTTTGCTAAGTTTTGTTAACGACAAAGTACAAACTTTAGATTGTAGTAAAACATCATTTTAGTTTAAGTCTTGTATAACTAGTCTTTACATTTCTTTTTAAACTTAACATTGTTTTTATTTCTTTAATAAGAAAGTATTTCTTTAATAAGAAAGTGTCACATCTCATCAATGTGCATTTATGGTAAGTTTATGTGTTTAACTATCCATGAAGTTTTTACACACTTTGGAAGTATTCCATGTTTGGTGCAATGCATGTTGACTAGTATTTAGTAGATGTGACATTGTTTGTTTATGTGTTTGACTATCCATGAAGTTCTTACACATTTTGGAAGTATTCCATGTTTGGTGCAATGCATGTTGACATAATAAGAAAGTGTCACATCACATTTAGGGCAAGCTTTGTCAATATACATTTATGGTAAGAAAGTGTGTTTGACTAAATATATGTTTGCTTGCAAGGTTTGTGTTTGACTAGTATTCATGTGATGTGACCTTGTTTGGTTTGGAAGATTTATTGCAAAACCAACTGCAACCCTGACGGTACCCTGGAGATACACGGGCGGACCCCTCGTATCCGCTAGACCTGCAGAATGTTTTGCTATAAATACCAAACCATTTGTTAGTTTTGGGTCACCCCTTTAGGACATATTTTCACATACTCTCTCAACTAACTCAGTAACATTTGACTTGTGTGATTCTCTTATGTAGCAAGGGACTTCACAAGATCATTCAAGAAGTTACAAGCTTCAACTCTAAAGTTGCAAGTCTTGGTAGCTTGGTCATGTATAAGCTTTGGTAGTTTATACTTCATTTGTGTCATGTATATAGAAGTAAGTGGTTAGTATTTTAGGCCTCAAAATACGTAGTGTGTCGGGAGTTGTTGTATCCTTGTAAAAGAACTAACGGGAGTGGTTGTACCCTTGGTAAAGAACTCAACATCTAGCTTAGTGTCGGTAAAAGTATAAGCGACGATGGGAGTGGTTGTACCCGTGTAAAAGAACTCGACATCTAGCTTAGTGTCGGTAAAAGTGTAAGCGACGTTGTAAAGGTTTTCTCCGCCGGTGAAAGGAGCTTGTTGATTAGTGCTTATAACTCTCGAGTTGGAAACTCGGGGCGTGGATGTAGGGCAAGGAAAAAGAGTCATTGTTGCCGAATCACGATAAACAATCGTGTTGTGGTTTGATCGTTTATTTCTTTATCTTTGCTTATTACATGTTGTTCTTTAGTTAGAATTGCTAGTTACATATAAAGCTTTTCAAAGAACTAAACAAGTAAAGATGTGTTTATATCTTCAAACACAAGTAAAGCTTTTCAAAGAACTAAACAAGCAAAGTTAGGATCATCACAAGCAAAGCTTTTCAAAGTATGAAACTAGTAAAGTTAGAATTGTTATTCACATGAAAAGCTTTTCAAATAATCAAACATATAACATTGTGTTTATATCTTTAAGCAAACGTAAAAGTTTTTAAAGATATTCAAGTTAAAAAGGACTATAAAAGCGGTAAACTATTCAACCCCCTTATAGTTTTCCACAATTGACATCAGGAGCTACGTTACTCAAGATCTTAAAAATAGAATGTATTTTTTATGATCTATAAGACCTTGATAGATCTTCTTGAGCACTCTAGAATCGTTAGTAATGTCACTGTAATCAATAACACACTAATAGACAATCTCTGCAACTTGTATTTATAAAGCGGAAACAAAACACAAGCTTGATACTAAGAACTCTTGATCCTCTATGGATCTTTTAATTATAATAAGAGTATTCACTAAACGTTATTCAATACATAATCGTGTGTTCCTTTTATACACAAGGAACCCTAAACCGTTTCACAAGAAACGTATATTCTAAAACTTCTAAAAGATATGCATTATCACTTCCTAAATAAACTCATGCATATCCAAACTACATTACATAAAATACGGAAATACTATATCCGCAGAAACTAATAATGCTGAACTATGTCTTCAGCAGATATACTGCTTCAGCAGGAACTAACTCTTCAGCAGTATCCTTCAGCAGAAACAGCAGCAGAATTCTTACTTCACAGAATTCCCAACAATCCTCCCCTAATCTTGAATTTGACCTGGTTAAGTTCAAGATTCTTGATAGATCTTCAAAATAACATACCAAGAGGATTGTAATAAGATAGCACCAGCAAAGAATCATCTTCAGCAGAATCTCTATGATCAGCAAGTACTTGAAAGCTCCATTCTTTGCAGCAACAAATGACTTAATGTACATCAAAACAAATTAGTTTTATACTATTCTCATCTCTTCCAGGTGTGTTAACTCCTGTGAGAGGTGAATCATTGAAAATAATGGATTTGATGTCTCTTTACCAATAGCCATCACTACTGGAGTAGCCAAGTGTTCTAAGGTACACTGATAACCACATGATTTTTAGCAAATCATCAGCTATAAACGGATTTGAGATGTCTTTACCTGTAGCCGTTTGCTCAGGACTAGCCAATTATTCTGATGAAAATCATCTTGGTTAACTGATTACCAAATATGGTTTTCCACTGCCTTTACCACAAGCCATATACATGTGGGCTAGCCAATTATTTGGAATCCATAAAGAAAAAATCGATGGTCAATTGACAACCATTTCAACTACTCAGCAACAAAGCATGGAAGAGTTGAAAACCCTATGGTTTTGAGCAAACCATTACATCTATCAACAGATTTGATGTGTCTTTACTAAAGCAGTACCCTTTGGACTAGCCAACTTTATGATGGAATAGTCAACATCAGGTAAGTTGATAACCAAACCTGCATACAAATACTATATAACAAGATGTTAGGTTTTATTTATTTATTTATTTATTTATTTATTTATTTATTTATTTATTTATTTTTTCTTTTTTACTAAGATAAAATAAAACAAATATACAATATGATATCCCTAATCAGATGCTGCTCTGGAAGTCGTAATCCTTTGTTTGAAAACCTTCACCAAAGATTCAGCAAACAATCTTGTATTTCCAGCTGGATCAGGAGGAATCTCTAACTTCTGTTGTAACATTTTCTCCATCAGAGACACTTTCAGAGGATATCTGTTGGTAAGATCCATAATAAGCCTAAAACCAGTGGTAGTTTCCAACACATGAACATAAGGCATAGGATAGAACTTCCAACTCTGAACTTTCCATCTCTAATTGTTCTTCCATATAGCATAGCTTGCACCAGTGGGAGTAGAAGAATCAAACAACACTTGAAGATCACCCAACAAATACAATCCAGACACTTCAGGAGTATGAGTTGCATAGTACTTAATAACCAACTCATATAAAGTGACTAAATCTTGATGATTCACAAGATGAAGAATCTGTTGAAGAAATGTAAAGGATATGAAAGTTTTATTCAATCTGTAAATGGTATTCACTTGACCATCTTTACTTAACTCCCAATGAACCAAAACATCTCGAGTTCCTTCAGGCCAATCATCAGAGGATCCTTCCCTTATAAAAGAAGCATCAGAAGCATTCACATTGATTAGACTTTGTTTTGAATGTGATGATCTGACTTTAGCCATTCTCTTGCCTCTTCTTCCAGGAACATAAATAGCATCAAGAACTGCTGCTTCAGTAGAATCACCTTCTGAAGCATCAGTTTCCACTGATGGAGTATCCAATTGTTCATCAGTAGAATCTTGAGAAGATTCAAGTGCAGCAGAGGCATATTGTTCATCCATAGCCTTCTTTATTTGTTTGTTTCTAGCAGCTTGAATTTCAACTTCTCTTGTCTTCAGTTCATGAAATCTTGCAAGCTCAGCTTTTTGTTCAGCTTCTTGTTCCTTAGCCAACCTCCTAGCAGTCCCTTCACCCAATCTTTCCTGCTCCAATTGTCTCCTAGTTCTCTTTCTAGTTGGAGGATCTGATGTCATCACTTTTGCTTTACCTTTATCCACACAAGATGAAGCAGCAGAATGTGGTACATCAGCAAAAGGATCAGGTAAAGATACCTTTTCAGCAACAATAGGAACATTAACAGATGAAACAACATCAGCATTGAGGAGAGGGATATTCTTGGAAGCACCCATTCCAGCCTGTTCATTTCTAGTCTTGATTCTGTTATAAATCTCAACCAGTTTTTCATATGGCAGTCCCCACACTTTTGTTTTAGACCAAGCAGAATTAAATAATGAGCTGCTTTGACTTCTCACATATGTTCTCATATAATCTCTCTGATGTGCTTGAGTCATAGGTTTATCTCTTTTAGCTTTGGCTTTTAACTCATCTGCTACCTTCTTCCTCATCTTTAACACTTTCACAATCTCAGAATCATAGTCTTTCTCCTCTACCCTTTTACCAATAATATCAGCAGCTACATCAGGATTATCAAGCATTAGTTGTCCAATCTGCTGCCAATCTGACTCATCAAACTCTAGAACAGCTGCATCCAATTCCCTTTGTCTTTCAATGGGTAAGGTAGAAACATATCTTTGAGTGACTGTATCTAATTCTGCATCAAACTTGGCTTGTTCTTCCTCAGCTAGATTAGCACTCTTCTTATAATCTTCCCATTCTTGAAAAAGTTTTTCTTGTCCAGCTCTGTCTTCAGCTGTTACAAGCTCATCCAAATCATCATGAGGGACATTATCTGCAGCAATATCATCATGAGAAACATTCACATCTGCCATAGGTTCATCATGTACATCTTGAACCTTTCTATCATGAGAAACTTGTTGATTCTCAGATGAATGATGAACAGGAGAATTCAAATATTCTTTTCCTGCTACAAAGTATACTTCTCCTGATGTATTTCCTTTGTCAGCAGATTGATAAGCAGCAACCCCACTTATTGATTGTTTCTCCTGAAGTATATCCACAGCTTCAGTCATCAGCACATCATCATCACCACTAGTCACTTTTGAAGTTTCAACAGCTTTCCTTGCCAAATACTGTCTTGTACTTCTTCTTCTGTGGACTAGTATATTTGGTTTAGATTGAGATACTTCAGCAACTTTAGGAGGAGCAACATTAGACTGTCTAGCAACTTCAGCTAGAATCTCAAGTGAATCCAAATTTGCCTCCTTTGCAACTTCAGTAGAATCCAATCCATCCTTACTTTGCTTCTGCTGACTTAGCTGTGCCTCCAAATCTTGAACCTTGCTTTTCAAACTTTTAATTTCATTACCAAGAGTAGTCTTGGTCTCAGCAAGCTCTTTCTGGAGATCTTCAGTCATTTTCATGTACCTGCTAAGGGAATCATATACAAAAGTGAGAGTAATAGGGTCCTCTGCTCTACCAGCAGATTGCTCAGTGGTATGTGGAGCTTCATTGAACCCAGCAGGAGAAACAAACTCATGTACAACATTAGGAGAACCTTCATTAATTTGCTCTCCCAAAGGACTGGGTGAAGGTAGTCTAGTAAGCTCAGGTTCAAGAGTCTGAAAGTTACCTTCAAACTCATGAATTTGCTCATCTGGAGCATCCTGAGCTGGTGAAATGGTAGGACTAGGTGACATATGTACAGGGGTAGGTGGTGGTAAGTCAGTAGAATCAGGTAATGGTTCAGCAGTTGTAGCTGGCTCTTCCTCCATCACCACTGAAGGATTACCATCAGCAGCAACACCAGAAGATGATGGATTACCATCATCAGCAGTATTAGGAGCAGGCATATTACCAGCATCATCACACTCAACTACATTGGCATTGCCTTGTGGCAACATAGCTTCCAAAATAGGATGATGTTCCCCAGTATAATTAGTTTTCATTGAGGCAAACAACTTAGAACCTAGACTTTTAATAGGTATATGGGTTCTATCTTTAGTGGTTATGTCTAAAATTATTTGTAAGAATCTAGGGTACATTAAGAACTTATGATGTTGCTTATCTATATTTTCTAGCATATTATCAAAAATAAACTTAGAAAAGTTATAAGTTTGACCCTTAGAAAGACAAACAATACCACAACCCAATTGCAGAGAGAACTGGTTCCATCCACCACACTTGTTGCTGATACATTGAAGCAGCAGATGCACCAAATACCTCCACTTAGGACAAAATTGATTCTTATGCCACTTGGATGTATCAGTACTTTGATATCCAGCTTCTCTTAGCCCAGCAAGAATCTCTGCAGTGTTGGAATGATATACACCATTTTCATCATCCAACTGAAGCTTTGTCCTAATCAACCCTTCTGTCACCACATACTCTACACCATCTATTTCGGCTACAATCTCTGTAGCAGATCTCTTAGCAGCAGATGCCCAAAATTGCTTCACCAAGGATTCACACACCAAATTGGGACTACAAGTCAGAGCATAATGAATCTTCGACCTTTGTAGAAACTCCACCATTACATCGAATTCTTAATGTCCCTTTGCCTTTTTCAGAATAGCATACTTGTTATGGTCGCCTTTCAATTCGAGTTGTGCCATTGGAATAATCGTGCGTGAGACGGCTATGAATTACACAGAAAATAATAGGTTTAAAAGGAGTGGTAAGCGAATAATTTTTATTTAGGAATAGATATGCAAAGTGGGTTAAATTTGGAAGTTCCCCAAAAATAAAAATATCTTCGGTCAATATCTTGGTTTTACTGTGCCACCCAACTAGCATTAATTATCGTAACTCCTAAACTTGGCTTATTTAATCACTCCCAAATCACATCTCAGTGACCAATTTACCCCAAATCATCTTACAAACCCTAATTTTCCAATTAACCCCAATTCTTCACCAAAACCATGTCATCACACCCAGAAATCTCAGATCCAAATTCCTCTTCTCCATCAGCAGAAGAAGATTTACCACCATATCCATGGGAGCTTGATGGTTCTGACTTTGAAAGAGCACTGGAGAAACGATGGGATGCACAAGAAAGACAATGGAATGCTCATAGGAAGGGTGAATCAAGCCAAGTACCCATTCCTGCTGAGAGATATATTGTCTCTCCCTTCATCTATACCTCTGATGAAGACTCCTCAGAGGAAGAAAATGAAGATCCAACCTTTCTTCCTCCTTCCACACCAGAGAGATCCCAACCAAGATCAAGTAAGAGGGATCCATCTCTTCCAACATCACAAAATTTGGTGTTGGATCTTCCTGCTCCAAGACCTGGTCTTCCATTTCAAGAACATACTGGACAGAGCAAGAAGGCTGAGATCATACGTAAGGGAAAGGAGAAGCTGAAGTAGATGATTGAGGAATGTTGCCATGGAACAAAGTTCTTGAGTATTTTCTTGACTTTGATTCATGAGCATCTTCACAGTCTTCCTTCTCTTCTTTTTCCATTTTCATCTTCAGCTTCATCATTGTACTTGTCATAGCCTCAAGTATTTTGTAATAAGTGAAAGAAGCTAGTAGTACTTAATTAGCCAAATGTTTAGGAATGATCATTGTAATTCAGTTGAAACTTTGAATGTATGCTGTAACTTGTTTCTATGAATGAATGAAAAGATCTTCTTAATTTATCAATTTTGTAAGACCTTCAGCATAATCGACTTATCAGTAGAAACCATGTTTCAGGATTTTTGACCACTTTCCTTTGACTTCTGCTCTTGGTGACTTTAACATGAAACTTACATTCTCAGAACATCTGCAAAACTGACATCAAACAAGCAAATACACCAAACAACTTGCAAAACTGTTAATGGGTTAGTGTTAAAACTCAGAAATTATTCAACTTATACAAATCTACAAAGTTTACACTCACAATCCTCCCCTGAGGCATATGCCTCCCCTAAGGCTTATGCCTCCCCTTAAACTTTGCAGTTAAGGGTTAAGCATTCCAATATGGACGACCAAATATTGAAACCTTGATCCATCAAATGCTTTAGTTAACAAATCTGCCACATTTTCATCTGTGTGAATTTTGACCACTTTACCAAATGTTTTTCATAAGCATCCCTTATAAAGTGGTGCCTGATTTCAATATGTTTGGTTCTATTATGAAAAACTGGATTTTTAACAATACAAATGGTACTTTGATTGTCAATGAAAAGGGTAGTATTCATAAAGTTATACCCATAATCCAGCAATTGATTCTGAATCTATAGAACCTGTCCACAACAATTGGCAGCATCAACATACTCTGCTTCAGTAGTAGAGGTAGCAACAATGGTCTGTTTCTTGCATTGCCAAGAAATCAGTCTTCTGCCAAGGAATTGGCAACCTCTAGTTGTGGATCTTCTATCCAAATTTGCACCAGCATAGTCACTATCACTATAAGCTGCTAGCTGAAATGGAGACTCTTTGGGATACCAAAGACCTAATTTAGGTTGGCCTTTTAGGTACTTAAAAATCTTTTTAACAGCATTCATATGAGATGTAAGTGGAGTGACTTGGTGCCTTGAACATGCACTCACAGCAAATGTAATATCAGGTCTTGAGGCAGTCAAATACATCAATGAACCAATCATGGACCTGTATAAATGAACATTCACAGGTAGATCAGGATCAAGATTGTTCTTTGGTTTGGGAGCCTCATATGGAGTAGTGGCAGTCCTAACATTCTCCATAGCAAACTTGGACAACATATCTTTTACATATTTCTCCTGATGTATGAAAATACCATCAGGTTTCTGCTGAACCTGTAAACCCAAAAAGAAAGTGAGTTCTCCCATGGCACTCATTTGAAATTCTACCTTCATCAAATCCTCAAACTCTCTACACCATGCTTCTTTGGTTGAACCAAAGATAATATCATCCACATATACCTGCACAAGAATAATATCCCTAGAATCTTTCTTGAGGAATAAAGTCTTGTCAATGGCACCTCTTCTGTAGTCATTCTTCAGCAGAAATGTGGAGAGTCTAGCATACCAAGCTCTGGGAGCTTGATGAAGTCCATAGAGAGCTTTGACAACTTTGTACACATACTCAGGATGATCAGGGTCTTCAAATCCCTTGGGTTGAGTCACATATACCTCCTCTTCAATCTCACCATATAAGAAAGCACCTTTAACATCCATCTGATAAACCATAAAGCCCATATAAGAGGCATAGGCAAAAAATATCCGAATTGCTTCAACTCTGGCCACTGGTGCAAAGACCTCATCATAGTCAATGCCTTCCTCTTGTCTAAACCCTTGAGCCACTAGTCTGGCTTTGTTCTTCACCACAATACCCCTGGCATCTCTTTTATTCTTCAGAATCTATTTTGTCCCAATGGCATATTTACCATTAGGAAGAGGAACCAGAATCCAAACCTGCTGATTCTTAAATTGCAGCATCTCTTCTTGCATTGCCTCTAGCCAACTTGAATCAGCCAGTGCTTGAGGAACACTAGTTGGTTCTATCTGAGAAAGAAAGCATGCAAACAGACAATGTTTGAAGTTTGTGTGATTGTTCCTCTTTTGATTGTAGACATAAGAGATGAAAGCAACTTCACCATATTTTGTATTCTTTACAGTGCTTCTTGTTCTAACAGGGTCTTTAGGATCTCCAATAATCTTTGATAGGGGATGAGCATTATGAATCCTTTTTGTAGCTGTAGGTGGAACATCAATTGTGGCATCAAGGTTGTTGACTGTAGGCCCAAACTCAGTATCATAAGAAGCTGAGTGAAACACGCCATGCTTTGGCTGATAATTCCCAAGATCAGAAGGACTTGGAAATCTTGTAAAGGGCTTATCAAAATCTGCAGAGACTTCAGTAGAGATGGGAGAGTGAGCATCAGTAGAATCAGCATTTGTGACCTTATTAGTGGGAATAGGTGTGCCTTTAGCAGAATCAGCAGCAGTATCCTTGTTTCCACTGACTGCTTGTGCTGACTGATGTAGGATAGCTTCAGTCTCTTGTGTAACCTTTTCATGGAGTTTCTGAGCTTCCTTAGTAGCAGCATGTTCTTGCTTCTTCAGTCTTGCAAGATCCTCTGCATAATGTGACTCGTCATCTTGTTCAGCAGCAGAGTGATTACCTACAAAATGGTTAGGTGGAAAAGATGGTACAACAAAAGTATTCTCTTCTGGCTCAGATTCACAGTCTGAGTCATCATCCATGGAACCTGCAGGGTTAGAGTTTGGATCTTTGGTACCTGCATTAGGATTAGAAGCATGTCTAGAATAACCCAAATAGTCAGTCAAATAATCTAGGTCAAAATACCAAGAATGGCCTTGTCCCTGAATATTAGGCTGATCTTCAAGAAATCTTAGATTAAGGGTCTCTTCTATCCTTTTGGCATTCAAATTATAAACCCTATAGGCCTTGCTATGAGCTGAATAGCCTACAATATATCCCTCATCAGCTTTCCCATCAAATTTACCCAGTATATCAGCAGTATTCAAAATGGTAACTTTGTATCCAAAAGGTTTAAGGTAATGTATGTCTGGAACTTTCCCAGTGAGAAGTTCATAAGGTGTCTTGACATGAAGTCTAGTGATGGATACCCTGCTCAAGACATAGCAAGCAGTACTTACTGCTTCAGTCCAAAACATTGTGGGTAGTTTGGAGTCTGCAAGCATGGATCTTGCTGCCTCAATCAGGGTTCTATTTTTCCTTTCAGCAACCCCATTTTGTTGTGGGGTCCTTGGAGTACTATAGTCCCTTCTAATACCCTTAGACTTACAGAATTCTATGAATACAACATTTTTGAATTATGTCCCATTGTCACACCTAATTCCTTTAACCTTTTTATTTAGCTGGTTTTCAACTAAGATAATGAATTCTTTCAAAATAGGAGTTGTTTCATCTTTAGTTTTTAGAAAGAATACCCAGTAAAACCTGCTATAATCATCTGTGATAACCAGGCAGAAGTACTTGTGATCAATACTTTTGATAGGAGTTGGACCAAAGAGATCCATGTGCAGCAACTGAAGTGGTTATGAAATGGTGCTTACAGCTTTGACTGCTTTGTATGAGGCTCTGTGTTGTTTTCCCTTATTGCAAGCAATATAGTTGTGTTCATTAGTGAAGAGTTTAGAAGGAAGGCCCTGAACAAGACCAAGTTTAGACAACTTGTTGATAGTCTTGTAATTCACATGAGCCATTCTCCTATGCCATTTGGTAGATTCATCCAGGGAAGCTTTGGCCACCAAACATGTTAGATCACCTTCTGGCTTGACAGCATTCAGATTGAAAGTGTACAAGTTGAAGGTTCTTGGAACTCTCAGCAATACAGTTGTGTCTTCTGGAAGTTTGAAGTCCTTGGAAAGTACAAGACACTCATCTTCAGAGAAGAAAACCTTATTCTTAGTGTCACAAATTTGTGATACTGAGAACAGATTAAAATGCTCCAGTTCCTTCACATAATAAACATTTTCAAAGTCTAACAAAGGTGTCTTAATTGTTCCTTTCCCTGTAATTTTGCCATCTCCTCCACCAAAAGTTACAGTGTCTCCTCCTTCTATGGGCTCAAAGTCATGCATCTTGTCCTTGTTCCCTGACATACTTCTAGAACAACCACTATCAACAATACATACTTCTGTACTTTTCAAAGGATGTTCCTACAACAACAACAAAAATATACAAAATTAGTACACATTGGAGACTCAAGTCATTGCTGACTTGAGCCTGCCTTGTGGATCATTAGTAATAGGCCATGTAGATGTTTTAGATCCACCATTGTTCTTGGACCTGTATTGCATATTGGGTCCCTTCTTTGTCCAAGAACAACCTGCTGAGGGCTTCACAGCAGTATTCCCATACCCACCACCATAATACATTGAGTCAAAGTAATTAGGCCAATAACCATTAGAAAAGAAAGAACTAGTAGGTCGAACATTGGTCTAGTACTGGTTCTTCTCCATGAAGAATGTAATTCAGCAGAATTGGGTTTCTGCTGATGTGGAACAAAAGATGGTATTTCACTAACATTCTTCCACATTTGCCTAGGTTTTCTTTGACTAACACATTCACCCATTCTTTGCTCATGAAATGTACAATCCTTAATCAAGTGATATTTACTTCCACACACAAAACACTTCTTCTTTTTAGAAGATTTATTTAAACCAAAAGAAGTTCCATAACATGAAAAAGTATTCAAATCACCATGATAACCAGAATTGTTTTTAACATAACCAAAAGTATTATTGTGCAAAGAATTTAAAAACAAGTCTTCAGTAGAAACTGTCTTTTTATCAGCAGCAACTCTAGAAGGCTTGTTGGGAGACTTGGGTGATGTCTTTGGTATGGTCTTGGGAGAGGTCTTGGGCAGGTCAGACTTCTCACTTGAATCACAGCTAGCAAATGAGGTAGACCCTTCATCAGAAGACTTGTCACTGTCACAACAAGAGACAAAGTCATTAGTTTTCATAAGAGGGTCTGACAAGTCAGTTGACTTTTTGCCGTAGAGATGGTGTGATCCATCAAAGTCACTAGGTATGGATAGGTCTATAGGCATGTGTTCCCCTCTTATAGGTCCAGGGACAGCATTCATTCCCCCTTCCTTAACATATTTAACAGGTGTTTGATAAGCTAAGGCTGGTTCAAGGTCAAAAACACTAGACATATCAGGATATGTTAATTCTTCAGAGTCTATATATTTCTCATATCCTAATGCTCTTCTAGACCTAACAGATTGGCGACCATCAATTAATTTACTCAAATTAGATGCCCCTTCCTGCCATTTCATACGACCAGCTATCTCTTTATCTAATTTAGCTTGTAAATCGTGTTTTTCCTTTTCTAAGTCAGACTTTTCCTTTTTAGTACGTCTTAAGTCTATCTTAGCAATTTCTAAATCACTCTCTAGTACTCTTATCTTTTCATCATATTTAACTTGATTCTTTTGAAACCATACTTTTTGTTTCTCTAAAGTTTTTAAAGCCATTTTATAAGACTCTAATTCAACATAACACTCATTGTATTTTGGTTTCAATTCATCAAGTTCTTGTTTAAGCTCATTGTATCTTACACTACATCCAAACACACAGTTGTGTACCTGAGAGATTCCCATCAAGGAGACTTGCTCCTTCTTGTCTTCTGAAAGTGAGTATGCCAGCAGATTCACTTGTGAAGAAGTAGAAGCTTCCTCTCTAGCAGGTTCATGGTCAGCCCAATCAATTTGGTGATCCAGAGTCACCATAGCCTTTGAAGGTACAGCCTTGGTATTTCCTGCTTCCACTGGATAAGAGCCATATCTAACTTCATCTCCAGCCTTTCTCTCCTTGCATTCTCTTGAAAAATGTCCCACTTGACCACAAGTGTAGCATTTAACCTTCCTTCTATCAAACCTTGCTGCCTCTCTTCCATTAAAACCAAACTTCCTCCCAGACTTGGCTTCAAACCTCTTAATTTTCATGGAGATCATTGCAAGCTCCCATTTCAAGTGCATCTCCTCCATCTCCAATGGATCCACCTGTTCAAAATCCTCATAAGCAAGAAACTGCTGATGCTCATATTCAACCACAAATGAATGAATAATATCCTCCAACACACTACTGGATTTTGATTTAGGAGCAGATTGAGTATGGGTTTGAGAAGATGCTCCTGATGAATATGAACTTGAGGCTTGATGCACAGGTTTTGTAGAGGCACCAACAAATGCAGAATGAGTGGATGGACGAATGGGACTTCTAACATCAGGCTCAAGGGATTTAAGCCTACTGTAGAGGTCATCAAAGGACATCATGTCCAACCCACCTTTGGTCTTGAGAGCAATACAAACTTGTAACCAAGATGGCGGCAGAGATCTCAGAAATTTAGCATTACAGTCCTCATTATCGGGTCTAGCCTTCAATTGATTAAGCTGACTTAATATTTGATGAAACCTGTCATAACCCTTATGAATTCCCTCTTCTTCAGATATCTGAAATTCTTGGAACTTTTTCTTCAGCATAGACTTTTGCAACCTTCTTGATTCATCATTCCCACCAAATCTTGCTTTTATAGCCATCCAAATGTCCTTGGCATCCTCCATAAAATGGAAGTCACCCATGTGGTCATTTGGTATAGCTTGGAGCAGAATTGTTCTGACTTTACTCTCCCTATGCACAGCCAGAATCTCTTCAGCAGTTTTGGGACCTACAATAGTAACAACTCCATCGACATCAGCAACATGCTTCTTCAGACTATTCCCCTTTTTGACAATCTCCCATAGATTCCAATCTATGTTAGTGATCCAGTTCTGCATCTTCATGGACCACAGATGATATTCATCAGCATTCTTCAAGTATGGAAACTTAGCATTACTGTTGGAGAGGTTGAGTTGTTGAAGAGAAATGGTGTTAATGTTATGGGTTGTATCAACATCATCATCAGATCCAGGCATGTTTGTAGATTTGTTTGGATGCTTAAGGTGTAAGATGTGTGTTTCTTAGTATGACAGAGACTCTCTCGAGGCTCTGATACCACTTGTTGAACTATAAGACCTTGATAGATCTTCTTGAGCACTCTAGAATCGTTAGTAATGTCACTGTAATCAATAACACACTAATAGACAATCTCTGCAACTTGTATTTATAAAGCGAAAACAAAACACAAGCTTGATACTAAGAACTCTTGATCCTCTATGGATCTTTTAATTATAATAAGAGTATTCACTAAACGTTATTCAATACATAATCGTGTGTTCCTTTTATACACAAGGAACCCTAAACCGTTTCACAAGAAACGTATATTCTAAAACTTCTAAAAGATATGCATTATCACTTCCTAAATAAACTCATGCATATCCAAACTACATTACATAAAATACGGAAATACTATATCCACATAAACTAATAATGCTGAACTATGTCTTCAGCAGATATACTGCTTCAGCAGGAACTAACTCTTCAGCAGTATCCTTCAGCAAAAACAGCAGTAGAATTCTTACTTCACATAATTCCCAACAATTTTAAAACTTGGATCGATCCATGGATTTTGAAAATCTCAAAGAAGGGCAACCTATTCAAAACCCACCGCTTTTTGTATAAGAAAACTTACTTGAATGGAAAAGTAATTTTGAAAACTATGTGAAATCAATTGATCAAGATCTTTGGCATATTATTTCTTTTAGTGATTTCAAACCAAAGAAAACAAGTTTTTGAAAACCAAGATAACTATCTTAAACTCGATAAAAATACTAAAGCTAAAATAATGATTTATAAAGCTTTAGTACCGAATATGAAAGAATGTATTTTTGTCAAACGGCTAATGATATTTGGAAAAATATGTTAAAATTTCATCAAGAGATATGTCAAGTCAAAGATGATCAATTTGATCTCACATATGTATTAGAAGTCTTAGATATATTAATTGATTGACGTTTAGTTGAGATAAATACATGTACTACTAGTTTAAATGTTTTAAATGAAGGTGTAAGTGAAGATGATTACTCATGACGAGCTCTTAGTGGACTTGCTTACGATTCATGGAATAACACGGATGAAGATGAAGCCAACCATCCGGTTTGTGATTCTCAACTAGATAAAATATCAAGCAAGGTACATTTTGAAACCAAACACTTTTGCTTTGACAAATTTATCCTAGAGTTTTCTAAACTAGAAAATGAGTCTAAACGTTTATGCAACATGGACCTAAAAATTATCTTCAAGAACGAGTCTTCAAAATCTTTTAAGAATATCTTTGAAAAGGAAATCTTGTTAGAAGATAAAATATCTAGAATTGAGAGTAATGTTGAAATTGATCTAGAATGTAAATTATGTCTAGATTACAAACATAAGATTAAAATGCAAAATGAGAAAGGAAAAATATTAGTTAAATTTGATGAAAGCTCAAAATCTCTTGAAAGATTGTTGAGGAGTCAAAGGTTGTTTAAAGATAAAACTGGATTAGGATTTAACTCAAAAGCACCATTAACTAATAAAACAAAGCAAGTACAATTTGTCAAACCTAGAAGAAAGATTTAGAGATAAGTCAATCTCTAATAGAAACTCATGATAAAAGAATTAAGATTATCATGATCTATGCTTTTATATGATTGTCTAACCTTGGATATATGAGTAATTGAGTTTCAAAGTGTGTCAAACCAAGATTTTACGCGTTGTGTTTATCATCTTGATAGCGTCTCTATGCAATTTAAAAGGTACGCATTACTTCAACTTGACTTTGATTGTCTCTTGTTTCTAGCATTATGTGTTATTAGTAATACTCTAAAAGTGTTTACTTGCTATTAGTAGTAACTAAGATTAGATTCTATGCAACAAGGAATTTCGTCATTAGTACTAGTAGGAGATATAAGGTGCTTTGGTTCTTTAACCATCAAGAGATAAACACGAGAAACTCTTGAGTGAGTCTCACTCAACTCTTGCTTACAAGTAAGCTAACTAAGAATTTCCTTAGTGTTAAAATGTCTAACACTTTTGTGATGCTTGCAAAACAAACCTTTGTTAAACAACATTCTCAAACACCATACTTTGAGTCTTAAATTGTGTTTTTCTTCAATCACACCTTTATGATAATCTCACATAAAACACACAAGGTGAAATAAATTATATTAGCATACATTAGGATGTGTGGAAGAAAATGAGTTTTCAACATCTAGGATTTACACATCAAATGTGACACTTAGTCTCATGATGTTGTACCTCTTGGACTTTTTCAAAACAAATAGAGTTCATAGTGTCTTAAGTAAGAAAACCCAAAGAGTCGAGGAGTCGTTGAATATAACATTTAACGAGTGATCTCCTCCTTCTAAGATATCATCTTTGGTAGATGATAACTTAGTCGAAAGTCCAATGATGGCAAGACATGTATGTTGTGTAAAACGTTAAGAGTAAAAGTACAAAATAACATCTTCTCACCTTGAGTCAAACATTGAATCAAGCAAAATTGACATAAGTTATAAAACTTGATTTATAGGTTATAGTTGTGTCTGAACAAATTTAACAAAAACAGTTTTTGGAATTTAGAG
This sequence comes from Artemisia argyi, assembly GCA_030686995.1. Lineage (NCBI taxonomy): Eukaryota > Viridiplantae > Streptophyta > Magnoliopsida > Asterales > Asteraceae > Artemisia > Artemisia argyi. The sequence continues at coordinate 265,721,016 of CM060709.1, read as the reverse complement.
TAAAACAACTAGTGAAACATAATAGATTTTTCGAATTAATCAAGTGTTTATAGTGTCAATATTTGAAAGTCTTTTTGATAATAAAAGCAAGCTCCAAAAGCAAGAAATTTTAACTAAAAGACATTCCTAGTTACTCTCTTGTTCTCAATGGTTAAGTTTTTGATGACTTATCAATAATGAGATTAGTAAATCCGTAGGTAAAACTAAACGTAGAGAAATGTTCGGAAGACTACTTGTTCTCATAACAATTAGATCCAACATTATGTTTAGCATTTGTCTATGTGCTCGTGTTTAAGAAGATCCTTAAACAACTCTTTAGTTGAGCTTGTTTGGATACATCATAAGGTACTACACAACTAGGATTATGGTATCCCAAAAGAACGGGAATAGAAACCATAGTGTATGCCAAATGGAATTATGTTGGTAATAAGTTGATAAGAAAAGCACAAGTGGCACTTGCTCTTTTATACCTACTTACCCAATGATTCTCCAAAACGCGTGAGGTTCTCTAATTAAGTATCGGATGGAGAAGCACATCAACAAGCTCCGCTTGAACAAGCAAATACGTATCAACAACAGAATTCTTTTATCAACATTGTTATCTCTTCAACAAAGGAAGCATCGACTTCAGCGACAATTCAATCCATTATGTTCTTAATTGACATATTGTGATCCATCATCATCGTCTTGGTAAAAATGTTCATTGAGGAACATCTTAACTAAGAAAGTCATATACGTTAACCATTCTATCAACGTTTTCACAAAACCTCTTGAATGAGAAGCATTCATCATCCCTAGGCTTAGTCAAGGACTCATAAGACCTAAAACCTTAGTTTTGAACATTAGGATAAAACCACAAAAATCAAGACAATCCCTTTTGAATTTCTCCCTGCAGTTCCCACGGAACCCTCAGACCATACAGGCGGAACCCTCCCTTTGGCTCCGCCTGGTCTGCCAAATCTACAGGATGTTTTATTTTTAATTTCAAAACCAAACACCTCTTTACTCACAACTCCTACTTACCATCAGCCCATAAGAATCACAAAATGAGCAAAACTTCAAGCATCTTCCTCATAACCTTTCATCACTCAAACCTCAAACAACCAATGTGAAATGACAACCCGAGTTATCCTTTGTCATATCAATATCGAGTCATCCACCATTTCCATGCCCTTAAAGAAACCAAGAGTCAATATCATCTTCAACTCCACTTAGTCATCTTCACAAGAAGATTCCACAATGTAACCAAACAAGTGTGTCATCCCCACTATAACCTAACCTATTAAGATTAAACCACCTTTCATGATACATAAACCTATGTTCACCCTTGTGTTGCTCTTTGAAACAAAGGGCAATTGTCATATCCATACTCTCATTAACATATTTGCCTATGTCGTCAAAAGTCAAATGAATTTCATTATGAAATGCGTCTCTTCCACTTTCTAGCAAGTGAAGAACACAAAGAAGATATCCAAGCTTCAAGTGTTGTCAAGCAATCACCACCTCATTTCACATATTCACTCTCGGTCGTCAACCATACTTTACCACCGTTTACCACATTGTTAAAACAAATGAAAAACGTCATTGGAACATCACTTGCATTATAAAACATTTTTAAGCATCAAAATGAATCAAGTTAACCGCACCTCCACATTGTTTTCATATAGGCACACACTAGAACATACACATTAAAATAGTCGTTTACTTAGATTAAAATGTGAAATTTTGATTTTCTAGGAATCATCATGCCTCCTCTAACTCACTACCACCACAAGGACACCATCAAGTATCTACCCAAACACCACAAAACCAAAGGTCTTACTCAAACTCAAATCATTGTCTTTAAGGCCTTAGAAAAAAGATATGTCCATAAGGGTAGAACCATTGATCCATCCTTCTTAGAAGGTACAAACCTCTACACGGAATTTTCCACAATCAACTTTGAGTGTCTCTTAGAAATCGACGAGCCTATTTGTTCTAGGTTCATTTTAGAATTCTATGCATTCGTCATCCTCTCCAAGGATAAGTATGGTCGCATGTCTATTAACTGTAGGGCTAGTAGTCATCAATACTCCTTCACTCTCGAGGAGTTTGCTCAAATCCTAGGTGTCCCAAACCATGATACTTGCATCTACTCCGACTTGCACTCCCTCTCAACTCTTGACACACTCTTTGACCGTATCCATCCCTATGACACCCCTCTTGTGTCTAAAGATGAACTTCGTGACCACCTCTTCATTAGGACCACCAACACTAGGAGAACTAGAACCGGAAATGAGGTCATCAAGGACCCATATGGAATGGAATTCAATGAACTTAAGCCCCAATTCAAGAAATAGGAGGAAGTCCTTAGAGCCAATGTCATTAGCACAATAGGAAACCGAGATCATATCAACCTTTGCCTTTGCTACATGCTCTACTCCTTGTCCGTTAGGCAACCCTTCAACCTTGCCTACTACATGGCCAAGAGAATGCCCGACATTCCCGTGCATGGCACAACGGCTATGCCGTATGGAATGCTCTTGACCCGTCTCTTTAGGTTCATCTCACCCATTCCACCAACTCCAAATGGTCTTCGTCTTGACTACACTCTCATTCCACACACCTTTGTCCCACTTAATGATAAGAGAGTGTACAAAGCCCAAGGAAAACATCCTCATCCTCCTACCTCATCATCATCTTCCTCAATGAGTGAAGATGACAATTTGCCGAACTCTAGGCTCCCACCTCTAGAATACGTTTTCCAAGTTTCGGATATTCCAAATGAGTCGGCAGAGTTCAAGCAAACAAAGGGGATGTTCTAAAACATCGAGAGATTTCTTAGAAAGCTCTAGAAGAAGATTGACCGTCTATGAGAGCCGGTGTGTAGGAGTGTTTGGCACTAGGTGCTATTTGAACGATTTGGTCATTTAAACATTACGTGTTATGTATTTGTGTGTTGGTAAGTTATTTGGTACTATTTGGAACTTGTAGGAACTAACAATGATTTAGGAAGACAACATTTGGCTAGTTGTCAAATTTTCATGTTTATGGCAATTCTTACTAAGTATAGTGAAATCCTCGACCTCAAGGTCAAAGTCCTATGATACGTATGTTTACGTGTCTAATTTTTGCATTGCCTAACCAGAAATGCATTATCTTTTTTATTTTAGGAATTTTCGAAAATTTTGAAAATCGTCCCGCGGGTCAAAATCGCGGACTGCCTAATTTTTCAGCCCTGGCGGATCTGACGGTACCCAAAATTGGGTTCCGTCAGTGTATTTTCTGGGAAACCCATAATTGGCCCAACGGACCAGACGGTACCCTAAAATGGGTTCCGCCTGTGTACCGTGAGGGTTCCGCCAGACACCTGCAGAAAATTTGTCATTTTTCTTATGTCCAAAACTTGTAAAGTGTCAAAACCTTTATCCTAAGTGAGAAACATCTTCCATTAACTCCAATAACCATATTAGAACAACTCTCACTCCATAAAACAATTTGGAAGTTACTTCCCGCCAAAAATTCAAATTCAAACATAACTAACCCAAGGAACCCTTTTAAAGGATCCTTCAACCCATTGGAACATTTTCAACCAAATTACATCCCATGATCACAAAGCATTGAGTACATATGTTGGTCTTTCACTCCACCCTATTACATTGGATTGACATCAAATCATTTGAAACCTCAATCTTTGTATGGAACACATCAAATCCAAACACTCCTTCCCATAATTGTTTTTTGTTTTAGTTTGATCACTTTAGAATACCCCAAAACTCACACCAACACCATTACTTCTCTCAATCTCAAAACTCTTATAAACCAAAGATTTGAGATAACTAAATCAAATCAAGCTCATCACTTGATATTTCTTCACCTATCCAAGACTTCCTTAACCTTTCAACCATCAATGACCATAACTTACACCAATGGAACTTTTCCATACACCACCAACATCACCACATCCACTATTGGAAACTTTTGAAAACCTATCACCTAAACCATCAAGCCCTCCATCATTGTCACTCTTTGACACCACTGCCAAAACGGAAACCCAACAACAACCAATATTTCAACCAAATGAGTCATTGGATGATGCACCTCATCCACCGTCATTGCTTGAGAGTTTGGCTTACCATTATGCTAGACCCTAAACTTTTTTTTTTCAAGGTCATACACACCTACAATCATTTGTGTTTCACCCCATTTACAAAAACCTTCATGGTAATCCTTCCGGAGAACCAAGCTTCCATCACTTTGTTCAACGACAACAACCACAAGAACCTTCCCAACACTTTGAATCTCTACTTTCTTCGTATAAGAAAATAGAAGCATCTCAATGATCTTTCACCAAGACCAACAAAACCACCACCTTTCACAAATGAATAATTGCTTGACCAAAATAAGTCTTTTAACCACAACCAAACACCACAACAAGAATATCACCACCCAAAACCATTGTTGTCTCACCTTATCTACAAAGACATCCATGATCCTCTAAACAATGAAATGAGGTTTATCCTAAACCACATTGTGGAACGTCTCAAGTTTAGAGTTTCCAAAATGAAACAAAACCGTTTCTTTTGGAAAATGTTGCTCATTAAAACCAACAAACCAAGTTTAGAGCACCAACACCACCTCAAATTTAGAGTCTCCAAAATGAAACAAAACCGTTTCGTTTGGAAAAATGTTTCACCATTTAAACCAACAAACCAAAACCATGTCACCTTCTCACCTTTCAAAATAAAGCCCGCTACAACCTTCAACACCCATTTTCATCCTTAAACAATCTTAGCCTTGTTTTTGGAAAATGTTTCTCATTAAGGAAAATGATGATTTCCTTGTAGCTTTTTATGTTCTTATTTTATTTTTAGTTTTCCTTTATTTTTAGAAGTAGAATGGTGTCATACAAATTTCTTGTCTTTGACTCTTTAAGAGTCAAAATTTTACATGGAATGAATTTCATTCTACTACAAGGTTTGCATTGTTTGTTGACCATTTAGGTATAATAAGTGAACTATACCTTGCTATGGTAGCATACATATATCTTGTGTTTTTGAAACTAACCTTTCTTTTTGTAGGATCATTATCCATGTTTTCCTTCCTTGATACTCCATTTAGGGGAGTAATATTCAAGGGGGAGCATGAGTGTTGCGTTATTCCACTTCAGAACTCTTAGTTGTGTTTTAGACATGCAATACTTTCATGACTTGTCTTGTGCGACAACTAACCTTTTTCTTGTAGGTTCAAAATCCATGTCTCCTCTCTTGGCACTCCATTTAGGGGGAGTATCGTCCAAGGGGGAGCAAGTGCTTACTTCCGCTTCGCTACTCTTCTTTTTGTTTTGACAAAAAGGAGGAGAATTTAGATATAAACTTGTTTTAAAAAAAAATTTTGCATATCACATCATCTTAGCAAAAACAAGTTTTTATACTAACTTTATAAGACTTAACACTAAAACTAGTGACTTACTTATAAATAAATTTATGTTTTGTCATCAACAAAAAGGGGGAGATTGTTAATACAAATATCGCCTAAAAACGTTATTTATATTTTACGATCTTTGCTAAGTTTTGTTAATGACAAAGTACAAACTTTAGATTGTAGTAAAACATCATTTTAGTTTAAGTCTTGTATAACTAGTCTTTACATTTCTTTTTAAACTTAACATTGTTTTTATTTCTTTAATAAGAAAGTATTTCTTTAATAAGAAAGTGTCACATCTCATCAATGTGCATTTATGGTAAGTTTATGTGTTTGACTATCCATGAAGTTCTTACACACTTTGGAAGTATTCAATGTTTGGTGCAATGCATGTTGACTAGTATTTAGTAGATGTGACATTGTTTGTTTATGTGTTTGACTATCCATGAAGTTCTTACACATTTTGAAAGTATTCCATGTTTGCTGCAATGCATGTTGACATAATAAGAAAGTGTCACATCACATTTAGGGCAAGCTTTGTCAATATACATTTATGGTAAGAAAGTGTGTTGACTATATATATGTTTGCTTGCAAGGTTTGTGTTTAACTAGTATTCATGTGATGTGACCTTGTTTGGTTTGGAAGATTTATTGCAAAACCAACTGCAGCCCTGACGGTACCCTGGAGATACACGGGCGGACCCCTTCTGAGGGGTCCGCCGTATCCGCCAGACCTGCAGAATGTTTTGCTATAAATACCAAACCATTTGTTAGTTTTGGGTCACCCCTTTAGGACATATTTTCACATACTCTCTCAACTAACTTAGTAACATTTGACTTGTGTGATTCTCTTATGTAGCAAGGGACTTCACAAGATCATTCAAGAAGTTACAAGCTTCAACTCTAAAGTTGCAAGTCTTGGTAACTTGGTCATGTATAAGCTTTGGTAGTTTATACTTCATTTGTGTCATGTATATAGAAGTAAGTGGTTAATATTTTAGGCCTCAAAATACGTAGTGTGTCGGGTGTTGTTGTATCCTTGTAAAAGAACTAACAGGAGTGGTTGTACCCTTGGTAAAGAACTCGACATCTAGCTTAGTGTCGGTAAAAGTATAAGCGACGATGGGAGTGGTTGTACCCGTGTAAAAGAACTCGACATCTAGCTTAGTGTCGGTAAAAGTGTAAGCGACGTTGTAAAGGTTTTCTCCGCCGGTGAAAGGAGCTTGTTGATTAGTGTTTATAACTCTCGAGTTGGAAACTCGGGGCGTGGATGTAGGGCAAGGAAAAAGAGTCCTTGTAGCCGAACCACGATAAACAATCGTGTTGTGGTTTGATCGTTTCTTTCTTTATCTTTGCTTATTACATGTTGTTCTTTAGTTAGAATTGCTAGTTACATATAAAACTTTTCAAAGAACTAAACAAGTAAAGATGTGTTTATATCTTCAAACACAAGTAAAGCTTTTCAAAGAACTAAACAAGCAAAGTTAGGATCATCACAAGCAAAGCTTTTCAAAGTATGAAACTAGTAAAGTTAGAATTGTTATTCACATGAAAATCTTTTCAAAGAATCAAACATATAACATTGTTTTAATATCTTTAAGCAAACGTAAAAGTTTTTAAAGATATTCAAGTTAAAAAGGACTATAAAAGCGGTAAACTATTCAACCCCCCTTCTAGTTTTCCACAACTATGATATTGGAAACTTACCTACTGTTAAATAGGATTTAACAAGGAAAACATAGCAATTTGAATCACCTAAAACGAGTACACGAGTCAAAAGTTATGGCCATAAGAAGTTAGCGAAACCAAAACGCCAAACTGCCTAGAAACAACTTGTTAGCATTCTGACTTTTTGAAAGTGGCACTTCTTTTCCGATTCATCAAAAAGTTAAAACACGAAAGTTGTCCGGAACGACGTTTTCGTTCAGGAACAAAGAAGCTCGCGTCCTGAAAATGCTTTACGAGTGAGATTTTTCTTCAAATTCTTAACAGCCCATTTTTAGACCAAATGACCATGTAATAGTTATGATTAATTGAAACCAAGAGGTCTAATGACCTAAATCCAAGACCACAACCATGGCTAAGGCCAAGGTTGAGTCTCAAGACCATGGAACAATGACCAAGGGTCACGGCAAGGCCATGACTAAATGACCATATAAACTTACCTAGGCGAAAACATGAGCTAAAGAGCTAGTGATAACTTAAACATACAATTTGGATCTACTTCATCTAAATAACCAAGAAACTCATTGTAATAACAATCTTCATTCAAAAGTAAACTTTCCTAAGTTTATTCAAATATTGGACGTGTAACTTTTCGGATCAAAACTTATATACATATATTTTTTATCAAATAATACAATAGTAGGGAGCCTCATGTGAGGAGTTCTTTAAGTAAGCCGTCGAGATGAGTTGTAGATTTATGAATTAAAGTGTCCTGGCTCCTCGAACGTTTACTACATGACTTCTGAATTATGTCGGCCCGAACGGTAGTAAGCGATATATAAACTATATATGTTTCATAAACCATTTCTTTTCAAAGACTTACACTATACTAAGTACTACATCATGAACTAAATGCAAGACATATATAGGCAATTCTTCATATTCTTTACTCCAATCCTAAGTCGCAACATTCTATTATAGGTTGCTCGTAGAAACCTTCGCGTTTCGACCATCACATTCACTACTTGCTATATAACTTAAGGTGAGTTCATAGCCCCACTTTCCATTACTTAATTGTTTTACAAACCCTTGGGGGGACTACATGCTATTATTTTTCAACCGAACACAATGCTTTTCAATTGTATGCTTGCCTGATTGTTTTATTATCACTAAGTACCATCCTTGCCAATCCAAGATCCCTTATTATGAACCATTTAATCACTAGTAATAGTGAGCGCGAATATTGTGAATAGGCCTATTGGGATTGACGAATCCCATTTGTGTTGACTAAGTTCAAACAAATGCATTAATATTTGAAACATACGTATGACGGCAAAGTACCTACCGAGATAACTCCACCGATTGATATTAGTACACGTTAACGTTTTGGTGGCATAAGCTTAGTGTGATAATAATAACTGTTTTGTTTTCCAACCATTGGTGTGAGTCTATAGCTCACACTACCAACATATTGTGTTCAACCATTAAACAAACTCTATGAATATCACTCAACCTTTGTGTTGACCTTTTAAGCATGTATTTCAGGTCCATGATGATCAAGGATGGCATGGAAGGGCACGGATACTCAAGATGGCTATAAATTTTATTATCATTCGAAAACTCATTTAATGTAATTTGTAAACATGAAACCATCTGGGACCTCATTTTGTAATCTCTGATATTTATATAATTTGAATGATAAATCTTTTAAAACGACTCAATTAGAGTTCGTTTTCTATTATTATGATAGTTGTGTCGTCGAGTAACACCCAAGTTGAATTCCGCTGCATCATGAATTGGGGGTGTTACACTGACGGCATCAAGCCCTGCCCAGAAAAGAAAAAAACTGTCATCGATCTCCCTTCACCGTCGCACATTGAAAGAAGTCTATTCATTGAACGGAAAGCTAGCTGGGCTAAACCGTTTTTTGTCCAAATCAGCAGACAAGTCACTCCCTCTCTTTAAAACACTCACGAAGTGCACAAAAAAGGGAGACTTTCGTTGGACTGAGGAGGTGGATGAAGCCTTCCAACAACTTAAGCAATATCTGGCAGCGCTTCCCAAACTCGTCGCACCCCGACCAGGGGAAGAATTGATCATGTACTTACATGCAACTCATGGAGTAGTCAGCGCGGTATTATTGACAGATAGGAATTCCGTTCAAACACCCATATACTTTGTGAGCAAAGCACTTAGGAAGACGGAGACAAACTATAGTGTTATGGAAAATTTGGTCCTAGCTTTAGTATTTGCAGCTAAAAGACTGCGCAGATACTTTCAGGCGTACCCAATAGCTGTAATAACGGACCAGCCTATCAAACAAGTTCTCTCTAAACCTGACGCATCAGGACGGCTACAAAAATTGAGTGTGTTATTGAGCGAGTATAACATCTCGTATAGACCGCGCACTGCAAACAAGAGGCAGATACTAGCCGACTTTATTGTTGAGAAGCCAGATACCAGTATTCCACCTTCAACAAGCAAGGTAGAACTACAAGAACCATGGGTGGATGGATCAGGCGCGTGGATGGATCAGGCGCGGGCCTTATCCTCACTAATCCAGATAGAGTGGAATTCACTTATGCACTGCGCTTCGAATTCACAGCCACCAACAATGAGGCAGAATATGAGGCCCTACTTGTTGGACTACGCATTGCAACTCAAATGGGTGTACGTAACCTAGAGGTAAATGTAGATTCCAGGCTAGTAGCCAACCGCGTGCTAGGTGAATATGAAGCCAAGGATGAACACATGGTCCCATACCTAAAAAAAAACCAAGTCTCTAATTCAGAATTTTGATAGGTTTACCATCAAACAAATCCCTAGAGGAGAAAACAGGAAAGCTGACGCGTTTAGCAAGATCGCATCTACAAGCTTTGCGCACCTATCAAAACAGGTATTGGTGGAAACTCTTAAAAACAAATCAATCTCGGAGATGGAAATATCCACGGTGATAGAGGAACATGATCCTACGTGGATGACACCTATCATTGAACTTATATGTAAAGGAATCTTACCACAAGATCAGAAGGACGCTCGTAGGGTACGGCGCACAGCGCAGATATTTGAACTCCGAGATGGCGCCCTATATCGACGTTCATTCCTACAATCATGGCTCCGGTGCGTTGAACCTCTTCAGGCAGATTACGTACTCCGAGAGATTCACGCTGGCTCATGCACTATGCACTCAGGACTACGGTCTGTAGTGGCGCGCGCCCTGCAGTCAGGATACTATTGGCGCACTATGCACCGCGACGCGCGGGATATGATAAAAAAATGCAGCGATTGCCAAGTCCACAGACCAATTCCGCGCCGATCACAACAAGAGCTAACCCCCATCACCTCACCATGGCCATTCTATAAATGGGGCATTGACATTGCAGGCCCTTTCCCAGTTGCAGCGGGAGGGCTAAAATTCCTCATCTTAGCTATAGATTATTTTACTAAGTTGATCGAGGCAAAAGCAGTGGAAAGCATCACCGGCAACCAAGTCAAACACTTCGTGTGGGACAACATTGTATGTCGCTTTGGACTACCTGAAGAGATTATTTCGGACAACGGAAAACAATTCTATGACAACCCATTCGAAGACTGGTGCACGCAATTAAACATTACACAACACTTTACTTCAGTTAAGCACCCACAAACCAATGGCTTGGTTGAATGCGCGAATCGCAGTCTGGGCGAAGGCATAAAAGCCCGCCTTGACAGACATAAAGGAAGGTGGGTGGACGAATTGTCACATGTGTTATGGGCGCACCGCACGACAATTAAAACCAGTACTAGAGACACACCATTCTCTCTTGTCTATGGGACAGAGGCTGTCATACCAGCCAAGATTGGAATTCCAACTATCCGTACGGCGGAAATAAATGTCACAACAAATGACGATGAGCGGCGCACAGACTTGGATCTGTTGAAAAAAAGGCGCGAACACGCAGCTATACGTGAAGCAAAGGCTAAGTCAAAGATGAAGAAGTATTACGATGCGAAAGTCAAACACACTTCATTCAGGCTAGGAGACTTTGTATACCGCGCCAATGATGCAACCCACGCAGAAGACACAGCCAAGCTTGGACCCAAATGAGAAGGACCCTATAAGGTCACAGATGCACTAGGCAATGGTGCATACAAGTTGCGCGACATGGAAGGCCATGAGCTAGCACGCACTTGGAATATCTGCAATCTCAAGAGATGCTATCTTTAGGAAAGGCTACGGTCTACACACAAACAACCTTGCACTTTAGTACGTGCCTAATAAATGTCTGTATTTGAATTTTCTTTTTTTTTAGAATTGTCTTTTATCTTCAAAAACTTGAAAGTATTAATAAAACGTTGTGGTTTCTAGCTAACTCAATAACACATCTAACTTTATTGCTTACATTTTTCCTTTATGTCTCAATATTGTTATTTTATATTTTGCCTACATTGCGTGCATACACTTACTAAGACCTACGATTGCAGAAAGGATGAGTAAACCTACTAACTAACTCGTTGAGTAAGAGGGTTGCAAACCCATCAACATTGGATCACGCATCCTTGCTAAGCGCCTTACCTTCAAGACGTTGAAGTAAGTTTGAATGCACATTCCACGAAGGATGCGCAACATCACGTATACTGTACATGCTTAGCAATTTACGAGCCAAGACTCTTGGTCATTTGATATAGTATTTGCAACACAATGCAGGTCTATCTTTACACTTATGATTTTTTAAGTTATGTGCTTAATACAAGTCATCCTTTGTATGTCTCGGTTTCAATTTGACTCTTGGATACTCTTTTACGCAAAAGAAAACACTCTAAGTACAAATAATACAAACAAGGAATACAAAAAAAATAAAATAAAATAAAAATAATAATAATAATAATAATAAAAATAAATATTATTATCCGAATCATGAGTTTACAAACTACATCCACAAAAATCCATACATATCTAAATGCTATGAGCACGCCTATGACTTGAGCTACTAGCTGCAGATGCCAACTCCCCAGCCTCACTCAGAGATACCGTTGGTACGCTAATGGGAATCCCATCAGACCTGGGGAGATGGGCTGCGCCAACACCGCAAAGAATGGCCTTCCCCTTCACGCCCTTCTTACGGGCAGCTCTTGTCTCATGCGCCTGTAAGCATTTCTTCAAAGAAATCTCCTTCTCAAGAGCGAAGGGATTGAGCATGTGGCGGGGGCGAGCAAAGACAGGCACCTTCAGCTGCGACTCGTCTGGTTTCAGAAAGAAGTCAGGATGCGCCTCCGCATCTTCAGCTATGTGTCTGGCTAGAGTCAGGCCATGCATGATCACACTAATAGGATAATCCTGATCACGCTCCAAGCGGGAAATATGAGGAAAGTCGAAGACCTTCATCTTCTCCATGGCATCCACCAGCTCGTCAAAAGCATCCGCCTTATACCCAGGCACTTCTGCAAGCGGCACAGTCAGCATCTTGCTCTCATGAAGCTTCTCCGCAGCCTGGGCCATGCCACGTGCATGGCATACTCCACAACCTTCTCAAAGGCCTCTACAGCCTCCTGGGACTCCAGCGTGCCATGGCAGCCAAGCGCAGACCATGGCTGATCAACCACCTGCACATGCAACAACGCACGCGTTAGAAGATAAAGAGCATTAAGGCACATAATGGTGAACAAAGAATTCAAAAAGAAGATACATACATGCGCTCAGCAATAGTAGACATAAGATGAGGATATAACTCCTCATCGTACTCTATACTCAGCTTACGCAGCTTGCTCTCCTGCACCTTCAGAGCACCCTCCACACGCTCGCGAAGCTCATCAAGGTGGGCGAAGTGCTCGATTTTCTTTTCTTGAAGGTACTTTAAACCCCAAGAGAAGTTAGCCCTGTACTGATGAGTCTCACCGCTCTTTCGCTTCACCTCAGCCATCAAAGACAGCTTCTCATCTGCGAGCCTCCTAGCATATGCAGATGTGGACTCTACATCTGCTCGCGCATCAGCCAACTTCGCCCTAAGCAGAGCAATCTCCTCATCCTTCTGAGCGAGAATGCTACCTTCACCAACATACCGCGCCTTCAGCTGAGTAACCAACTCAGCCTGACGCTCAGCAGTAGCGCCCAGCTCTTCCATCAGCTGCAGCACAGACATCTCTTCATTCGCCCTCACCGGCTCCTCCACATGAGCATGAGCCGCTTGGGGTGGCACCGTCCCCTCAACAAACGCTGCATCACCCCCTGCAGCACTGTCGCTACACGCAAACACAAATAAGTCAAGCAATGGCACTGCGTAAAACACATATCTATACATAAATACTCAAACAAAGGTTACTTACATAGGAGGAGAAGTCTCAGCATTCTCCTGCACAGCAAAAGACAATGACGTCTCCTCATCTGTGGACTCATCCACAATGATGGTATGACGTCTTCGCTTGGAGGTACCCTTACCACCATCATCAGCAGCTTTGCGCTTCGAACCTTGGCGCTCCTCTTCAGAGTCAGTGTCCACTTTGAGGATCCCAGCACTAGTGGACGACTCAGCGCGCGCAAGCTCAGGCACAACCACTCCATGCGCAGGCACAGTCTGCACTGGTTTCGCATTCACAATAGGCTGTGATGCGTCAGAAGACTCGTCTCGTGCAAGCTCCAGAAGGCGCCCAGCGATAGCCTCCAAAATGGGCACTTCACCTTCCCTCAGAGGGCGTACGCCCACAGTCACCTGCGTAGGCTTTGTTAACTTCACCACGGCAAATAGATCCATCTCTGCGCAACACATGAACGAACAAGAAAAGAGCAAGTTAGTGGATAAAACCAATATATACAAGGAAGCTTACATTATAAACGCGAGGATAAGAAAGGACAAGCACCCTCCCCGGCCGCTTCCATCCAAAAATGTTGGCACTTCATCACTTTCCCCGAAGTAGTTGCGGCTCATTCCCATGAGCACCAAGAACTCCTCGGGATAGGAGTTGATTGGGATGCGGTTCTCATTAATGATCTCTGCATCCTCCACGCTGTACGTACCGGGATCTGGGCGCTCATCCTTTAGAAGCCCCCTTGAGTATAAAACTCAGAGAGCGTGATGAATACCCTATCATCTATCCAGAAAAACCTCTCCCTCCAACCCCTCAGGGCGTCTATCTTTTCAGTATAACACTGATAGCGCCCTGGGAGCTTGGAAAACGTCACCCACCCGTTTGACCATGACGTGTGGTAAAACGCGCGAAAAAGATTGATGGTAGGTCTTACTGCGAGTAAACGACAGTTTACCTCAAAATTTGTTATTTTGGCCGCACATATACAGTGCAGCTGCGAAATATGTAGAAGATAAAAGTTGAGCACGTCGCTCAGAAATAGGGATATAGGCACACGCTGGTTTGCGAACTCAAAAAAGCGCGTGTATACCCCTATTTTCCCCTCAGGGAAGCCCGCGATACGTGTGTCCGCATCCGGTACTTCCGGATGCACCGCAAGCGGAATAAAGTAGTCAAAGGTGAACTGACGTAGTTCATCCTCGTCCATCTCGGAACGGAACTCCTCTAACTGACGAACCATTTTTCCTAATTGGTGCGCACACGCGATTACCTTTGAAGCTACTAGTTTTTTCTTGAACAAAGATTCGTAATATGGAGGAAGTTGTATTTTTCACTGTGGTAAACACGGTGAAAATGGGTACCCCTTATATAGGGTTTCCCCTTGCCTCGGATGAATGCCACGTGGATCCCACTATCTCCATCGTGTGGCTTGAATACCATAAGGTACAAGCACTTTTTCATGTTTTTCGAAGAATACGTGGATGACCTCCCCATTTACCGAGGTATTATTGCGATATTTTGGGACTAGATTCATAGTCCTAACTTTTGGCGGTGAATATATTGAATTTTTCCCGCCACGCTTACCGCTGATATTATTAGTCTAGTATACGCGGTTAAAACCCGCGCACACTAGACTGGGAGGACATGATGACGAATAGTCTATATTCGGGTCACGAACCCAAATGATAAACATTACTAACGCCCAAGCCCACCACGAGTGGGCTATCATAACAATGATTTGGGCCAGCATGCTAACGGTTTGGGCTCAAGAAAGCCCA
Organism: Artemisia argyi; assembly: GCA_030686995.1. Classification (NCBI taxonomy): domain Eukaryota; kingdom Viridiplantae; phylum Streptophyta; class Magnoliopsida; order Asterales; family Asteraceae; genus Artemisia; species Artemisia argyi. Next base: position 265,705,888 of record CM060709.1, on the reverse strand, counting down.
AACCAAAGTTATTTATGGTTTGGATATAGATATCTCCTATTTAAGGGATATATATCAAACCGGATATATATCGAAGAGTAAGGAGCACGTATCAAATAAGGATTACGTGCCTATATAAACAATATCATAACTCTCGTTAAAGGTACGACTCACAACCCTAACTCTTCTAGATAACCCTAAAATCGATTACTTACTCTCACGCCGGAGGATAATCGTGGAAGACAATCCCACGATAAGCCTAACGGTGTTTGTTTGCTTTTTTAGTGCGCAGATCTCAAACATTAAGATCTAATTAGTACGAGAACAAGAACTCAAACAAGGAACGCACAACTTTTGTATCAACAATGCATGTGTACGAGTGTTGTGAGTTCGTGACAGTTTTATTAACTTTAATGATCACATATAAACAAAATAATAAAACACGAGAAACACAAGTAGAGAAAGGTATAATAAGACCAAAATAAAATGTTGAAGGAAAAAAGTCAATGCAATTTAAAGACACATACACATCTCATTTAATACACATCTCATTTAATAGGTTCATTAGTGGGATGGTGTGCATGTGAAGAAAGTGCTTTACAGTGGCCGACTAAGTTGAATATGTTTTGCGGATTAAAGGAAAAACATCAAATGCAATTTACATAATGACAGAAAACTATGCAGATCTAAGAAATGATTTTTACCTCGGGTTTCATTCTAATGGACCCGAATAGACATGCAAGTGTTGTATATCTCGAGCCGTTCGTTAAAAGCTCGGGACCGGATCGGTTAAAAGCTCGAATGGTTGAGCTTGCTTTACATACAAAGCTTGATAGGGCTTGCTATCCTAAATGACACTATTATATTTTAAATATAAAACATATATAATACAGAGTACCTTATACTATAGCCGAGCTTATTGACGAGCTAAATAATAAGCTAATTAACGAGCTCCAAATAGTTATACTACGAGCCGAGCTCGAGCCAAACTTTACTTTTTCACCGACGTATCGTAAAAACGAGCCAAACCCGAGCGAGCCATGCTCAAGCTTAAAAAACGAAGGTATAACCTAGCCGAGCTCGAGCAGGTCCAGGCTCGGCTCGGCTCGTTTCCACCCTACACCGACCGATTGTGTGACACTGTTGGAGTTTTGCTCATGCTTTTCTTAAACAACAAAATTTAAGACAATACAATAATTCAAATTGAAGTACAACTAACTAATTAAGCCTACAATAGTATACTGTTGCAGTCAAATATCAAACAACGTGCATTGGGCTTGTGGTCCACTGGGCATGTCTTATTCAGTTAAGCGTGCCTAGTGGAGAGTAGTACCAGTTTGGGTGACCAAACCGGGAAGTCCTCTCTTGTGGACCACTGTCCTGTCGGTACGATTTCAAAGTCCTTCAATGAAGTTTTCAACCCACAAGGGTTCGAATCTGGAGAAGGCAGGGTTTACTTCAATTTAAGTGTCGTGCCTTCGGGCGGCTTAAGTTGAAGGTTTTCCCCCCATCGGGTTTCAAATTGGACTTAGATTTCCCAATGAAAGTCAATTTTCAAAAAAAAAAATATATATATATATATATATATATATATATATATATATATATATATATATATATATATATATATATGAATTTGTATTTGTATATGTATATGTTAGGTGCATAATACATGCTTTGTTTCTCCTAAAAAAGGATTAATAATTAGTAAGTTCTTCCGAATTTTAGTTCAGTTAGGTTGAAGTTTGTTGATGTTCTTATAGAAAATAATAGGTATACAAGATATACAAATCATTGGAGGATAAGAATCTAATGAAAATAATTTATGCTACGTGCAAGTTCAATTTCTGATACGTGAAAAAAAAACTGTGCAATCGTATAACAATTCTCTTAAGCACATAATCGTACTTTCGATTATGATCGACAAGATTATTACATGATCAAGTTAAGTCAATATATTACAGGCTTAGCCGAATTAGCATCCCAAACACCTCCTTCTTTAAGATACTGCATATACCTTGAGAATTCGGGCTTAGCAGTCGCCTTCTTCTTGCGGCTTTTTCTCTCGAATAAGCTAAACAGCGGATTAAGCTTGCTCGCCTTCTTCACTTGCTTCTCTATAAAATCCACTTTTTTTGGAACTTTTGGTTCCAATACAAATTTAGTTGGAAATTCGCCAAAAAAGTTGGCAGGCAACGTCGTGGATCGAAGCATCTTAGGGTCTGTCAATTGATCATCGATTGTGGAGTCGCTGACCAGTTGGTTGTAGCCACGCCTCGTGCTCAAGGCTCGAAACATGGCTCGTAGTTGTAGAGAGAATAGGTTTTTGTTTTGGGTTGGTTGAGTATGAATGTTAGAAATGGTTCACATTAAAAGTTATATAGGCGTGGAATTTTTTTTTTGGTCTTGTTTGGTAGGCTATAAAATGGAATTGGTTTGAAATGATTTTTAGCTAACTATAAGGTCCAAAGTGTAGATTCAAAAGTCCACCTTCGTATAAAAATGAATTTGATGTTACCTAACAAGCAATATAGAGTGATGGAAACAGTCATAGACAATTTACAATGCTATTTAATACTCCAAAAATAAAGCATATAATCATGCATGCATTATTTGTGTTTTTTTTAGATTTTAAATTTTAGTGCTTAGAGAGTTAAAGTAATATTTCTTGTACCTACAAAGATCCTATCGTGAAAACATAAACGAAAAGGACAAAGGGAAAATAACAGCACACCATCATATCAGAAGGTTTCTGTGGATAAGAAGCAGACATATTTGCATGATTGCTTTTTATTATAAATGACAAATGAAATAATCGACATCAGAAAAGAAACTACAGTATTAGTAACACTTGTTTATTCTAAATAACGAGCGGGGTACCCGCGCGTTGGTGCGAAAATGTTGTGATTAATCTAACCTCGAAATAAAACGATTGAAAAAAATTATTTTTGTTATTAAGTACTAAATTTGCAAAAGATCTATAACCGCAAGTACTCTTGAAATTAAAAATTAACCAGAGGTGGTGTAGAAAAAAAAAAAAAAAAAAAAAATTGGTGAACAATGTTTTTTAACGAATGAACAGTAATTTTTAACGGGGTCGATATGTTGCAAAGTTAGTCCTTTAGGATTATCTTTGAAATTATAATTTAACCTGAGGTACTATTTTTGTTAAATATATAACCTCAGGGTCAAAAATTAAAAAAGTAAAAAAAAAAAAAAAAAAAACGTTGCTACAGTAACAGTGCTACAGTACCCGTACTCACATATTTACTGTTATAACCACTGTAGCAAACACTGTTGCTACAGTGTTTCTCACTGCCTTTTAGTATATAAGTACAATAAATACAACTTGGTTTTATTCGCTTGAAATATGCAAAGATAATACATTAATTAAACTTTTGATTTCAACAAAAAATATCTGTAAAAAACAAAAAGACAACTATATACATCTCTCAAACTTTGGTTATATTATTTATGTATTATCAGAAGGATTTCTTTGTTAATATATATAAAAAAGAAATTTAAAATAAGTTAAATAAAATTTACTTTAATTAAAGTAATTTATAGGTTCAACTCATGTTTATTAAGACGTAGTTTTTGATATAAAAAATGTGTGTTTCTTAAATGCACAATGACATGTGTTTCGATAGACACATGTTAACAAAACTCTAATAATTGCCGACCAAATTAATCTTAACAAATGCAAGTGCTTCTTACAAGATCTTGAGAACAAGTCTTATGCGAATTGATATCAGTTAAGAAACTCAATTACCAGCAACTTGTTAAACATTAATAAAATTTACTTGATAATGGATAATAGTTTGTATGTCTAGTTCATCGTATAATAGGTGTTGAATATATGTGTACATTGCGTAGTCATTAAAGAAAAATTTCCAACCACAGGTCCAACAAGCTGGTTGCAATTACATGTCCAAATTGATTGATATAAATGATAAGAGGGGTGTATAACACATGTCGAACAATTCTGCCCCGCCCTCTTCACAATTTTTTTCCGCGGTGATCCAGTCAACTTTATGGATTCTTTGAAATTTTCGGAAACAATGTTTTCATCTCATAGACCAGAGAAAGAGATGATCGATACTTACTGACCTGAGTGATGGATGGTTTGCCAAGCTAATATGACGTAAAATTATTGAAAGTTCAAACTACCAAAGAAATGCTGAAAGTTTTTGCTTGACCTTGTTTCATTAACGTACAGGTATTCAAATGGTGACACTCACCACTTGTTTGTTTTTTGTTTTCTTGTTTGTTTTTCTTATATGTAGTGCTGGTGGCAAACATATCTTTGACAATATGAGTTACTATAATACTATGTTCACAATAAACCTATACGAAGAAAAGTCTCAAAACTTAAATACTCATAGAAAAAGATCCTTTGTGTTTAAGGAAAAAGATATGTATAATTGATGGCCGGTTACTATTGTGACCAATAATAACATAAATTGTGTGTCATAACTATACATGTGTCTATAATCCATCAATGGACGAAGGAGACACTGTCGGTAAAGATCGAGTAACATGAAAGAGAAAGGTTGAATTTTAGTTGGAACTTTTTAACGTATATTGACAAACGAAGCCTATGAATTATTTTTGAAAACTAACACTTAATCATAATTTATATATACACATTGAATTATTTTAAATATGTAATGTGTAATACCTAAAATTCGTAAACTCTGTAAAATTACCAAATTGCCCCTACAAGTTTAAAAATTTATAAAACTATAATTAAAATACCAAATAAAGCTTAAATATAATAAATAAAATAAAGTATCCTATGACCACAAATAATTTTGTTAGCATTTTTATATCATAAAAATATGTACGAAACAATTAAGTGGCGCCTAGCTATATTAATGGGTCCAAAATATTTATTTTCTTTGTACATAATATGGAATTAAAAGAAATAAATTGAAGATATGTATCAAGAAAATAAGGAAACTATTTTTAAATTTATTTGATCTGATCTTGGGCCTATAGGCTATGTTTGGCAAAAGTAGCTGTGAGCAGTAGCAGTGAGCTGTGAGCAGTAGCCAAAAAAGCTCACAGCTTCATAAAGAAGCATTGAGAAATGAGCTTTCCTAAAAAATAGCAAAGCCCACAGCTCTCATGCCAAACGACACTAAAAATAAAAAAGTTCATTATTCACCGCTCCTTGCCCAAAAAAGCTCCAAAAAGCTTTGTGTCAAACATAGCCATAATCTCGTCCAAATCAGCCCCAAAAATCTCAGAATCTTCCTATAAACCGTGTATACCAAAATCATACCAAAAACAAAACCTAAAACTCTCCCAAAAATTATATACGGCTCTCCACAATTTTCTACCACAACCAATCAATTTTCCCAGCGATATTGAAGGTTCTTGAACGTGAGAAAAATAGTGTAGAGTTCCAGAAGTGATCGAGTGGGTCTTGGTGAATTCATGTAATTGAATGAACGGAGTTTGAAGTAAACGTTTATGTTTGGATGAGTTGATTATGTAAAGGATGAAGTTATTTCATTTTTGCTTAACCCACATAAGTTTCCGTTACCGATGACAAGATCCTTTGAATGATCTAAGTTCACTGTTAGCAATTCCGTTCTGTGTTCATTCTGCGTACGTTCGGAAGATGGTTTTGTTATGAGAATTTTGATGAATTTTGGAAGACCTACCGCCTTGATGACATGTTTCATTTGATGCTTACTGGATTCCGTTATGTTATTTGTACGTTCTTTTCCCTGATCTCGTTCCGTGAATGATGTTTTGATTCGGACCTACCCTAGTAGGTAGAAGGACTGTTAGGTGGTTAAGATAAGATGTTTAGTTCACGACTTAAGATAAAGTATGATCATCATGAGGGCATATTTATATGATGCTAGTATTATGACGTCTGGCCAACGTGATAATACTTACATCATATAACGTGCACTTATTGTGATCATAGAATATTTCGAGGAGTGCCTTAGAAGCCTTAGTATTTCTGGCATCAGATTGATATTATCTGCGTCTAGTGAGACTTTAGGTTGATTCTACCTATGTGTTTAATCTGCCTTCATTGTCATACGACTTGATACGTTGGGATATTCGACATGCATTTGTTAAACCCTGTACTTCGGATAAGAATCTTAGGTTCTGTTGTAGAGTTTTCCACCGTATGATGGTATCAAGCAATCTATTTCTGTCAGAATGGGTTCGACCTCTTATTACGGAAGAGTACACCTATGTTTGCTATGTGTACGTTTCACATCAGTTGAATCTGTTTCATGATGATCTACTATGAGGTAAGATATGAGATTTTGGAATTCTGAGGAAAACCTATATGTATATGAGAATACCTTGGAAAGGTTATACTGAAAGCGAGACTATTTGAGAATGAAGAGTTAAGTGTATCTATCACCCTCATATTTTCTGCCAATCGATGCGATCTCATCTGATTTACTCGTTCCAAATTTCACTGACGACATACCCGTCAAATCCTACGTATTCCCTATATCTTTCCGAGGGAATACAATTTTCATCCGTTACGTCTGGTATATTATTCTTCCGATCTGAATTCAGTATGGTATTTATTTATGAGGTAGCCGAAGCTATTTTGACCAACAAAGTAGAGTCATGAAAAATAAGTCATTCACTTTTTCGTTCACAGTCCGTTGTGTTTCCGTTTCGTTTTCCCTTCAATTTTCGAGGACGAAAATTTCTTTTTAGAGGGGAAGAAGTTGTAATACCTAAAATTCGTAAACTCTGTAAAATTACCAAATTGCCCCTACAAGTTTAAAAATTTATAAAACTATAATTAAAATACCAAATAAAGCCTAAATAAATAAAATAAAGTATCCTATGACCACAAATAATTTTGTTAGCATTTTTATATCATAAAAATATGTACGAAACAATTAAGTGCCGCCTAGCTATATTAATGGGTCCAAAATATTTATTTTCTTTGTACATAATATGGAATTAAAAGAAATAAATTGAATATATGTATCAAGAAAATAAGGAAACTATTCTTAAATTTATTTGATCTGATCTTGGGCCTATAATCTCATCCAAATCAGCCCCAAAAATCTCAGAATTTTCCTATAAACCGTGTATACCAAAATCATACCAAAAACAAAACCTAAAACTCTCCCAAAAATTATATACGGCTCTCCACAATTTTATACCACAACCAATCAATTTTCCCAGCCATCTTGAAAGTTCTTTAACGTGAGAAAAATAGTGTAGAGTTCCAGAAGTGATCGAGTGGGTCTTGGTGAATTATTTTGGATCGCTATTTTCAGCCGAGAGGGTAAAATCGTTTCTGATCAATCCAATCGTTCACAATTGTTTTGGGTATTTTTTTTATCACTCCTTATACTCCATAACATCATTATAAAATATTGAAATCAGATCATGCATGCTTGTTGGCTCGTTTGGAAATTATTTTGAATGAAACCCTAATTTCGGGTTTAATTAAGAACAAGTTGAAAACGAATTTTCTGAGGCACGAAATTATTTTTAGAACATGACATTATGATGGTATAACACTGTAAAAATGGTATTCGAATTATTGGAATCTTAGATGTGGTGTTTCAAATTTATTTGTTATATTATTCCAATCGGTAATAAAAAGAAAAGGAAAATATGGCAACGAGCTAGGGTTTGGATTTTTTGGTGTTTCTACATGTTAATTAGTGTCATATGATGGGGTAATAATTGATAAATGATTTGGGGAAAAATTGGTTTAGTGTTTGTGGAATTAAATTGGATCGAATTGATTTTAAAAAAGGTTAAGGGTCGAATTGAATTTTATAAAACTTATGGGTTGTTTTGAGAGACTTATAAATTGATGGGAATTATATAAAAATAGTGCAAGGGCTGTTTGGGTAGTATTTGTAATTATAAGGACCTAATTTGTATTTATTAATTAATTATTATACGATTTTAATTAAATGTTAAATAGAGGGACTAATTTTGTAAATATGATATTTATGTGGTGTTTGCTGTATTTTAAATTTATTGAAAGGCTAATAATGTATACTTGATAATTAAATGGATTTTATATGTAAAATGCATAATTAAAGGATATTAAATGTAATTAATTAAATATAAGGACTAAAAGTATAAATATGGTAAATTATGAGGTAATTTTATAATATGCTTAAAGTCAAGGGTAAAATGTGTCAATTCTGTAATATGGTGGTTTTATATTCTAATATGGAATTCTTATGGACTTAATTGTAAATTATATAATTATAAGGTTTAAATGGTAATTAATGTATGTTAAGGGTTTAAATTGTAAATTTGGTTAACTTGAAGGTTTAAATGGTAATTTGTGTTAATTCATGGATAACTCGTAATAAATAAATGAGAACTTGTTATATTTTCATAACTAACCTTTAACTTTATTATAATTTCATTATAAACCCTAAATTATGGAAAGTTGACATATTAAACCCTATACTACCATAATAAGCTAACATAAACCCTAATTCCATAAAACATGTATTTTATGACTTAATGCAATTAAAAGATTAATACCTTCTATTTTTGGAAACCTGCTATTTATGGAAACTTACTAATTCTAGAAACCTGCTAAAAATAGAAAGTTACTAAGTCTGGAAAGTTACTAATTATAGAACCTGCTATATATGGAAAGTTATTAAAAATGGAATGCCGACTAAAATGAGTAATCTGATTTAAGATAAGTTATTAATAATAAGACGATCATGAATTCGTGTAGATTCGCTGAAGAAGGAGTTTACTTCCAATCTCTATGTTTTCTGTTGTGTTTGCACTTGCGGTCTAAGGTACAGATATTCTGACCTTTCAGTAAGGTTTCTCATGACTCATGATCCGTTTTCTCTACCCCTACTCTGACTTCTGATCTTGGTTCTTCTGATGTCCCTGGTTCATTGATATGATGTTTGGTATGAAAACCTTTAAAAATATAATTTGATGATATGAGACAAACCATGTGGAAATGATTTCTTTAAACATGATATCAGACTTGTTTAAAAAGGAAATTTAAATAACTCCTGCTAAAAACAGTTTAGAGAAACACCTTTATGAAAATCATGTTTTTAAACGAAATGAAAAACCTCTAAATCTGTTTCCTTATAAAAACTTTCACACTTGTAAACCTTGAACCATTGATATGAACCTTTCTACCTTTATTATGATATTTTCCTTTGTTTAGGATTCCCTATGCCATTGCTATGAAACCCCATTTTATTTTCTGAACCTTTTCTGTTATGGACCTTTGCTATCTGAACCTTCTGATTTGAACCTTTTGATATGACTATATTATATGGAATTCTGATATGATCTGATTATGATGACTTATGATCTGTGTCATTTTATAACATTTCTGTTTGACCTATTCCGTTGACCTATTCTAGTTTGACACCCGAGCCAAATTTATTTCACTAGGCATGGGGGTTCCATGTCTGTGTCAAGGATGCACCCTTGGCATGACTCCAGGGCAGTGGAGTGATGTTCTGCCACGTCCCCTTATCTGTTATCTGTTATGAGCTCAATTGTCTGTTTATTATGGCCAATATTATTTATGTGGGGGCGTATGGATGCATCCTAGATCTGTTTCTGTTTTCTGTTATCTGTTATCTATATCTGGTGATTGATGTTGCGTGCATGCACGTCCTTCACATTTCTGGGAGCTAGCTACTCCACCCATATGAGGATACCCCTCATTATTGTCTGATTATCTGAGAGGTCTCCCCTCTATATGATTATGAAGAGATATGATTATGATTATGATGAAGGCATTATATCTGTTTCTGGGCTCGGGGTTAATGACTAACCCTTACCTTACCTCCATAACTATTTCATACTTACCTTTGATTTCATTCGGTTATTCCCTTTATACCTTATTCAGTATTCATTTCTGTTTCATTATTACTTCGTTGTTATATCTGTTCACTGGGCTTTTTAAGCTCAGCCGCATTTCTTTACCTGTGGCAGGTTTTAGTAGAAAGCTGGGTTATGAGTGAAGAGTATTTTGGACTTAGAAGACTACACTTCGATAGCTTTGGATTAGTAAGAGCTTTGGCATTTTCAGACTTAGCATTCATTATTATTCTCATTTGTAACCTTGTTCTTTTAAATTATTACTTTGTAACCTTTGGAATTCTTTTATATTACTTATGTTGTATGTCTGTATATGCTTTGATATGTCACCGTAACGTAGTGCTTCTTCCCTTATCGGGTTGGGGCGTTACATAATGTGATGTTCAACAAAGAAAGTTTGATATTAATTTATTGATAATTGTATAAATACATAATGTGTAACCATAAGCCATAGAACTATTATTGGAGCTAAGGGAGTGATAACTCAAGTTATTATTGAATAACACCGCGCCACGTCAGCGCCACATCATCTCAGTAACAAATAAAATAACACCAAAAAACACCAGGAAATCATAACATCACTTTTTACACCTCAACAAATTCATTTATTAAACATTCAAGCATTTTATTAATAAAAATAAATATTACAATACAAAATAAAAACATTACAATTAAAAAAAAATTACATAATAGAAATTACGAAATGAAACATACGAAATAACATACGATAAGTAGATAATCTAAACTAGTCGGTTGGCGGATGTTGCAAGTTATATTTGTCTCTGATTCTTTGTTTTTCCATTTTGATGAAATACGCCTCATCCGGATCGACGTCACTCATTTTCATATTGAGAAATCTAAATTCATCCATACGCGTAGCCGTCTCGTCTTTCATTCTAGCCGTTTCGTATGCCATTTGGGCCGCTTCCCATCTCAGTCGAAGCTCAGTAGTCATAGATTGCAAGTTGCTTGATGCACTTCCACCGGTGCTAGTCGATGTATCAGACTTTTGTTTTTTGGACGTCCTTTGTTTCCCGGCAGGACGTGGACGTACATCATCACCAAATAGCTTTTGGTTGCTTTGACCGGGGACGTCTCCGGTTAAGTCAATCGATACCGGCGCATCCCATTTTGGACACTTCTTCAAAATTAACCACGCTTCCTCTTGAGTAACGGCATACCTTTATGTTCGTCATGATACATTTGTCTAGCGTTCCTCATATCATCCACTTCATTTTCACCACTCTTTCTCAAACGTACGACACGTTTGTAAGCCGCTAGAAACTTTTGGCAATTTCCATTCAACGTATGCCACTTGCTTGTTATCATATCTTTGTTACGAACTTGAAAATTTTGCCGGTTGAACTCGTTCATAACCTTATACCAAAAAGTGATGCCCTTTTGAGAAACTCCAATATTCCTATCCTCGGAAATGGCCACCCAGCACACGGCAAGTAAAACTTCCTCTTCCGGTGTCCAACGTAACGTAGTTTCGCTCACGTCGGGATTTTTTTCATCAAACACCTCGTTGACTAGTTGTTTTTTGCCTTTTTTTGCAACACGTTTACCTCCACATTTGGAATTTCATGGAGACGTAGCTTCGGGTTCCACTTCCACACTAGCCACTTGTGATGATTGGGTTTGTGGTGTTGGGGGTGTTTGTTGCTCCGCGTTATTTTGTTGCCACAAATACAACAATCGTTGTTGTTTTTCGAATGACAAGTTACCAAATGGGTTAAGATTTGAAGAAGACCTGACGTTCGGGTTAGCGTTAGCATTTACAATACCCATCAAATTTAAAATACTTGAATCGTCTCGTCCTGACATGGTTTTGATTTTGTGAGAATATGAGTGTATGAGTTACTTTTTTTTTTCTTGTGAGAATATGTTGTATAAACTTCATGTTGTTGTTGATTTATAAGGTTGTATTTTTTTTTTATTTTTTTTTTGAAAGCAACTAGCCGTTGCATTCAAACGGTCATTTGATTTTTTTTTTCTTTTCCCTAAATCTAGCCGTTACATACAATTTACAAGGCAAGGGGTTTGTTTTGCAACGTTTTGATTCTACATCTCCACGTTACAACGCACGTTGCTGCGTTAACTTGGGCATCAACGCAAGAATAATGCGAGGGGTTAGGAAATGGCCATAACGTGCGTTGAGGCGTTGCTTGGTTGCCACATAAGAATAACGCAAGGGAGATGTTATCACTCCCTTTGCTCTTAGGAAAACATTGTAATAAAGGAAAATGATATTTTTTTCAACCATTTGTGTATACAATTTCTTTACTTTCATGTGACAAGTAAAAGCATTAAAAGAAAGAATTAGTGCATGATTGTTGAAGCATAAATGCATCGCCCTTGTCTTGATGGTAGATTAAGTCGTTCCACGCCATCCCAAGCATGAAAGTGTGCTACAAACATAAAATAACCTGTTAGAAGAGATCCTGAGGTCGAAGCCTCGGGAACCACCCTTCGACTATCAACTCAGTACCTCGTAGGCAGAAGATTTAACGTAAGTATATAATGTGTTGTGGTGTGTTGTGTGAGGTGAGTGGAAAGATTAATATATACAGAGATAGTAGAGAGAGGTAGGTGGTGTGGAATCAATTGGTTGTATAATAAGTGAGGTTGAGGTATTTATATTACCCCAACCACTGTACATGAGTGCATGAGGAAGTAGCAAGCCGAGCTATTTCTACCTAGGCAGCAAGTCGCGTAAGGGCCACAAAGAGATCCTCTAGACAAAAGAGTGTCTCCTTTACGGTCCTTTGGCACGTACCCTTCGGACAAGTGTAGAATCTGCCTTCTGACACTTGTCTTATAGGACACATATGTCAACATGTCCCCCAATATTGCATTATTAGTAAAAGATTGATGGTCCAGTATTAAAAACCCTCTTTTTTTTTCTTTTTTTTTTTTTTTTGGGGGGGGGGGGACCTTTTTTTCGCATATCCGGGAGGCCTGGCCCGTTGGCCTTGATGGGCCTGGTGGTTAATGTGACGTGCCTTTCCTCCGGTCTTCGTCCTGATGCGCCCTTCATTTGGACGCGCCTTTCATCTAGTGTCTTTCTTCTATGTCCTTCGTCCTTTCATTCATCCATGTATTGACGGATCATGTCTATCAGACTACATACGACAAGATTTTTTTTTTTTTTGACATTACCGAAACCGACCGAAAACTACAATGATCCATCATATGCACTGAGGACCCCTAAAGTGCACTATAACCCCTCTTGTGCACTGAGGACCCTTAAAGTGCACTATTGACCTTTCCCAAAAAAAAAAAAAACGATTTTTACAACATGACATAACCTCAAAATTTCTAGAAATCTTTAACATGACTTTTACTTCATTATCATATTTATACTTGGTCTAAATGACATACATAAACATGCTTTACATGATGACGGGTGTCATGCCAAACACCCGTTTTGACCCGTTTTGCGTACAACTGATAAACAAGATACATGACATATGATTAACCAACTAGAAACCATTCCATTCATTACCATGACTATTTAAAAAGATATACACAAGGGTTATGACCCATAACATTCAAAATGGGTAAGAATGGCTAGTTGCCAAACACCCTATATTGACCCGTTATACTAAAATACATACACAACATACATAGACTACTCAATACCAAACACAACCTGGACATACTACTTATAACCATAACCATGTTCGAATTTGACGTTATAACATTTACACACACCTATGACACGTCATAAACTTGAACAAAGACCATGAAAGACAACCAAGACCATAAAGACAAAATTATACCTAAATAAGAGAAGACTCTCGGGGCTTCCAACTTCAATTACTTGGTCCAAAAGATGATCTTCTATTTACCTTCTTCAAACATGATATTTCTACAACACAATCACTCAAACCTTATCTTTACCTTTACTGGATTCTTCGGTACCTATCAAGTAAACATCACAACTAAACATGTAAGCAAAATGCTTAGTAAGTACATGGCATAACAAGCTAAACAACACATAATATAAATTATGTCATAACCATAACTAGTCTATTCACTAGTTAAGCTAGCGATATAGGGGGCACTTACCTCATGCCAACATAGTGGGCCTAACGCGATCAACCCATGAGGTTGAACCTCATCCCATAGTTAGCCAATGACTAACTAAGCTATGCCTAGAAATTGATCCATAACTAGCTAACGCACCCTATATCCTATCCATCACCATTACCATGTAGCAAACATGATAAAGCTAACAAACAAAAATCATTATCATACATAAGTTATGATAAAGCTAACATACATGTTATAACCATATACTTATCTCAATCCGTAACTAGCTTAGTAACAACACACCAAACTCTAGCACTTGCTTCCTATATCACCATTATATCATATTAGCATACAAACATAAAATTATACAACTAGGGTAATTCATGAGTTCATCTATACCAAGGTATTTCATAACCCATTTATCAACATCAATTGTTACCCATTAACAAAATTCCCCAATTCCTAAATTATTGCTAGTAATTGTGATTTATCATAATTAATCATAGGGACTTCATCCCTCAACTCATTATCACACTAATTTCATATCAAAATATAATTACCCAACATCCCCAAATCATAACTCATGAACCCTAATTGTTAGAATGCAAATTCACTAGCAAATAAACATACTTACTTGATGGGGAATGATAATTAGACCTAGGCTTGACTATAAACACTCTTTTTGGATCAAATTAACACTTAGAGGTTTTCCCTCCTTTCTCTTCTCCTGAAATTCGACACTCTCTCACACCTTCTAAAATTTTTTGGAATTCTTTTGCGAAGGAGTGGATAATTATCCATCAAATCTGAATTTAATTTAGTCTTTTGGCAAAAGTGGTCCCTCAAGTCCTATTCTTTATGTTTGGCCACAAAACTTATTATATTTTAACAGTATAACTTATAACTTAGCTTCTTTTCTTGTTAAATGAATCAAACACAATATTATACTATTACTTATAATAATGGTAAACTTAAATATAGTACTTATTATATACATAAGTACCTTATCGGGATATGGGTGTAACATTTCACCCCTCCTTTAAATAAGATTTCGTCCTCGAAATATATTCTTGAAATAATGGAGGATACTCATTCTTCATCTTCTCTTCCAGCTCCCATCTAATACTTGTGCCCTTACGATTTTTCCATTGCACTTTTACTAGCGGAATTTCTTTGTTACGAAGTTGTCTCACTTTTCTTCCTAATATCGCTTCCGGTTCATCCTTTTGTGAAACCAATTCCAGATCAATTTCGATATCATCCAAAGTGACTATACTAGCCTCGTCCGCTAAACATTTTATCAAGTAAGAAACATAAAAGGTATTATGAATACCTCTCATTTCTTCAGGCAATTCTAATATGTATGCTACCTCGCCAACACGTTTCAAGATTATAAACGGTCCTACAAATCATGGACTTAGTTTTCCTTTGTTTTTGAACCTAAAAACGCCTTTCCACGGGGAAACTTTCAACATAACAAAATCCCCCACTTCAAACTCAATCGCTCTTCTTCAGTTATCGGTATAACTCTTCCACCTATCTTGTGCTGCTTTAAGCCTTTCCCGTATCATCTCGATCTTCTTGGTTGTTGCTAGTACGACATCCGTACTCGCCATTTCCCTCTTTCCAACTTCCTCCCAACATACAGGCGTTCTACATTTTCTACCATAAAGCATCTCATAGGGTGGTATCTCTATACTAGCATGATAACTATTGTTGTAGGCGAATTCAACTAGAGGTGATCATCCCAATTACCTCCAAAGTCAATCATACAAGCCCGCAACATATCTTCTAAATTTTGGATAGTCCTCTCGCTTTGTCCATCGGTTTGAGGATGAAAAGTTGTGCTCATATGTAACTTTGTACCAAGTTCTTTTTGAAAACTCTACCAAAAGTTTGAAGTGAAACGCCCTTCTCTATCGGATACTATAGAGATGGGTACTCCATGACGCGCGACTATCTATTGACATAAATCTTTGCTAGCTTATGAACAGGCATATCCTCTCTGATCGGGATGAAGTGTTCACTCTTTGTTAAGCGATCTACAATGACCCAAATTGCATCATTCTTCTTTTTCATCCTTGGCAATTTCGTAATGAAGTCCATGGTAATCTTCTCCTATTTCCAAACCATTTCGTATTTATAAACTTACTGCATAAGAGTTATAAAATCTCACTAAGACATTTTATCATACACCTTATGTGCAGCTTTACTAAACACATTTTGTATTTTTTTTTCACATCTATATATTCCAAAAACAAAAACTTGTTGTATCAGTATTTCATAACAACTTTATATACATACAACTATACATATAACCGTTTTCCACTAAAAATGACTAAAAAATTAAAGATTTAAAAGTTGATGCATCACAGAGTAAACTTAGTGCATCTAAGTTATAAAATATCACCAAGACATTTTATCAAACACCTTATGTGCAGCTTTACTAAAAACATTTTGTATTTATTTGGTTCAGATCTAGACACTTTGAATATAACATATTTAAAACTATGACAACAAAAAATCGAACAAATTATTCAATATAAATCAATGAATATCATATACATGCGAACGACTATCAATATATCCATATTAATTAAGAATAACAATTAACTATAATTAAAAAACCTTACTTTCAAATTGAATAATTAATCTGGTTACATCTTTGACGGGGAACGATGGCGAACGGTTGACGGTAAACGACGGGGAAGGTGGTGGTGAATGGTGCTGAAGGCGGTGGTGAATGGTTGTGAAGTCGTTGGTGACTGGTGGATCGAAGGAGGAGAGAGGAGAAGGAGGGAAGGAGGGAAGGAGGAAAGCAGGGAATGTGGATGAAGTAGAGAATGAATGAGGATAAAAGTTTTTATATGATTGAACGTAAAAGACGAAAATACCCTTGAGAGTATTAGAAAAAGGGGCGGACAAATTGGGACACATGGCAGCTCTTGATGGCTTCCTACACTTTTTTATTATAACACATTTTTTATTTTAATCCAAACTTATATATATATATATATATATATATATATATATATATATATATATATATATATATATATATATATATATATATACTAGACGAGTACCCGTGCATAGCAATGGGATTTTATAGCGACAGATAGTTTATTGATAAAAAAAAAGTTTATAGGTTATAAATGAAAAATAATAAAAGTTTGAAGATTTGGAATTAAACATAATATTTTGAAACCCGGTTCGACCCGGGTGGTTCAACCGGTTGAACCGTTCCGGTCGAAAACTTGGTCGATTTAAACAGGGTCAACTTGCTAGGTTGGGTCGAAAATGGGTCAAATTAAACCGGTTCAACCCGTCGGGTTTGAAGCATCCCGGGTCAACCCGGTTTGTGATTTGTATTAATTGTTTTAATTGGTTGTATTTAATTTGGTAGATATGTTATTAATTGGTTGTACAATGTAAATAAATCACTGTACTTTTAAGTAATCGGGTATTTTAATAAGAGTATTAATTACATTTCATAATTTCCTTTAATAAGATTTTTCAACATTTCACATTACTTGAATTTTCACTTTTTCACTTTGACCATTTTTCCTTTATATGTAGTGTATATATATATATATATATATATATATATACTAGACGAGTACCCGTGCATAGCAACGGATTTTCTAGCGGCAAATAGTTATAGGTGTGATATTGTGGTTAAGTATTTCGTGTATTCATTTGACACCCCACCTTCGATATCTTTTGGTACAACTATATACGACGAAGCAGAAAATCACCACCTTATAAGATTGTCTCATGTTATAGATGACGACGTGTTTGTAGCTTTCCCAACGCTTCTTTACTCGCTCTTTAAAGGTGACACTACTGCTAACGATGCCAATGGGAACGGGATGGGAAGCAAGAATGAAATCGATCTGTAGAAAGACAATATCTAATAAGTAAAGAAAAGCAGTGAAAGAACAAATGAACATGAAGTTGCTACATAATAAAAGCAGTGCACATATAGATAATATGTATGCGTGTTTTTTTAGATGACAATTAGAAATGGTATATCTCGTTTACCTCGACATCAAGAGAACGATTATCAAGCTTGACAAAGTTTATATACTAACAAAGAGTATCATAAATATGGATAGTGACAAGAAATTAGTAAAGTTTAAAAATATTTAATTTCAAAAAGTTGAAAGGTTGTAACCATTTAAATTTAAACATTAAAAAAAAGTAAAACTTGCTATTGTAACAAAAATGTTTTCACAAAATGGCTGTTAAAGTGTAAGGTTTTACTTAATATTTTCCTAGGTTAGTATTAAACCTCACAAATTGATACAAGTTACAAATTGATAAATTGATGAAGGCTTGTAAAAAGAAGTCAACTTTTCCGAAATTAATTGTAAGTTTTATAGCATTATTAAACTTTCCTTGATTTGCCTTCTAAACATTTTACTTTCTTTCAATATGATTCAATTCCAGCAATCGTTTCCATTAAAGTAAAAAACATTTGCAAGGTTTCACATTTCCTTATTAAGATTTGCATGGTTGTACACCAAAATCACATTTCCTTATTATTTGCATGGCTTAACTACTAATTCCACATTTGCAAGGGTATAACTGGCATTAACAAAAATTAAGTTTTTACATTTCCACTTTTGACTATTTTCACTTTATAAGTAGTTAAGACAAATGAACATTACAATTACAAACACTTAGGTGGTGTTTGATTTTAACTTAATTGACTTAATATGAAAAACCTTAATTTATTTGTTGGGATCATACTTTTAGTATTTAGTCAAGTCTCGGTCATTACATTTTGTAATAGGTTGCTTAAGTATTATTTCCTATTATTGATTAAGTTAATGGGCAACATGTAAAAGCCCAAGAGGCCTTAAAAGCCCACGTTAAAAGGATAAGGGAGGAAGGGTGTGTTGCCCTAGCTCCTCCCTTATAAATAGTAAGCTTATGTTACATTTTATTTTGTTGGTTATTAGATTACCTTAAGGAAACTCTTGCACTTTTATCTTTCTTATTATCTTATAATCAACCAAGTCTATTTCTCATCTCATTTCTCTTTATATCATACTTGTGTTTACTAAATGGTGACCTAACAAGTGGTATCATTCGCCTACTAGAAGTTTGAAGTGTATTTCTTTTGGTTACGTGGGGATTTGGTGCTTATTCTTCATCTTTTTGCATTTTTCTTTGTTTCTTTCACTCAAATCTTGAAGCTTGGATAAGTTTCAAGGTTGATATAGTGATTTGAAGCTTAGTTGTTGCATAAAGTTGTGATTTTTAAGGTTTTTTTTTAGGTTTTATAGCTTCTTTGATATTGGAAAACTTGTTTTTGGTAGTTACATCTCATAAAGTTAAGGTTTTCTAAGTATTGGTGAAGTTATTTGATCAAAAGTACCTTATTTTTAAGCATTTTCTCTTCAAAAAGTCATTATTTAAGGTGAACAGTACGTTTTACGCGTAAAGTGGTCGGAAAAGTACTATTTCCAGCTGTCTAAAGTGTTTTTTGGTCGGTTTACGCATAAAATAAGCCTAAACCCTTTTCTTACGCGTAATATTTGCCAAAACCCTGATCCTACGCGTAAAGTGCTCCTTTACGCCTTAAATCCTATGCATAAGTTGTATTCTACGCGTAAGTCAGAGTTACGCGTAACTTGCCAGAGTTTACGCGTAAGCTTCAACAACGATCTTCTTCTTGTGCTACGGTGACTCAGTACTTCCCTAGCTTGGATAAGTTAGTGGAATACTTCGACTACGGATATCTTTCAAGCTTGGATAAGTTTGAAAGATTTGTTTGGTTGTTTCAACCTTACGCATAAGTCTAAACTTACGCATAAGCATAAGCTTACGCGTAAAGAGGAAACTTACGCATAAACTAGAAAGTTTACGCATAAACCTACTCTTTACGCATAACTTAAAGTTTACGCGTAAGATTAAGTTACGCGTAAGATTTAAACTTACCCCAAGGATTTTGCTACTTTCACAAAGGAACGTGCATTTCAATCTTCTACAAAGATCCATTTCTACACAAGTGTTCTAAGATGTCTCAACCACCTAATCACTACTTCCCTCACTCTTATCCTCAGCAACAACAAACCTCAGCAGTATCAGCAACAACAACCTCAGCAGTATCAGCAACAACAATACCTTCCGCACATAATGAATCAACAACCTCCTAAATACAATCCACAACAACATTACCTGATGATGCAGCAACAGCTCATTCCTCAACAACAACCATATCAAGTGCCACAACAAAACACTCAGTTTTCCTCCAAACAACCTCACTGGTTTGACAGAATGTGTGAAGTTATTACAACTCAACAATCCCGACATGAGGCAGGATCACTTGAAACACCTCCAATGCTAACACCTGGTAACTATGTGCAATGGTCAAGTCGATTCCTACGCTTTCTTGAACTAAAGAAACCTCATGGGCACTTCTTAAAGCAAGTGATACTTGAAGGACCATTTGAGTGGCCAACAAGATTTGAAGCTGGTGATCCTAATGCTGATCCTCCACGTCCTCCTGGTGATAGACCCCTTCCAGAAACTGCACTCACTGAAGAACAGAAACTACATCGTGAAGCTGATCAGTATGCAATGGCTTATATACTTCAAGGTATACCCAATCCGATCTATCGCAGTGTCGATGCTCAGAAAACAGCCAAAGCTATGTGGGAACACGTTCATCTCCTCATGGAAGGCACTCAATTGAATAAAGATGACATGGAATCCAAGCTTTACATGGAATACACTGACATCACAATTGAACCTGGAGAGTCACTTGAATCCTACTATCATCGTTTCACAAATGTTGTCAATGATCTGGAACGTCACAAAATCACTGTACCAAGGATCGCTGTGAACTCCAAATTTGTTGGTAGTCTTGGCCCTGATTGGCATAAATATGTGACATTTGTTCGTCAAACGAAGAATCTTCATGATGCTCCATATGGCTTGTTGTATGACTTTCTGAAACACCATGAACCTGAAGTGGAAAAAGATCGAGCTCTACGAGGAGGTTACACACCCACAACAACACCAAATTCTTTGGCTCTCGTAGCTCAATCTCCCTATGCTTCACCACCACTGTCAAATCATGCATATGTTCAAGAGCAGAACTACTTCAGTTATCCACAATCTTCCACTTCGAACCAAATGGTCTCTTATGATTCATCTCCACAAGATACTTCTACTCAACTTGTTCCGTCAAACAACAATGATGCTGTGTACTACTCCAACTGCAATGATGATGACGATGATGACTTTAATACGTTGAATCAGGGACTTGCTCTTATTGCTCGTGCTTTCAGCAAATTCTCCAACAAAACGAACAACCGTCAACGTTCATCTTCAAATACCAGGAATCAAGCTGTTGTAAATGATGGAAGAGTGGAAATTCAAAATCGTAACTATGGTAGATCTGGTTCAGGAAGTTCTTCAGGAAGTTATGGGAATGGTCAGAGGTTTGGTAACAATGCAGGGTTCAGGAACAACTCAGTATCTTCTCAACAAAGGTCTGACTCAGTTGCTACAAGGAACTCAAACTCAGGGAATGCAGTTTGGTGCTACAATTGTAATGAACAAGGTCATATTGCTACAGCATGTCCCAAACCAAGAACTCGGGGTAGCAAGTTTCACAAGCAGGCATTACTCATGGCACTTCAAGATGAAAAAGATGGACATTTCCCTGAACAGGACAACAACTTCATGGCAAATGTGAACAACGATGATGACATGGAAGATCTGGAAGCCAATGCTGCTGTGATGCTTATGGCTAACATGCAGGAACTTAAGCTCAATGATTCAGGTCCAGTGTATGACACTGACGGCTTGTCTCAGGTACATGACTTCAATGAATGCTTTATTAATGAAATAGTCTCACCTTCTGCTTATGAATCAGATATGGCGCAAGTTGTTCCATCTAAATCATCTTCATCATCTCATACAGATAAACAAATAAACACAGTTGTCATATTCGATGATGACACAGTTGTTTCATTTGATGATCCTATTGAGAATGATAAACATGATCATTTCGAACAACATGAACCATCATTTGATCCAGACCCTGATCTCATATTGTTATCAAAACAACTGGATGCTCAACAATTGCAAATAATAAAATGCAACGAGAAAAACAAAGTTTTGAAAGAACAAAATGCGTCACTTGCAAGAGATATTGAATGTTATAAAATTCAACTTTCTAATCAGGAAGAAAAGATTAAACATGCAAAAAGTTTTGAAAAAGCTTTTCACGATTCCTACAACAAAGAACAAGATCTTCAACGCAAAATGCAAGATTTAATCGAGTCAAACGGAAAATTGATTTCAAAACTCGAAAGTGAAAAGAGTGAATTGAAAAAGCAAGTCGAACGTCTTCAAACAGAACTTTCAAAAACAGAAACAGAATTGTCAAGTTGTCAAAAAGATTTTTGTGAACATAAAATACGAAAAAGGAAGTATATAGATAACTTACTCGGTGATATTGTTGATCTTGAAAAACAATTGAAAGAATTTCGGAACATTGTTTACAAACACGGGAACTCTGTCACTACAATTCAGAAATTTACTTTAAAACCGAGACCCGGTACTGGATTTGCACTTGGCGATTACAATTCAATGTTTCTTCACAATGCATTCAAAGATGTTCCAAAAATTTACAGTATGGACTATTTGCTTGATAATACGATTGTGCGTGCTGTTGTTTTTGATACTGAGGAAGAAGAAGAACATGAAGACGAGAGTCGATCAAAAATGAGTAATGTTGAATATTGCACACCCTATGACTATTCAAAAAATCCAGTCAAGTTCGTTACTCAAAAGGATTTACCTGAGAAATCATGGTTTATCGAAGAGTCGTATGTTTCATCTCACAATGAGGCCCCTGTCCAAACTGTAGCACAAGTAAATGGTCCTTTACCATCATCCGGTGAACTTACACGTTTACCAAAATGTCGTGTCTTAAATTATTTCAAAACTTTTATGGAAGACATTGATATTTTGGAGGAAACAATTGAACGCAATTCTGAAATAAAAATTGAAACTTTTCAATCCGCTTACGAGCGAGAAAAGAGAGATATTTTTCAAAAACAAATGAAACCAATTGTTCAACACCTCCGTCTCTGTGCTACACGTTGGGATCAGGAACTTCAAAAGGAGGTCAAAAATATGATAAACGTTTTTGATACTGCTGAAAATGAGATTTTGGTTCAAAAGTTACAAACTAAAGTTTTCAAAAATGATGCTGATCGACTCTTGGAACAAGTTCTCTGTGCTGATATTTTGTCTGTTATCATGAATGATCTCTATAAATCTGGTACTTCTATGCTTAAGCATGATCATTGTGTTGATAATAACTTGTTGAATGAGGAAATTGAGACACTGAAACATGAGAATGATAATCTGAGGAAAAAGAATGATGATGTGACAAAACAGTTTTCAAAACAAATCAGTCTACTCAATCAAAGGCTTGAATGGTGTCAAGCTAAAAGTCTTGAAAGGGAATTGAAGTTTCAAAGTCACAATGTTTCAAACTCTTGTCAACTTTGCAAAAACAATGAGTCTTTAAAAGGTTTGTGTCTCAAATACGAGAAAGAAATTGCGAAGTTAAAAATTGAAAATGACGAATTTCTACAAAACCACATAGACATCAAATATTGCAATGGTATACTTGAGTCAAACATTCAGGATAAGAATCACATCATCATTGAGTTAAAAGAGAAAATAAAGATACTTGAAAAAGGAAAGATGGTTGACACCACGGTGATAGCACCAGGAATGTATAAATTAGACATAACTGATAAAGGAAAGGTTGTTCAAAATACTAATGTTGCAAACTCCACTTCTACAGGACTAGTCTCCCCTACTAGCGTTAGCAGACCCAAGCGAAACAGTAAAAAGAAGAATAGGCTCTGGCAACGTAAGAGAGGACAACTAGAAGCTCAAGAAGTAGAAGACCAACTTAGGAATTTGAATAAAACTCATGTTGCATCAGATTTAGATTCTAATCTGGCAAATTGTAATCAAAATCTAAATGTAACGAATGATGAACCTTTGAATATTTTGAATATTAATGCATCTTGTGTGTTTTGTCGTAAAAGCGTTTCATCTGGTGATCATACTAAATGTATAGCTAATTCTCTACTTCATCGTCATAAGAAACGTAGGACACGCATTCCTTCTAGGCCCACTACTGCCTCTAAGTCTATCTTAGGAAAGCCGCCTTCTACGGTTTCTAGTGAAGTTGATGTTACCCCCATAGGTGCAGAGAACAAGTCTAGGAATCAGCCAAACACTAGTGAATACACCATTAAGAAAGCTCGAACTAGTTGGAATTGGCAACGTTGGTTACAACACAAACCTGATTTTAAATGGATTCCTAAATTATTGAATACTTGTGCTTCTAACCAACTGGAACCCGCAGTTTCTTTGGGTTCCACCCTTACTTCTGTTCCATCCGTGTCCTCCTCTTGTGATGCAGGTGGTGCAGATTGTTCTCTGGATTGTTGATAGCGGATGCACCCGACATATGACAGGCAATCTCAAACTGTTACACAACTTTGTCTCAAAGTTCATTGGTACTGTCAGATTCGGGAATGATCATTACGCTTTAATCATGGGGTATGGTGACTTTATCAGTGGGAACATCGAAATTAGCCGTGTTTATTATGTGGAAGGCCTTGGACACAACCTTTTCTCTGTTGGTCAATTCTGTGATGGGGATCTAGAAGTTGCATTTCGTGAGAAAACTTGCTTTGTTCGTGACTTACAAGGAAACGATCTTATGTCTGGCTCCCGTGGCTCCAATCTTTATACAATTTCAATGTCAGATATGATTGCAACATCTCCGATATGTCTTCTCTCCAAAGCAGAATCAACTAAATCTTGGTTATGGCACAAACGTCTTTCACACTTGAATTTCAAAACTATGACTGACCTTGCTCGTTATAAACTTGTTGAGGGATTTCCAAGATTCCGTTTCACCAAAGATCACTTATGTCCAGCCTGTGAACAAGGAAAAAGTACTCGGGCTCATTTTCCTTCAAAACCTGAACACAGTACGAATCATGTTCTACAACTGCTTCATATGGATTTGTGTGGACCGATGCGTGTTCAAAGTATCAACGGTAAACGCTACATACTAGTAATCGTCGATGATTTTTCCAGATGGACTTGGGTTTATTTTCTACGAAGTAAAGATCAGGCTCCTTCTATGATCATCACCTTTCTCACTAAAATTCAAGTTCAGTTACGCAACACGGTCCGAATAGTCAGAACTGACAATGGAACTGAATTCAAGAATCAGACACTTAGGTCTTATTATGAGAAAGTGGGAATTGAACATCAAACATCTATTCCTAGAAGCCCAGAACAGAATGGAGTTGTTGAAAGACGCAACAGGACGTTAGTGGAAGCTGCTAGAACTATGTTGATTAATGCTCAATTACCTGATTACTTGTGGGCAGAAGCTGTTTCAACCGCATGCTATACTCAAAACCGTTGTATGATCACAAAACGTCATCGCAAAACACCATATCAAATTGTTCACAAAAGGAAACCGAACATCGATTACTTTCATGTTTTTGGAGCACTCTGCTATCTGAAAAATGATCGTGATGATTTAGGTAAACTTAAAGCAAAGGCTGACATCGGAGTGTTCATTGGATATTGTGAGAATTCTAAAGGTTTTCGGATTTGGAATCGTCGTACTCGTGAAATTCAAGAAACCATTCATGCTAATTTTGATGAGCTCACACAAATGGCTTCTGAGCAACACAGCTTAGGACCCGAATTTAACCGTCTTAACCCTCCGGCATCTTCGGCTGAACCATTGCCACTCAACCGCAAAGAATTGGAAACCTTGTTTGCTCCACTGTTTGATGACACAATTGAATACCGTCCTACTGAGGTCCCACCAAATTCCGCTGCTCAACCTGACAATATTCATGTACCAGACTCACCTCAACAAACTTCAACAACTGTTGAGAGAGACGGTCCTCCAATTGCTTCACCATCTACAGTAGAACAAACTGTTTCTAACTCCCGCCACTCAGCTGAAGATCCAACACCACTATCAGTTCCACAATCCGCAGAGCATGATCCTGATGCGTTCTTCAATCCGTTTGCACCAGCTACTACAGTTCCTGATATAGCTGAGTCGTCAACACGCAACTTGGATCCTGCCAACATGCGAGATACATATCAACTACACCCTTCAACACACAAATGGACTCGAGACCATCCTCTAGTTCATATTATTGGCCATCCAGATGCACCAGTTATGACAAGACAACGACTTCACACAGATGGAGAAACTTGCATCTACGCACTCACAGTTTGTCATGAAGAACCCAAGAACATTAAAGATGCTATGACTTATGACAACTGGATTGAATCTATGCAAGAGGAATTTCAGCAATTCATACGATTAGAAGTCTGGGAATTAGTTGAAAGACCTGACGGAGTCTTTGTCATTGGGTTAAAATGGATATGGAAGAATAAGCTTGATGCTGAAGGAACTGTCATCCGGAACAAATCACGTCTGGTAGCAAAAGGATACTCTCAACTGGAAGGTCTAGATTTTGCTGAATCCTTTGCTCCAGTGGCTCGACATGAAGCTGTTCGGATCTTTTTGGCCTATGCTACACACCGGAACATGGTAGTCTTCCAAATGGATGTCAAAACAACATTTCTTAACGGAGATCTCCGTGAAGAAGTTTATGTCAGCCAACCTGAAGGCTTCGTTGATCCTGAGCGTCCTAATCACGTCTACCGACTCAAAAAGGCTCTCTACGGACTCAAGCAGGCCCCACAGGCGTGGTATGACAAACTGTCCACTTTCTTACTGGCCAATAAGTTTTCTAAAGGATCGGTGGATCCCACACTGTTTACTAAAACCTACGGGGAGGACTTACTTGTTGTTCAAATATATGTCGATGACATCATTTTTGCCTCAACAAAAAGAAGTTTCTCTAATGATTTTGCAAAATTAATGAAAGATAATTTTGAAATGTCCATGATGGGTGAACTTTCGTTCTTTTTAGGACTACAAGTTCATCAATCACCCCGTGGAATTTTTGTAAATCAATCAAAATATGCTCTTGAAATTTTAAAGAAATATGGAATGATGTCTTGTGATACCTATAATACACCAATGGGCTATACCACAAAACTAGATGCTGATTTACATGGGACTCCAGTTGACCCTACCAAATACCGAAGTATGATTGGGTCCCTCATGTATCTCACAGCTAGTAGACCTGATATAGTATTTGCTGTCTACATGTGCTCCCGCTATCAGTCCAGACCAACTGAAAAACACCTCAGTGAGGTCAAAAGAATCCTTCGATACATAAAGGGAACCATTAACTTGGGGATCTGGTATCCGAAGGATTCTGGATTTGAACTAATTGCTTTTTCAGATGCTGACCATGCAGGATGTTTAGACACACGCAAAAGTACATCTGGTGGATTACAATTTCTCGGAGACAAACTTGTGTCATGGCAATCTAAGAAGCAGGACTGCACTTCACTGTCATCTACAGAATCTGAATACGTAGCCATGTCCGCTTGTTGTGCTCAAGTCATCTGGATGAGATCACAACTCAAGGATTATGGCTACCTGTTCAACAGGATTCCTATCTACTGTGACTCAAAGAGTGCAATTGCTATCTCCTGCAACACTGTGCATCATTGCAAATCCAAACACATCGATCTCCGATATCATTTCATCAAAGAGCATGTGGAAAGGGGTACAGTTGAACTTTATTTTGTTGGAACTGAGTACCAATTGGCGGACTTACTTACCAAATCCTTGGCACCATCCAGGTTTGCTAGTTTAGTTCACCAAATTGGTATGCGATGTTTGACTCCAGAGGATCTGGAAAAGTTTTTAAAACACAAGTGATTGTCAAACATCAAAACTATCTTTGTAAATATTTTTTTCTCTAATACATAATACAATAATATATCTCTTAAAAAAAAAAAAAAAAAAAAATGCAAGTATAAAACTCTTTCAACACTATTTTTTTCTAAAAAGTCTTCAATCATTTAAAATTAGTGTTGAGGGGGAGGAAAAGTAACATTTTTTTAATTTCTAAAAATTATTTTACCTTTTATACTTGCATTTTACCAAAAACATTTACATTTTAACAAAAATAAATAAATTTTTTCTTAGTGTTGATTCAAAAGGATATCGGGTTACTCTCCTTGATCAAAACCAGTTAATTTTACCATGATTCCAAGGTCGAGGGGGAGTATGACAAGTTGTTCTTTTCATATCGTGGTGTTGACTAACAAATGTTACATGTGAATAAGTATGTTAGTATTCAAAATAAATGTTAGTCAAGGTTAAGGGGCTAAATGTGTCAACACATGAAACTTGTATTAACCACGGTCAAAACTACCATTGACCCTTCACATTTACTGTTTCTGCAAACACATTTAAGTTTCACCAACCATATCCTACGACTCACAATCATTCTATTGATCTAATCCACCATTCTTGAATCTGTAAGTGTTAACTTGTTTTGATTATGATTGCTAACAAGGGTTTTTAATTTTATTCCAATCCAACGGCTCAATTTTTCACAATCGATTAAATTGCTTTTGGAAGTTATGCGTAAAATCAAACCCAGATTTAAGTGTTGTTTTGATTAAATTGATAGATGGGAAATGGTCATTAGATGTTAATAAGCATGTTTCTTAACTCCAATCACTCCCAGAAACACTAATCGATCATGTTTGAGATTAGGGTTCATGCGTATGAATTGGGGGTTCTTGAGTTTGATCATTAGGATGGTAATTAGTGATGGGGATAGTGTTTGTGTATGCCTAGGATCATGTGAATATAGGTTAATTGGATTTTAAACATGTTTTGTTCTTGAATCTAAGGTTTAGGGTTCGTATGTCACTAGCAGATCCTATCTTGTGATTTTGTGGATGTTTTGTGTTTATATTTGATACATATGATCCTTATGATGTTAATATTATTTGCCCCATGTTAATTTCTACCCAGAAACACTTTTGACTAATGATGTGATTGAGTGTTCATGCGTGTTTACGCGTTAAGTGTTATTAGGCATGATTACGTGTTAAAATGTATAAAATAAGTGTATTGGATTGATGTTTGATCAGTGGTAATGTTTGTGCACTTTCAGGAAACTCATAACTCAAATTACAAAAGGTGAATTTCTGGATATGACGATTTTATGCGTTAAATGTTCATCCTACGCGTAAGATTGAATCTTACGCGTAAGATTCGACACGTGGACAAATTGTGTCTTGGATAAGACACAGTTTACGCATAAAATTGTTTTTACGCATAAGTTCTGATCTTACGCATAAGTCTAGAACTTACGCGTAAGTCATTACCTACGCATAAGTTACAATTTTCGCCTAAGGGAAATCCTACGCGTAATTTCAATTTTTACGCATAAGACCTATCTTACGCATAAAATTGATCTTACGCGTAAGTTTCATTTTACGCGTAAAGTTCTAACTTACGCGTAGATTTTGCACTTACGCCTTATTTCTTAACTTACGCTTAAGTCAGGTTACGCGTAAAACAACTACTTACGCGTAAACTTGTCAAAATTCCAAATTTTTTCTAAGTGTTGGTAATTTCCAATGTGTAACTTGTTGTAAATGATAAACTTTGGTTGGAATTGAATTGTTTTATGTTTCTAACAAGTAAAATAACTCAAGTTTGTCACATAACATAAGTTTTTACACACACAAACCCCCACTGATCATCGACAAAACACGATAATCTATGTGAACTCATGCTTAATGAATGCTAATACTAACATCATCAACAATTGCCATGTTTGTGTGTTTATGATCAATTCAGATGGCAGAACACAATGACATCCCATACGGACCAGAACCTGAACCCATTCGTGCATGGGAAGACACATTTCCTGAAAACTACTCCAGGAAGATTGGAAAGAACAACCTAAGAGTCAACTTCAACAAACTCACATGCAATGAGTCTTCTTGCCTTGTTGCTGTTGATGCTCTCATCTATCACCCGTGCAAAGTTCTTCTCACCAAATCTGCTGCAGTGGCATGCTTCTACATACATCAGTTTTGGCACACAATCCACCTGGACCTCCTGGAAGAGTCCTTTACTTGTATGCTTCACATGAGACAAGTCACGGTCGACAAGGATCTTCTCCGTAGTGCTCTTGGACTTCCCGAACTTGAACCGAATGAAGAGTATGACCAAGTTCCCACTGAAGAAGAATTGATAGAATGGCTGAGAGATATTGGGTATGATGAGTCTGAAGGGGTCATTACTAGTCACTCTAGGGTCAATATCAGATTTCTTCCACAGCCTTGGAGAACTCTCTACATCATAATTGCCAAGTCACTATCCGGCAGAGACACAGGCCATGAACACCCTAAGCTCCAACATCTCAGGCTGTTCTGGGCTATTGCTAATGTCAAGAAGGTTGATTATGCCAGCATTATCTGGGAAGATATTGTGTGGCACATACACCGCAAGACAACCAATATTCCTTTCGTCTGTTTCACCAAACTTCTTATTGCAAGCTTCCTCCATGAATATGATGACATTCCTCAAAGATTGAATGATGAGTTTCAGCACACATACAAGAATGAGGACACACTGAAGGTCATCAAGAGAATGGATACAAGTACAAGGAAACAGGGAAAGAAACTTCCAGATAGCCTCTTAATTGACAAAGTCAAGGCTGGCATTAACTACAAGTACTACCTACAAGCCATTGAAGTAGAGAAAGTTGGGTTCTTGGACGAAGCTGCTCTACCTTCATACATGCAGAAGAAAGGTAAGAAAGGTAGCAAATCTGGCAGCTCAGAAAGTTCTACCAAATCCAAACCCAAGAAAAAGCCATCATCCAAGATCAGAATTCCTGCAAAGAAACTTACTGCTGAACCTGGCTGGTTTCCCTCACCTCCACTTTCTCCAAAACCTGCTGACTCTGAACAAACCGAATCCGACGAAGGTCCTATTTACAGTGAAGCCTATGCCAATATCACCAAGAAAGTCAATCTTGATGAAATTGACGATAAGGATTTGACGTTCGAAGATTGGGATAATATTATTGACGAATCTGCTGATTATGCTGAATCCCCCTCACACCTCTATCAACGTCCACTCACCAAAGCTCAAACAATTTTGGAAGAAGAAAGGATCAGAAGGAAAAAGATGAAGGAACCAATTACAGCTGTACAAGAGCCTGAAGGCCTTTCAGTCGAAGAAGAAAATGAACGGGCTCTCAACCTCGGTCTCCTTCACAGCCGAATTGATACATTCAATGCTGATATGCCTCCACCTCCTGTCTTCTCTCAGACCACCGAAGCTGGCGGCTCAAGCAGCATTCCTGAGCCTACCACAGGAATCACCTCTGACTTAGTTGTTTATGATACACCCTCAGTATCTCCCACTGACGTTGAGATGACTCCAGCAATGGGAGAGGAAGGAGAAGATGATCCTATGGATACCGATGCTCCAAGACTTATGTCTATGGAAGAAATGGAGCGTAGAGAACGGGCTCAGGAAGAGGAACTGAAAAGAAAACAAGAAGCTGAAGAGGCCAGACTTGAAGAGATTGCTCAAGCTAAACTGGAAGAAACGATCAGAATGGAAGAGAGCAGGAAAGCAGAGGAGGCAGCCAAACTGGCTGAAGAAAAGTCTAAGAAGGAAGAAGAAGCCAGGCTGGCTGAAGAACAAAGGCTTAAAGCCGAAGCTGATAGGCTGGCTGAAGAAAAACTTAAGAAAGAAGAAGAAGCCAGGGTTGCTGAAGTACTAAGACAGAAAGCTGAAGCTGAAAAACTGGCAGAAGAACTTAGGGTGAAAGAAGCAGCAGCCAAAGATAAGAAAGTT
Organism: Artemisia argyi; assembly: GCA_030686995.1. Classification (NCBI taxonomy): domain Eukaryota; kingdom Viridiplantae; phylum Streptophyta; class Magnoliopsida; order Asterales; family Asteraceae; genus Artemisia; species Artemisia argyi. The sequence goes on along the minus strand of CM060709.1, from coordinate 265,674,162 downwards.
GTACAACCCGAACTACAGAAAGGAGATGTCAAAGACACAACCACCATTATTGAATCATCACAGTCATCACCTCCTGCATCTGAATCAACACATGGCAAATCAATCAAGAAACCAAGCTCCAAAGCCTCTGCTGCATCCAAACTACTCAAGTCTGCTTTCAAAAGAGTGCATGATAAGAAGAGAAGCAAACTAGAAGATCAGGTTGCTAAACTTGCAACCCAGGTTGCTGAACTATCTAAACTGAACACGAACGTCAACAAGCTACAAGATAAGGTTGACATTTTCCTAGCTAAAGATGTAACAGAGAACTTGGAAGCCGCATTAGCAGCTCAAGCACAAGAATACATGGCACAACACTTAGTGGCTGAGCTGAAAGTACTGCTGGCACCAATGAGAGACGAACTCACCAAGTTCGCTGAGCAAGCAGTTAAGAAAGTTATCCGATCAACAACCTTCACCCTTCGTGCCGAAAAGTCTACTGCTCCTCTACCGGGACTATCTCTGGATGATTTGGAAATTCAACTTTTGGACAAGCTGGCAAGCAAAACTACCTTATCTCCTGAAGAAGCCAAAGTCCTGGAAGCACTGAATAACAAACTGACTAAAGAGACCTGCAGCACAGAGGCCGATAAGCTGAAACGACAAAGAGATGATGAAGACAGGGATCCTAATTCTCAGGCAAAGAAACAGAAACAAGCCGAAGGATCCTCATCTCAGCACAAAACACCGGTAATTCCTCCTACCACAACAACTTCCTCACAACAACCGAAGGCATCCGGTTCTGCTCCCAAGGCACATGATCACTTTGAATACACCGGTGGTGACGACATTCCTATGCCCGATGAAGTTCCAGAACCATCTCCTAAGCAGAAGAAGAAAGATAAGAAAGGAAAGCATCAGCAACCTCAACCGGATACCTCAACTAAAGGCACCAAACCAAAGAAACCCAAAACCGTCCTTAGCTGGCTAGACCAAGACAATAGTGCCGAATACTCCTGGTTTGAGAAGATGATAAATTCGCAACCACCACTGGAAGACAATCATGAACCTCAAGATGGTCGTACAGTGGAATATGCTCAAATGATTCAGCAAAAGTTTAAGATGAAAAAGATGAATAAGAAAGAGCTGCGAAGAATCAAAAATGATGCTTTCAATCTTCTGAAAGATCGGTCTGCTAACTCAATCGAGCTTGAATACCATCTGGAAAATATTGCTCGAGCTATGTCAAGCAATATTGACTGGATCAACCCTGAATCATATGTCGATCCGGTCACAAAGAAAACCGCACCTTACATTACTGATTGGTCCAAACCACTACCGATGATTGGGAAGCCTAAGGAACCAAAGATCCCGTACAAGTTCTTCTACAACACAGACTTGGAATTCCTGACACTTGGCAGCAAGATCGAGAAGAAGTATGTCACCTCACTCGCCTTTCTCCCTGCAGCTCGATATCTCAACAATGCCATCGAAGAAGAAGCTTCAGCATTATTCGTCGACAAAATTGTTGAATATGACCGAGATGCACTTTATGGTATTCATCATTGGCCAACCAACCGGGCACAGTACTATCGAAGCAGCAGACTTAATCAGACGATGGGTGATGTAGAAAGTGATCTGAAGATAGTCTCCATTCAATTCATCTCGACTGTCACGTTCTTTGGGTACCCCTTCCTCAGCAAAATCACACTGAAAAGGCTTGATGAAAAGGAGTACGATATTTCCGAGTCTGACTTTCCACGACTACGTCTCAACGACATTGAAGACATATACCTGCTAAAAGTTCAAGGAAAACTCTGTGGCTTGCCCAAAGACATACAGCTTGCCTTTATCCAAGCTCTTCTCATCTACATCAGGCAGATTGTCATAAGAGAAAGAGTTGAAGATCTTCAGTTAGGAGTGGAAAGTTACCAGAAGAAGCTCAATCTCACTAAACCAAACCTGTTTGACATCCCCGACCTTCAACGTCTACCTCAATACTCCTTGATCAGACGACCATTTGGGTTCACCTACCGAAGTATTAACGGTCGCAACTGCTTTATGGGATATGAAGAAATTCATAAGTTCTGTGATGAAACTCTCAAGTTCGTCAGAGATGGAATCAAAGGCAGAATCAATGATATTGAACTGGGTAAATCCAAAAGGTGGAACACAAATGACGCCCGGGATGCTCGCAGATTCATCTTCAGGATTGAAAACAGATTGAGGCGCAGGGATCAGTTTCGGAGGTTGGAGAGTTATGTTGGAGGCAGATCCAAATTTCCGGTGCTGACATTTCAGAGGCCTGATTGGTAAATCATTGTAAGCATTTGATTTGATTTGTCAATAATTTACTTCATAATGGTTTGTGCACGCATATCAGTGTACAACCCGTACTTGTAAAGAAAGGACCCAGAGGTACGCATCAGTGCCTCAATCCTAATATAAGGAGCGAAGGCTTCTTACTTTTGAGTAGAATTAATCAAACATTTATGATTTTTTCATAATTCTGCTCAAAAGGACAAGTATTTCACCTCAATAAGACCTAATCACTTGTTGAGGGGGAGCACTTGTCAAAACAAAATACTTTGCTCAAAATCAAAAGGTTCTTGGAGAATCTCCCCGTAAGACTCAAAAGGCATATTTTAATCTAAAAGATTATCAAAAACATCATCTTATATGCTATTTTTGAGGGGGAGAAAATGAAAAAAAGTGATTAAAATATACGAAGTCAATGCTTAAAAGGTGTATCATGTGCGAGCTAGACTCAGTTTTAACCCAAGAATTGACGAGGCAATAAATGTTAGTAATATCGAAAAGACTTATCCTCGACGGGTAATAACATCAAGTTAGATATTAGAGCTAGTTGTCACCTAAAAGCTGACAATGTATCTCTTTATCTAACCACGTAAGCGTGTCTCGAAAAGGATTAGTCTTAGTAGAAATGTACCGTCTCGAGAAACTTTCTGTGGACTTGACCAGGCCGGGTAATAACTTCAACCTAGTTTAACTAGTGATGTAAGCGTGTCTCGAATCGGTCCTGTTCACAGAAAGTGAATCAATTCAAAAGTGATTGCTCCTCCCGCATGTGCAAATTTATTAAATACTTATGAGCACATGTGCAGGGGGAGCCCTTCAAAAGTGTACGCAAAACTCTCAAAGTGTTAACCAAAATATTTGATTATCACCAACACTTTGAGAGATTTTTCTATCAAAGGTTTCTTGGCTACTGTCGGAGTTATAAGGTGATTAAGATAGGAATATCCGTCCTATGATCCGCCAGAGCCGGAGGGATCTACCCAAGGACATCCCCCATAGTTAAAATTAGAAGTCCTTAGGTATGATACGAAAAAAGGAGAAATGAATGAAAGGGAAAGAAGGAGTTGAAGAATTAAAAAGAAAAGTAAAGTAAAGGGTGAAAAGAAATAGCCCTCCTTATGTTCAACCTTAGGGCAGACACCGGGTTCAATACGTATGCTACTGGCTGTTGCAAAAGACAACACCGGTATTGAAGATTAAGTCGTCATGGACCCAGTGACGCAATGCACTAAACCTTCTTAACCACTCAAGTTCTCTTAAAAGGACTTGTTTCATTCTCACGGGGATCCCGCGTAATCTATCGACCTATCTCTTAGAGACGGTTGATATTGAAGCAGGAGACACCTCCCCAGTCTCCGCATAGGAAACCTAGGTGTGCACTTATAGAGTCTAGAGCCTTGAGATACATCAAAGATCTCTTAGGAACACTTAGTATTTCTACACCTGGTGTTCTACATCAATGGGCATCAGTTGTAAACTATCGAGTCCTTCGCAGATCTTAGCAATCTGCCGAGAACGTTTATGAGAGGATTACATAAGTATTTCTCAATGATTAAACGGAAATCCTGCCAGGGTCAACATCAAACAGCCCTGACAGCAGGTCACTTCGGTAACCCCACAAGGGTTACGCTTAGTGTTTGCGGTGGTTCCATTACGGTCTACAGTCGTGGAGTGATCCCCAGCGACTCACCCAGTCATTGAGCTACTCAGTAGGTCTCGTAAGCTCCTTCGGGAGTATCTGATATGGGAACGGCCTGGATAAGGATTAGAAGGAGTCTTCACAATATGCTGTTGATGAGCTCTAATTCCTTATCCGTAAGTACCGGTTGTTTTATTGCTAACTGTTTACTCACAGGTACTTCACTTCCATGATGGTAGATTCCAACATGCTCATACATACATCTTGAAGTCTAAGAAAGCTCCCCCAAAGATCTCAGCAACACAAAGTTCAAAGAAAGATTCTACGGCAATTAGAAGAATCTACAAAGTATAAAGACAAAGATCTCAATGCATGAAAAAGGAACTTCTTGCAAGTGAAAGTCTAAAGATGTATGAGTATGTTGGAATGGCGGACAACCACCACAGACGCAGGAGTGTCGAACGGCAGACAACTTCATAACTGAATCACTCCATCATCACCAAAGAACAAAGACAAAGAGCAAAGTATATTCTTTATCATTCAACCAATTTTGAAGACGTCTAGAGTTTTACATGTCACAAGTGAACGACAAAGATGAAGACGTCGAGCAACCGTGATGACCGACCCTTAGGGGGAGATTGTTGGGATCATACTTTTAGTATTTAGTCAAGTCTCGGTCATTACATTTTGTAATAGGTTGCTTAAGTATTATTTCCTATTATTGATTAAGTTAATGGGCAACATGTAAAAGCCCAAGAGGCCTTAAAAGCCCACGTTAAAAGGATAAGGGAGGAAGGGTGTGTTGCCCTAGCTCCTCCCTTATAAATAGTAAGCTTATGTTACATTTTATTTTGTTGGTTATTAGATTACCTTAAGGAAACTCTTGCACTTTTATCTTTCTTATTATCTTATAATCAACCAAGTCTATTTCTCATCTCATTTCTCTTTATATCATACTTGTGTTTACTAAATGGTGACCTAACATTATTAAGTCATGTGAAATGTTGTTTGTTTCACTTAATTAAAAGAAATTACTTGAAATAATAAGTGATAAAAGTGAGGATCTTCACAACTAAAGTGTCTACAAACAGAAAGTGGACAAAATTTCATGGCTTAGATTATTACCATTCTTAGTTTTCAATGCAGGCCTAAGTGAGTAACCGAGTGAGCTTACATGATCAGGCAGAAGTTACTTCCCGCTCCGAAGAGAAGTCAGTTTGATGTATTTGATCTGTAATATGTTAAATTAATTTATTTGATTAGACCGATCAGAGAGGCAGCAAAATCCAATAAGCACAATTATACATGGGTAATAAATTGCCTAATCATATCAATATCAAGATAGCTAGTTTAGATAGATTCACCCATTTAATTTTATATATGAACATTACAAACACTCAGTTCAGTAACAAGAGTAAGCTGCCTTTGATGGGAACAATGTGCATATCCACAACTAACACCACATTTCCTGGTGACAGAAAAAGAAACAACATACTCTACAAATACTCAATTTCCTTTCGTTTCTGAATCCAGCGCAACATCATTTTTAAGCGTTTCACGAGCATCATTGTCCATTCCTAAGCTGAATAGAGCAGCTGCTTGTAGATAAAGTGCAGTTGACCAATCAGGATTTACGACTTGTGCTTGCATTGCATCTCCTAACGCTTCTTGTGCCTTGTTATTCATCAAGTAACAGACAACGTCTTACATACACAGTTGGGGACACCATTGTTCCACTCTCAGTAAACTGCACAAAAGACACATCTTTTTTTTAGTTTTTTTTTACATATTTAGAGGTGGCAAAATGAGCTGCCCCGGTGTGTTGAGCTGAGCCGACCCACAAACACTTTTTTTTAACATATGATTACAAAAAGACAAGAATTCGGATGGCTTTTGACCCATTTGTGCTGTTAGAAATAAAACATAATCAAAACTGACCCATTTGTAGTTAAAGTGACACCACCAAGAAAGCTAGAATCTCTCATGTAGTTGATATTATGTCACTTACGTTTGTGTAGCATTCTATAGCAGTGGTGAAATCATTAGCTTGAAAAGCATTGTCCCCTCGCTTCTTACCATTCAAAGTATCTTGTAACTGACTACTCCACATTTGAAATGAAAGCTGCAAAGAGATAACAAGCCGCCAATTAATACATGACTCGTATGAGT